>JALIZF010001709.1:0-617415 GCA_029948255.1 Telmatactis stephensoni | reverse complement strand
ATAAATAAGGTCCCCGTTCACCAAGTCCATTAAAAAAATAAAAATGAAAATAATAAAAGCAAATAAAAAATCCCGAGTGAATGTTATTTGGTCATTTATGGCACTAAAGGCGCTGTTACACTGTGCAATTTTCTCAGCAACTTGTCTCGCATGAACGGCATTGCGAAACAAGTTGCTGGAGGATTGCACAGTGTAAAGGCGGTGTTACACGAGACGATTTTTAACGACGATTTTCCGCGCAACGTTGGAACAACTTGCAATATTTTGCGTTGCGAGTTTCTGACTTGGATTCAAAAACTCGCAACGCGTTGCCGAAGCGAAAATTGCAAGGAAAATCGTTCCAAGTGTCATGTTACACGAGAAAGATTTTTAACGCAACGCCATTGCGCTGAAAATCGTCTCGTGTAACACCGCCTTAACAGGGGTTGTCTCGCAATTTTTTTGCTGCGCGTAGCGTTGCATGAAGTAGAATTCAGGTCGACTTTTCGCAACGCATTGCAGCAACTTGCAATGCCATTGCACAGTGTATCACCCCTCCAGCAACTTTCCTCGCAATTTTTGAGGCACGTTTTCTACGAGCGCATGCGCAATCTCTCATTTCGCTATGAGGAGCCAACTTGAATCTCGCTCCCAGCTTGCCCCGGCCAAAAATATTGCAAGTTGCTGAGAAAAAACAGCGCCATAATTTTCTCTGCAACTTGTTTCGCAACGCCGTTGCGAGACAAGTTGCTGAGAAAATAGGCCCTTTGCAGCATGTTGGAATGCAGCTCAGTTTGGAGGGCAAAACAAAAGAATTTCAATGTCCTATTGGCCGGAAACCATTGTTTTTGCCCTCCAAAATGCACTCATTCGCACGTGCTGCAAAGGGCCTATTGCACAGTGTAACAGCGCCTTAATTAACAGTTCGTTTGTATATGAAAACCTTTTAGACAAAACACCGCATTTGAATAACAGCTTTTATTACACAATTGTGACGTAAATTTACCAAATAAGAAAAGTGCATCAAAGATTGACTGTCTAATTTATGAAATGTTGTACATTCGTAAATTGAGACCAACACTCAATATCCAATCAGATTCTGTAAGAGCAAAAGTGTTTTCATAACTGTTCACCCTTGGGACACCTGTAACTATAAGAACTCTGACATTATTCTTGTTGTAATTGCTTTGAAAATGATGCTAGTTCAGCATCGAAACGTTAGCCTTATCACACTTGTCTTCTTAGTAAAAACTACTAGTAAGTCTACATTAATTTGAAGGCATCGTTTGAGGGCCAATATGGGACAGTAATACCCTCTAGAAATCTGGTTTGCGTATTTGGCCTTGTATTGTCAATGTATGATGTCAAGGCTTTAAACCGGTATGACGGTTTCCCGCGCGCGCTGGTTTTTCATAATTGTATAATAAATCACATTTTACTTATCACTCGCATTTTGCATCGCCTAAAGGCTCGGCAAAATACCAACGCGACTCGTAAAATATCAGCCCGTAATACACAAGAAAACATCTAATAAGTGGTATATAATAACAGCTCAAGAGGTCTCTCATACCACTTTCTGAAGCAGGAATAGCAAGCGCTATCATCTTCTCTTTCGCAGCACCAAGTAGAGGCTCTTCTAGCTGGAAAGCAAAAAAAGGAACAATGTTTTGAGGTTTTAACTTTTAGACGTAGCAAAATTTTCTATAGGGCCTTCTACCTTGAAACTGTTTTCATGGTTTTTAAATCTTGAGTAGTAGTGTAAGAAATAATTGAGTTTCTGTATCGCCATATTATCTTCTGATGCCTGAGAAATACAACAGAAAGAGCAATTACAAAAAAGGAAACCAAAACTCCACCGAACTTCATGTTTACTTTTGCACTTAAATAGCCCAGCCATGCTCTGTGAAACGACACGGCACTGACACAATCGAGGGCGGGTAAATTTCGAGTTACGCGCTATGCCACACCCATTTTTGCCTGTGCCACACCCAGCGCGTAACTCGATGTCTTTGGGAAAGGTTAGTGACTTCGAGTTACGCGATGAGCGCACAACTCGAACTAAAACATATCGTCTTAAAGTGTCGAGTTACGTAAATAGGACGTTTATATTGAATTATCAGGTTTATAGGAAACTAATTAGACTTAAAGTAATTTTGAAATTTAAGAATATCAACATGTTATGTATTCACAACTGGGCTGTACATTCCCAGAAATCAGAACTTCGCAGTGGACCGCACATTTTATTTTTGTGCAAATTTGAATTGTTTAAGAAAGAAGCCCATCGGCAGCAATCTGATGTGTCCACCCCCTGTAATCAAATCTCCTGCCAGAAATAACTTAACAGCGGAAGATTTTGTTATTCTCCGTTCAAGGGCAATGCCTGGCTTCTGCTAGTACTAAGGGAGGTCAGTGGCGTTTCAAAAATTGTTCTATTTACTTTTTTTTCAGTCATTTTTTGACATATTTGTATGTTGGTTCTAACGTTAAAAATAACATTATTATTACTACTATGAAGATTTTGTTAAAAATAAGAAAACGATTGAATCAGAATATGTTCAGTTTTAAAATGTTGATTCTAGTCTAATAATTAATTCAACATAAACGTCTTATTTCCGTAACTCGAAAATTTAAGACGATGTGTTTTAGTTCGAGTTGTGCGCTCATCGCGTAGCTCGAAGTCACTAACCTTTCCTAAAGACATCGAGTTACGCGCTGGGTGTGGCACAGGCAAAAATGGGTGTGGCACAGCGCGTAACTTGAAAAGCGCGTAACTCGAAGCGCGTAACTCGAACATTACCCGATCCCGACACAGTCACAGCACTGCGCGGTCAGTTTCACACTCATACGAATACTCCTCTATCAAAACCCATCGTACACGGGATTCAACTAAAAGAGGGTACTAACATTCTCTGAAAGTTTTACCTGTCGTATTTTGTCCACACAGTCAATATTAAGTTTTCGTATAACTTCGTATCTATTGCATCTACAAGTAGACAAAAATGGATATGTAATGGTAAGGAAAGAGCGGGAAACTTGACTTTCGACAAATGGTACACGCGTCTACTGAAGAACCGAAAAGAGCGGGAAAAGAGCGGGAAAAGTGGATTATCTCCATCGAAAGACCGAGTTTTCCGGAATTTTCCGATCGGAATGACACATACAATTTGTTTTTCCAAACGGAATTTCTCTTTTTTTTTCCGTGTTTAAAACGATAAGCTCCCCAGATGACAAAGCAATGTATATATATATCACCGAGCCGCATAGGTTTCGGTCGCTTACAGCTGACAAAGATGACATACCTAAAATATCCTCCTGTTGCTGAGCTATGCTTTTTCCAGAGTTCTAAGCAAACCCAACAGAATTCATATTTACACTACGAACAGGAGACAGAATATGTTACATTTGTGCAACAACACTAGAGTAGAATCATTGAGTAGTTTTCGTATGACTGAGAAACGCACGGCGCCGTACCGTGACAGTACCGTGATGTCTTTAAAAACATTCGACGGCGCGTGACCGTACCATGGCGTGACAGTAACGTTTTCCCACTCATACGAAAAATGCTGTATTAACGAACGTACGACAATCATACCTTTGTACATTTCATATGATTACATCCTTCAGTCTTTTGTATTGGTGATCTAAAACGATAATCTCATGTTAGTGGTAAACAGGCGGACATCGGAGGGTCGTCATCATATATGGGTGGCAAGGGTAATGGTTCACCGCTCTTTCTGTGGCAAGCTTCATTTCCCGGCTCGGGCCATACGTGAAATGAGGGTGCGTTTATGTGGATGTTGGGCTCCGCGTTCTCTGTTTTATCCCCAATCAACAAACATTAACCTGTGATTTGAGTGGTGTATGTAGAGAATATTAAACTTGTAGTGAGCCTTAGTGATTGTTACTGAAAAGCCGCTTAGGGGGTGTTTACATGACACTAGGATCATCCTACCTGCTATACATTTACTGCATTCTGTTCAGTAGGATCATCCTAGTACCCAAAGTGAAGACACAAATTTCCATGTAAACAAATTGCAGTAAATGTATAGCAGGTAGGATGATTCACCTGCTAGGATGATCCTAGTGCCATGTAAACACCCCTAAGTTGAAGTATCAATTAAATATGTACGTTCATTTGGGAGGTTCTATTTAAATCCTTCTCACTTCCATTCCGTATGATAGTGGGATAAAAAACTGCTATTGCTAGGTTGCATGTGACGTCACGGCAGCTATCTTGGATGCGTGGACTTCAACAAAAGAATTCTCAGTAGCGTCTCTTGTTTGTTCATCCAACATTTAAGGAGCAAGGATGGCACAGTTGGTTAGTGCGCGGCCTTCGGTGCGAGAGGTCCCGAGTTCGATCCCCAGCCAGACCTCACATCCTTGTTTCGACTTCTTTCCAATCTGTGTAGCTTTAATTAGCTTTAAATACCCTTAAAACGGAGCACTGATGGAGAGAGGGGAGTAAAATGAGCGCACCGTCGACCTCAGGTTTGTCAGTTGAATTACTGTTACGAGTTATCGACGTTAAATATGGTCGCTTTACTTTTTACTTTACTTTACAACATGGCTACCGCTTCTTTCTCTTTTCATTCTCGAGGGAATAGTTGAAACCCAGTAATTGGAACACAAAGAGCCATAAAAACTATTTCAAACTTTTGGAAACCTACATACGTTAGTTGGAGCTTTGAAAATGTCCAACATCGCGCAATTTACCTACTAACAATAACTTACTTGCAGTTAGGACAGTGTTTGGAGTTCGTCACAAGCCACAATGTGTTAGCAACTCTCTCGGTTTCAGGACACTCCTCCAAATCTACAAAACATTCAATTTGAACTATGAATATAATACAAAATGAGACTAACGAGTGAACTAGTTTGGAATGCCTCCGTGTATAAAATACAATAATGGATGAATGGAAATTCGTAACACCATAGAACGAGAGATAACTTACTGACGTTTAGAGCTTTGGCCCTTCGTGGGAATAAAAAATAGCTACAATAGCAACGTATCGTTCTTTATTAAAATGTTTATAATTGCATTTTACGAACAACATACATGCATATGATCAAAGTGCGCATTATAGTACAGTAGAACCTCTCTTCACGGACACCTCCATAAGACGAACATCTCTAAAACGGACAAGTCTCTATCTCTCTACGGCTGGAATCTCCATACATTTCCCTATAAATGGAACCTCATTCAGATGGAAATCTCTGTATTACAAACACTTTTCATCTGCTTTTACGTGTCCTGCATAGCGAATACTACCGTCTTCCAAGACAAATATCCACGACATCAGCACTTGCCGTAATCCACCTCTTTAACTCCGACAAAGAATCAAGGCTAAAAGGTTTACCATGTTTTTTCCTTCATACTTCGCATGGTGACATAATGTCATCATTAAAGTTCAAAGAGCAAATAAAAAATGGGGGTCACCGTTCTCGATGAGGAGTGAGACGACATCAAAGTGCACCCACTTTCTCGTCGAAGATCGCTTGCGCGCCAATCTATACGAGTCGAGCATAGAAGTCATTTTTTGCAGAAAATCTAAATGGATTGCTCAATGTTTAGATACACGACCGCCTAATAACCCATGGAATAATAGTATGTAAAAATATTTGTAAACACTGAACAAATAGCTGTTGTTTTTAATTCGAATTGGCAGTCATGAGCGACACTTTTGCCGCGTCTTAGCTCAAAGTTGTCACGGAAATCCGTGTTTTCATTATGATTTTACCATAATTTTTTTCTCATATTTAGAATATTGATAGCTTATGTAATTCTTTATCAAACATCAAAATAAAACGCGGGGGTCACCGTATTCGTTTCCGAGATATTGAGCCGTAAAGTTCAAAATCGATTCGAAAATTGGCCGCCATCTTGAATACCGAGAAGAGACTGGGCCCAGTAGAATCTTTTCCATCCTTTTTTCTGCAGTTTTTCAACCTGAACGATTCTTTTTCCTCGGTAAAATTCCTTTTTTTCCCCTATTTTTCCTTTTTTATGAATAATCTTTATTTAAAAAATCGAAAAAGTTGTTACGGAAAAAAATTCTTTTAGGCCGCCATCTTGGATTTACCGAGGTAGCGCTAGTCTAGACCCAGACCTCTTTTTAGAAGCGTAGCGGGGTAAAAAGAGGCCTGGGTCTGGACTAAGGTAGCGCGCGCTAGCGTGCGCAGTAAAAGTGCGCGCGAACAATGCCCGCGAACGTCCTTAAAACGTTAGTAAGTACTTGTACAGTTGTAGAGATTTCTGCCATTCATTCCTTATTATATTTAGGGAAAGGATGCGTTCTTTACCTCCCCCTCACCTCCCTCTTATAGATTATAGCTATTTTTCCTTACTTTCTTTCTCTTTTAAGGTAGGTATTTGTGGTAACATTTCTGCAATCTTTAAAGACCATCTTTCCCATAGCTCACAAGTACAAGGTTTATGTGGTTCTTGCAAGCAGTGCCTACAGTTTGACAAAAGCACTTAGAATCACAACGACTCCACAAAAAGTTGTTTTATCAGAAGGACAATTAAGGGCAAACAGCTATTAGAAATGTTCTAATATGTTGCTGGCAGCCCATCGCTATCCACGTTGGTATTATACGATCGCTTTCTACCCCGGACCACCCTCTAGGTTTTTTGGAAATTTACACCATAAGATGACAGTTGTGATACATTTTTATGAGCTTAGAGATTCAGATCACCCCTTTTTTAGTGCGACATTAGAAGGCTTAGGGCCGGTTCACACACCACATACGCATAAGCATACGCAGACTCAATAGCGTACTGCTTATTAGAAGTTTTTGGTTTTTTCTTACAACTAAGTGATAAATGCGCTACTGAGTCTGCGTATGTTGCTTGCGCTTATGCTTATGTCGCTAGTGTGCACCGGCCCTTAGGTTCTCTGAGCGAGACACACAGAAATCCTGGATGTGGTAGCTCTTCTCTCTTGCATTAGCATATGTGAATAATTTGCACTACATCTGTGCAACACTCAGCAGATCGTCCACAAGGATAAGGGGTGCTTACCATTTAAACAAATCCATCCGGTTGGAAATTCGTTTGCTAATGGTAAGAAAAGAGCAGGAAACTTGCTTTCCGACAAATGATACATGCGTCTACAGGAAGAACCGAAAAGAGTGCGAAAAGTAACCTCAATCGGAAGATCGAGTTTTCCGGAACTTTCCGATCGGACGGACACATACCATTTGTTTTTGCAACTGGAATTTCCCTTTTTAGGGTAAATGGTAAACACCCCAGAAACCTTTACTTGTTTCTCTAAACATACCAACAGAAATAGTGGCCACTACCACAGTCAACCACCAAGCATTCAGTCTCTGTTAAGCGTCTTAGTGAATTAGCAGTGTTAGTCAGTGGTGCCGCCATGATTGGAAGGCGTACAGCACGACCACACCCTTGAGCAGGGCACCACTTAATATTGGGGTTGGATTCCACAAATGCCTGAAAACGTTAATCATAATGGGTACCATATAAAACTAAAGGGGTAGACACAGTACTGTTGTGTTTAGGTTCTCCGCTTAGTTTTTTTGAGTTTTACAGATACAGAGGACTGTCACCGTTATTTTGTCCTGACTGACACTAGCTAGAGCAGATTTCGTATGACTGGGAAAATGGCACGGAAACTGCACGGTGCGGTTACAGCATGGATTTCGAATGTTTGTATAGACATTACGGCACTGAGACCGTCACGGTACGGCGCGGTAAGTTCCCACTCATTCTGCGACACTTCTATAGTATGAAACAGATGTTATACATTAAATGAATGTCTTGGCTTTTCCACCTTCTCTCACCTTAATGTCGTTTTGTAAGTATCTCCTTGCCATATCTTTTGATACAATTCTTTCGATTATGTCCTACAGTTAAACATGTCAATATCAATACCTCTAGGACCATTATTGGGTCGACAACTACAGTTCTTATCTGTTTTTTTTTCCTGATTACTATTCATACTGGGTAAATTCAATCATTAAAAGTACTTAAAAGACTCACCAGTGGAACTAAAGTATTACAGCTGAATGCAGGGCACTGGATGTTATGGACATCTCCTTCTTTGATTTTTATATTTAGATAACTGTGCAAAACATTAATGCGTATATCAAGAAGAATATTATTGCCAATAACATTGTAAATGTTTTCAAGGGATTGTACAAACCTTTCCCAGCATGAACAGCATGCTTCATGTCCACAAGAGAGGGCAACTAGTTGGTTATAATCCGAGGTGATGTAATCTGCACAGATGTTGCATATTTGTTGCTGTACATAAGAATACATGAAAAATATGTCAACTAAATGGAGTTTTACATTTGAATTGCTGATACAGAAAATGATTAGCTTTATATAAGACTACTAGCAGTCCCATTTTTTCCTCCAGATTTAGGAAAGATGAGTTTTGGAACATGTGAACAACCTAATAAAGGGATTGCAGACAACACACAAACAGATAAATTGCCCATTGCTGACACAGCAGAAAATTTTCATGGACCATTGATCAGAATTAGTTGATCCTTGTGTGGGTTGGGGAAGGGTGGGATTGGAAAAGAGCTCTTCTACAATTTTAGAACAAACTTCTAAAGTGCCCCTAACCCCTTACTTCAAATTAACAGTATCCATCCCATGCTATGTGTACATATGACTGGAATGACAATTCTAGGTTTGCGCATGACAGTGGTGAGTTACGGTGGTTTAATCTTGCCATATGCTAATTAGATGACATCTACCCAGGAATCATTTAATATACAAAAAGGCCTTTTGTGTAAATGAAACATCTGTTAACACTTCACTGTTTTATTTTGTTTGTATATAAAGGATTTCTTGATTGTGTGTGTGTGTTTTTTTTTTTTGGATATCAGTATCAAGCACACTTCTAAAGCATAAACAGATATTGAAAATTCCTGGGTAGACATCATCTAATTACTGTCTTTTTCTTTTAGACGGCCATTATGTAAACTACTGGGTCACTGGTAATCAATGTCATACCATCATTAAATAAATATTTATTATTATTATTATTAAACCCTTGATAACTCACGAGTATAGGGCTCAAATGAGGAAACCTTGTAGCAGTCAATTGTTTACATGGAGTACAACCATTATGGTAATTTTCAAATCAGGAGTCAGGGGTACTTTAAGAAGTAATACTTACAGAGTTTGGAGAATCAATACTAGTGCCATGTTTGGAGTTCTCTACATCTCCTTCTAAATTTGACAACAATTATTATTATAGTTCCAGATAAATATAAAGAATATGGCATTACCTGGTCACTACATGTGTAAATTAATAAACTGACCCAAAAGGCCCTTGTGCATGCATATGTGTTCCATACCTTCTGGAAAACGAACCCCTGCTTTTTCACAAGCAAGTTTAGGGTCAGCAATCCATGCTACAACTAATTTCTCTCTTGACCACTCTGAATAAGAATGGAAATGCACAAGTGTAAATAACTTATTCTTTGAAACCAAAGGTTCACTCCTGCAGCACTGTTGTTTGAACATCTTGTGTAACAGTTAAAAGTAGACCTTGTTCCTACTTCTGCAACTAATAACCGCTACTGTTGCAAGGTTGGACACATGTGTAACACTGATGTGTAACACCAATGGTGCAGACAAAGTTACTTACTGAAAAGTTGTGTCAAGGCCTTTATGAGTGCTTAATCAAATATCCAGAACTTAACAAGAACTTTTTGAGCTGTGATTTTATGGTCTAAGTAGCATCACCACAACTTTCCTACCACCATATGTGGTATTTTGAATGGATTGATATTTTGTTAAATGGAATTTTGTAGTGTGAAGTTTTCTTACCATGATCTCGTAATAGAGCATCAGCAGTAAATAATGGCACCTGAAACCAACATTATTTCATAAGATTACAGCATGCTTACCGCTTGAAACACATACTAAATATATTTGTAGATATAGCGTTAACCAATGTCTACACATCTCCTGACTATAACAAACATCTCATAGAATGCCACTTACAATGCACAATTGCCGTGACCCCCAACCATGAAGCCTGCCCCTTTATACAGCAATTTGCACTTCAGTGAACCACACCCTGATTTTGCCCATTTCCAGACATTTCATAATCAGTATGATTATAAACTGTCAAACATATCTGTTTTACTGGCCCAATGTTGCAATTGCTTGATTGTTCATCAAAGCTGGCAGAGTAAAATAGGTCATTGTTTTGAATCTAATCATGCTTTGGACATTTATCTCAAGAAGATCCATAATTTGATGAGACTGTTGCTCTTGGGGGATCATTACTGGATATTTTCCAGGATGCTATCAGATGGTCCCAACAAAGTTAAGAGTCTGGTTGAGGCACCATTCTAAAAATAATGGCTGTAATTATGTGCACAACTTAATGAAAAGCCAAAATCTGGAGAAAAGAGTTTATGTAGTCACCATATATCCTTATCTTTGTATATCATCATTAATAAACTTCGCTTACAAGCTACAAATATGAATATCTAAGGATTTAACATATTTTTGTGGATAGATATTTGATTCTTATCTGATACAACATTTTCAACATTAAGCATTCTCACGATGAAAATGCAATGTTCACCAAATGAATGAGCAACATTGGGTATACAAAACAGAGTGACATGTTTAACAGTTCAATCACACTGTCTAATTGTTGAATGTTTGGAAATCAACAAAATCGGTGTGCAGTTCACTAAAGTGGAAATTGTTGTATAACATCCAATTTGGTATGTTGTGGAGCATGATGGCAATTGGGGTCATGAGCTGTAAGCATCTCATATTATTGTGCATGCATGTATGTGATTAACAGCTGGCTTTATATCAAGCAATGAACTGATCACCTGTAACATGTCAGCTGTTTCAACAAGTAACTGATCTTTAGCTTCCTGCAAGTCTTGAGCACACAGACCTCTGTGAGCCTGGTGAAATACAACACATGTAGCATCAACAACAATTTCTAAGTTTGTGGAATGTACATAGACCAAGCAAGAACAAAGTGCCCATAATACTACCACATAATTATGAAATCAAGACTTGTAAGGGATGTATTGACCATTGAAATATTTTAGATTTAAATCTTTTTTTTGGCTTAACAATTCATTGTTAGAGTCTTCAGACCTGTCACTTGCAAGGTATTGAATTTTCATTCATTCATTCATTCATTCAATCAGTCAGCCATTCATTCACTTATTCATTTATTCTTTCTTTCATTCGTTCATTCATTCCATTCATTTGATAAGTCATTCATTCATTCATTCAATCAATAATGTATTAAATAAATGCATTCATCTAATATTTATTCATTTCATTCATTTATTTAATAAACATTTATTTAATAAACTTAATGCATTCATTCATTCATCATTTCATGCACAATCATTTATTCATTCATTATACATTCATTCATTATATTTGTTGATTCCATCATTCAATCTATCATTCATTAGACGTGCATTTATTCACTCATTCATTTATTCATTGCATGTACATAGCATAAAAGTGCAAAATATATAGAGAATACTTCATGGAAAGTGGCGTGCGTACAGTTTTTATTCAAGAGTTGTGAAGTATCATAAAACAAACGAGCGAGTCATCGAGCGAGTGAGTTTTATGATACGAAACAACGAGTGAATAAAAACTGTGCAAAGCACTTTCCATGGTGTTTTCTGTTTATCTTTATACATACCGAGATTTTTATAAATTTTAGTCATTTTGCTGTGAAAATGGTTTGCTTTTCCATGGTCAAGATTTTGATTCCAAAAAACACAAAAACCCTACAAAACAAAATTTAAATTACAAACAGACGTCAAAACAAAACAAAAATAATATTTATTTGTATCTTAAGTGAATTACAGTGCAAAATTATGATTCTTTTCTGTGTAACTTGGACTTTTTTTCTCGTTGACAGACGTTTGTTTACAAAACGAGCAAAGACAATGCGAAGAATTTGAGTTCATTCAAAGTATTCAAAGACAAACTTACGGTCAAATTCACGCTTGTTAAACATGCTTGGCGTTTCAAATGTCCTTCAAAACTTTACCTTGAACTTGATTTATCAGTGTTTTTCTCCGAGCTTTTCTATAAAAGGGCTCAGTTCGACTAAAATTTCATTCAGTGACTCCGAATCTGCCGGCCGTGAATATAATCCTCCTTCGCTTTTTGCAGCACAGCCTGGTTTTGAAAATCTTTTTCCCATAGAGCTCTTCTTCTGCATGACATCGATGACTTTTGTGGTAAATAAGATAATCTACTTGAATTTTTACTGAATAAAGATTGAAAATTGAACTGCCAAGACTGAAAATCCTTCGATAAAAAGTGCTGAGAGGAGCCAGTTTGAAGAAAAATTTTCATCAGGAATGAAGTCGCTTCTGATTGGACGTATCGTTTTTCTCACACGTGAAAAAAAGCGATACGCGGCTTCTGATTGGACGTATCGTTTTTCTCACACGTGAAGAAAACGATACGCGCATTCTGATTGGCTGAGAGCAGTGAACGAACGAAAATTTACTAAATGGAATTTTAGTGAGTATATCTCGATATGTATATAATAAACAAGCTAACTCAATGATTACCTCTGTACTGTCTTGCAGTGTATGAACTTGTTCCTCGATTTCTTGCTCAGGGGTGCCTTCCTGTAAGAATTGCAATATTTTTTCTTTAGACCATTTTCTTAGCAATAGTCTGTTTCACCTAACAACATCTCTATTTATGTCATGGTTTTCCCATTTTAATGAGCTCATGAATTTGACATTCAGAGCTGACAGACTATTTTTCTATTTGACTTGAGCAATAATTGCTGTCAGCCAAGCAAAACAATGTTTGTCTGCCAGTAATATTACTTACAGAAAACACCATCTTGGATTCCAAAAATGAAGCAATGTTTGAAAAATTTCCTTGAATTGCACAATCACAAGCAGTTTGTCCAACTCTGTTTTCTTCATAAAGAGGTATTCCACTAGCTACCAACAACTAAGAATGAAAAAGATCCATAATTCAATTATGAAATCATCTTTGTTTGCACAGATGATTGTCTACTGAATTTTAATTTCACCTGCTATTTAACTCAGACTCTGGGAAATTCATTTTCAGGGAAGAAAATTACTCTTTCTTCTTTGAGAACTGGTTGTTTATAAATAGCTATTTCATGGAGGTTGTCTTCAGCTTTTGTATAAATATTGCATACAAAAATTAATGTGTATTCCTTGATTTCATATAAATAGCTAGTTTCAAAATAATCAAAATTCAAAATATTATTTTGGCCTTGCACAGCAAGCCAAGGATACTTTCAACAGAAAATTATTTGGTTTGTGGAAATTTTCATGGTCCGTGTTTTGTTCCAAAACTCAAGTACACAGAGGGTATCATTAGAATTGATTTTGAAGAGGTAGCAATCAACCATACCTAATAATAGATAAAGGCTGTTAAAGTGCAAACAATCTCATTACTCAAACAATCAGTTGCATGCATTAATATCTTTGCAACCAACATTTTTATGCTTCTTTCAGGATTTTAGAAAAAAATTGCATCCAAAAACCCACTACCCCCTGTTATAAATGTTATGTTTGGTTTCCTGTGGAGTAACTGCTGCCGAGTCAGCAGGCTCACACCTTGTGCTTTCAACTCATGCAACTCCTAGCTGTTATAGTTTTATCTATATTTGCATATGGTGCTGTGGCAGTATTTTGATTGGGGAAGACGTCAATGTGACCAGATCAACACGTTATATAACACGTTACAACACAACTTGTCCACAGTCATACAAAGACTGCTCTATTTCAACACTAACCTGGACACACTGAAATAACCCTGAACTTGCAGCATAATGAAGAGCTGTGTTTCCTTTCTATAGAGGAAGAAATTTAAAAAAATAATTTACGGTCAAATAATGACTTCAAATCTTTATAAAAATTCTAAAAATTGAGGGTAAAGGATGGTTCTTAAAGACCTTGGACAATATGTCCTTTACCCCTCCCCTATAGTGCTCCACCCTTTGGGTATTTAAATCTTTAAACATTAAAGAGATATGAAAACAAGGAATGGATGTGATATTATTTCATGAGCACAGGAGTGAAAACCTATTTCTTAGGCTCCTTCATCACCCACAAAATTCTAGCAATATTGATGGAAATGTCTTTATTTGGATTAAAACAATAAGACTGAAATAGGATTTCTCCTTTATCTCACAACAGCTCTATGGAATAGATATGTAACCTTTGGGATTATATATCTTGCAATAAAGACAGACAAATAAGTCTTAAAGTTGACTATTAGCAATGTAGGAGCTTAGATTACAGTAAATATTTTATGAGGTATCATTTAACTGAGAAATCAAACTTTATATTTATGTTCACAAAAATGATGTGAGCTAGCTATGTGGGTGATTTAACTTTGGAAAATATTGGATTGTGAGTATAAATACAATACTTAGCAATTCCCCACAAACAAGCACTCAAGTTATACAATGATGTCAATATGTTACTTTCATCATAGTACAAAACAAAAGAGAAGGAATAAAAGTAAAATTGTGGTTCTTGCTCATAAGGAATTAACTTTCGTTAGAAGAAGCTTTGTATTTCCCACAGGAAATAGATCCCCCACTTATTCCATTAGGACAGAATTCATATGAAAACATCAAAAGGTAAGGAATATTGGCGACAAGTCATTAAGGAGACAATGAAGGAAAGAATATTATTCAGGCCCCCTGCCAGGGTAAATATTTTGTGGTCAATTCACAGATTCCAAGGTAGCCATAATTATGAGATGATATCTTGAATCTTGCTACAAAAACTGGCATCAAAATTTGAACATCAAGATCATAATATGTTAATTTCTGATATCTTTAATCAATTTACATAACAAAAGAACAATATGAAAAGAAAAACAAATTTAGGAATGACAAACTAGTAGGAATAATATTAAAAGGAAAATCGTATAAATATATAATAACAGTTACCATCTAGGGAAGGAAATATGCTATTTCATACTCATTTCATGGTCTTTTTCCATTTATTTAGGTCTTTCATCTGAATAAGGTTTTTTGAGTGGACTAAAGTTTTAGCTTGCATGGTTTCGCTTCAAGAAAATTGATCTCGAGGATTAAGGATGAATACCAAACATTTTAAAAATAATACAATAATTCCACAAAAAATACGACTTTTCCTTGAGATCACTGCAAACACTCAAGGCCGAATGTGTGCAATTTGTGATATTGTAAACTTATTTTAGCGTGATACCAACAAACTTACATGGTCTTTGGCCCCTAGATCTGACATGTTTTCATCTTCAGCTCGACATCTATGAAGCATCAAAGACAGACACTCAGCTCTCAGTTTATCTTTCAAAGGATCCGCTCCTCTGTCTATCATACAAATAAAATGTATAGGCGTTTGGTTGAACGAATTTTTTAGGCTATCATTGGCTCCTTCGACCATGAAGTCTCGTATAAACGGCTTCATTCCATAGAGACAGGCGTAATGAAGCAAGGTATTGTTGCTGTAACTTTCTCCATAGTTGTAGTTAGGGTCGAGGTTTCTCTTTATCTCGGGGTTCTTTAAGTAAAGCTCCATGGCCTCGACTTCTTCGCCTTTTTGAAGAGCTTTGCGAAACTTTGAAGACGAACTTCCCATTTTCGCTTCGTCACCAACTACGCAAATCAATCAACTTGCAGACTTCTCTAGAACAGCCATCGAAACCATAACGACAAAGAATCGTAGTGAAACGCAGTAAAATGAACTTCAAAAATGTTTATAGAAATTATAAAAGAATTAACGAAGTGTGAAATGTTTGTTATTAGGCTTGATCTCTCGTCGCACGATGTTTCGCTTTTTCTTACAGCATTTTCTCCATGAATCCAATACCTCCAAACTCACAAAAAATAACAAGAAATTAAGTGAAGAACCAGCGTTGTTAATATTCTGCTCCAAAACCTGGAAGAGTGAAGAACAATTCCAAGATTTTCAATCAACCAAACACTCAACTTCTTCCTCTTTTTTTCCTTGTTGTCTATTTGAGTAACCGCTGCATGCAAATGCGCCCACGATCAGCCTCGTTCTCGTGACATTTTCAATATGGCGGCCTTGTGGAGAAGAACATTGCAGTGTGCTTCACATTTGACTCTATTCTCGTCCATTCCTTGGCGCCTTTTTTCTACAAATACACTCTTTACAGCTAAAAGAGGATCAAGGACTGTTACTACTGCAGTTTCAAGCTACTTTCAACCTAAACAAAAACAGAGGCCGCAATGTCGTTCAACATCAATTCAAAATAGTGAGTCCAAATTTTCACATTTTTATTTCAGTAGAATGAAGATATTGTTCATCATGGCTGAGTGATAAAGGATACTCACGATAGTCTCACGATAGTGGTCAACGCGACGTTTCGACTGCTGTATATCAGACGATGGTCGTCTGTCTCAGTGGTCGTCTCTCTCTTCTCTGTGATTTGTCGACGCCGTTATGTTTCCTAATGTTCGATAACAACGGCTCTAGAATCTTGATGCTGCTGAATTTGTTAATATGCTACACCTGGCCCAGTCACAGATCCCAAACAGTAACCAAACATACCAACAAGACCGGCCATTGTCCCGACTTTCCCACTCCCGGAGTACCCAATCGATGAAACCGATAATCGATAACAATCGATATTAATCGATATCAATTAATCGATTGATTTCCGAAATCTATGACCAATCCATGACTCAAGGTTGTGTGTTTATCGATTGCTATTGATTATCAATACCAATCGATAATAATTTCTTCCCTTTACCTACCGTTACCTTACCTATTCTTACCTTATATCTGTCACTAGTATAAAACTATGCTGAAATCTATTTGTAGGGAGAGGGAGGAATGGAGCTGTTTGCACAGACAAGACACTAGGAATAAAGAACCTTACTAAATATTCAAATTATTGATTTTAGATCAAGAGACCATAATACTAAGAGAGCGAAACTCAGTATTGATGTCTGTGCGATGTTCGTGGCGCCTAAGGCTATTTTTAGTAATTTCGCCATCGCGCGCACAAGGCTCTCAAACAATAGAATTCAAACTGTCCCGTCCGTGTGCACGTCAAAAATCAAATTCTATTGGTTGAGGGCCTTGCGTGCGCTATGGCGAAGTTATTAAAAATAGCCTTAGTCACCACGAACATCGCACAGACATCAATACTGAGTTTTGCTCTCTTAGTATTATGGTCTCTTGTTTTAGATGCAAAAATAGGTTAAAATTGTATTCTTATTCTAACTTGTGCTATTTTTCAGATTCAGTGATATTCAAGTCATTTTCAACATCATCACAGTTAAACAAGTACTATGTAAAACCCAACTACCTCAAAAAGTGTGGCAGAAGAGATATGAAAAGAAGACAAATGTTTAAAGAATATGAAATTGAAAGATCTGGTCTTCGAATGATCAAAAAGAGTGACATTCTTCCATCAGGTGTGAGGCAAAAAGCAGCTGAAGATCTCCACAAGCTTCCACTAAATAGTAGTCTCACTCGTGTTCGTAACAGATGTGTGTTGACAGATAGAGGGCGTGGTATTGTTGGAAGATTTAGAGTGTCAAGAATGATGTTTAGATACTTTGCTGAAAAAGGGCTTATTGCTGGTGTTCAGAAAGCTCAGTGGTAACATTTGTTATTTGCCAGGTTCTGTAGAATTTTTGAAGTAAATAATTCAAGTGGAAAACAAAATAAGAAGTCTTATTGACTGAATCAAAATATGGAATCCAATTTTACCTGATATTGATTCAGACTGACTAGCTCATGTTCATGTGGAAAGACAAATGCGTTTTCACAAATGAGAGGCTAGTCAGTCCAGAACAATAGTTATGCAAATTGGTTGCCATATTTCAATTCGGTGTATGAATATGAACATTACAGAATTCCATTTGTAAAAAAACTTTTTACCAGTAGTTTTGTTGTTAAATTTACCATGTGTACCAATATGTATTAGTCTAATAGTCCTATTCTGAATGCCTTATTAGAATGTTTTTGCTACTGGAATTAGCTATAATGTGAATGAATTGTTAAAATGCCAATGAGCCAAATAACATACTTGATGATTTTATGATGACAAAATTATCACTAAGACACTTGTAATCTGAGTAAATTAACATGAAGGCTTGTTAATTGATTAAATTGATTAAGATTTTTTGATTCACCTAAAGTGCATTTATGATGGTATTCTTAAAGCAAACGTCTGTTTGATAAGTGTCTTGGTGATAATTCTTTTAACACATATTTACGTTGTATTCACTAGTATGTTGCACAGCTCATTAGCATTTTAACAAACAATTACTGGGAAAACGCTTCACTTGTATATCATCTAATGTTGTGTATTGCATTCAGTTTACTCTATGTAGCCATCTTAATGTCGGTGAAACTGGATGACGCCTCGTTGATCGAATTCGCGATCATATTTGCTATATCAACGACAACACTAAGCCAGCTTCCCGACACTTAAACTATAACGTCAATTACACGATCGTCTTTGGTTTGCATGTGTTTGATCGATGTTACTATAATAATGGCCGTAAGTCCTAAGAAATGCGACATTCATTCATTGGCTACTCTACAGCCCAATAGTATGATGAACGGTCAGGACTGAAGCGTGGGGAGGGGCTTCCGTGAAAAAGAAAGCGGCCAGCACGACATGAAACCGAGCGACGCATTACTTTCCTAAAGTGACGCCACACTCTTCTAAAGAACGCTACAAATGTCTCTATTGTTTCCCATGTAGTGCTGCAACATTATATATGCTAATGTTCAAGAGTTTGCTTTTGAAGTCTGTTGCTAATGAAACAAACGACAAAGACATGGGAGCAGTTGTCTTACGGGACTGACGTCGACCGGTTAAGGTAACTCGAAGTAGTTGTTTTCAGCCCGCACCGCACATTTTCATTTGGCGCAATGGACAACTTAATGCGCACCAATGGACTTGGTTTCTACACCAAACATGAGGATAAGATTGAAGTTTTAAGGTGTCTGGAAACAGTTTTTATGGTCATCAACCGATAACAAATAAACGGTTTAAAACTACTTTCCTGTAGTCGATTCTTTAAGATGTTTTAAGACATAGTAGCTAAAGGATTGAAGTTTCAGTGCTAGGTGTGTCCCTGCAATCGGCGTTAATTTATGCATATTATGGGGAAATCCCGTATATCAGACTTTTGGTTATTTCTCAAAAAGTTTACTATAGAATCTTCAGTCAACTTTGGAAATTAATCTTGGAAGTACGAACTAAGTTTTCACC
This sequence comes from Telmatactis stephensoni, assembly GCA_029948255.1. Taxonomy (NCBI): domain Eukaryota; kingdom Metazoa; phylum Cnidaria; class Anthozoa; order Actiniaria; family Isophelliidae; genus Telmatactis; species Telmatactis stephensoni. The sequence continues at coordinate 598,187 of JALIZF010001709.1, read as the reverse complement.
GAGCTTCGAGGAATTTTATTTCGCAAATCTCAAGTTATAAAGTCTTTAATTTGGGATATGATTTTTTAAGGCGATTGTAAATATCGGATCGAAAAGCGATGTAGAGAACACATATTCATGTACATCAGTTGATTTCATGCTAGAAGTTGTTTACTACCCTCTTTACTTGTCTGAAACGTTTGGAGGCAATTTTTTTTATTTTTGGCGGAGTTAGAGCCTTGGAAAGAAAGAAGACTTTTACGCACAAGTGTCCACAAATTGCATGAGCAAGCGGAGTCGGACTCGCTTTTCTCAAAACTGACTCGAACAATTTTTTTCCAAACTTCTGCATAGGAAATTCAAACCTTTCTGATTTAGCGCTATAGTGTGACCAAAGTTTGTGACGCAAAGAACACTTATCCCTTAATCCCGCCATTGTTACAAAGAACAATAGGACAGAATCAAAGCAATCGAAGGCTTTTCGTTTGACTCGAGACGCAATTTATCCGGAACGGCTATGAAGCCGATTTTGTTTCTGCTCTTGCGCTCGTTCTAGAATTTCCAGTAAAATAAAATTATATAGCGCTAAATCAGAAAGGTTTGAATTTCCTATGCAGAAGTTTGGAAAAAAATTGTTGGAGTCAGTTTTGAGAAAAGCGAGTCCGACTCCGCTTGCTCATGCAATTTGTGGACACTTGTGCGTAAAAGTCTTCTTTCTTTCCAAGGCTCTAACTCCGCCAAAAATAAAAAAAATTGCCTCCAAACGTTTCAGACAAGTAAAGAGGGTAGTAAACAACTTCTAGCATGAAATCAACTGATGTACATGAATATGTTAGTTCTCTACATCGCTTTTCGATCCGATATTTACAATCGCCTTAAAAAATCATATCCCAAATTAAAGACTTTATAACTTGAGATTTGCGAAATAAAATTCCTCGAAGCTCGGTGAAAACTTAGTTCGTACTTCCAAGATTAATTTCCAAAGTTGACTGAAGATTCTATAGTAAACTTTTTGAGAAATAACCAAAAGTCTGATATACGGGATTTCCCCATAATATGCATAAATTAACGCCGATTGCAGGGACACACATAGCACAAAAACTTCAATCCTTTAGCTACTATGTCTTAAAACATCTTAAAGAATCGACTACAGGAAAGTGGTTTTAAACCGTTTATTTGTTATCGGTTGGTGACCAAAAAAACTGTTTCCAGACACCTTAAATGGTGTTATAATTAAATCGATCAACGTTTTTAAAATAGCGAAAATCGAACATCGTCAAAAATGGTTTTCCTCTAATATCTCGCAAAATTGATGAGCTTCAGACAAGCGGAAAACTGCCTAGAAAAATTCAGACAAATGCACAACATTTCAAAGTGATTTTAAGAGATTTAATGTTTGATTTTCTTTAAATCACCAAAGTTTCCACAGATGCTGTATTTCTATTCTTGGATATCACGACAGCGTAAAAAATACTCGAAGTACGCAAAACACCACGAGAACCCCGGGGGGGGGGGGGGGTACTCCCATATATTTGCTATACGGGTACGTGCCGCCAAACAGGGTAGGGTTTTCAGCGATTTTACTCTGGAACAGGGTATATAAAATAGCTCTTTTTCCCTCTGGAACAGGGTAGTTTTTTACAAAGTACGTCTGGATGTTGCATAAACGTCGCTCTGTAGTAGGTACCAAAAGAAATCAGTCGGAAAATCAGATTGACTCTTCATTAAATGCTTGACAAAACCGATAGCACAAACTATTGCATGTCAAAATGCAAAACATTTCACTGGGACAGGGTGTATTTTTGTGGTACTTACTCTGGAACAGGGTAGCGTTTTAAGCTTTTTTACTCTGGAACAGGGTCAGGGTTTGAGGGGCTCAGCGGCACGTCCCTACCCAAAACTGGAAGGAGTGCCCCCCCCGGGACGAGAACACTGTGGAAATATTGCTAAAATATACACTTACCTTACGTGAAAAAGCCGACTTTCAACTCTTCATCGATGTCAAGATATATTTTTAATTTCTTTCCAAGTCTCTTGTGAGACATTTTCTCCGCAACTTTGTACATCACAAGTTGTTTTTGAAAATCTCAAAAACGCAGGATTATTTTTGCTTGGCGTTTAAGTAGGACATTACTTGTTCTATACACAGCAATATTGGAACAGCTCATTCAAGTACAAGCACTAAAACGACCCGAAACTTAAACCTCTCGATAAAGTCTGTCGCTTTCATTTAACCCTTCAACAGTTTGCACTGTTCTACATTCTCCGGTATTGTTGTAGTCCAAGAAAGCATAAATAAGAGAGGGAAATTTGTAAATGGGGCGCGCGCCGTGATGATTCCCATCTGTGCTATTTTTAGTAACCGGATGCAGTTCAATTTTCATCTTACCCTACTCCCGTTCGTCGAAAAAAATAGAACGAGTGGAATTTCGCGATTTGAGCTTTATAAAATCACACAATAGATGCCAAATTTATTCTAGATTCCACGAAAAAGTCATCTCATGTCCAATTAATAATTTACATCAAAAAATTGTAAAAACAAACGAGTTTTTCTCATCTAAATGAGCGAAAATTTTTGAATAAACCTAAGCACGCTATCGATGATGTGTGATGCGTCAGTAGCTCGCGCATTCCCGCTAAAATTTCTTTCAAAAACACAACAAAATCCTCGACGTTTTTGTCTTTTATCTCGATCATCAAAATCGTTTCTCTGTAATCAGAAAGTATACCCTTTTGATGGTAGATAATATGAAAAAGGGCAGAACTAAGATAACTTTGATTTTAATGCTGTTTTTGAAAACTCAAATCTGCACTAAAAGGTTCTGTGGGTCCGGAAGTGTCAATTTTTGACGTACGGGAGTAGGGTAAGACAAAAATTAAACTGCATCCGGTTGCTAAAAATAGCACAGATGGGAATTATATCACGGCGCGCGCCCCATTAACAAGTTTCCCTCTCTTATTTATGCTCTCTTGTGTAGTCTCTATACAAGTCGATCATTTTAATTCTTTTATGAGGTTTAAGGTGACTGACTACGTTGGTGAAAAATGACAAAAACTTGTTCAAACCACAATTTTCTGGAGTGAAATTTAATGCTGATTTCAAAAATGAAAAGTAAAATTGGTGTACAGTGCTCGTTTTCAAGATAATCAGCGTTGAATGGAGGTCTATTTTCGAGTTTTTGAGCCAAAAAACACGCCACCGGAAGTAATTAGAAAAATAATTACAATTCCCAAAATAATAGCTCTACAAGGACTACAATCGTACAAAATTTAGCCAGTGGTATATTCTACGTAATACCATAAACACTTTTGATATAATGACTAAACTATACCTTCATTTCTTGACTTTTGTAGCGTGACTTCGAACAAAAAATTTCCTCAAGTCGAACAAAATTTGTTAGAAAAATCCATTTTTTCATAGGTTTGAGTAATTAACTTTTTCTACAAATTTGATATGTTTGAGATATTTAGTAGCTTTTTCAAATAAGTGTCAAAAAAGTATAGGGTCCCGTGCAAAAATGAAGGGTTTTATGCCGTTGAAGGTGTAAAAAACGCCAAAAAGTACCAACCGGAAGCAGCGCCATATTGGAAAATGACGACCGCATGGCATTATGGTAGACCACAATGCCATGCGGTCGTCATAATCTAAGACCACAATGCCATGCGGTCGTCATTATGGTAGACCACAATGCCATGCGGTCGTCATTTTCCAATATGGCGCTGCTTCCGGTTGGTACTTTTTGGCGTTTTTTACACCTTCAACGGCATAAAACCCTTCATTTTTGCACGGGACCCTATACTTTTTTGACACTTATTTGAAAAAGCTACTAAATATCTCAAACATATCAAATTTGTAGAAAAAGTTAATTACTCAAACCTATGAAAAAATGGATTTTTCTAACAAATTTTGTTCGACTTGAGGAAATTTTTTGTTCGAAGTCACGCTACAAAAGTCAAGAAATGAAGGTATAGTTTAGTCATTATATCAAAAGTGTTTATGGTATTACGTAGAATATACCACTGGCTAAATTTTGTACGATTGTAGTCCTTGTAGAGCTATTATTTTGGAAATTGTAATTATTTTTCTAATTACTTCCGGTGGCGTGTTTTTTGGCTCAAAAACTCGAAAATAGACCTCCATTCAACGCTGATTATCTTGAAAACGAGCACTGTACACCAATTTTACTTTTCATTTTTGAAATCAGCATTAAATTTCACTCCAGAAAATTGTGGTTTGAACAAGTTTTCGTCATTTTTCACCAACGTAGTCAGTCACCTTAAGTGGATTTTTTCCGCAATTCTTATACAGGGGAGCACCCCAAGATCAGTGCTCATGTATTTGAACAGTCATTTAGAAGTTAATTCATAGAAAAGAAAAGCAAACAAGCAAGTAAACAAACAAACAAACAAAAGCAATCAAAGAAACAAAGAACACAGCAAATTCAGACTAAACTTTCGTCCAAATATATGTGAAAACGCGGAAATAATCCGCAAATTTTGTCGTTGGGCATGAGTGTAACTGTTTTTATACAGAAACTTGTAAAACCTTGCACATTTATAGTCATAAAGTATTAATATACACCTAATCATGCTGTGCTGAAAAGATAATGTGATATGTCCTCGCGAAAATCGCAAAGTCACTGCCATTTTCGAAACCATTTAAGCGCATGCGTACAACGGTTACTGTAGATCCCACACGGCTTGCAGTTCTGCTTTGGTATATATAACAAAGACATTTGAAACATGATACATAACAACTGGATTTTGAAAAGGCACTGGAAGACAACAAATCTGCTATCTTAGTATTTTCGTTGTTTTATCATCCTCAATATTCTGGTTGTCCCCATCTCTGCATATTAAATAGTGACTCATGTTGCAAATCATGTTAACTTTGTTTGATTTATACACACTGTTAGACCTTACTATTGTTTTCTTTTATTTTTGTTTAAGCACTAGATATTAGTTTTTGTTTCACGGGTTTTTTGAAATCACTCCGTTTTAATTTTTGATAAAGTGAGAAATATAACTTAATATCACCGGAGTTGACTCTGATTTCCAAATTTACCTAAAGCTCGCTAAACTCTTTTGTACATTTTACAAATAAAGAAGTTTAAAAATCGACGCGTGTCATTCCTATTGTTCTCGTTATCACCTACATAAGTGCTGGAAAACTTCGTTCCGATTCCGCTAAATCGGAAAGCTCTATTTGCTAGAGTCCGCTGAGCTTCTTGACAAAAGGCTCATTTATGCAGGGTTAGCCTTCTTTTCAAGAAAGACCCATGGGATTAAAATCGATTTCTGCATTGTTCCGGCTTAGTCAAAATGTTTTGCTTTTCTCGCAGGTATTTTTGAATAATTTACCTTGACTCGAGGCTAACCCTGCACCAGTGCGTCTGTTGTCTAACTTTACAGCGGTATCAACAAACTCGAAAAAGGTCTATTGCTCTTTCCTTGTGGTTTATCAGAGGCAAAAGCAGCCGTATGAAAACCGTGTGCGATTTCATGACCGATGGTAAGTGTACATTTTCATTAATGTTTTGTTTAGAGCTTATCTGAAAAATCATTTTTCTTTACAAAAAAGAGTTTTGTCAACCGTTATTGTAATTTCTATGCTGTATGTTATCTGATATTTCAAGTAAAAATGAGAAAACTCCTACAATTTTAACTTATTTGGCTTTGTCAAGAATGACAAAACAGTCAAAACTTTGGGTTATAGTTTGTAAATGTCAGTGACTGGTTTGACAGTTAACGTAATATAATCGCTTTCCTAAAGTTTGCAAAAAATGAAACGTACCTAGTAAAAGTGCCATTTTTGTGAGTTGTTTCACCACCAACTCATCAACATCTCTGTGGATGAAAGTCGCGCGAAATCATTTTCATCGGGCTCTGTAAATTAATTGTTGTGAATCTGACTGTTTTGTTAGAAGCTATCGTTTTTCTTGACGAAAACAATTAGACTTTCGATTTTTGTAGTCATTTTACTTAATTAAAAATGAAAAATATTGTCTTCTTTTTCAAAAACAACCGCTTCAAAAAGTTTGACTTTGCTTTGCGTCACTGAGATGACGCCATCAGATCTATAGTGTATGCTCTTGACCAATCAGAAATCGAGGAATTGCTCAATTGCGGTAAAAATATATCTCGAAAGTGCTGAATTCTGGTCCTTGTTTGAGCTTTGTAATGACTTTGACGCGTGATATTTTCCCATCTGGTGCACCTTCGATTTAGATAATTATCCACAGCGCACTAGCGGTAGGTAGACTGCTTATATCTGACTATTTCGTTAGTTGAACACAGTTTTGAAGAACGAGATCGCCAACCAAATGTTCCATGTCAACATAACATTTCTTGCATTTGAATTGGACATGACAATGCAATTTTTTTCTTAACATTTATGTCCAAGATTGTAGATGTCAGATTGCCGTGGTTACCCTGCGTGTTTTCGGCGGTCAGCGGCTACCCATTTCGGTGCGTGCTTTTGCTTAGATACCGGTCATGTCGGTTATAGCGGGTTCCGAAAATAAGGTAAAATTGACTACTATCTCGTCTTAAGTCTCAAGTCCGATGATGTTCTTATAACTCTACCATTCTAAGATTTTAGTGTTTTTTTTTTTAAAGTTTTGGTCATATAAGATCTTTGAGTGAGGTTTTGCCTCAGACGAGACCACAGGCTTACCAATTTCTGCATGAGTAAAGTCAGTTATGTGGGCTTCCTGTGGTATCTGAATGAACTGTTAATCAAAATCAACAATTCAATTATCTTTGTTAGCTTTGATCAACGGACCTAAAACGAAATAGTTGACTTAAAACAGTCAATTTTGGAATCTAAGCAAAAGCACGCCGGCCGATCAAGGGTACGTACTTCATGTAAGGTACATATTATGTACTTATAGGTAATTATTCTTATAGCTAAGTATTCTGTACTTATATCAATAGCAATCTATACCCATTGTCATCAATGGCCTTCAGTAGTCATCCATAGACATCATTATAACATAGCTACAATAAAGCGCGCGCTCTGATTGGCTAATTTACCGTGAACCATTTCACGATTGACGCACGCTCACGTCAGATTTTCTCTTTTCTCGAAAAAATGTTATAGTTTTTTCATTGCTTTAGACGGCAAAAGCTCCCAAAAACTCAAAAACAAACCTTGAAAAACCTACATTCAAGTAACCAATGCCATGACAGTAAGTTGTTAACCTCAGGTGATTTTTCGCGGAGCAGCTAAAATTAAAAGTCTTCTGTACATCAAGCTATTTTCGATAGAGTCGGAAATTTTGAATAAATGTTTTCGGAAAACACCTTGGAAGGGATACAAAAAAGCTAGTGTTTGGTCGGTGTAAACGTCTAAAAGCAGCCAGAATAAATTTTATGTACTTCTAGAGAAATATAAATAGATAAAAACAAACAAACAAACTAAATAGTGATCACTATGATATAAACACATTGAACTTTTATAGCAAGACTTGTCATTAAGCTCTTTAGTAGAAAATGTGAAGTTGTAAGCTTCACAAAAACTATTCAAAATCTTACAGCATGAGCTTAATTGTGAAACAAAAAACACAGTTTTTTCTTTTTTCATTGATTGTCTTTTATTGACAAATACTTTGGTATGCTGAAGGAGAAGATAAATCTAGAAAAGCATAAGCTTAACAAAATCTCACAAGTTCGATCAAAATTGGAATGAGAAGCTACATCAAAAATATCAGATATAGAAAATTACAGTAAATCTACCTTCAAAGGATTCCTCCATTCTACTCAAGAATGCTTGAATATTTGACCACTGAACAATATTCTTCCACAAGCTAATGATGTCGATCCAATATTTGTAAGCTTCGACAAAATACTTGTTGCTCTACTCGGTTTTCTTCCACTCGTGGAATTTCAGAAACTAAAGTGACAGGAAGCACGACAAACCATCGAAAGTTGACGACAAAAATTCTCCAAAAGCCTGTGTAGTTTTTCTCTAGATGTTGTCTTTCCATTCTTCTAACTTCTGGTTTAACAAAATAGTTTTTCTAATAGTTCAGGACCAGTTTCTAGTTTTGAACAAATGACAACACGGCTCACAACACTGATCCGACGGGAGTATTCAGTTTCCAAACTACTGAATCGATGTAATTACGTCTTTTTCATCGATATTGTGAAGCTTTGAAAGATCGAGTCCAAGTACACACCTTTGTAATACTATTTCCATGAGGTTTAAATGATATTTTCTGGTATATTTTAGATTATAAACTCGCTAGTGAACGAACTCAAGGCAGTTGTTGTCGCCGCCACAATTTACAAAGCCGGCACTTTGTTTTCGCGCGCTTTGTCAATCGTGGAGTGTGGTGAGAATTTTGTATTTGATCAACAAATTCGCGTTTTCATATTGTGGCTATGTTATAAAAGAAATGGTTCACGCTTAGCGTGCGTCCTCGGCTAACGCCTCGTGCGACTCTTACGCTTCTTTCGTGCTTAGCAACCTCCCGCGTGCATCCATTTCACGATGGACGCACGCTAAGCGTGAACCATTTCTTTTATAGCCGTCCAAAGGCATCCATTATTCAACCATACGCATCCATAGCCATCCATATGCATCCATAGTCATCAGTAGACATCCATAGCCATCCAAAGGCATCCATTGTCGTCAATAGCCATCCATAGTCATCCACAGTCATCAGTAGACATCCATGACCATCCAAAGGCATCCATAGACATCAATATATATTGCTGATGTTGTCGCGTACAGCTGATGGCTATTTTCACCAACTCCACGAAGTGTGACGAAGTTGTAAGTGGAAGACGTCAATATTGTCGCTGCCTCGCGGCACAACTTCGTCTCCGATCGAACTCCGTTAATTCCGAAACACAACATCACAACGAGATGTAATTTGTAAATAAGTGCTCACAATAAAAAATACAAGTGACTCGTGGGATATCCCAAGCTATTCAACTATCTCTTCCAATGATACACTGCGATAAGTGGCTGCATGTTTTTTAATGGTATGGGATAAAATAGTTATATAATTGTTTTTCGTGGCAAAGAGATACGGACAAGAAATGCCAAAAGAAACACTGCGTGCTGGACCATATATAACCGTATTTATACACCCTTTTTACGGCACGGCAACCCTTATTTCTGGGCATATGGACCCATCGTTTTTGACATGGCACCCGCATTTATAATCGCTGTATTGCTGTGAATATAGCCTTGTTAGACCAATACCAGAGTACGCAGCTGCGATCTGGGATCCATACACAAAGACTAATATCAACAAAATTGAAATGATCCAACGGCGTGCAGCACGTTACGTGTGCAGAGATTATCGCACGACATCTAGTGTTACTGACATGCTACAGCGGCTTGGTTGGAAGTCACTAGAGCATAGGAGAAAGATTCTACGACTTGTTCTGCTGTTCAAACTACAGAATGGCCTAATTATGAATAATGGCATGCCAAAACTGGAAGCAATGAAGAGCACCAGCAGACATACAAATTCCCGTGCGTACCAAATTCCACGTTCAAGAACAGATTATCACCTATATTCATATTTTCCAAGAACCATTAGAGATTGGAACTCACTAGCTGAAGATATCGTACAAAAGAAAACGCTGGATAACTTTAAAAAAGCTTTAGACAATGGAACTTAACTTCACTCCGTACTTTATTTATTTACTTTCATTTTATCATTTTGATTTTTTAAAAGAACCCCAGTAAGGATTTTCAATACTGAAAGAGACTGGAGTTTACCGGAAGAAGAAGAAGAAATAATTTGCCCGCGTACCTAGATTTAGGACTGGATTGCCCTCCCCCTCCCCCTCCCACTTGATGATATTGCAAGGTGTCACGATCTATCTTTTCACTGTAATGCCGAGGACTCGCAATTTAAGGTGAGTCAATAGTTCCAAATGGCCGAATCGGTCATATCGGTTTTTGGCTCATAACTTTGACTCCCTTTGAGCAATGACCGTCAAACGGCACCAAAATCTAAAACAGTCATTCAGCTATAATATGATATACACTGATCGCGTTTTATGTCAGTAATTTGTGATATATACGACATTAAACGAATGAGCTGTTGTCACAAAAACTCGATTTTGTGGAAAATCTAGCCGTTTTATTTCGCTGAAAAATTTAGAATCCTTTTATCTAAACATTAATAGACAACTCGGCTAAGTTTTAAGAAATTCGTCGGAACTGAAGTCTCGCAACAGAAGCGAACAGAAAAGGCACCTAAATTCTATATTGTCATCATCTTGAATGTTGAGAACGAAATAGTCGCTCCCTAAACATGCTTTAAAGCCGCGGTTTTAGGCTAAAGCTGGCGGCAATTCATTATACTTTCGACTGTCATACCGCGATTGTCGACCAGACTGACTGTTTTAAAGTATTTTAAAGTTGTATGAATGTAATAAAATGCTCAAATACCTGCCTAGGTCCAAGAAGTTGCGTTTTCTCCAATTTCTTCGTAGTTTTTTCAAATTGTTCCGTTAGAATTTTCCCACATAAGCTTCAAAGCACTGTGATAAATTATTAACCAATTTTGCTGCTGTTCGTGGTTTGGAATAAGAGAAATTACGTTTTTGGTTGCGCTCAGTTCCATTTCGTCGCTCAAAGCAAAATTTTTGCTGCTTTGTTTTTGAATACGCAATGAGGCAAGGTGCAATGATGTCAAGAATTCGCACCCTGTTAGGGGGGAGCCTCTATTATACAGTATGGCGACAAAATGCATATTGCATTATAGTTCGTGGTTATACTGTATAATAGAGGCTCCCCCCTAACAGGGTGCGAATTCTTGACATATCTTGCACCTTGCCTCATTGCGTATTCAAAAACAAAGCAGCAAAAATTTTGCTTTGAACGACGAAATGGAACTGAGCTCAACCAAAAACGTAATTTCTCTTATTCCAAACCACGAACAGCAGCAAAATTGGTTAATAATTTATCACAGTGCTTTGAAGCTTATGTGGGAAAATTCTAACGGAACAATTTGAAAAAACTACGAAGAAATTGGAGAAAACGCAACTTCTTGGACCTAGGCAGGTATTTGAGCATTTTATTACATTCATACAACTTTAAAATACTTTAAAACAGTCAGTCTGGTCGACAATCGCGGTATGACAGTCGAAAGTATAATGAATTGCCGCCAGCTTTAGCCTAAAACCGTGGCTTTAAAGCATGTTTAGGGAGCGACTATTTCGTTCACAACATTCAAGATGATGACAATATAGAATTTAGGTGCCTTTTCTGTTCGCTTCTGTTGCGAGACTTCAGTTCCGACGAATTTCTTAAAACGTGGCCGAGTTGTCTGTTATGTTTAGCTAAAAGGATTCTAAATTTTTCAGCGAAATAAAACGGCTAGATTTTCCACAAAATCGAGTTTTTGTGACAACAGCTCATTCGTTTAATGTCGTACATATCACAAATTACTGACATAAAACGCGATCAGTGCATATCATATTATAGCTGAATGACTGTTTTAGATTTTGGTGCCGTTTGACGGTCATTGCTCAAAGGGAGTCAAAGTTATGAGCCAAAAACCGATATGACCGATTCGGCCATTTGGAACTATTGACTCACCTTAACATTGTCTTTAACTCGTTGGGCTCTGATGTATGGCTGTTAAACAATGGATGGTTAATAATAAGTTGAAGACTGAACTGTTGATCATCTCATCTTATGACGATTCTCGATCTAGTTTGGACTGCTTGGACTTTGGTAAGCGTTGACATTGTTTCATCTGTATCTTCAGCTAGGAGCATTTGTGTAATTTTTGATGAGTCTATGTCTTTCATTCCTCAATGAGTTACTAACATGCAAGATCGCTTGTTAATTATATTTACCATATTCGTCAACAACATTTGTGTTGTTTTTCGCGTTCAGTCACAAATCGCCGTCGAGGCTCTACAGCACATGCGCAGGTGTAAATTCTAAGCGCATACGTAGAATAAGCTTGTTTAGATGCGGCTCTTGTATAATAGCTATGTATTTTGCTAACATGTGTGAAGAATGAATTGAAAGTAGAGGGCAATAGCTTGTTATTGAATTTATGCATGGAAATTGACATATTAAATGTAGTTTATTCAACCGTTCCATTACTCTGAACTAGGTAGATAGAAGGCGTGTGAGCCTTTTGGCCCACAAAAGTCTCGAAAAACACTAACTTACTAAATCATCGTTCCGCCATGAGGTCCGTCCTCAGCCCCGCGCATGCGCGAGATACCGCTGACCTCAGCAACATGGCTCCCCTAACTGCTGAACAGCAGTTACACTACGTGACTTAAAGCTGTGACAAAATTACAAATACTCTAACTATAACGGTAACCTTAAGTGTTCGCTTAAATGTTCAGCTATGGAAGTTTTCTTATAGTAAGAAAAGTTCAATCATAATGAAGTCAATGTTAACAATGTTCAATGTTCATTCTTTGTTGGCTCCTCGTCGGGGAATTCCTTGGTCTTCCGTAGACAGGAACAAAACCAGTTTGTGAACAGGTCGATCCAATAGGGTAGCTGGTTGACGACGTTTCCCGTACTTGTCCAATGTCTTGTCAGCCATTATCAGCTTCACCTTACGCACTAGGCCATCTTCACTGGTGTAACATTCCACTACTTTGGCCAAAGACCATGAGCATCTGGGTTTCTGATCATCCTTAACAATGACAATGTCTCCCTTCTCCATGTTTCTTTGCACATTAGTCCACTTCTGTCTTGTCTGTAGATTATTCAGGAACTCTGTACGCCATCGCTGCCAAAACTGGTTAGCCATATATTGCACCCTCCTCCACCATTTCCTAGAATATACATCTTCCTTCTGAAAGTTACCAGGTGGGGGAAGTGCAATCTTTGGTTTCATCGTGATCAAATGACTTGGTGTCAATGGCTCAGGGGCATCTGGACTGTTTAGGTTGGTAACTGTAAGTGGTCTTGAGTTAATGATGTACTCAGCCTCTGTAAGGAAGGTTCGGAAAGACTCATCATTGAGTTGGGTTCCAGCTTGCATCATCAATGATGTGAGTATGCTTCTGACAGTTCTAATTTGCCGTTCCCATGTGCCTCCCATGTGACTTGAATAAGGAGTATTCATCTTAAATGGTATCCATTCACATCCATTCTCACCCAGGTACTGCTGAACTTGGTTTTCATCAACTTCAGCAAGAGCAGCCTTGAGTTCATTCTGTGCTCCTACGAAATTAGTACCTCTGTCACTACGTATCTGCTTAACTGGTCCGCGTCGATTCATAAATCGCCGAAGGGCATTTATGAAAGATGAAGTGTCTAGGGAGTTAGCTGACTCCAGATGAACTCCTCTTGAATACATACAGGTGAAGATGACACCATAACGCTTTAATTCACTTCGCTTTTCTTTAATCAGGAATGGTCCAAAGTAGTCCACTCCGCAATAACAGAAGGGAGGGGAAGGCTCGATCCTATCGCTTGGTAGATCCGCCATTTTCTGGACTTGAAGATTGCCACGCAGACGTCTGCAAATTGTGCACTTTGATAAGTAACGAGCTATCGTAGATGATCCACCAGTTATCCAGTAACCTTGTTGTCTCAACTCATTGTGTGTGGTTGTACGTCCCATGTGCTGTACTTGGTTGTGATAGTGTCTCACAAGTAGCTCCACCACGTGATTCCTTTGTGGTATTACGATAGGGTGCTTCAGCTCCATTGGTACGTTAGCTCTCTTTACCCGTCCTCCAACATGTATCACACCATTTTGATCAAGAAATGGATCAAGTCTGAAGAGGCAGCTTGATTTCTTCAAGGCTCTGTTTCTAGCTTGGATAGATTCTCTGTCAGTTAATTTATTCTTGCCACTGACTGTCATCAAGATCTCGATTTCATCCTTGAAGTACTTGTTTTGAACACATCGTAATACTCTGATCTTAGCATCTTCAAGCTCGCCTTGAGTGATGGATGAGCATGAACTCTCAGTAGAGGGCTTCTCAGTACAATCTCCTTCATTTTTCCTTCTCTTGCAATTCTTTACAAATCTCAGACAGAGGGCAATGACTCTAAGAAGACGATTCCAACTTGAGACATGACTGAATAGGCTGATGTCACAGTACCTTTGCTCATCCTTAGGTTGAGTTGCTGACGTCTTGAGAACATTCACTTTCTTTACCTCTGGATCTGTTTCTGAGCTAAGATTTCTGATGTTTTGTGCACGGTCCTCCAACGGAATTGCTTCCAATACTTCTCTCTTGTTTGACATTACCTTGTGTAAACGAAGGCCAGCCTTTGCGCAAATGGCCTGGCTGTTCTTAAGCACATTGACAGCCTTAGTGACTGTTGGTTCAGATTTGAGTCCATCATCTACATAAAAGTCATGACGAATAAATTCAGCAGCATCCATGCCGAATTCAGTCTCTCCATCATCAGCTGCTCGCTTCAGTCCAAAGTTGGCACATCCTGGAGAACTCGAGGCACCAAAAAGGTGCACCTTCATACGATACTCCACAACGTCCTTTGATGGATCTCCATTTTGCCACCACAAGAATCTGAGGAGGTCTCTGTCTTGCTCAGGGACCATAAATTGATGAAACATGCCTTGTATGTCAACTGCAAAGGCTACTTCCTCTTTTCTGAATCGACAGAGAATTCCAGGCAAGTCATTCATGAAATCAGGTCCTTGCAGCAAGAGATCATTTATGCAAGTACCATCAAATCGTGCCGAGCAGTCAAATACAACACGTATTTTGTCTTTTTTCCTTGGATGGTAGACACCCGTGTGAGGAACATAGTTGATTCTTCCATCTTGTACATTTAACCGATCATCAGGAACCTTCTCAGCACAATGTTCAATGATATCCTTCATGAAAGCTTGATAATCCTGGAGAAACTTGGGTGATTTTGCAAATCTTTCTTGAAGTTGATTCCATCGTTTCACTGCTAATTGACGATTGTTAGGAAGAGTAACATTTTCGCACTTTAAAGGCAATGGCATTTCATAGTGTCCATTTGGAAGCTGTCTTATTCCATCTTCTAGGGTCTTTATGAATCTTCTGTCTTGTATGGAGTAAGGCTTCTCTGTCCTTGGATGTTCATTGAAGTCAGAAGCTAACACGTTAATCACAGCTTCGGGGCATATGATCTCTTTGGCTTTAGAAGCAAACACAAAGTGATGGCTTTCCTTAACATAAGTCCTATGACAGTTTGCTTCGACATGACCATCTTCGTTGCTTGGTGACTTACATATTCGACCAACAACGCCCCATCCAAGAATGGTTTTTTGACCACAAGGCTCCTCTTCACCTCCTGCGATGATCTGTCTAGGTCTAATAGCTTTAGTACAGTTACTTCCGATCAAAAGAGATATCTCTACATCTGCACGGTATGGCATCAATTCTTTTGACACTTGTTGCAGGTGACTCCACTGGCTAACCGCATCAGGTTTAGGTATCTGATACCTATTAGCTGGTATCTGTGGTCGACTAAATGCAAGGGGAAGCCTTACAGTGTTTTCTTTGTTATGATCTAAGATCTCAAGTCCACATATCTTCTTACTTTGAATAAGCACATTACCTTCTTGCACAGTTGTTAACTTCAATGTTGTTTCTGGCCCTGTAACATTGAGTTTGCTACAGAGTGTCTCTGAAATAAAGCTCACATTTGCTTGGTCGTCCAGAACTGCATACTGCAGAATCTCCTTTGAAGGTTCACTTTCCAGTCGCACCCACACAGGCACAATCATAGCATTGTCAGGTCCATCTTGGTCCTCAATACCACATACATTAGTGCAATTTGAGATAGCTTCCTTAGGCTTTTCCTTGTGAAGACATGTTGGGTGACTCTCTCCACAGGTTGCACATGTAGCTTCAGCTTTGCATTCCTTAGCTTGATGTTGTGTCGACTTAGCACAGCACAAACACAGTTTCTTCCTGAACACAAAGTTTTTACGTTCCTGAAAGGTCTTGTCTCTAAAGGCTTGACAGTCATTTAAATCATGAGCTTTATTACAAAACAAACACTTGATCGTAGAAGCTGATCTGGCTGTATTCTTCTCTTCCACCTTACTTTGATTTCCGGGATGACTTGATACTGGTGAAGCAAAGGCAGTAACACTACGGCCTCTAAGTCCTTTATCATTACTTACTGAGCTTACATTTGTCAACTTAGACATGTTTTCCAACTCTGGAATGTTTGCCTTGTCAGAAGATTCTCTAACAAACTCTGAAAACTTACAAAATGGTGGGTAGTCTGTTTTATCACTTGATGATCTCCATCTGGTTATTATGTCTCTCCATTTGCTCTCCAGATGATAGGGAAGCTTGGAAACTAACTTTGCATTCTCCTTAGCATAATCTAAGATACCAAGACTGGCTACAGTCTTTCTAGCAGCAACAATTTTGTCCAGAAAATCAGAGAATTCTCTTAAACCATTAGCATCCTTTGGTCCTATTTTGGGCCATTTTTCAAGCTTGTTAAGAAATGCTGTACTCACAACACTGCCATTTCCATACCTTTCTTGCAGAACAGACTTGGCTTTAACATAAGCATCCTCAGTTCCTATCAGAAGATAGTGTTCTACTACTTGTTTTGGACTACCTGAAACATACTGATTCAACAGATTCAACTTGGTATCTGCGTCCATTTCTCTAGAATCAATGAGGGTCTTAAAAGCACTGTTCCATACTGGGTAATCTAGCGGATCACCACTAAACACAGGAATTTTCACTGCTGGCAAACGAAAGATGTGGCTTGAAGACTTGCTTCCTGAACTCTGGCTAACATTAGCTGAAGCCATCTTCTCACTGCTCTCTATAAGCTTGGTGACACAATGCTCTAATGAAGTTGCAACCCTTTCCCATCCAGAAACTGTATTGTCAGGCACTGGGGGTAAACCTTGCTTGACACTGTTGGCTAATGGATTACATAGAATTGAACTGGACTCCATTACTGTAACTGGGTTAAGTTGACTTGGATGACCATAGCTTGGTGCAATGGTGTATGTAGGTACTATAGGACTTATCTCTGGCAACAACAAAGATGTACCTGCTGCTTGACTTGACTTGGTAGACACTTTCATATTAACAGGTGTACTATGATGTATGGGCAATGATACAAATGTATTTGTAGCTTGACTAGAAGTTGGTAATGTACTCTGATACACAGGAAATGACTTAGACACACTTGTATCTTGACCAGAGGTTGGTGTTGACTGACATACACTCACATGAGCTGAATATGGTGTGCTCTGATACACAGGCAATGACTTAGACACACTTGTATCTTGACTAGAGGTTGGTGTTGACTGACGTACGCTCACATGAGCTGAATATGGTGTGCTCTGATACACAGGCAATGACTTAGACACACTTGTATCTTGACTAGAGGTTGGTGTTGACTGACATACACTCACATGAGCTGAATATGGTGTGCTCTGATACACAGGCAATGACTTAGACACACTTGTATCTTGACTAGAGGTTGGTGTTGACTGACGTACGCTCACATGAGCTGAATATGGTGTGCTCTGATACACAGGCAATGACTTAGACACACTTGTATCTTGACTAGAGGTTGGTGTTGACTGACATACGCTCACATGAGCTGAATATGGTGTGCTCTGATACACAGGCAATGACTTAGACACACTTGTATCTTGACTAGAGGTTGGTGTTGACTGACGTACGCTCACATGAGCTGAATATGGTGTGCTCTGATACACAGGCAATGACTTAGACACACTTGTATCTTGACTAGAGGTTGGTGTTGACTGACGTACACTCACATGAGCTGAATATGGTGTGCTCTGATACACAGGCAATGACTTAGACACACTTGTATCTTGACTAGAGGTTGGTGTTGACTGACATACGCTCACATGAGCTGAATATGGTGTGCTCTGATACACAGGCAAGGGCTTAGACACACTTGTATCTTGACTAGAAGTTGGCATTGACTGACATGTAATCTCTAATCTAGTGGGTAGATCAAACTTCTGAGAGTCAAGAAATCTTCTCATATCTTCGTCTTTATCCTCAGGGGGTAATGAATCTAGAACTTGTCCCATATCAATTATTTCTTCCCTCTCTACTCTTCTACAGACATTCAACTTAGCTTCATTCACAGCAAGTTCTTCTCTAAGTCTCAATCTCTCCTTCTTTTCTTCTTCTTCAACTCTCAATCTTGAATGTTCACTTGTAAAGGCTAATTTCACCTCCAAAGCAGCTTGTTCTTTCTCTAACTCTAGTCTTTCATCTCTTACACTCTTTACCCTTGAGCGAGAACTATATTTAGAGCGAGAACTCCTAGATTTGTGTGATTTTCCTTCACTTTCAAGCCTCAATACAGCAAGCTTTTCAAGATGTTCAATTTCTGATCTAACGTCACTTTCAAAAACACGCCACTCTTCCATATTTTGACGATAACAACATTCAACTTCATTCTGTTCGATTTCACTGACGTTCAATGCGATAATCTCGTTGTACAAGTCATTAAATTCGGCGAGAAGCACTCGAGCCTTTGCAAATTCGTGCTTGAGTTGAGATAATTCACATTGACCAAAAATGACGGTAGTCCTTCGAGCATGTGAAACTAGTTCGCTTCGTTTTAACTTCAAGGCTTTCAACTTTGCGTCACATTGAAATTGCTTACCCCTTTCTGTAAGCGTTCGTTTTCTCTTCGGTATTTTTTCACTCCTTAGATCTGGTTGTTCTTTACCTCGAACAGACTTCATCGGTACACTCTTGAACGACATCTTGAAATATCTTCGTTTTCACAGACAACTTGGGCCTCTTCTGTGTCGTACGCCTTCTATTGTAGTTTATTCAACCGTTCCATTACTCTGAACTAGGTAGATAGAAGGCGTGTGAGCCTTTTGGCCCACAAAAGTCTCGAAAAACACTAACTTACTAAATCATCGTTCCGCCATGAGGTCCGTCCTCAGCCCCGCGCATGCGCGAGATACCGCTGACCTCAGCAACATTAAAGGAAACGAGATCAAACAATTTAACAATATTAAATTGTTTGAATAAAAGGGTTGAGTGCTCATCAAATTGTAAGCGTTCTAGGCAGAAAAGATCATGACAAGATACAATGTTTACACCAACTAGTGCACCAACGTAAGGTGACTTTAAAACAAGGCGGAACAGAATGAATACATCAGTGATGTTTAGGATAAATATAGTGAATTGGTACGTTCTTTGAATTGATTCATTTTTACTAAAAAGACAATATGTCATCCGTTTCGATTGTTTCATTATAACTGACTATAGTTATCGTAATTGCGGCTTCAGGTTTAGCCAAATACTCGTGTAAGGAGTGTAGCCGCCTGGGCACAAGGTGTTGCGAGTTGATCATTGAATGATTGTAATATTAAATAAAGATGCTTATCGATGCCTACAGATGGATGCCTATTGACGTCTATGGATTGCTTTAGATGTCTATGTATGGCTATTGATGACAATGGATAATTATGCATGGCTATGGATGGCTACTGATGACTATGGATGCGAATGTATGGCTAAGGATGCGTATGGATGCGTATGGATGCCTATGGATGGCTATAGATTGCTGAAGATGGCTATGGATGTCTATGGATACATGGCTATGGATTGCTATAGATGCCTATGCATGTATGCCTATGGATGTCTATGGATGGCTTTTTATTGCTGTAGATGGCTATTTATGGCTATAGATGGATATGGATTGCTTTGGATGGCCGTGGATGCCTATAGATGTTTATGGATGCCTATGGATATCTATGGATGCCTACAGATGCTTATGGATGGCTATGAATGCCTATGGATGTCTATGGATGACTACTGATGACAATGGATGCGTATGGATAGCTATGGATGACTGTGCATGGCTATAGATGGATATGGATTGCTGTGGATGGCCATGGATACCTATAGATGTCTATGGATGCCTATGGATATCTATAATAATAATAATAATGATCTTTATTTAATCACGGTAACTCTATCAATACATCGTTAAATACTCAATATTGGTCTACCTAGAGGCCGTACATATACAAATAATAGTGAACATATAACATCTATAGGTATATAATATAAGGAAAATATATATTATATATATTTCTAAAAAATCTAAAAATACAGTTGTAAATCAGTTGTTGTCAACACAAAACTTATGATTTTTTATCTGCTTTTTAAATTTGTCAATTGAACGTTCTTCTTTCAATGGATCAGGAAGTGAATTCCAAAGCTTAGCGCCTGTAAAGGCGAAGCTGTTCCTGAAATAATTAGTTCTAGCTTTTGGAATTTTAAGGTTGTTAGAAGAACGTCGCAACTGGTATGATTCTTGGCAGACCTGGCGTGGAAACATATCGATCAGATAAGGTGGGGCTAAACCGTTGACAATTTTGCACATCATGATGGCTTTTTGTTGTTGTCTTTTTTCCTGTAGAGGAATCCACCCTAGGTCATGAAATATTTTACTTGTGTGCACGCTTTGATAGGGTGCACCTGTTATTATGCGCGCAGCTCGGTTTTGTAATTTTTGTAGCTTGTTTGCCAAGGTTTCATCTATGCTGTCCCAGACGAGACAGCAGTAGTTGAAATATGGCTCAATTATTGATTGATAAATTTTATTTAAGTATGTCTGGCCCAAAACTGATTTTATTTTCTTCAAGGTTGCCAAATTGCACGCAATTTTCTTTTTTATGTGTTCAATGTGCGCTCGCCAAGTCAGATGTTCATCGATATAGACTCCAAGACATTTAGTTTCTCGAGAACGTTTTAATGCTGTTCCGTTAACAGTTAAACGCAGATCTGTTTGGTCTAACGTAGAAATCCTTTGTCTTGAACCTATAAGCATGAATTCTGACTTTACAGCGTTCAGTGTGAGTTTGTTGGCACAGAGCCAAGAAGCTACATGTTCTAAGTCAATATCCATTTGATTATTCAAGTTATGAATTCCACAGTCAGAAAATGATAAAGTCGTATCATCAGCATAAAGCCTGGTAGTACTATAATCGAGGCAACGTGGTAGATCATTAATGTAGATTAAAAAGAGAACTGGGCCCAAAATCGTCCCCTGAGGTATACCAAAAGAAATGGGACGGGCTTCGGAAAGAACTCCATTGATTGAGCACTGTTGCGATCTGTCGGTCAAGTATGACTGAAACCATTGTCTGACGGCGGAGTGAAATCCAAAATATTCTAATTTGGTTAATAGTATGTCATGGTCAACGGTGTCAAAAGCTTTCTTTAAATCTAAGAATATGACACCGTTGACCATTCTTCTATCAATGTTAAAACACCACTCGTTTATTAAATCTAACAATGCAGTAAGTGTTGAATGGAGTGGCCTAAAACCCGATCTATGGATGCCTATAGATGCTTATGGATGGCTATGAATGCCTATGGATGCCCATGGATGTCTATGGATGACTACTGATGACAATGGATGCGTATGGATAGCTATGGATGACTATGCATGGCTATAGATGGCTATTGACGACAATGGATGCCTTTGGATGGCTACTGATGACTATGGACATATATGGATAGCTATGGATGACTATACATGGCTATGGACGGCTACTGATGACTATGGATGCGTATGGGTAGCTATGGATGACTATGCATGGCTATGGATGGCTACTGATGACTATGGATGCAGATGGATAGCTATGGATAACTATGCATGGCTATGGATGGCTACTGATGACTATGGATGCATATGGATAGCTATGGATGACTATAACATGAAGTACCTACCCGATCAAGTGGGTAGCTGCTGACCGCCGTAAACACACAGGCTAACCACGGCAATCTGGCATCTGACATTTAGCATCTGACATCTGGCATGTCCCTTGTGAGCCACCGTAGATTTCCCTACTTTGATATTCTATAGTTTGATATTCTAGCTAGCTAAACTGAAATTACTCTTGTGGGCAAAATGACAGCGAACTAAAGACTATAAACGAACAAATTATTAAAACTAACGCGGTAAACCAAAAACTAATTAGTGTAGCATAACAATAATCAGTATTTTAGTAGCATAGTTGCTTCTCAGCTAAATTGCTAGCAAACCCGTCTTCATTGCGAAATTTCTTATGGGAGACCAACAACCTCTTGCTCCTCGTCGAGATGAAGTGCCAGCTCTTGTACAAGAAGCCGTTGGACAGCAGCCTGATGTAGCACCGCCAGTTGCTCAGGCTCAAGTGGAGAATCAGGGTCAAGTTCAACCCGGAGTTCAACGACAAGAAGTTCCACAAGCCGAAGCTCAAAGGGACGCTCAACCAGCGGTGGTAGAAGAAGCACGCGAGGTATTTAATTCATGGTTATACGGGCCATCAGTAATCATAATAAGAAATAAAAGGTAAAACTGACCTAAACATTTGTAAAAGGTTCCAAATTCTCGGCCTCGCCTGTAGGCCTTCGTCAGGGAATGAATGAATATTTCAACTGCAAAATTACTTGATGTGCCCCATGGCATGTAAGCCAATGGCATGTAAGCCCTTGGGAAGTCCGCTCTTTCGTTAGTCGCGTTCTTGTCCATGGTTGAATGAAGCAATTCCAAAAATATCCGTCTGCGATAATTATGTTTGTTCTTTTCAAGAATGCTCGATTTGTTCAAACAAAAGCTGTGTCCGGTTGAATGGGCATGTTGATAAACAGCCGATGTCTTGTTTCCCTCACGAGCAGGATTGTGTTCCGACGATCTTGAGGTCCAACATCGCTTGCTTTGGCCGATGTAGGTGAATTCGCAATCCTCACACATGACTTTGTAGACGATGCCTGTAACTTTGGGCGATCTTTAGGTTTCTTGAACAAAGCTCCGATTGTGTTATGCGGCTTGAAGGCTGTTTTAACATTGAAGTGTGACAGCGATCGTTTTATCCTGTCTGAAACACCGGCCTGTACATAGGGTATAACTGCAAAGCCAACCGGGTCAGGTTTCCGCGTTTCTTCCGCGGTTTCGCGCTGGACGTTTTTTTCAATAAAGTCTTTGGGGTATCCGTTGATTTCAAAACTCTCACACACACGTGATTTTTCTTCCAATTTTAGCTTTTCATTAGAAGGAATGACGTTAGCGCGGTTCAACAAAGTATTTACTACAGCTCTTTTGTGCTGGGCAGGGTGGTGCGAACTGAACGCCAAATACTTGTCCGTGTGGGTTTTCTTGCGATGCACTTTCACTTGAAGTTCACCGGAGGGTAATGTGGTTATGCTAGTATCCAGGATCGAAGGCGATGGTGGGCTTTCCGTCGATAACCGAGGCTCTTTCAACAGTGTAATATTCTTCCCTGTGTATTGTTATTCATGAGTATGATAATTAATGAGGTATGGGGAATCGCTCTGGCCTGGAACCAACCAAAGCCAGGCGAAGTGCAAACAAAGATTATTTGGCAACTTTATAGATAGATATCTTAAGTGTCTAGTCGTTCTAGCGCTTGGTTGCACTAATTGGGGACATAACTTTGAACCCGACTACTTACTCGCTAAAGTGGGTGGGTGGGTGGGTCGCCAGCCGTTCTTCGTCGCAACTCGAATGAACTGTGTAACAGTATTCTCACTGAATAATTAATGAGCACGGAGCAGTATATATTAGCTCCACACACGTGCCTTATTGCACAACGTCGTTCGGAGCTGCGAGAGTCGACTTTGAATCGTTGCCATTCACCGCCACCAGCCCAGTTCTTTCTACTATTTCACATTATGGCTGCTAAAGAAGCTCTTCCACCTGCTGTGCCCCAAGACCCGGCCCAAGTTGATCATCCTGCAATTCCAGATGCTCAACAAGGTGCTCAAGTTCCGCAGCAAGTTCAGCAAGTTGAAGCCGGTCCACAAAACGCGGCCCCAGAAGCCGTGGCTGCCAATAACCCCGAACCACAAGCCGAGGTAAAATTTTGTTTGTTTCATATAGAGTTGTCAATGGTTCTTAGTTCGGTTACATAACCGGTGGAAGCTTAACCATGTGTGGGCTTGGAACTCGGGGAGTTCAGCCGTGAATGAGTTTTTTTGGGGGGCTTGGAACTCGGGGAGTTCAGCCGTGAATAAGAGGTTTCTTTTCTTTTTCTTTGGGCTTGGAACTCGGGGAGTTCAGCCGTACATGAAAGTTTTACTAGTAGAATGTTTGCAGAATTTATGGACTTGGAACTCGGGGAGTTCAGTCGTGCGTGCATTGAAGTTTTACAATGTATAAAGAATTTTATGGGCTTGGAACTCGAGGAGTTCGGCCGTACATCAAAATGTCTAGCGTATTCTAGAGTTTATGGGCTTTGAACTCGGGGAGTTCGGCCGTGAATGGAATTCTCAGTAATGTCTTTGCAAAGTTTATGGGCTTGGAACTCAGGGAGTTCAGCCGTTTATGAGAGTTTTATATGTTTAAAAATTTATGGACTTAGAACTCGGGGAGTTCAGTCGTGCGTGGAAGTTTTCTCAGTAATGATTTACGGAGTTTGTAGGCTTGGAACTCAGGGAGTTCAGCCGTACGTGAAATTTTATAATCTTTGTAGAGTGTGTAGGCGTGAACTCGGGGAGTTTCAGCCGTAATTGGCGTGTTATTTAATGCTTTTAGAGTTTATGGCTTGGTACTCAGTAGTTACGGCCGTGAAGAGAAATTAAAATTTATGTTCATAGAACTTAGGGCCGTGGAACTTTATAAGATTTCAGCCGTAGGTGTGAATATTAACGTTAGCTCGTTGCTGTCATTCCGCTTTAGGCCATTAGTCTCATTGTCTCTTTTCTCTTATTTGGCTTATTCTAGCCCCAAGACAGATTTGCTGCACTAGAACAAAAGATAAAGCAGCTTGAAAGTAAACAGAATGAGGGAAGTGTAACCTCCGCCTTGGCTTCGTTTTTGATCAATTTGAGGCGGTCGAACAGCTCGAGGCGCTGGTAAGGATTGCCAGGACCACCGTACATGACAAGGCGGATGAGTACGCTGCGATTTTAGACGAAGGAAAGGATCGTCATGCTGCTTTGCCCCCGCGAGCCTTGCGTAGACTTATGTCGGGTCTGTTGGGGGACCCTGTCAGATCAAAGATCGCAAAGGATTCTTCCACCATTTTGAAAGGCCTAAGCAAGGAGATGGCCAATTCCTCTGCCTACGGTTCTGGATGGTCTCAGCGCCGCCGTCCTCGTCGTGGCCCGTACAGCACCGCCCGTTGTTTTGCGTGTCAACAGTTAGGACACTTTGCTCGCGACTGCCCCAATGGCCAGCGTAAGCCTCAAGGATTGTAGTTTGTATTTATGAGTAATAGTCCAGATTTACTGTAGAGTAAAGTTCATTAAAGTTGTTTTTTCCCCTTGTTTCGTTTGTCCCTTTATTTTGCCCGCGTCCCTTGTTGACTCCGGGGGGGCCTGCTCTGTGCCTCAATTCTGATCTAAGATCAGAGCTTGGGGTCAACGGGGAGTTGGGGTCTTTCATTGGTTAACGCGCTTTCTTTTACTAGGGTACTGCGAGGGATTTTTATCGTCTCCTCCAAGAACGTTTGCAAGATCCTGTGTGCGCTTTTGGTAGATGGTGTAATGTTTATGGGAAGCCCCAACCCTTCGTTGGCCCTTTGGTTTCCTCGGATATGGTTGCACAGAACCCGGCTTTAGCCAATATCGAGCAGCTACGATTTCGCGATCCTGCGTCATTCAGAGCTGGGAATATTCATAATTACGCAAATATGTGGGAAACTTTAATATCCAATTATGGCACTACCGATGGCCCAGTTGATTTTTTACAAATTGTGCAGGAAGGTGTCAGAATAGAACATTTCTTTCGAAGTTTCAAGGGGCGTTTCAAAGGAAAAGAGTACGATTCGCCGACCCCTCCCGCGATGGCTTTTGACAATTCTAAGTCTTGTGCAGAATTCCATTCATTTGTTACCGAAACGATCCTCGATTGGGTGACTACGGGTGTTTTATCTTATCATGGGCAGATAAACCATTGTACACCCCCACATTTGGTTCTTCCTTTAACGGTTGAACCATCGAAGCCTAGACTTTGCCATGACGAGCGCTTTCTCAATTCGTGGATTCGGGATCTCCCGTTCAAGCTTGACCACCTCTCAGATCTGCCTAGGTACGTGTTTACCGGAAATTACCAAACCGTGTTTGATGATAAAAGTGGTTATCAACATGTCAAACTTCATCCTGACTCGGAAACATATTTTGGTTTCCTTTGGGAGGGCTGTTACTTCACCTTTCGGGTACTTCCCTTTGGTTGGAAGGCAAGTGCGTATTTGTACCACAACCTTGGTTTGATCGTCTCCAGTGCTGCTCGCTCCCTTGGGGTGCCGGTGTCGCAGTACATCGATGACCGCCACGTTGGCCAGTTACTGTCAGGTTGTGACCAATCCCCGAGCCCCCAACGTGCGCAGGCCGCAGCCTACATCCTGTGCCACCTTCTTATGGAGGCGGGTTATTACATAGGCCTTTCCAAAAGTCAGCCAGTTCCATCCACTGCAGTGCGGTATCTTGGTTTTATATCCGATTCTGTGGCTCAGGCGTTCCTAGTCCCTGCAGACAAGAAAGAGAAATTTGCTCGCCTGCGCGAGGAAATTATTGCCTCAAAGTTTGTTGGAATCACGATGTTACAACGATTCGCAGGAAAAGCGATCTCATTCAGCCTAGCCATCCCTGGTTGTAAGTTGTACGTACGGGAGGTGTTTTCTGCCATCTCATCCTTGGCTAAAAACTCTAAGCCTTCGATCCCGGTTAAAGGCGCGTTGCGTGACGAGATTTGTTATTGGAGGTTTCTCGACTCATGGTCCGATGTTCTCCCTTGGCGTCCCGAACAACATTTGTCTGTAACAATTTTTTGCGATGCATCTAAGAGGGCGTGGGGTGGTGTGTTAACCCGCGATGGTTCTCAACAGGAAGTCCGAGATTATTTCGAGACTCAAGAGGCCCACATTAACGTGCTAGAAGCCTTAGCTCTATGGCGGGTTTTGGATTCCTTTAAGGAAACTCTAAGAAACACAAGAGTAGATGTTTTTACAGACAGCAAGACATTGCAAGCCGCTTGGGTAAACGGGGGTTGTAAGGATTCCCGGGTGAACTAGACGCTAATGAAGCGTGAAGTCGGGCTACTTGAGCGCCTTAAAACTGCCGTGTTTGCAGCGCGAAGATAAACACTTACAACGTGAGATAACTGCTATGGTTCATTTCTAATAGAAAGTTAAGTGCTGCGAGCAGAAAACAGCTGGTGTATCCACGTTAGCAGAACTGTTCCCCTAAAACTCACGAAAGTACACCGCTTTCTCTGATATATGAAACGTTTCTTGTCTATCTCTTGTGCGTTGTGTGACGAACATTGCTAGTTGACCTTCAATGTTGAACTACAAAACATAATTCTCCAGGATCAGTGTCGGACACACACTATGACTGTTTAAAATATTTAGCACTTTGAGTAAAAGCAATTTTTCAAACAATCACAAACGGCTAGCGTTGGCGGCAATGATTATAAAACTAACTGATTTTAAAAAGCTAGTTGCATCACGGTCAAAGATAACGCATTGTCTACTGTATTTGACGCTTTAGATGAAACGAATGATAAATACAATTCCATCACATACAAAGTATAAAATTTTCTTTCATAGGGTAACCAAATATGTTGCAGAGATTCTCAGTGCGACCTCACTTTATACTTATTATCTTGGCTTGAATTGATTGGGCCCGTAGACGAGCTTCGATTCGAACAGTAACACGCAAAATGACCCGTAACAGAACATTGCCCTCTCGAAAAAATATCACTTAGCATTTTGTGACTTTCATTTTTGTCACTGTCATTTGTATTGTCGTTTGTAATATTTTTGCTATGATCATCATCGATCTGGTGTGAACTAGTGAGAACTCGTTTTAGCTTGTTTTCCATATTAGACACAAGTAGACATGTTCAACATGTTAGACAGTCCTTGAAACAACCCGGGTCGAAATGTACGCTCATAGACATCTTTTAGTGTGGGTCTATCGCGGACGGTGTGTGCATTTGTATGTGATTTGAGCGTCTTTATAGCAAGTAATTTCTTCGACATCTTCTATAAAAGTCTTGTAAACATATATCTTCCCTTCGCTCCCTTCTCGAAGTTCGATCGACATGTGGCTATCGTAAGACATGAATGGGATCCCTGTTGTCGAGTTCGTAAAGCATTATGGGAGGACTAAACGCGACGTGACAGAAGACCAAAAGGTAGAACTAAAGTCGGGCTAGCCGCCCGACTAATGACGTCATCAAGGACATTTTCCTGTGCTCTAGAGCTTTTCATTTCACAATCCATCTAAGTTATACTCCCTCAAAAGCTAATCCAGCTGATGGTCCTTCTAGAGTGTGCAGCGATTTGGATTGCACTTTGTCTCTTTCTGCGTGGCGCCAGGTTGAATTGCTGTTTGGCCCGCACACCTTTGACCTCATGGCCCTCGATAGCAACTGCCGCAGAAACGGGTCGGGGGCTCTCCTGCCACACTTTTCACCATGGCCTACTCCCCTTTCTTCGGGGGTGAACGTGTTCGCTCAACCTATCCCCGCAGACCATAACATCTACGTTTTCCCGCCATTCGTCCTCTTGGGTCCCCTTTTACGCTATATTGTTGACCAGGGGAGACACGTCCAATTTACAGTGATAGTCCCTGACCTACGCCCAAGGTGATACTGGTGGGCACTTCTCCAGTCCTTGGCGGTCAACTGGTTTCGTCTGGGTTCAAGAGGTTCTGCCACCACCTTGCTATTCCCAACACCTCGCTCCGCGGGATTCTCTCCAAGACCCCTTCCTTGGGATTTATTGGCTGTCCGATGTATCTACAATTAGATTGACGTTTCTGAATCATGGTTTTGGCTCCACAGGTTTTGCGTCCTTGGAAAGCGGCGATTCGTTGTGGTGCTTGTCTTTACCCTAATGACTCGGATGCAAACTTTTGTCAGGCTTGCGGCACGCTACAGACACCTGTTCCAGTCGTTTCAGCACCATCCCATGTTATAGATGTAGGTGCCATAAATGGGCGATTTGCCGAATTCCGATCGGCCCATCAGCGTAAGCCATACCAACGCCAAAAGGGCAGGCTTGAAGTCCAGCTCTCCACGTTTTTGTCTTCTTTGGTTCCTCCTCGAACTATTTCTTCCTGCACCGCAGATGACGTTATTAAGTTCCTCATCAGCCG
This sequence comes from Telmatactis stephensoni, assembly GCA_029948255.1. NCBI lineage: Eukaryota > Metazoa > Cnidaria > Anthozoa > Actiniaria > Isophelliidae > Telmatactis > Telmatactis stephensoni. The sequence continues at coordinate 569,144 of JALIZF010001709.1, read as the reverse complement.
AGACTCTAGCGGGAAAACGGTGGTCCACAAGTCGTCCTGTTCAAAATCTGATTGCGCTTGTCCGCGCCGTCTAGCTGCAGGAACAGTTGACTCTTATCTAGGAAAGGTTCGGGCCATCTTCAACTCTTTGGGTCGCACAAGTGAATCCAACCCGGTTTCACATCCCAGAGTAAAAGAGTACTTGAAGTTCATCTGTGAGGAACAGGCAGGCCAAGGCATCGTGCCGTCGCAGGCCGTCCCGTTATTTTTCGTGAAGTTGAGACGCTTGATATCATACCTTAGAGAACTTATTTCCAAGGGGATTGGCCTCTCTGTGTCTGAGCAATACGCACTTGCACGGGACGTTACGTTCTTCGTAGTCGACTTTTTTACTGGGGACAGGGCATCTTATCTTGGTCGTCTCTGATCGGAACAAGTGTTCAAGCTCAAGGACAGAGAGGGTTATCTCCTCCAGTTCACATTTGGGAAAACTGTAACAAAAGGCGACACACGCCCTTTTGCTTTGATTCCTGTATCTTGTAAGGACGTCTGTCCGGTTTCGTGGCTCAATTATTATATTGCCGCCTGCAGCTCACTCGGCATCGTCTTAGCGCCAGGCTTTTTCTTTCGCACTTGTCATCCCAAAACTTCGGTAAGCCAGCGCCCCTTTGTCGGGCCCGCGGTCGCTAATCGTTTACGTAAACATTTGCATGATGCCGGCTTGCACGAGGGTGAGACCCCTCATAGTTTTCGAACAGGCCTTTCCAACACGCTTAAACAGTTAGGCTGTTCTACAGAGGATATCGCTCGATATGTAGGTTGGCGTAGCACGGCTATGGCTGAGCATTACACGCGCGTCTCAGAACCATCTAGAGTTCTATCCCTGTTTAAGGATTTTGCTCATAGCCTTTCTTCAGGAGACCCCCAGGATCAGCTAAATGTGGCCCACCCTACAAACCTTTGTGGCTTTCACGGTTAAGGTTTCCTTTTTGCATGGGGCATCCCTCCGGCTGCCGTTGTTCCGGGGGGTCGCTTGAGTTATTTGAGTTATTTTCAGTTATTTGTATATTCGCACAATTTACAACACTTGGATTCTCGTCATGGCATATTTATGATTAAATACATAGACTCCAGGCTGTAAAGTTTTGTAGAAATGAGTTTTGAGTGTTGGGTATTGGTTCGGGTATTGGTATAGATGTGGTGGGTACGTTGTCTTTGGTTTTGTGGGTGCATTGCAGAGGGAAACCATACGCCCTCTCGTCTCCTTACCTCGGTGAGGGACAAGGAGCGGATCTCGCCCATAACTTAAATACTGCGACGTGATAATGAGTATTCAGTGAGGATATATTACTATGTGAATGGGGACTAAGGATACCGTTACAAATTCATTTATTCTCTCCAACTATCTCCAACATAAGTCTTTACAGTTTGAGTGTAGGCTAACAAGTGAGGTAAACTAACTAAGAGCTAAGTAATTGTAACAACTAATTCAGGGGGGAAAGTATTGGAAATGCCCGAATTCTATTGGTTGCTAAGGAAAAGGCAAGCTCATTAGGTTGTGTTTACTGGACCATCAAGGGAGAGGGTTCAAAGAGAAATCTCTATGATTCCAGCAAGACAATACCTAGTTACAATAGCTGACAGAGAGGAAAACGTACAATACACAAACAGGTGACAAGAAATGAGGAAAGTAGGACTTACTGGAAACACAATCTGTCCAAAGAGCTCAAGCAGCTTTTATTTGTATAGGGCGTGCTATTATGCATAACTAGGGGGAAGCACGCCAGCATAACAGCTGAGTGAGATCATTGAAACAAATCGGTTTCGAATATAATTACCAGTGTTTCTCCAATAAACTGTGCCAGGGTTTCCAGGGAAACCAGGGCCATAGAGTACTCTCTGGCACTTCTCAAGTGCCTATCGCGTGAACCACCCGTAAGCACCTGATTGCCCAGAGAGTTCCGACTTCGGCTTTATTGGAAAAACGCAAGTAACAAAACTAGCAACCAATAAGATTCCTGGATAGCATTTCTTAAATTAAAATAAGGTAAACAACAGAGATAAACATTAAAACAAAAAGACAAGGAATATAAAATTCCGAATAAATCAGTTTACAAAAATATGGCATAAATCGGTGATTAATGCCCCGTAACAACTGCATTAATGACAAGAATTGTTCTCATTTATATGCAATTTTCAGGAACCATATTACCAATTCAAATGGTTTTGAATAGTGAACTGAATGTGGCGATTGAATATATATTGCAAGCTTTAGTCAGTTATTCAGAGGTATCTATAAAAGTCAACATTACGACTCGATCGAGTCTGCCATCTATGAAACAGTTCGCAAATCATAGGTTTTGCAAAAAGTTCTCGGCGTTTGTCTCTGAGGAAATTTTAAAGCACGTGGTTACGGGCGCCTTTCGAATATGGGGAAGAGTTGATACTGATAACCCACTGCTTTTGGTTCTTCCAGTTACAGTGGAGCCAATATTGTGTCTGGACGCACGATTCCTAAATCATGTGGATGAAGGACGTTCCTTTCTCGTTAAATCGGCTGGCAGTTGTTCCCCGTTATGTTTATAAAGGCTTCCACATGACAAAGTCCGATGATAAGTCGGGTTATGACCATGTCCGGTTATCAGATTGCTCTCAGAACTATGTGGGTTTTCAGTGGAAAGGCTTCTGGTTTGTTTGTACAACTTTACCTTTTGGGTGAAAATTATCACCCTATATATACCACACGATCGGTGCTGCAGCGACTAGCTTTTTTCAAGCCAAGGGGATACCGGGTTCCCTGTATATCGATGATCGTCTGAATGGCGAGCTCTTAACAACTTCAGGGCCCTGGTCAGTCCGACCGGAATTGAGACAGGCACAGTATAGTCAAAATGCGGCGACAGCGGCCTTATGGATCGTCCTGACAGTCCTCACAAAGCTGGGATATACCGTCGACTTGAAAAAATCGGTACTGGCCCCATGTCGCTCTTTGGAGTATTTGGGTTTGATAGTGGACTCTGAAAATCAATGCTTTCATGTACCGGAGCATAAGTTGACCTTCTGGGCGGCCTTGCGTGAGTCAATAATAGCAGGTCAAAAATTTGTTGATTTCAAGACACTCCAGCGGTTTCAAGGAAAATGTATTTCCTTTTCCTTGGCGGTGCCAGCGGCGAAGCTTTTTATTAGAGAGATGAGCTCCGGTATTGCGTCAGCTTCAGCTACTGGGCTGGTTCCACTTAGCCCAAGTCTGCGTGAGGAATTGTGCCATTTGCGCTTCTTGGACAACTGGTAGGGGTTGGTGCCATGGAGGGATGAACGTCATGCGAGAGTAATCCTTGACCACGGATGCATCAGGATATAGATGGGAGGACAATTGATAATTGGATGCTTTGGGTTTGGCTACCAGAAATAATCTACACAGGATTGCTCGTCAGAGAGGATCCCTCAGTGACTGAAATGCCTTCAAACAACAAAGGTGCAAAGTAAAGTTAGCCCTTAAGAAAGCAGAAACCGAATATTACAACCATCAGATCCTCTCCAACAAGAAGAACAGTGCGTCACTATGGAAAACGATACGCCGTGCCATACCAACAAAATCAAATCCTAATCTTGAATATACTAAAGACACTTCTGCTCTAGCAGAGGAGTTCAATCGTTTCTTCATATCCGTAGGGGAAAAAGCCTCGTCTGCATCAGAAAAACTCGCCGAAACTTATGGTCTACGCACCCTACCTGGTACGTTCAGTTCAAACCTATCTAATCTTTCTCGTGATGAACTGTTTGAATTCAGACCAGTTCTTTGTTCAGATGTTTGTAAGGTGATCAGTTATGGACATTCCTAATAATAAAGCTCCAGGATACGATAAAGTTTCAGTCTCAGTCATCAAGGACTGTTTGCCCCACATATATCATAAACCTGTCGTTGGAGTCGTCCATTTTTCCACGTGCATGGAAGAAGGCTGAAGTCGTCCCTCATCTTAAGGAAGGTGACCATGAGGTGCCAGATAACAATAGACCGATCTCGCTCCTCCCAGTACTATCAAAAGTGGCTGAGAAACTTGCATTACAACAGTACACTTCCTTCTTGTCAGATAAAAATCGCCTGACCAAACATCAAAGTGGTAACAAGAGATATCATTCTACTGAGACCCTCAGCCTTTTGGTTACAGATCACCTTTTCAATGCTATTGACAAAAAGAAAGTTACCGCCATGGTACTTATTGACTTAAGTAAGGCGTTCAATAGCATCTGCCATACTACCTTACTAAACAAGCTTCACTAAACAAGCTTCCGAAGCTACCTTACAAATAGGGAACAAACCACTCGCATTGGAACATCAATATCCTCGTCTTTAACTGTAACTCACGGCGTCCCACAGGGTTCCATTTTGGGACCCGTGTTATTCAGTTTATACATGAACGACCTACCTGATGCTATTAAAAACTGCTCAGTTGAGTCTTGTTGATGACACGAAGCTTTTCTTATCCTTTGCAACTAATGACAACGTTAACGCTCTTAATCAGATTGGTCAAGACCTTAACAGAGTAGCAGAGTGGTGCTGCACTAATTGGCTACTCATCAATCCTCAAAAAACGAAGTTCATGCTCTTTGGTACAAGACAGTTGGTTGGAAGACTGAGTGGTATAGCTATCCCCTTCCTTGGTAAAGAGTTATCTCCATCGCCCTCTTGCAAAGATTTGGGAGTGATATTTGATAGTTACCTATCGTTTAATGATCACATAGATAACCTATCATCTTCACTGTTAGGTAAACTGTGTCAAATCAACCGAGTCCGACACCTGTTTACGAAAGATGTCCTTCTAGTTATTCTGAACTCTTTGGTATTCAGTAAGTTATTTTATTGTTCAACCGTGTGGTCGTGAACAACACAACAGAACATTCGCAAGCTGCAGCTATTACAGAACTTTGCTGCTAGAATATTAACTGGCAAAAGGAAGTATGACCATATCTCACCAGCCCTTAAGGAACTTAGTTGGTTACCAATAAATGAAATGCTACAGCTCAGAGACGTCACCATGGTCTATAAATGTCTACATGGCCTCGCTCCAAATTATCTTGAAACCAAGTTGGTAAAGTGCTCTACCATCCACCACTACAATACTAGGCAAAAGGACAACATAAACATTACACTCAAAAGAACATCAACAGCTCAGAGGTCCTTTTTTGACCACGCCATATCCTCATGGAACAATTTAAGCGACGATACTAAAAACAGTTCAAACATTACTAGTTTTAAACGTTCCGCCCGCTGGAATTGTGGGCCTGTCTATAATTAATTGCTGTTTTAATCCTAATAGTTTATATTTTTGATAAATTATTTATTTCTTACCTTACAATGTAATCTCATTAGAATTTATATATATATACACACATTTTTGTAAATTAGTATTGAAAATCCCTTTTGGGAATTACTAATAAACGTACTGTATTGTATTGTAATGTACTGTGGAGGACTATTGGAGCAAGCAGCAGAGATTTCTGCATATTTCCGCAAAGGAGATGTTGGCACTTAAAAAACACAGTGATATCTCTTCCTCTAGATGTGAAAGATTGTGGACTGGATGTGGAAGTTGACAGCATGGTTCTTATTGGTTCTTGGGAAGGTCAAGGGAGTAAGAGGTCGCCTGAATTGACCATTGCCACTAAGGAACTCTTTTGGGTCTTAGCTGATCGGAATTTACAGTTGCATCTCCGTCACGTCAGCCGAAGAGAATGAGGCAGACGGTCCGTCACGCAAAATCTCTCGGCGAAGGTATGGAATATGGTTGAACATGAGTTCGGTGGGGTGCATGGGCACTACATCGACCTCATGGCATTGGATTCCAACGTGGTTCAAGGAAGAGACGGCTATCGCTTCCGCACTCCTTGGCCAAGCCCTAGGTCGCAGGGCGCGAATCTCTTTGCACAAGACCTTCTTCGACCAGAGAATGTTTCTAACCCTTACGTATTTCCACCGTTTGGGTTGATTGGCCCAGTTTTTCGTTTCCTCTGTAATTCTGGAATTTCATTCACCATAGTGAATGCCCCACCTGTTCTCGTTCGCTGCGCTCTGGCTCACAGAAATTGCTGAATGTACCAAAAACGTGATAGAGCGTTTTCAGTTGGAGCTCCGATACTTTGGAATGACATACCACATGAAATAAGCAATTCAAATTCCTGGACGAAATTTAAAAAAGCGTTAAAGACGTGTTTGTTTAAAGCTGCCTTTAAAGATTAGAAATTTTTTTTTTATATTTATTAATTTTTATTATCATTATTATTATTATTATATCGACACAGTATTGTAAAGCGCTATGGAGACCTAGTCGAGTTAGCGCTATATAAATCAATTTATTATTATTATCATTATTATAGTTGTGCCGGAACTCCACCCACGCCCATACTGGTGGCCCGAACTAATGGCGCGCACTAACAAACCCCGACTCATTGGCGTGCAAGGATGTACTGATGTTCTGCTGGCCCCTACAAAGGAAGGCTTCCAACCCATACCATGTCCGGTTCCCCTATGGGCTTGTAGGGTATCTAATTAATTGTGAATCACTGTATCTTTAGACCAATGTTTCTTTTGATATATTTCAGCCACTTCCTAGAGTCCCAAAATTATTCACACCGGCAGTGGCGTGTCCTAGTTGCCGCTACGCGAATGACGAGCTCTTCCGGTACATGAAATACTGTACTCGAGTACAGTGGTGGTTGATGATGGGATGATTGCACAGAGGCTAGATGAACTGTCCCAAAAAAGAGGGTTGTGACGCTATGCAAACCAAAAAAGTTCTCTGGATCGGGAGTTGTGTTCCTTCTTGGTGACTTGCTCACAGTTGAAGTTTTTGGCGTCTGCCCTTCCATCGGATGTTGTTGAATTTTTAGTATGGAAAGATAAGGGAGGGAAGACTAATATTCATCACCAACATTGTCCGAACCTCTTGGTAGAAACCCGGGTGCAGTTAGCCTGCGATTGTCCGAAACGATTGGCACATGGGACGGTTGACGCGCTCATAGGAAAGTTGAGGGCCATCTTTCTCGAAAATGGAAGAGGGGCAGAGTGGCAGTCTTTACTATACATTGTTAATCTGGTTGCAGACTGGTTGGTGAAGCGATATTTGGCGGACTTGCGGGAAGAGTGGTTAAAAGCAAGGGTGGTACCACACCAGGCTGAGCCAGTGTTACTGGAAGATTTGTGGCATATTGTACAACATATCCACAGTCAGTTATTACAAGCTAGGGGATGGGATGGGAACTGATCTATTTCAGTGATGTAACATGAAACACAAGTATCCTGTTGGTAGTATTCATCAGATGGAATTTGTATTTAATGATTTCATATTCTTTTCTCTTTTATAGGGCATACATGCTAATTCTCCTGGCCCTCCCTTTATATTTTTCCAAATAAGGCATGACCCTCCCCTATGAATCACTTGTATATATTATGACCAACCCCCCCCCCCCCCAACCTAGTGTCCCAAATAATTGTTTATGGTCAGGGAATGAGTAACCATTCCACATGCACTGTTCTATCCAATACTCTGACAAAGTTTATATGCACAGCACTGTTGTATTGAAATGCATTGTGCTGTATTGTGTTGATTGCAAAACCATTGTTGTACTATCGTTATTGCTACATATAAATACAATACAATGCTATGCATAAATTGATCAGAGTTTTAGATGACCATAATCCTGTTTTGCACATACTTTTTAACTTGAGGAATATAACCATAACGGTTAACACTTTCCACTATAGGCCTTTCATCTTCCTCTTCACTGTCATCTTCAACTGAGCTACTTTTCATCTTCGAATTCTAGTAATAACTCATCTTCGCTTTCCGATTCCTCACTGATACCACTAACATCATCTTCTGACTCGGTATTGTAAGAGAGGTCCTCTATAGATTTATTAGTACTTTGTGTTAAAATCCTTTCACACAAACCTTTGCTGATGTGAGCTAACAGAAGGTCAAGTTTTGCTGTTCATTTTTCTTTTTGTCAAGTTATGGTGATGGATATATTTATCAAGCTCTACAACCTTCAGTTTTTTTAACTTTCCTGATTTGTAAAGTTCCTCTCATCTATAGTCGTGATCTCCTTTGGCTTCTTCATCTTTCTTTGCTTGCTTCTTCTCCTCTTGACGGACATTTTTCCTTATTTCTCTACTATTCCTTTCGTGTGATTTTATAAGTATACCTGGGTGTAGGAGTGTTTTGTCTTAACCCTTTGGGTTGTAACTCTTACTCCCTCCATTTATTATTATCATTATATATATATCATATTATTCAATACATGGTAAATAACAACTTTTGAACCTTAAAAAAAAATCAATATTTGTAAGGTGTTCAAGATATTCTTTCACTAAATCAGTATTGACAATGTACTTCTAGCAAATTCTTCAATTTTGTCATTGTCGCCACATTTAATGTTCCCTTTGCGTATCTGTGCACGAGGTTGGAAATCATCAGGTTCTCTGTTATGTACAGGGGTGTCACCAATGGAGAGATAGTGATAGGAAGGATGCTTTGTGGCATCTGGGTAAGGGCGTGGAGTACGCTTCATGATTCTTGACCTAACCATCCATTTTCTTTGCATGTGTCACACAGTTCTCCTTTTCTGGTACAATTTCCTTTCAGAAACTCGATGTAGAGCTCTCCTTTTTCATAGTGTGAATCAAAAAAAGCCTCAACACTATTAAAATAGGTATGTCCAGTATTTCGTGTTGCTTTGACTTTGCAGTGTTGTTATAGTTGTCGAGTGATTATCTGCAAAATATTCAAGGTAGAGGTAGTGAGTGTGAGAGTATAGTGTCCCCCAATTAGTGCGCGAGCGCTATAAGACTAGGACACTTAAATAAACAGTTATTTATTTATTTATTTTATTTTTCTCTAAACTTCACCTCGAGATTGCTTACTCCTGCACCCGGACCTGCATCTGTGAGCTCCAAAATACATGCTTTGATTGGTGCCAACTTAAATTCAGATAGCTTCTAAATAATACTTTTGCAATCATTTATCAGTACATCAAAGACCTCCCACAGCCTTTCACTAGGGTTTGCTTCTAGACGAGCAATAGAATTCTCAAGAGAATCTGTTGATATGTAGTCAATAAGCTTATTGGTTTTCTCGATTTCTGTTTGGGCTACACCATCTTTCATCTCTATATGTATTTCCCATGTACCTCTGGCTTTTGATAAAGCTTCAGATAAATGTTTCATTCGTTTCTTCTCATACAACTTAAAACAGCAGTTTGCTTCATCCGTTACACAGCTGACATCTTTCTTCATTGTTGTCTGAATGAAATAGGTGATGTTATCTTTGATTTTTGCTCACAAACTACGGAAAGGAAGATAATATTTTATCAATTTTATCCTTATTTTACATCTATTTTACAAATCTTTCACGCAAGTTTCTCTTAAAGACACATTTTATATCATCATGTGGAAATATTCGAGATCTTTTAGTTTCACTGAGATTTTGGTGGAAGACTCCATCATCTGTGCTTAATGGCATTCAAAATTCCCGCCACTCATTGTCATGGACGAAACCTGTTTCTCCTCAAGTATGGAAGGCGTTTCGGACAGCAGGAGTTTGCCGAGCTACTCGAGGCAAACGTGCCGGTCGTCGGGCTTCGGTGGTATCAAATCTGAAGCTTTCTTACCAGAAATCTTCAAAATCTGAAGACGCCATTGAAAATCAAAATTTTCAGCATCAACCACTGGGAATTCCGTCGCGCGTGAATGATTCTAACAAAAGTAAACACTACAAGACAACTTCATTTGGTCTTTTAAATGCCCGATCAATGATGCGGAAATCAATTGAGATTTGTGATCTTGTTATGTCACATCGTCTCAATATTTTTGCCATCACTGAAACTTGGCTAAATGGAACTCAGAATGACAATAACTGTATTGCTGATATACAATCGACTCTTCCAAATTATTCTTTTCATCGTGTCCCACGAAAGGATAAGAAAGGTGGTGGTGTAGCATTATTGATACGCAATTGTTTTGTTACTCAACAAAATAATTGTATTGACATTTACTCTTTCGAGTACCAAGATATAAACATCTCCCACAGAAATTGGAATTTTCATCTGGTTGTCATCTACCGCCCTCCATCGACCCATTCTACGTCAACGTTTTTGCAAGAATTTTCATTACTTCTTGAAGATCTTACATTGACGACGCATCCTATCATTATTTGTGGAGATTTCAACTTCCATGTTGACGATCCTTCGAATCTTGATGCATCTCTGTTTCTCAATTTATTGGAATCAACTAAGCTCAAACAGAATGTTCATCCACCCACTCATCGCGATGGTCATACTCTGGATTTAATCCTTTCTCGTGAGGAAGAAAATGTTTTGTCTGCGTTAAAGGTTTTCCCACCCGATATCTCTGATCATGGACTGATAATTTGCAAGCTGGACTGCCCTAAACCTCCGCCGTCACGTATTTTGGTGAAGCATAGGCCTACCAAGCACATTGATTTAAGTAAACTGACGACTGATATTGAATCATCATCACTTTTCACTGCTCCTCAGACAAATGTATCGGATTTGACGCACCAATACAACAGTGTGTTATCTTCTTTATTTGACCTCTATGCACCCGAAAGGGAAAAATGGATAACATTACGACCAAACGCTCCTTGGTTCAATGACGAACTACGAGCTGCAAAACAAGAGAAACGTCATGCAGAACGTCAATATAGAGCTACTGGCTTGGAAGTCCATAAACAGATCTACTCTCATTCCTGCAAATCCTACAATAAATTGCTCACCTCTGCAAAAGCTGATTTCTACAATGCTAAAATCTCAGGAGCTGATCAGTCACAACTTTTCAAGATGGTTTCCCACTTTTTCCAATCAAGAGATGGTATTTCACTACCAAAGCATGACACTTTGGAATCATTAGTTAATGATTTCAATGCCTTCTTCATAAACAAAGTTGAAAACCTTCGAACCATCATTGAATCTTCACAAGTTGAACCATCGACTTTGATCGTCAAAGTTGGAGATACTTGTTCAAGCTCCTTGGAAGTGTTTCAGCCCGTTTCATTAGAAACAGTTAGCTAAATTATCATGGACTCTCCAACTAAGTCCTGTCCTCTGGATCCTATTCCCTCAGGAATTATAAAGTCTATTCCAGGACTTATGCCTATAATTACAAATATTGTAAATTTGTCAATCACTACTGGTGTCTTTCCTAGTCAGTGCAAGGAATCAATGTTACCTCCTACACTCAAGAAACCATCATTGGATTCTGATTGCTTTTCAAACTACAGACCCATTGCTAACCTCCCGTTCCAAGCAAGGACCATTGAAAGGGTTGTTTCTCGTCAACTATATTCCTATTTGGAGGACAATCAACTTTTTCCACAACTACAGTCTGCTTATAGGCAGTATCAATCCACAGAAACTGCCCTGCTTAGAGTCTGCAACAACATCCAGAGAGCTGTGGACCAGCATAGTGAAGTAGTGCTGGTTTTATTGGATCTCTCCATAGCATTTGACACTATCGACCATCAAATACTGCTGCAAAGACTTGAGTAAAGATTTGGTTGCTGTGGAACTGTTCTAAATTGGTTTTCCTCCTGTCTAGAAAATCGTTTTCAGAGTGTCAGAGTTAAACGTACATCTCAACTAACTAAAGTTGAATATGGAGTGCCACAAGGTTTCGTATTAGGCCCACTGCTATTCACATTGTATACCTCACCCATTGAAGATATAGTTGTCTATCATAACCTTGGCTGCATGATATATGCAGATGATTGTCAGTTGTACTTAATAATCAATGGTGGTGACAGATCCTTGACTAAATTACACTCCTGTATCCTTACTTGGAATACACTGAACAAGCTGCAGTGCAACCCAGAGAAAACAGAAATCATCCATTTTTCTTCGCGCTTTATCCATAGCCCACCTCTTCCTACCATCGAAGTTGGTCCTGCAGTCATTGAATTGTCCGACAAGGTTCGTGACCTTGGAGTGATCCTCGATTCCCGGCTCGATTTTCGCAGTCACATCAATAACATCTGCAAAACGTCTTCATTTGCCATTAGAAACTTGGGTAAGATACGCAAATATCTTACTCCTAAGCAGCTTGAGTGATTGATTCATGCCTTTGTCTCATCACGACTAGATTATTGTAACAGCTTGCTGTTTGGTCTACCTGCTGTTGACCTAAGTAGGCTTCAAAGAATTCAAAACACCGCTGCCCGCAGCCTAGTACCTAGGCGTTCCTCTGCGAGCGCAATGATCATTCATTCATTCTCTTATTTCTAGGTCTTGATCTATTATATATTGTAGTATTGCTGTGAATAAGCTTTTTCCCATGCCTCTCCCTGAAATGATTGATTGTATTTCTAAAATCCTTTGCTTTAACCCTGTGATTTAGAAAAAGCACATGGTCATGGCGCCTGCCGTGTGATGTAGCCTTATCTTCAGTGCATTTTACCGTGAATTCTTCATCATCACTATCAACTTTTTTGTTTGTGACGTTTTATTCGGTTCTCTTCCAGCAGATTATCTGCAATTCATTTTATGCTGTGTTTGAATTGTTGGTTACCATACTTTGTAGTCCTATTTTGGACAGAATCTACCTGTTCCAAGAGTTCCTCGGAAAGAATAAGCTTTTCTTGGAGGTCATTTACCCTTTTCTTGGGCCAGCTATCTTTGTTTTTGGTAATCATTGCCTTAACGTTATCTATTTCGTGTGTTAATTTATCTTTACGTGCATGCAAGCGAAGGTTTAGCATATCAGTTGCAGCAAGTTGGGCATTTTCATCAATAGCATAATTTACATGTTTAACTGCTTTAACAGCAGCATCTGGATCCATTCCAAGTTCATAAAGGTCAGAACGTGATTTATCAGCACTAAGAAGAGCTCGTGCACATTCATGGTCGTATTCTGTGTCCATTGATTTCAAAACTTTATGGACAGACTCTTGAGACAAAGGAAAGCACTTGCAAGGTTCATTTTGATCAACACTTGAATTTCCCACGTAATGCAGAAACTGTGCCATTGCCAGATAAGAGAACAAACCTTTGACTATCCAAAGGGTTGGTAAAAATAAGAATCGGTAAACGATATTGATCATTTAACATTTCATCTTGAAAATGTTCCTTGTCAGGAAGTCCTTCTTGATAGTCAGAGTATAATTCATATGCGTGCTCAAAGGTTATAAAACCTTTTTGTGATGAAAGCAGTGAAGTTTCCAAAATGCATATCAGATCTACCAGCTTTGAACGTTTTTATCCTATTACACGTTGCATATTTCCACTAGAGATTCCAATTGAGTCAGGCAGTTTTCCACAGAACATTTTTGCTTTGAAATGCGCAACTCTGAAATGCCATGTGATGTTTCACTTCTAAATAAAGATCTTTTTTCATTCCACGTTTGTGCCTTTTCTTCTGTTTCTTCTATTACTACATTCTTCTCAAAATCATACTCAGAAACTGCAGATGCTGAAGTGATGGCAGCAATTTTGAATCACAAACCACAGGTAACCCAGATTCTATAAGGAATTATGGGAAATGTTTTGTGGGCTCAGTGGGCTTCCTTTTACACTTGGTTACAGTAGGACTAAAACAAAATGGCGGACGATTCCTTGCAAACAATTCGTGACTGGCTTTCTAATAATAATTTTGGAGAGTATGTAGATCTATTTGTTTTCAATGGATTTGAATCTGTGGAACTGCTTCTTGAATGTGTGGATAAACAACTTCTGGAGGAACAATTCTCTGAAGGAATACCTTTACCAGGCAAAAGTCAACAACTGCTCTTACTGCTCAATTCACAATTACAAAGAAGGTAAAACGCCTCATCAAATAGAGAGTAGCATGTATGATTGGTTTCAAAAACATGACATTGCAACTTATTTCCATGCATTTGGCAACAAGGGATATGATAATCTAGAAGTAGTCATTGAGGCAATCAATAAAAAATCTGTTAACAGAATTTTCAGCAGAGGTTCCCCTACTTGGACAGAGAAAGAAAATAGCACTGGCAGTTCGAAAAGCAAAGGAAAAACAAGGAATTCATAGCACGGGCAGTTTAGTTGACAAGAAAAGTAAAGCTAGCCAAAGTTTTCTAACTTGGACTGACAAAGCACTTGGTGAACCATGGAAAAAGAAGTCACTAGACTATATCTCCTTTCCAAAAGGTGAAAGATCAAAGGCCTAGATGGAACTTTTGCCAAGGTTCTACAAGGCAGTCTGGCCATTCTGCAGCTCAGACAAGTATTTCAGAGAGCAGTTCACGACAGAGAGAAGGCGTCAATATGAGACCAATCTTAAGGTGGGGGCAATGCAACAAAAATTGGAGTTCAAAAGAGGTGACAATCAAGCTGCATGTGGCAAGTATTTTATCACTTCATTTATTCCAAAAGTCAGCGATGTAGCTGTTTTGACCAAACATTTGGAGGAGCTTACAATTTTAAAATCCACTCTGAACAAGTTAAAAGATGAAATTCTTGAAGAGGACCAAAGTCTTTTTGATAAGAGTGGAAGGAGACTTTATCCTGAGAAATCTATTCACCATGACTTTAACTCTGCAACATTAAACAAGCTTCATGATCTCAATCAAGACTTTTCAGCATTTATGGCTCAGGTAGATAAGAAATTAAATGACTTGCAGAGCACATTTAAGGGCATGGCTTTCAAGCCATCTACCTCTAAAGCACGAAAGAGGAAGCAAAATAAAAGGCAGAGTATCAAACGAAAGTTAGCCCGAATGGAAAATGCAAAGGCAAGAGTTATGCTACAAGTTTTACCAGGAGTAAATAATGACAGCATGGATATAACTATTGAAAGGGAAGATATTTCATTGAGGGATTATTAAAGTTATCAAAAATAGAGGCTAAGGTATTGCAAGAGACAGTAAAGTCAGATAAGAGATTCTCTGAAGCAGCCAAAACTCCCTTCCAGCAATCCTGGCCTCATCTGATAGTGAGACCAACAGTAGTAATGACTCGGACACTGATCAGTGACTGTAACATCTAACAAAACTTTAGTTAAGTTTGTTTCAGCTTTAATATTATAATACATTGTTGTATTGCTTTTGGTACAAGTTGGCTATCTAATTATATATTCAGTTGAAATTTCAAGGATTGTTTTTATTATCAAATGCAGATTTGATTTTAATACTGTACAGCAGGAAAATGCTGAATTTGGTTATGCTACCACCATTTCTATGAGTCCAGAAATCTTTTTTATCAATCTGATAACATCAAAATGTAGTGAATCTCCTCTATGCAGTGTAACATTTATAGTGAGCCTCCCCTTTTTGGTTGGAGAAAAATTAGTGACCCTCCCCTTTTTTGGTATGAGAAAAATTCAATGACCCTCCCCTGGATTTCTCTGGCCCACCACCAGTTCTAAAAAATGAATGCTCCTTAGACAAACAAAGAATTCAATATGAAAAGCATCGCTTGTTATACAACAGCGTTAACCAGTATGCTCAACAAATTGTTTATCATGACCAGAATCTAAATCCCCTGACTGTACTTAAAACGGCTATGCAGCTGCATCAAAGGCATCCTAAAGACAGTGGACAGAAAACACTACCATTATTGCAACTGGCACAAACTAGATTGCACCTGTCAGCCTCGAAAGGTCATTCTGATGTTTTAAACGACAAAATTAATGACCTTAAACAGGTGTTACCCTTATACCACAAGCAAAACTAGCTGCATTCTTAGCAAGAAAAGGAGATACGAATGCTATGGTACAAGAAATACTAGAGACATCGGATGAAGATAATAACGCAGAATGTACTATTGTATCTACTGAGCTATTATACACTACCATTTAGTTAGTGTTTCATGGGTAACATGTAACCACTCTACATAATAGGCCATTGGCACGATGGCATCATTTTACTACAACTACCAGAATGCTTTACAAATTTTCTTCATCAAATTTTTATTCCCTCATAAAAGTAGTTGAACAATTGGCACTAATTACTTTACTAAAGAAAGTGGACAAAGCACTCTGGTAGTTGTAGTATATGACACCATCGTGCAAAATGCCTATAAGTATCTAATTACTATTTAATTATGTAACATGCAAATCAGCCTAATGGAGCTGCGATGTACTTGTTTAATAAAGGATCTTATCTTGTTAAGTACTTTCATAAAAAGTGATGCAGTTAATTGCACAATAAGAGATACGGTTCTAGGTTAGAGGACATCAAAAACAATCCCAACATAAAGACAAGAAGAATTCTAGGTATGCATCATAAACATATGTCATTGTACATTGCATAAATTAATTCGTTTTTGAAATCATATGATTTCATATGCAATATTTGGAACTTAGTAAATTTGCGCGAGTTGGATTTCAGGCACGCGGTTTTTTTTAAATCTATTCACACGTCCTTCAAAGTTTAAATCCCCCCCCCTGTATAGTCAAAGTCAAATGGGCTAACAAATGGAGTCATGCTAGTGCCCTATTCGTGATACATTGACACAGGCATCCCAGCCACTTTCTCAGAAAATTTGATAGAAAATACAGGATTCCAAGATCTAAATATATAGGCAAAAAATATAGGTACTTTATAGGAACATTTTGGTAGACATGTGAAACACATGGTGAAAGAAAACTTCTAATGATAACACATTTTTGTTTTTAATTTTTGACTTCTAATCAAAACAGTCCTTGCCATGTATTCAGGAAATGCAATGCAACTGGACTATATTACTATATTATGCATAGTGTTTTTGGTTTTCTTCTGGCAACATTGGAGTTTAATACTAATTAAGTATTTCATCTTAGTTCACTTTTAAAACAAACCTTTTCTTTTCACTACTGTGTATTTGAAAGATGAAAGATGTTTTCAACACAACTGAGTTAAACTACAGTGTACATATAATTCGCAATAATTCAGTTTTGGCATTGGTTATACTTAAAATTAATAAGCATTCAGTCTTTCCTATGAGCTTAAAAATGAGGTTTCAGTAAAAAAAATGTGCTCTTACAAAAATAATCGAGTATGTGCACAATAATTCAGACATGTTACTAAATAGATTTTTGTGTGTGTTTTCATCCAAGTCCCCAATTCTCTGCAAATGGATCAGATGGACCATATTGCCAAACCTTTTGGGAATATTCTTGTGTATTACTTGTGGTGTGCATTATATTTCATAACGTTTTGAAATCTTTTCGCGGGATACACTTAATCGCAAAATCGTTTTCATAGAGAAAAAGAACAGTTGTACTTTATTGCACAAGGAATAAATTACAAAGACAAAAGAATGCGTTCAGTCCCAGTGATCTTTTTACTCGTGCCCAGGCCGTAGGCCGGCACAAGTTTAGGTTTACAGTTTCTATCAATCTATCAATCTATCTATCTATCTATCTACTCAAAGACATCGTATGTACACAAGTAGCTACATTTATGTATGATTACTATAATAATCTACTACCTTCTGCCTTCACAAATTACTTTACAGAAATATCTGAAATTCACAACCACAACACACGTTCATCAAAATTGAATTTATACCTGTCAGCCCTCTCAAATAATTACGGTAAATTCTCTCTGAAGTTCATAGGTGTTAAAATTTGGAACTGAATTGAGGAGTCGGTAAAGCAACTTTACAGAAAGCCCTTCATCAAAACAAAGAAAATTGCCTATCAAACTATATATAACATATATCAATCTTACATAAAATTTACTATTTAGCTTTAAAATCTACCATTTATTATCTAATAGTTATCATTTATTTATTTCACCAATACAAAAGAAAATTGGAAACTTGTCATAAGTGTTTGTAATCTGTTTTTGGAGAACTGGCTCAAAAACTGACGTTACTCCAGTTCTCTGACACTAGTTATTATTTTGTAAACTTAATTTCTCTATTTGTATATGTACTAATTACATATGTGTGAGATCCTCTTGTTTGGTTAATGCTGCTTTATTCGATACACACGTAATACTAATACACTGGCTATGTTACAAGATATGTATACTATATGAGATATACTATGCCGTGACACTTGACGTGACACTATGTAAATTGAGTGGATTACATGTTGAGTGATTAGCTACAGGCACATAGAATATTACATCCCTCCCTTTTTCGGAATGTAAAGCAAATTATGATACAAGCAAATTATGTACATGCAATAAATTCTGAGCTACTAAAATAGAAAACAGTTCATGTTCAACTTAGTGTTCGTTTGTCCGTTTGACTTGCGTCTACGAAAATTAAAGGTTCATAACGAAATCTTTGAAACGTTGAGGTAGTCTGGTGTCCCTCTTTGGACGGCCAGTTGGTGGTGGTTGTATAGGTTGGGGGGTTTCAGGAAGATCCAGGTCACCGTCTTCGGGAGTGTGGTCTACTCGACTATGTACTTTCTTGAAGAAGGTGGAATTCCTGGTGACTGTACGATCACCTCTTTTTGCGGTAATCATAGAACCCTTCCTTTCTTTAACTTCTAGCGGGTTGGGGTCATAAGCGCCTTTTCTCTTTGCAACAAACTTTCCATTCTTTATGAGGACGGAATCACCCTTTTGAAGTTGTGTTGGCTTGTGTCGCTTGGGATCTGCATAGAGCTTCATCTTTGCTTTAGCGTATTCGTCGTTGATCCTCATAAACTCATCAGCAGTAGACGTAGGCGCGTATTCGGGTAGGCGTGTCTTCACAGTCCTCCCAAATAATGCTGTAGCAGGTGGTACCTTTGTTGAAGCATGTGGAGTAGCTCTATAGTTTCTGAGAAATCGGAACATTTCTTGCTTCCAACTCTTGTTCTCGATTATTGCCGCCTTCACAGCTTTCTTGATGGTGCGCATGAAGCGTTCAGCTTCGCCATTGGCTCGGGGCCAATATGGGGTGATCTTGCGATGCTCAAATCCGAGGTATTGTGCAAACTCGTTGAATTCATGGCCATTAAACGGCGGGCCATTATCGCTTTTGAGTTTCTCTGGAATGCCAAATTCTGCAAATACTTTGTCCAGGCATGGGATTACCGTACGACTGGCAACAGATTTTATGATTTCCACAAATGGAAAACGTGAGTAATCATCAATGAGCACAAGCAGATAATCTCCAGTTGGCAGTTCCGCAAAATCAATGCTCAGTTCTTTCCATGGTCCGCTTGGTAGTGGGGACATTTGCAGTGGTTCTGGTTTGTGCGATGGTACTGTCGCTTGGCATGCAAGACAGCATTTAATGCAGTCTTCTACCAGTTTGTCGATTCCAGGGAACCATATCTTCTCGCGTATGAGGGCTTTTGTCTTTGTCATTCCAAGATGACCTTCGTGAGCTATACCAATAACACGATGACGAAGATCTGCAGGGATTACAATTTGTCGACCACGCAATATCAGATTGTCAATAACACAAAGTTCGTCACGCAACTTGTGGAACCGATCAAATTCAGATCTGCAAACTTTGTCGTTTTCAATTTTATGCCACACGTTAGTGTGCAATGCGGTGATGACAGCTTGAAGCGTTGGATCCAGTCTAGTTGCAAGTTTAATTTCATCTAATGTCATTGTCTTGGGCGTGGACGTTTTAGCAACGTAGTTAATGTATTCTTCAGCAATCTTTTCTTCGCGGCTGCTGGGCTGTGTTGAAACAAGGGGGTGGCGTGACAGATAATCCGCAGGATTGTCGTTGCCAGGGCGATAGACAATGGTGACGTCATACGGCTGTAAACGTAGCGACCAGCGTTCTAGACGAGCGGGTGGCTTTGAAGCTGGGTTGCCATAAATAGTGACCAGAGGCTTGTGATCAGTGAGAATTGAAAAGTGCTTGCCAAACACGTACAGGTGAAAGTGTTCGCATGCCCACACGACAGCTAACGCTTCTCTTTCGGTTTGCGAGTAGCGTTGCTCGACGTCGGTAAGGGCTCTGCTAGCATAAGCAACAACATTTCGTTCTTTGCCATCTGTTGTGGTTTGTGTCAAGACAGCTGCAAGTCCTACAGGGCTCGCATCAGTTAGTATTTCGGTATTCCTTTCAGGGTCAAAATATGACGTTTCCGCGGCATTTGTCATCGCGTCACGCAACTTATCGAGGGCGGTTTGGCAGTCAACTGTCCACGCGAATTGAACTCCCTGCTTGACAAGATCACGCAAGGGTTTGGTAACTGTGGCGTAGTCTGGAATGAATCTCGCGCTGTAGTTAGTCATTCCAAGTAGACTTCTAACTTCCGAAGCATCTTTCGGAGTATCCATCTCGAGCACTGCACGTACTTTGTCAGGGGCTGGCGAAATGCCATTAGCAGAGAAGATAAAGCCATGGAATTCTAGGCGTTTCTGTTTGAAGAGACACTTGTCGCGATTCAGAGTAAGGCCACGCTCACGCAATCTTTGAAATACTGCACGCAGGTTAGTATCATGATCGTTCTCATTTGTTCCATGGACGAGAATGTCATCGCTGAAATTCATGGCACCGGAAATGCCATTTAACGTTTCACGTATCGCGTTTTGAAAAATTTCGGCGGCGCTGTTGACACCGAAATTCAGTCTCTTGAACCGTCGAAGTCCAAGATGCGTTGAAAAGGTGGTAACGTAGCGCGAATCCGGGTGTAATTCCAGTTGGTTGTATCCTTGGTTGAGATCCAATTTTGAGAAAACACGCGCACCGTTTAAATCGCTGATGATTTCGTTTATCGTTGGTGTGATGTGCCGCTCCCTTTTAATCGCTTGATTAGGTTGTCTCATGTCAACACATACTCTGACCTTTCCGGTATCTTTCTTTGGCACGACAACAACAGGAGACACCCATGGTGTGGGGCCTTCTACCTTTTCGATCACTCCGAGTTGCTCATCCTTTTGTAGTTGTTCCTCAAGTTGTTTCCTGACGTGGAAGGGAACACGGCGATGCGGTTGTGCTACGGGTTGAACTTCTTTATCAATGTGTAGCTTGACTTGAAAGTTTTTCAACTTTCCGAGTCCATTAAAGAGGTCATCATACTCTTTAACAAGCGAAACCATTTCCGGTTGACGTGTGGTTGCTTGGGCGACAGGGCTGACAACTTGAATTAATCCAAGACGTTGCGATGCACTCCAACTTAGCAAACATCCAGCATTTCCTTTGACCACAAAGAATTCTTCTATGGAGAATTGTTCACGAGATTCCACTTCAGCAGAGAACCTTCCGATAAGCGTTAGTGGTTTGTCTGATCCATATGCATAGACCTTTTGTTTGGATTTCGTGACCCTGGGTTTGTTTAGAGTGTCATTATATGTCTTTTCATCAACAATGTTGACACTTGCTCCGGAATCTGCCATCACGGTCGTTGTCTTACCATTGATTTTGATCTCAAATCGAGGAGAGCGTTTGGAGTCCATAGCTCCCACAGTGAATGTGGCAAAAGTGTATCCTACATCACTAGCACCATCATCACTGTCACTTTCGTCACTGTCGTCGCGCTCACTGTTATCCTGAAGAGCATTGACTCGCGGCCTTTGTTCACGACTTGTGGCGTTATCGCGTGATGCGGTTCTTGCTTGAGAGATTTTGCTTTTACAACATCGTTCATAGTGATCATATTTCTTGCATGCTCGGCATTGTTGTCCATAGGCAGGGCAGTGGTCTTTTCCTTTGGGGTGGCGACGACCACAATAGTTGCACTCAGTTTTTTGCTGTTCTGCTGGCGTTCGACGTTCACGGTTTCTTCCTTGATGCTGACGAGGTTTAGTTCTCGTGACTTTATTTAAGTTAGCTGTCACTTCACGGTCTTCCATCCCTTTTGCTTGCAAGTCTGAAAGTTCCATCGTTTTCGCTAAGGTTAAGAGTTTTTCAAGGTCCATAGTTGGGTCTTGTAGCGCTTTCCTTCGCAGTCTTGAGGAGTTACAGCTTTGTACGATTTGTGTTTTAATTTCTCTCGGTGAATTGTGGAATTCACATGATTTTGCCAGGTGAACCAACCTTGTGTAAAACGAGGCAACACTCTCTCCAGTTTGTTGTTTTGCTTGTCGGAACTTAAAGACTTCAAACTCTACGTTTTTCTTCGGGGCAAAGTGGTCATGAAGGGCTTTCAAAGCTTGATCTAGCACAGTAGCATCTGTCGTGGCATCTGCTACGATGAGAGTCTCGAAGATTGTGTTTACATCTTCTCCTGCATAGTGTAGCAACATGGCTTTCCCTCGTGCGGGGTCCTTAATATCCATTGCAGTTAGTAGGTTCCGAAAACGAGATACATAGCGTTCCCAACGTTGGCTGACATCATCGCTGTTAATGTCGAAACTGGGGAAAGTCGGCAAGGCAGCCATCTTTACTTGAATCTCTCTAGAAATATCCTCGTCGCCAGATGTGTGATCCTCTTGTTTGGTTAATGCTGCTTTATTCGATACACACGTAATACTAATACACTGGCTATGTTACAAGATATGTATACTATATGAGATATACTATGCCGTGACACTTGACGTGACACTATGTAAATTGAGTGGATTACATGTTGAGTGATTAGCTACAGGCACATAGAATATTACAATATGTATATCTATCAAATGAAAATGTACTTAAAAATACTCAAAATGTGAAATGATCTATCTATCTATCTATCAATGTATGTTCGTAGTCGCAAATGTGTATGCAAATGAGCAGACATGGAAACAAGGCCATGCACGTTTTGCCATCGTCGCGACGTCACTCAGCTTGCATCATATCAAAGAAAGTGTGGTTGTTGGCTGTGCTTTGGACTTCGCCTTTGTTTTATATCGTTATGGTGGATTTATTTCCTGCTGGGACACTCAAAATGCTTACAAACGCACACACCGTTCGCGGTAGACCCACACTAAAAGATGTCAAGCGTCAGTTTCAAAACAGGTCATTCCGTGAACCACTCGAAAGCCAAATGAACTCAAAAGATACTCATAATAACTCAAATGAAACTCAAATGAACTCAAATGAAACTCAAATGAACTCAAATGTACACAAATGTTACTCATCAGATGACTCAGAAGAAAAAGCAAATACTATTTTTTTATTGAGCAGGAACTCCATTGACAGTTACTCTGAAGATAACAGAAACAAAGACATCCCAACGAAAAAGAGGGAAGCCATATTGGATTCTTTCAAGACAACATTTACTGCACTTGTACAGGGAAGAAGACTTGGATTTGTATCAGTGATTTTGAGGATAAGTTTTTTGTGCATTCTATTGTTTTTATTTATAATATCGAACAGTTTCTTATGCAGTCTATTGTTCGTTCAAATAACAGTAGCGAGCGTGCTGATGGCTGTCTTCTGGATTGGTCTGCTTGTACAGCATTTCATAATATCAACAACGAGTTTGATAAACTCTTTAGGAAATGACTATAATGTATTTGAAGGACCTGAGCAATTATCTGTATTTATTCATCTCAATAAAGAGTTGTTTTTAGTAGAGTAATGCAGGTCTCGTTATGCCAAATTCGTTTATCCACATCTTGGGCACAAACCTCGTGGTGTCGAATGTGACCTCAAACCTAGCCGTGTACCAGTAAAACAACTAACACGTCTTTTGCATAAAAGCAGAAATGTACGAAAAATGGTTCGTATGTATATTGTCAGGAATGTACCGATGTCATCTAGAATTCACTGCTTTGTAAATAAATGTAATTTTATTCATGAAGAATGTGTTATCATGAAATCTATCACTCAAAGTTTAAAGCAAGCACAACTTATGGTTCTTCATCCAAAATGAGGAGGAAATTATGGTGTAGAAGAGCACTTGACAAGAAAAAAACCCTTCGTACAAGGAAAATCTATGTGAATCATAATTATTGTGAGCCCATATTGAAAACTCCAAGTTCACAAAGATATATTGCTGGCAGTTCATCACATGTTTACAAGAGTCTCAATCACAGAATCAGTCATTGTAAGTTCACCCTCAGTAGGGATGTAGAGAAACATCCTGGACCTTCTACACTAGTTGATCCCAACAAAACAATTTGTGCACCTTATTGTCAAGGCAATATTGCATTATTTGGATCAAATGCTGGTCGTCAATGTGTAGCTGTATCACTGTGTGGATTATTATATAACCATAGAAGTGCAATAAGGTCTTCAGCAGACTTAGTAAACATCATGAACAATGGAAATGAACAATATTCTGTGCTTTCAACATTACACAACCAATATTTTTTACTTTGACTGAATTACCTCGAATGGTAACAGTGTTAGAAACTAATTACCAGATTATATCCCAGTCCAGCTATTCTGGTAAGTATACATGTTTCATCTACTGTGGATTTCCTTTACTGCATGCCCTTGAGGTAATGCTTTGCAAATTTTAATTGGACGAAAATTACCAGTCATTTCTACTAACTATTCAGTGTAGTACGGTAGCTATTATACTGTTATGGCGATGGGAGATTTAGGATATTTGACTCTCATGCTCGAAATTCATCAGGTCTCCCTCATCCTCAAGGTACCTGTGTACTCCTAGATGTTGATAACTTTAATGCTTTAATAAATTACTTTCAGTGTTTGTATGACAATTCAACCGGTTCATTTTAACTCAGAGGTGTGTGTATTACTACCCCACAAATTATACAGACATTTGAAGAAAATCAAGTGATTTGCACAGCTTTTGATGATCAGCAAAGCAGCAACAATAATACAAATTTAAATGTAAATAATACCAGTGATATTGCTGTGCTGTATCACTTTATTGTACTTCTTTTTCTATTCTTAAACCCTGTAGCTATTGGAATTCACACACACTGGACTCGATTTCTGATCATGGAAACATTTTTTATGCTCAAATGCTAAGTTCTGATAATAAAGAGTATCTTACAATCAATGATTATCCAGCAAGCATTCAAATATATGAAGCAAAAATCAGTGTTACATTCAATTTACAAAAACAAGGACAATTGTGCACATCTGCAACTAGCAAAGTGCAACTGCAAAATATAATTACAAATAATACAAAAAGTTAGAAATGTGTTTGCTTCATCGAGTGTAAATAAAGACTCGGAAAAAATCCGAGCCCCCAGCGGGGATTGAACCCACGACCTTCGGATTGCCGGTCCGATGCTCTAACCACTGAGCTATGGAAGGCTCTAGTGGCGATCAGGTCAATGATCTTATTTATAGCTGGGCTCACTCGGGACGAACATTGTTCGATAACCCGAGCGGAATGAATCATGCAGAAAGTCTGCAGATCTACCTGAAATGTAAGTAAATGAATGGAAATTGTCACTCGGAATAATGTTAGAAATGTGTTTGCTTCATCGAGTGTAAATAAAGACTCGGAAAATACAAAAAGTAATGCTGGATTTATAGCATGGCTGTCCACTTATTGTGTATGCTGTATTTTTCACCATAAAGCCAGGACTACTGACTTTTATCTTATGGTGTTAAATGCCCATGGCAGCTTCAATGTTTTTGAAAAAGTAATCAACATACCCTCCTTAATACAGAAGATGTTTGATATTTCAACAAAAGGAGTAAATTCATTTTCCGAGTCAAATCCGAGTCCGAGTCAAAGCCGAGTTCGAGTCAAAAGGCCGAGTCAAGATAAAAAAACAAAAACATTTATGATTAGAAGACTTACATTGCTAGTATTTCACATCATGTTTATCTGATAAGCTGAAGTAAAGTTTTACATTCTATTTATTTAATGTTTTACATCATAATCAATTCAGTCGTATTATCGATAAATACAGAACAACACCAGACTGAAAAACTCCCCACACTAAAATGAACAACTGAAATCCCAGCTACAATGTAGTATTTCACATTGCCTGCCAGCAAAAGCAACAGAATATTTTGTGGAACAGATCCAACAATTTAGACGTTCATAAACCTGCCTTTAGACGCTTGTATAAAACGGGAATGAATTATGATGAATGCTGTGTTTAGTTCGGCAAGTTTCAAGCTTGCAATGTCGGATTAATTGATTGATTGATACAGAAACTCTAAATCATCTTAGGGATGCTGGTTTTGCCACAGGGAGCCCGGCTTTTAAGAGTCGTAAATGAATGAATAAATCAATTAGTATTTTGGGTTTCCAGTGTTTGAAACGAGACGCTAATAGTGGAGAGTTTCCGGTAGTCGTAACTGCCAGTAACCTGATAAGAGATTACATGGGATAACTTGAGAGCAGTTTGAAATTCAAATCTAACGTATCAGTGTAACACACTCTCTTAGTAACAGTTATTATTGACTGTTACTAAGAGAGTGTGTTACACTGATACGTTAGATTTGAATTTCAAACTGCTCTCAAGTTACCCCATGTAATCTCTTATCAGGTTACTGGCAGTTACGACTACCGGAAACTCTCCACTATTAGCGTCTCGTTTCAAATCTCAAAACGGGAAACCCAAAATACTAATTGATTTATTCGTCCATTTACGACTCTTAAAAGCCAGGCTCCCTGTGGTTTTGCTCCTTTCTTTGACACATTTTAAATGCTTCAGGGAGGCAAGCCGTCTTGTCATCCTTTCCCGCACCAAGCAAACAGTTGTTTTCAGTGTTGGGCTTTCTGTGGTAACCACAAAATGGCGGCGTCGAAGTTCGTCGTTGTTTACTTGATTCTTTCTTAAAACTTTTGACAAGCATGAGTTGATATATTAGCAATGTAAGCCTGCTATTAAAGGTCAATTTTTAGATATTTTTATATTGACTCGGCCTTTTGACTCGGACTCGGATTTGACTCGGACTCGGATTTGACTCGGTGAACTCTCAACAAAAGCAGTTCAATGTAATGAGCTGAATTACTGTATATTGTTTTTATCTTGTTCAACTCAGTTGTCCAACACTGCAAGACAACATATTATGAGAAAACATAAATCAAATGCTAAAAAAAGGGTGGATGCTGAGAAACGCAAATGTAACTATGTCAATATGGAACCTGCTCTTAAGAAACAATGTTTGTCTCAAAAAGCACAACAATATAGACATATGAATTCTGCAAAAAAAAGAAAAGTTACTATCAAGCATGCGCTCTTACAGTCAAACATGTATCATGTGAAAAGTATCTTAAATTCAATACGCTGTTCAACAGGTAACCAGTGCAAGCTATAGAGAGCTGGAGTTTTATGGTCAGTGTTTTTTGACAGCACTCGAGCAGCAGCATTTTGAACATGCTGAAGTTTCTGTAGTAAAGATTTGGGTAAGCCATACAACAGGGAATTACAAAAATCAAGTCTACTATAAATAAATGCATGAACAAGAGTTTCACAGGCTTCCAGTGAGATATATTTACGAATTTTCCATATATTGTAAATATAGAAAATGGTATTCCGGCAGAATTGCGATGGAACCCATCGTAAATTTCCGCCGCAATTCCAGAGGAATCCATAGTAAAAGCCAACATTTGCAGGGGTTAATTGCAGTGATATTGAAGCCAACCCGCATTTCTGGGGGTATTCCAGTCGGAAATCGGTAGCATTTCACCAGAATCCAACTGGTATTCCACCCGGAATATACCAGAATTTGCAGGATTTTCGGCTGGTATTCCAGGCGGAATCCTGTAGATTTCCGGGAAGATTTTGGCAATAATCCGGGCAGAATCCGGTAGATTACCGGGAGGAATCTGGTAGATTTTCGGGTGGAATCCGAAAATATATTCCGGGCGGAACCCGGTAGATTTCTGGGCAGAATCGGGTAGATTTCCGCGTCTATTCTTACCGGAATCCGTCCGGTATTTTGCCAGAATAATGCCGGATTCCGCCCAGGAATGCCGGCCATAATCCTGGCGGTATACCGGCGGAATCCAGCAGAATTCCGGCTGTATTCCGGATATTTTTTTCACAAGGGAATTGCTAGTGTTTGTTTGAGCACGTACATACGAAGGCCATTACATTGATAAGAGCTGAAATATTGTATAATGAAGTGAGATGGTTATTTGATAGTTTATGTGCAATCATTGTAAACTTGTTTACTTTTGCTAAAAGATAGATTGCGAAAGACTACAAAACGAGATTGCGACGAATACTTCAATATTGTATTATTTACCATCAAAAACGACCTCAAATTTAAATAATGATTTTAAAATTTTCCATAAGAATAAACCTGACACATTCTATTAAAGCCGAGCCTCATCAATGGGCATAAAAACCTTGTTAAAACATCACTTACCAAGATTGACAGTCGTCAGTCACATGGAACTTCGTACTCACTTCGTGCTTGTCAGCTGAATGTTTCTGAAATACCTTCGGTCAATTCGTATGTCATTTTGTCTCTGCATGTTTGTCCCCGCGTATTTTCCGAAAATATTCCGACTTTTCTATTGTTAACACATTTCTATTGTTAACAAGCATAGAACTTCGTGTCAGAACTCATACATGTTCTGGTGAATACAAATATACTGTGATCTCATAATTTGAGTGAAGCATGAAGTATATCCATTGTCAACATGATGACATAGTATCTACTGCATTCTGCAGTAGATACAAAAATAAATGCAGCAAATAAAAATATCAACACAAACAAAAAATACAGCTAAGGAAAAAAAATTCACACGGCAAAAGAAATTTATAGATGTAAAGAAACAGTGCAACAACAAAAAGGATCAACGCGAACAAAACAGAGAGCAACGCAAACAAAAAATGTAATGCAATGCCAAAGACTGGGTTCTAATTCTTAGTATCCGCCAAACCTTATGCCAGACAGAGCATAGCTAGCAAGCACTGCCATGTTTTGCAGTCACTGTGGAGTTCAGTCAGAGAATTCGGCAAAATTTTGTTATAAATACGACTTCGAATTTATCAGTGAAGTCAAAATATCTGGGTTTTTAGAATTCAAACGTCGTGAAGAAGAAGAAAGATGCTCCTGAATTTGAGCCGAAAGCAAAAAGTAAAGTAAAGACAAGTTCAGCAGCCAAACCAAAGGTCAAAGATGTCATTAATATAGGATTCATGAAGTGCTGCTTTCTTAAAAAATCGAGGATAACTGTTTTCATACCCAAGATGAAAATAATCTTCTATAATTTTATGCAGACCACTTTCGTCCATATTATTAAATGACAGACTGAAGAGAATTTTGGAACTAAGAACTAAGAATTAGAACCCAGTTTTCTTTGGCGTTGCGTTACATTATTTTTTGTTGATGTTGTTTTCTTTTTTGTTGTTGCTTTCTTTTATGTTATCTATTGATTTCTTTTTGTCATGTGTAATTCTTTGGAAGTCTTTTTGTATTTACTGCATTTAATTTTTGTTTGTGTTGATTTTTTTCTTTTCATTTATTTTTTCTGTATTTGTTGATTTTTTATTTGCTGCATTTATTTTTGTATCTACTGCAGAATGCAGTAGATACTATGTCATCGTGTTGAAAATGGATATACTTCATGCTTCACTCAAATTATGAGATCACGGTATATTGGTATTCACCAGAACATGTGTGAGTTTCGACACGAAGTTCTATGCTTGTTAACAATAGAAAGTGTTAACAATAGAAAAGTCGGAATATTTTCGGAAAATACACGGGAACACGGACATGACTGTTGACAAGCTTGACAGGAATTCAAGTCAAAAATCTTGGTAAGTGATGTTTTTAGCAATGTTTTTATGCCCATTAATAAGGCTCAGCTTTAATAGAATGTGTCAGGTTTATTCTTATGGAGAATTTTTAAATCAATATTCAATTTTGAGGTCGTTTTTGAGCCGGTAAGTCAATACAATATTGAAGTGTTCGTCTCGATCTCGTTTGAGCCTTTCGCAAATGTTCTATCTTTTAGCAACAGTAAACAAGTTTACACCGATTGCATGTAAACTATCATCAAATAATTCACTTCATTATATAATATTTCAGCTCCTATTTAAATAAAAAAATGTAATGGCCTACAGTATGTACGAAGACCTCAAACCGTGGACCTTGATTGCAAGGCCAAACAAACACTAGCAATTCCTTTTATAAAACCTATGACACTGTCTATGAAAGCTGTCTCTATTGATGGACGTAAAAACATTGTTAAGAATATCACTTACCAAGTTTTTCCGAACATTTAATTTCCGAAAGACATCAGTTGAGGTAATATCAAACTGCCCTGTCCAACTCCATAAAATTCTTCAACATTCTTCATGTTTTTCTTTCAATTTCAATGCATTTCACATTGTCAAAAATATTTCTATAACACGTCTGCAGTAGATACATGCACCTTTCAGGTGCCTTTTATTTGTTTGTGTTGAGACTTCTGGGCCACCGTAACATCATGCCCACATTGCAGCATAAGCAAATGTCCTGAACACAAGTAAATTTATCCATTTGGAATTAACTCAATTCGCTGAAATGAACTGACTCTATGGTCAGCTTCCATACAAATAGCTTTGATAAAATAAACAATTTATAAATGATCTCTTTAGAAATAACATTGCCAAAAATAAGAACTACTTTCTACTTAATGAGTTTTCTTTTTGTTACCTCAAAAACGCTTGATGCATGCTCCAACTCTCGGTAAAAACACAGAAATCAGCCAAGAGATTACGTCACTTACACCTTGGAAACGCTTAGAATTTGTCAAGTGATGATCAGTAGTTTCGAAAGCCATTTCTTTGTTTGAAATTGTGGACTTCAAGTGCCTCAGATTCACACTTATAGTACATTTCTGCTCAAGATAGACTTGTACTGTATCTCCTCGGCTAGCAAAGTTGGGAAGTTTCTAGGGCTTTCACAGTGAATGCTTAACAGAAAGCTTCAGATCATTGATCAAAACTCAGTGTTGTTTACTCCTCCAAAATGTTGGTTTTCCATTCAAAGAGAACATCATATTAGCAAAGAGACCAGCAAATTGAAGCAACGATGTAATTTTCTGTCGTATTTCTTTACGTTTAGTTGGAAACATACTCACAAGTTGAAGGACTTTGGCTGTCGTTTTGTCAAAACAAATACTTTTTCCTGCCACTCGGCAGCGTGTCTGCTAACAGAAAAGCTGGAATTTTCTCATAGTTTTTATTTTATTTTAGTGAAACTCTCTATTATGTCTTCTAAAATAGCAAAATGGTTTTACAACATTCTAGAAAATGATATAAATAAATGCTAATCAAAATAGCATTTCAAATCCTTGATTCTGATTGGTTGACCTTGGGATTGTTGCAAAGGTCAACTCAGTTGGTGTACGAAAAACAGATTGCAGGCTTCCTAAACAGCATTGCAGAGTTCCAAGAAGAGGTCGACAAATTGAAGAACTCAATTTATAAGGCTGAGATTGCCATCGACGAGCTCCAACAGTATTCATGACGTGACTGCCTGGAAATATCTGGCATTCCTGTACTACCTTAATCGGTGTTGATGTACAACCCGGCGATTTGTCGGTAGCCCATCGTTTACCTGATTCTAAACATAACAAGGACCGCCTTATCGTAAAATTTACATGAAGACAGCAGCGAGATCAAGTTTATCAACGCCGTAAGAAGCTCATTGGGAAAACTAATAAGAATCTCCCTTCAGTAGACAATGAGATAGGTAAATCTATCCATAAGGCAACCAAGTTGTTCATCAATGAATCCTTGATGGCTTACAGATCTGGTTTATTTGGGCGCATAAACAAAAGGAGACAGGCTCACAAGGACAAATTCATCTGGACACATTATGACAAAATCTTCATCAAAGCATATGAAAACTCAAGATCGTTTTCGTGTAAAACACACAAAGAATTTGATGAATATCTGCACAGTCTCACAAATTTAGACTGATATTTGATTTGTCTGTAAGGTAACATATTTTTATATTATCTTCATGAGATTATATAATGAATGGATGCCTCCATTCAACAATTTAAATGACAATGAACTCTGTTAACTCTTCCTAGGTTATACATAATCTAATCCTGATATCGACCTATTTAATATCCTCCCTAATCCAGGCAAAACAGATGAATCTAAACGCTCATTGCTCCGTAATCTGATTATTATTCCATAGCAAAAATTAACAGTAGTCTTGATAATGCTTGTTCCAATTCTCTTTTCTTTTTTCATTGCAATATAAGGAGTCTGCAAAAAACGTTGATCTTCTTCATGATCTATATAGCTTTCATGTAATGCCTGATGTAATAGATATTACTGAAACTAAGCTTAATTCAAATTCAGTTACAAACACTGAAATTGCCCAATTATAATTTTTACCATGTAGATTCTTTGAAAAGTGCTGGAGGGGCCGCTATTTACATTTCCAACAAACTAGATGCTTTCCAAAGGCCAGATATTCACTGAAAGGGTTGAGTCTTGTTGGGTTGAAATTGCAACAGGACAGAGTGAACAACATCGTAGTTGAATCTTTATATAGGCATCCATCTCATGATATTGAAAGTTTCACATCAGAGTTAAAATTACCAGGCTGAAGTTGGCAGCCAGTTCAGCAGCCAGTTCAAAAATTTAAATTAGACTAAACAACAGTAGTAGTCTAATTATTACTATACTGTGGTGATGCTGAATGTAACTTTTAAAAATTAAAGGATTACTTAATTTAAACATTTTGACATTCATGCTTTTGGGATACATTTTTGGTCTGTCAGTCACAGTCGCGACAACACTTTTTACCTTGTTGCATAAACGTGGGAAATTGTGGGAAAACAATATTTCATGAAAACAATTATGCTTTTTGTCGTAATGATAAATTCACATGGAGTCATCGTCAAGAACTTCGCCGGAAATGGATAATTTCAGTTAATGATTGCTGACAACTGTAACTGACCTTTCACCTTTTGCAAAACAACTACTAAAGCTACTGTCTAGCTGCCTTGACATCGTGACGTTTGTTCAGTTCTCGTCTGTTGGAGCAGTTTCAATTCACTTCACAATGCAAACCAAGTTCTCTAACAACAAATATTACAAGGTATTGTGTCTTCAAATCCATAAATTTGACAAAAAATGTGAATAGTTATACGCTTTTATGTAACTTAAGGCCTGGCGTAGATTAGTAAGTCATGATATCGACTATTTGAGGCTTGGAACAATCTTCGCTTGGCTTAAAAAGAAGAACAAGGAGCTATCCATTGCCAAGAAAGAAGGGCTTATTGTGTCTTCAACTCGGCAGTACTTTGATGAAACGCCAAGGAGGGGCAAGATCATATGCCAAAAATCTTTGCCGACACAATAGTGTGATAGATGTCTTATCATGTAAAAGAAAGGTAAAGATTCTTTTAAAATGTATTTGATAGTATATATTGGTAAACAATAGTAAACCAGGTCATGAAGACAACAGATTACCAATAATTAAAGTTGTGAAATTTAACAAAGACAGAAATAAACTTACAGCACAAGCAGCCAACATTCCAGGCTGTCCTTATTACACAATACAAATCTAAAATTTTATTGTAGAAATTAGCCCTTCGAACATGATATAGATCAAAGAGAACCTCCTCCCTTTTCACTACTTTCTTGAAGAAAAACAGACCTCATGTACTGCAATCGGGCTTCGTATTACAGATGGGAAAGCAGCCACTTCAACTGTGACAAACGGACTGTGTTGATGGGATAGCGGCCTCTTTAACTGTGACAAACGGGCTTTGTAGATGGGAGAGGAGCCTCTTTAACTGTGACAAACAGGCTTTGTAGATGGGATAGATGAACCTTTAACTGTGACAAACAGGCTGTGCCATTGGGATAGCAATCTCTTTAACTGTGACAAACGGGATTTGTAGATAGGAGAGCAGCCTCTTTAACTGTAACAAATGGGCATTGTCGATGGGAGAGCAGCCTCTTTGACTGTGACAAACAGGCTTTGTAGATGGGAGAGCAGCCTCTTTAACTGCGACAAATGGGCTTTGTAGATGGGATAGCAGCCTGTAACTGTGACAAACGGGCTTTGTAGATGGGATAGATGAACCTTCAACTGTGACAAACGGGCTGTGTCGATGGGAGAGCAGCCTCTTTCACTGTGACAAACAAGCTTTATAGATGGGAGAGCAGCCTCTTTAATTGTGACAAACTGGCATTGTAGATGAGAGAGCAGCGAAAACCAGATTGTTATATACCGTATAGCAGACAGTTCTGGTCCAAGTATGTAAATAAATGCTTATGCACATGCCTTTCGATTATTTTGGACAAAACAGGCAGCACTGATATTGGACGGTAATTGTCCATGTTGTCACGGTTGCCATCCTTAAAGAGTGGAGTAACTTTTGCTGTCTTCCATCTCCTGCTGATAGGAGAGAGAGATTTATGATCTTGGTAATGGAAGAAGCTACAACTGGAGCAGCCATTTTGAGCATTCTTGCACTTATTTTATCAATGCCAGTAGATTTATTTGATTAAAGATCTTTTAGCATATCTGAAACATGTTTTATTGTGATGGTGTGGTGGGCTTTGTAGATGGGAGAGTAGCCTCTAACTGTGACAAACAGGCTTTGTATATGGGATAGCAGCCTCTTTAACTTTGATAAATGGGCTTTGGAATTGCTAACACTGGAAAACATTTATAAATTTAAAGTTTCTACACTTGTCTATAAAATCTCAAGTGATCAGGTCAGCACTCCTGAGGTATTTAGTAACTATGTAAAAAATAATATGTAAAAAAAATAATATACAGAAAATAACTTGCCTTTCTAAGCTACTTTATTCAATCAACATCTTCAGAGCTGACGAACAGGTACAACGGGCCTAGCATGTCATCACACACTGTATTTCTGGATTTTAACTGCGGGAAAGGAGACACCCCCTCAGCATGACGAACATCAACACAAGGATATGAATGACGAGACGTCCTCCAAGCGACATCAGCGTGATGAACACCAACACGACGATGGGAACGACGAGACACCCCCTCAGCAAAGTCAGCATGACGAACATTGACGCGACGATGGGATCAACGAGACACCCCCTCAGCGAGGTCAGCGTGACGAACATCGACGCGACGAAGGGAACGCCATTCCAAAGTCAGATGCTCAAAATTTAGTTACACACAATGCC
The DNA here is from genome assembly GCA_029948255.1 of Telmatactis stephensoni. Classification (NCBI taxonomy): domain Eukaryota; kingdom Metazoa; phylum Cnidaria; class Anthozoa; order Actiniaria; family Isophelliidae; genus Telmatactis; species Telmatactis stephensoni. The sequence continues at coordinate 534,360 of JALIZF010001709.1, read as the reverse complement.
TCGCAGCGACGAATGGATGACAAGCAACGAGAACATCGCTGAAATAAAGTAGGAATAATATAATAAATAAAGACAGGAATCTACTCCTGTCAACAAAACTGAGAAAACAAGAACTGAGAGTTGTGCTCCTATAACATTCTGTAGACGCCAAAGAACGAAAGAACTTACAGTGCAACTGTCTCTCAAGACAACAGACAAGAGTGCGCACCACAAGGATCCCACACGGAACAATTAAATGTGTCACGGGTTCAAAGATTCTGTGATGGCAAAGACAGCGCAAGACCTGTCAGTAATGAAAATAGTTCTGTCTTTGCGCGGTCCCTACTGCGACTGCAACTTCCAAGATTTGCTGGTGACCCATTGGAGTGGCCCATTGTTTAAATGTCTTGTACATGATCAACCACTTACAGACACACAAAGAATGTCTCATCTGCAACGAACGTTGGATGGAGATGCGAAGAAAGTTATCAGTGGTATACTAAACCATGGACACGTACAAAACTGCTTTAGCTGAACTTGAGGAACACTTTGGCAATGAGGAAGCAGTGGTAAGAGCTTATCTCAGAACAATATTTGATCACCCAAGAGTAGCAGAAGACAACTTCCTAGCATTGAGGTCGTATTACAATACACTGCATGTTGCCATCTCAACTTTGAACAATCTAAATTACATCAATGATCTAGCTGCTACAGACAACCTAAGGAAAGCTGTCAACAAGCTACCTGAAACATTGAAACAACGTTGGAGAGAGAGAAAGGTAGAGATGGTGTCCCAGAAAGTGACACTTGTAGAGTTTGATGAGTGGCTACGGGCGAGAGTATGCACCAAAGCAGTGGTGGCTGATCATCCAACAAGTATTGGTTCGCTGAGGAATTCATTGAGGACTTACAACAGAGGACACTGCCAATGTTACTGGCAACCAACGCAACAACTCTAATGTAACAGAGTCATTGAGAGCAAGTACCCTTACCACCAGTGTCAGTGAGGGAGCTAGTAACAATTTGAGAGTAATTGAACCAGCAAAGTCAACATCTTCTATCACCAGCGTTAGTCAAGGTCAAAGTAAAGAAACTAAGAGCTCTTACAACAAAGGCTGTTTAGTTTGTCAGCGAAAACACCGTACCCCATTGATAAATGCGAGCAGTTCAGGGCTATGGATGTAAACAAAGGAGCTAAATTTGCTAAAGAAAAGAGGTTGCTTCTTGTCTTGATTCAACAGAGCACATGGCAAGGAACTGCGGACGCAAAACTCGCTGCGACGTAGGAGATTGTAATAAACGTCACAACACACTGCTTTATGGTGCAGCCCCAGTCTTCGCTGGAACTTTGTTGATCAACTGTGGTAATGCAACTACTTTGCTGCAAATGGTGCTGGTCATCGTAAAAACTTGACATGGTGTCACCATGAAAACGTATGCATTATTGGACTCTAGTAGTCAAACTACCCTCGCCTTGGAGAGCTTTGCTGACAAGATAGGACTCAAAGGCAAAAGAACTGTGTTACATCTTAGTACAATGAACTCTCCAGACAAAGTTTGTAATTCAAAGAAAGTATCGTTCATGGTCAGCGGCACCAGTGACAATGCAAGCGACATCGTGGTTTAAGAAGCATGGACCGTACCATGGTTGAATCTGCCCCAACAATGAATTAAATGGGGCACCTTAAAGAACTATACCCACCTAGCTGATATAAATATCCCAGCGGTTGATTCCAAAGATGTGACGGTTCTACTAGGTGTCAACGCTATTGAAGCCATACTTCAATGTGAAGTGCGACGCGGCCCACCTGGTCAGCAGTTGCTATATTGACCGCCTTTGGATGGACGCTTGCAGGCTGAATCAAACTGTTCATCAACCCCGAAGGTCTTCACATCATGCACGTGCACCGTGTGCTTAGTGCTGAAGAGACACTGCAAAGGCAAGTCGAGGAATGGTGGCGAACAGACTCCTTTGGTACAAAGTATGAGCGTGAAACACCCAGATCCTGTGAAGACAAGAAGGCTCTTGAGACGTTAAAGAAAACTGTACAGCCTGTTGATGACAGGTACGAAGTGGGTATGCTGTGGAGAGATGACAACGTTGAATTCCCCGACAATAGCAAGATGGCTGAGAAGTGACTGTGATCTACAGAAAGAAGGTTGAAGCGTGATGCCGCCTTGGCAGAGAAGTACTGTGCAATCATCGACAGTTATGTTAGCAAGGGATATGCATGCAAACTATCTCCAGAAGAAGTCTCTACTCATGCGTGAAAAGAGTGGTTTCTCCTGCACCACCCGGTGCTGAATCCTAACAAGCCAGGAAAGGTTCACATCGTTATGGATGCCACCGCCAAGTGCGATGGGATCTCCATGAACGATACGTTACTCATTGGTCCTGATTTGCTCAACAATCGTGTTGGTGTCTTGCTGAGGTTTCAAGAGTACAGAGTTGGAATCTCAACATAGAAGCTATGTTCCATCAGTGTCGTGTCACTGAAAGTGTCAACCTGCCCTAAGGTTCCTGTGGCTCAACCTTGAACTTGAAATGAAATGTACCGGGAGACAATCCCCTACTCTTTGAGAACAAAGGATCTTTTACGTCCACTATACAAGCAGGGCTAGAGTGAAAACAGACGGGGCTTATGGTTTAACATCCTTATCCGAGAAGACGTGAAGGTCTAACCATTTGCAGATGTAATTACAAAGGCAGCACCTTCTCAATTATTTAAAGACCCTGAGTGTTGGTCCGGCTGGGATTCGAACCCCGACCTCCCGCACAAGAGACCGACACTCAACCAACTGAGCCAACCGGGTGGCGTGCCCGTGCCCCTGATGTGTACCGAGTGCAAGTCATGATCTTTGGAGCTGCATCATCACTTTCTATGACCAACTATGTTCTCCGCAAGACGGCCGACGACAACTGCCATTATGCCTCATTCTCTTCTGAAGCTATCGAAGTTCTATGTTGACGATATGCTGAAGTCTGTCCAAGATGAATCGGAGGCCATCCGGATTCAGGATGAACTTACTAAGTTGTTAGCACGTGGTGGATTCAAGCTCACCAAGTGGAGCAGTTCATCTCAGGATGTACCATTGAACATTCCTCAAGAAGAGTTAGCGACGTCTATCAGCCTTGAAGAGATGCCAATCCAAGATTTACCTATCGAGCGTACCCTGGGTCTCAGATGGAACACCGAAACCAACGGTTTCCGATTCTCCATCTCCTCTTACAAGATGTGCGAGATGACTAAACATGGTGTACTAAGTCTATCAACAGTATTCGACCCACTGGGTGTGTTGATGCCATTTACTACTTAGCACCTGCTTAGTGCTTGATACAGACCCTCTGTCAGAAGAAAGCTGGTTGGGATGACCCACTAGACGAAGACGAAGAATGCTGTTGGAGCTCAAATTACACTGCTGCCTTTGCAAGGACAAAATGTGTGGCAAATGACAGTGCAGCTGCATGTGTTCGCAGACGCCTCAGAGCTTTGGCGCCGTGTGCTACGCAAGATTCATTCTTCCTGATGGAAGTGTACATGTTTCCTTTGTTATGGCCAAGAATCGCGTGGCCACTTTAAAGCAGTTGAGTATACTGCGCCTCGAGCTTCAAGTTGCGGTACTAGCAGTACGATTGAATGACACCGTCAAGAAGGAACTCACAATCAGTATCCACAACACTACTTTCTGGAGTGACTCAAGTACTGTTCTGAAGTACATAAGAAACGAAAGTCGCCGTTTTCATACGTTTGTGGCAAACTGAGTTTCAGAAATCCCAGATACATCCAATCCAGAGCAGGCAAACTGAACCCAGCAGATGATACACGAGGTCTCTGAGCAGCAGAACTAAGTCAACATTACAGATAGATGAATGGACATTCTTTCCTGTTGCAGTCAACAGAGCACTGGCCTCAAGAAAAAATAATTGAAACAGTTCTAAGCGATGATGACAAAGAAGTAAGATCGACAAATGGGCAGGACTCGTTGAAGTTCACATACCACAGTTTCCAGTCAATGCCTAGAAGTTCTCGTCGTGGACAAGATATTGTTGAGTCATCACATGGATCTATCACTTTATGCAAAACTGTAGACTGAAGTTGGAGAACCACTCGCTTGGACCACTTTCCGTCTCTGAAGTCCAGGAAGCAGAGCTCCTAGCGATGAGAAAATGTTGTGTGTGCGGGGATCAGGCGTGCGGGGGTCAGGCGGTCCGTTAAGTTGCTCTTTGAGTTATGACAATTTAAAACGTGTAATTTGTATTTTATATTTACTTGTATTTGTATTTAATGTTTACCCTCCAGTGTGTCATAAATGACCAAACATGAACCCGCTATCTTGTGTCAAATACTCATGTCGAAGTGGTGTGAACAATGTTGTTGAACCACACTGTGAGGCAACTGAGGAGTGCTCGTTCCGAGCAATTTTTTAGAATACAAAACTTCAATTTCTTCATCTGAAAGAGCTGAGGTTGCATGTGGTCTATTTCCACGGCCTTGTCTTTTCAGTTCTCTTTGTTTAGCTTTCAAAGCATCTGTAGTTTTTTTGGAATTCATAGTCCTTGAAGATGGATATACCGTAGTTGGACTGGTTCAAGTGGCGTTCAACACTCGATAAGATGCCGCGAAGTGAAGATGGCTCGTAATCTTGTCCTGTTTTTGTTTTAGCTGCCACGATAAATTGACTCAACAGAACATTCAGTTCACTTGTAGGGATATCTTATATTTGTGTATCCTCTTTTTTGACTTCTTGCATGAATTTCGTAACAAGTTTTAGGTCATAGTACTTAATAATAATCTTTCACTTAGTATTTTTGTTTTGCTCTCCTTCAATAAGCTTATCCATGCCGTCATCAGTAACATTAAAAAACCTTCCATCATCTAATTCATCTGCATCTGTAAAAAGATCTCCCAAAACGTCAATTACATCAACTTTGTCCATTTTAACAAGTAAAATCGTTTCGGTACGAAATGAAGCTTGAAGCCTCTCAAATCTGATTGGTTGAAAAATACGTTTCTATACCAACAGTGATACCTTCACATGAAAGAAATGATATCTTCACATGTGACTGATATCAAGTTTTTGACACAGAGAAAACCTGTATCTCATCAATATCTATATAATAAATATTTTTATCATATAATTATTTATATAATACCTATATTTCTTAATTTCGAAAACTTGTTCTTTTCACTAGTGAAAAGATCGTTACCATGGTTACTTGAGTGCATTTCAAGGCAGCTTTGCCAAAGCCGGTTTTACTTCATTCATCAGGGTTCATTCACCAAGGCTTCTAATAATGTGAATTTGTCAGAGAGAGATTTTCCTACATGGGAAATTGTACAGCCTGGAGAACAACCAAGACGATTTGTTAGTTACACAGTCAGATGTTGATAATCTTATTTCAGTTCAAGAAAACGAGAACACGAAAAAGAAGACGATCTATGACTTGAAGACAGTTCGAGCGTATTTACTCGAAGAACACAACGAAAGCAGAGAATTGGAGATTATACCGCCTGAAGAATTAAATATTTTATAATAATAATAATAATAATAATAACTTTATTTCGAGAGGGAAACATCTATATAACTGTAGTTGATGATGGCCCTCAAAATAATCATAATAACGTAACAAATTAATAATATATACTGTATATACTGAGCCAATTCATTGTAGCAGCAAGAACCAAAAGTGGAAAGAATTATGAACCCTCCTCACTAAGGGGAATTTTGTCAAGCATAGACCGTTATCTTGGAAAGCAAAAGTATGGGAAAAGGCTCTTCTTCGATCCTGAGTTCAAGAAGATGAGAGAAGCTTTAAAAGCAAAACAGAAGGAACTCAAACAACAAGGATATAGCAACAAGGCAAGAGCTACTACAGCCTTGACAGACGAAGAGATAGACAAAGTGCTAGGAACGAGTTCTCCACAAGCATTGCTAAACACAGTTTGGCTGAATAATATTATACACTTTGGACTACCCGGCTGTAAAGAGCAGCGCCAGTTGAGATGGGGAGACATAATACTAAAAATCAATAGTGAAGGGAAAGAGTTTCTCGATTATCGAGAATGTCAAACAAAGACAAGAACTGGCAAAGACCCGCGTAATGTACGTACAGTTCAGCCCAGAATGTATGAAAACGCAGATGTAGAAGATGACCGCGATCATGTCCATGTGTACAAAGTCTACTCACAAAAACGTCCTCTTCGATGCTAGAGCCAGATGCACCATTCTATCTATCCGTGAACTACTTCAAAACATCAACTTACCAAGAACTGAAGGATTGCTTTTGGTTTAAGCAATAGCAATGGGGGTAAATAAACTCGACTCCATTATGAAAGACATGTGCAAAGCCGTTAATATAACTCCAAAAACAAATCACACGGGAAGAAAAACCCTTGTACAGAAACTCCAAGACAGAGGAGTCGCAGCAAATCAAATTATCCAAGTAACGGGGCATAAGAACATACAATCCATTAATAATTACAGCCATCTTGGAGAACGACAACAAGAAAATATTTCAAAGATTTTGTCTTCATCAAATGGCTGCGAGACTAAAGGCAGTGACAATAGTGCGACTGGGATCGCGACATTACAATCCACCTTCGTCAGTGAATGAAAATCAGCTCCAAGCAATCTTGTACGGAAATACTATCACTGGAGCTACTTTTAACATCAACCTGGCATCATCACAATCAGCTTCAACATCAAGTTCTAGCAGCAGCAGCGTCAAGAAATACCGACGAATCATGGCCATTGAATCATCTGATAGCAGCCAAGAAACTGAGTATAGGTATCTGGAATAAGAGGGTTAAGAAACACAAATACTTGGCCAACTTATAATTATATGTCCCAATAGAAGAAATAATAGGTCTGAACGGTGGTGGTTCACCAGAAGCTCTTTTAAATATAAGCTTGCTTTAATTAAAACATTAATCAACTAGACGCCTAATAGGCGTTCACTCGGGCTACCTGTGTGTAGTACTTGGGGAGAAATGGAGAACAGAAGTTGATGGAAACCAGTTTGACTTGTCAGTGTCTTTTGATTCCAAAAATGCATGACAAGTACTCCCAGAGTAGAACACAAATTATATTGGGGAGAAAACTACTTGTACATAATTGTACCACAATTAATACCATAATTGTATCATGGTGGTTATTAATATACTGCTGGTCTTTTTATCACGCCAGACATATACAGTATACAGTCTGCTTTATTTTGTAAATGCCTACCAAATAATCCAATATGATCTATAGATAACACATTATAGCTCGGACAATTTAAATTTCTATTCTGTACTTTTTTACTTTGATTTATGGAAACAAAGCTTACAAACTGCAGCAGACTGTTTCAATGTCCAAGTTAGTCTAAAATGATTTTGATATTGCTGTTATCACATTGGTAGATTCTAAGACCACAGTTACCTTTCTTTATTATATGATTGAGTCTGTTTTCTTTGTTATTCATAGGACTTTATATCACTAAATTCACGATGATTATATATTCAAGGGTTTTATATAGAGCTTCTCCGGGATGTATCTGTATAAATCACTTGAATTTATAATTCCCAGGATTTATCTAGATACATCACTTGAATTTATAATTTCGTTCCATACTTCCTTAGATGATTTATGTGTGGACATCAAGACTTAGAAATTTTCTTTGAAATATACGATTTTTGGTGGAAAAAAAGTCTTTGATAAATGACAGAGATTCGAACCCGAGACTTTCTGCACTCCTATACCCGCTTTTAACCACTATACTACTGAGCTAACTGATGGAATATTCTCAACAAAAAAATCTTTTGTGTGTTATCATGAAGGTCGTTAGTGTTTCTCTGAATAGAATTGAAAAACAATTATTTAAGGTTTCCTTCTGGGAATTCGGTAACAATGATCTAATTATTGATTGTCTTTTTGAATCGCTTTTGTGTGAAAACCTCCTCAATCATATAATAAGGCAGATAAATACCTCGAAGCTCGGCTTTTATCCATATACATCCCTCGGGCCTACGGCCCTCGGGATGTATATGGCTAAAAGCCTTGCTTCTCAGTATTTATCCCTTCCATAAAATCATTTCAGTACAGTACATTTCAGTTTCTTAACACAACTTTTCAATACACGTATTTCCATGTTTTTAATATGGAGCAGATCAATGATTATAGCAGTAGTCAGTCGTTGATGCTTTATTTGAAGAAGTGTAATGTCATACAATATATGCTCATTACCGATACCATATAGAGCTCCTCCATGCACATCAATCTGATACTACTACATACAGTAACATCTTTAATTCAATCCACTTTATCTAGTTTCTGTGAACATGGTTGCACAAAGCTTGTACAAATTTGTGGTTGAGTATCACTTTTCACTGATTGAAAATTCTAAAATTATTCTTCAATTGTTGCTAATATAGGGTCTCATAAACATTACTATCATTTCCATGATTATTCATCACTATATTTTTAACATTGAGCATGATTGACAGTAAATTGGTGCATTCAATATATAAATCATGACATTGTACAAAATACAGATTGCACTAAATATTTATAAGTTAACAATACTAAATCATTTGTTTTCCATTGTTTATTTGGTGTAATTTTGCACCATTTACTAATTCCTGTTTCCTGGCGTAATTATTGAATACACCGTAGTCACCTCTACGCAAAGGCAAGAATCTCCTAGTCTTTCTAGTTAAAAACAAACATATTGTTAGTTAATTAGTTCGTTTTTAAATCTTAAATCTTTTGTTGTTTATAAATTTACATGTGCGGGATGTAATGCCCGTTATATTGGTGAAACTACTCACCATTTAACAACAAGGATAAAAGAGCACTTGGTTTCTGATAAAAATTCTCACATTTTTAAACATATTAACAATTCTCCCAATCCTCTTTGTAAAACTAATGCTTCTCCTGACTGTTTTCAAATAATTGATTCTGATAGCAGTTCTTTAAAATTTAAGATCAAAGAGGGTTTTCATATCAATTTTGAAAAACCTGAACTTAACGTTCAGGTCAAACATTTTATCTCTTCTTTCTATTAAGTTCGTTTACTTAGTTATTTTTAGTTTTTTTTGTCATTACTTGTTTACTTAGAATTATGTTGTCAATCATTATTCACCATATATTTGATTCAAATCTTGTAACGTACTTCACACTGAAGATGACATTGGACAATGTCGAAACATGTCTGTGACTATTAAAAAGTTCTTCTTATATTTTAAGTGTATTGTCTTTTACAAATACTTTGAAATTATGAAGTTATAAAGTTATCCTGAACTTGAGGACTATTTATTTTTTAATTTTTCATTAGATTTGTATTAAATCATGTGTTGATAAAGCGTATAAAAACATTGAAAATGAATTTCAGAACTTTCAAATACCACTTAGTCTTAAATTTCAATCAGTGGTGAATAAAATTATGTTTTGCTCTAAAGATAGTTTGTTGTCTCTTGATTTGATAATTATATGATAAATAGAATATTACATGTTCACTTGGAGATACGGTTTTATCTTCTCTTGTTGAAAGATCTCTCACTCGTTTGCTGCGCTCACTCCGTATCTCCGCACGCCCATATAATATCCTCTATAATTCCTTATATTTTTGCTTCTTTTTCTTCTTCTGTTATTCTTTAGTATATAAGATAAATATCATCATAAATTTCGAATAAATAATCTGCCATGTCACCGTTCACACCAATTCTATTAAAATCAACGAGTGGTGGTAGCCAGCCCGAAAGCCTTGCTCCTCTAGCTACTGCACACTTTCAAAATATATATTTAACCAACTAACACATCCTAAGTGTTTATTCTTAATTCTTTATATTGTTATATTAAAGAGAAACATCTAACATTGTAAAAGAAGTGTGAATAAAAAACTTGAATTTGAACTTGAACAAGATCTTGTGCTTCCCGACCAGCTAAAAACAGCAACAGTGACAAATGTCAAAACAAGCAAAACACTTACAGAAAGAATCGGAATTCACAGATACTCAAATTACTTAAAACACATAAGTGAAACAGCAAGAATTTTGGCAATCTATGAACAAAAGCCTTAAAAGAGTCTTTTAGGAACGTGATACAAACATAACAGCTAAGAAGCGAAAGTATCAATGACTGTGTCCCAAGATTTGTGAGGATAAAGTAATAGTTGGAGGTAAAGCCCAAAACTGGTTGAAAACGAGTTATAACAAATGGGAAGTTCCCTTGCTGCCATATCAACGTCCCTTTGCTCGTCTGACCATAAAGGACATCATGGCATAGTGATCATCAGCAAAATTTGATCACGATTTTGGATAGTAAAACTTAATCGCCCAGTCAAGTCGATACAATTCAATTGCATTGTTTGCAAGCAAGTGGAGAAAAGACTGAACATGTAATCAATGGGTAAACTGCCCGAAGAGAGATTGAAGCCTACTCCTCCTTGGCACAGCACTGCCCTCAACTTGTTTGGACCATTTAAGATAAGAGATGAGGTGAAAAAAGGCATAAGAGAATTGATATCTAATAAAGCAATTATAGAAACATTCCCTCAAAATTGATCACCCCTGATAACTCTGAAGTCCAAGATCCAAGGCAGATAGCTAACACCTTTAATAAGTACTTCTCGAGTATTGGTCAATCCCTATCTGGTTCTAATTCTAACAGGTGTACTGCTTCGCCTCTGTGTTACAATATGTCATGTAAATGTCAATCAAGTTTAATCCTTATTTACATTATCTTAGTTAGTATCCTTGTATCATGTATCACTTGTATTGAGCTTATGAGTAAAGCGAATGTAGAACAGCAATCTTTGTTAGTATTGAAACATGGTGGCAGCCTGAACGAGCCCACGACTCACTCTCAACGAACGACCCGCTAGCGTTATAGCAGATATGGCCGAGGATGAAAATCCAGCGAGACAACCTCCAATAATTCAAGGGATAACACCTCCAAAACCGCTCGATACCACTACTAATATTGCCGAGAACTGGAAACACTATAAGCAGGTATGGGAGAATTACTCAATTATAACAAATCTAAGTGCTCAAACTGAGCAATACCGCGTGGCTCTGTTTCTACACTGCATTGGTTCCGACGCGCTCAAAATCTACAATGGCATGCAATTCGCATCTGACGACGAGCGGAAGACTTTAGCTAAAATAATAGAGAAGTTTGATGAGTTTACTATAGGCGAAGTCAACGAGACTTACGAAAGATACGTGTTTAACGGTCGAAATCAAGGACCAGACGAGTCAATAGATGCATATATCGCTACGTTACGTTCACTGGCAAAAACATGCGGATTTTGTGAGTGTTTGAGTGAAAGCCTGCTGAGAGATCGGATTGTTCTTGGAGTAAATAACAACACCCTGCGAAAGCGCCTTTTGCAAGAAAGGAACTTAGATTTGAAAAAATGTATCGATCTTTGCAGAAGTTCTGAAGCCGCCGCTTCACATCTAAGGAATATCTCAGGAGCTACTAACACCGCAACGCACGATGTTAATAGAGTAAACGAGCAGCCTGATAAAAAATCTGCCAGGAAGCAAAAATATGATCGGCATGTTTGGAACGAAGCGCCTAAGAAGCCAACAAACGCAGTTCAGAAATGTAAATTTTGTGGTCGCGAGCACCAAATGCAAAAAGAACTCTGTCCGGCCTGGCAGAAGCGATGTCAGAAGTGCAATGGAAGAAACCATTTTGCAAATGTGTGCCGCAAGAGTCAATCTCGCGGAGAAGTGCACGGAGTTTCTGAGCAACGAGAATACGCTGATAACAGCGATGACAGCTACGAAAGCGATTTTGATTTTCTAGCCGGCATCGCGGTTGAGCCAACAGTTAATGCGATTATACAAACATCCGGCTACGCCAGAGAAGTCTACACGGAGATGCTAATCAACGATAAGACAGTGAAATTTCAAATCGACTGTGGCGCATCGGTCAATATTGTTAACCAATGTCACGCCACCGGAAGTCACGTCACGCCATCGAGTAGAGCTTTGAAAATGTGGAATGGCACAGAAATGAAGCCTTTGGGGACCACACGCTTGATGGTCAGGAATCCCAAGTCCAATAAGAAATACTCCATTGAGTTTGTTGTCGTTCCCGATAGCTTTACACCACTGATAGGCGCCCGCACAGCGCAACAAATGGGCTTGATTACTGTCCATACAGATAATTTCCTTCCAGTCTCACCACCAAAGCACAACATGAACACGTGTGGAGATGTCAGCACAATTGAGACAGTCGACGAGCTAGTCCGACGCTATACAGATGTGTTCTCTAAAGATCTGGGAACGCTTCCCGGTACAGTACACCTGCAGGTCGATAAGAATGCACAACCATCCATACAACCGTCACGACGAGTCCCGACAGCACTAAGAGACAGATATCGAGCAGAACTAGATCGACTGGAGAGTCTCGGAGTTGTAACGAAAGTGGATGAGCCCACCGAATGGGTCAGCAGCGTCGCAATAGCAACCAAGAAATCAGGTGCATTACGGATATGCATAGATCCTCGTCCGTTGAACCAAGCACTGATGAGAGAGACCTATCAGCTACCAGTCCTCGACGATTTGATGCCTGAGCTGGCCCGAGCAAAGATTTTCTCAACGGTCGACCTGACAGCAGGCTACTGGCATTGCGTGCTAGATGACGATTCAAGTATGCTCACCACGTTCGCAACTCCCTTTGGAAGATACAGATGGAAGAGACTTCCGTTTGGCTTATCAGCGTCCAGCGAAATCTTCCAGAAACGTGTCAACCAGGCTTTGGAAGGACTAGACGGGATACTAAACATCACTGATGACATCCTGATATATGGAGTAGGTGATACCGAAATGGAAGCTCGTAAAGACCACGATCGGAAGTTAGAAACCCTGTTACAGAGATGCCGAGAACGCGGGATGGCCCTCAACAAAAATAAGCTAAAGTTGCGCATCAACGAAGTATCGTTCATGGGTCACATCTTCAGTAAAGAAGGCCTAAAGATCGACCCTGACAAGGTCAAAGCCGTCCTCGAGATGCCTAGTCCTGAAGATGTCGAAGGTTGTACAGAGGTTAAATGGCTTTGTCAATTATTTAGCCAAGTTTTTACCGCGACTTGCTGACCAAATGGAGCCAATACGCCGTCTTACAAGACAACATACAGAGTTCAAATGGTCAGAAGAACAGGAGAAAGCATTTCAAGAAGTCAAGCGCTTAGTGACTACTGCCCCAATACTAAGTTACTATGACCCGAAGGCGGAGCTAGAGATCCAATGCGACGCCAGTCAGAAAGGTCTGGGAGCAGCTCTCCTTCAGAAAGGCAGGCCTATCGCATATACTAGCAGATCCCTCACGGAAACTGAGCAGCGATACGCCCAGATAGAGAAAGAGATGCTCGCCATCGTCTTCTCACTCGAGAAATTCAACCAATACACATACGGCCGACACGTCACGATCCAAAGTGATCACAAGCCGCTTGAATCCATCTTGAAGAAGCCTCTCGCGTGTGCGCCGAGACGTCTACAAGGAATGATGATGAGATTGCAGAGATATGACTACGAGGTACGCTACGAACGCGGAAAGAACCTCCACCTGGCCGACACCCTATCCAGAGCTCAACTACCAACTACCACACACCCCACTGCAGCGGAATTTGAGCACATCAACGTCACTGCTTTTCTCCCTGTTTCCAGCTCTAGACTTAGAGAAATCCAACAGGCAACAGAAAATGACGAGACTCTAAGAGCCCTCAAAGATGTAATCCTGCGCGGATGGCCTGAAGAGCGCAGTCAGGTTCCAGAACAGATAACATCTTACTTCAACATGAGGGACGAGTTAGCTATACAAGATGGAGTTATATTTCGAGGTCAAAGAATTGTGGTTCCAAAAACCCTGCGACATGACATGAAATGCAAGTTACATGCTTCGCACCTTGGTGTGGAGTCATGCCTGCGAAGAGCGCGAGAAACTATATATTGGCCTGGTATGTCCGCGGAAGTCAAGGAACTAATCGCTACATGTGAGACCTGTCGAAAGTACGAAGTCAGCAACCAGAAGGAGCCCCTAATGCCACATGAAGTGCCCGGTAGACCGTGGGAACAGGTGGGGGTAGACCTTTTTGAGCTCAACAAGAAAGACTACATGGTGACTGTAGACTACTACAGCAACTTCTGGGAGGTTGACCGCCTCACAACTACCACATCAGCCGCGGTAATCCTAAAGCTTAAGAACCATTTTGCGCGCTATGGATGTCCTGATCGTCTAATCAGTGACAATGGCCCACAGTTTATTTCGTCCGAGTTCCTGAAGTTTGCAAAAGACTGGGACTTTCAGCACCACCCGAGTAGTCCATACAACAGCAAGGGCAATGGAAAGATTGAGTCCGCAGTAAAAGACAGCAAAAAACCTAATGATCAAAGCTCGTGATGCTGGAACTGACCCGTACCATGCTATACTTGACTACAGAAACACGCCAACACAAGGGATGGCTTCAAGCCCAGCACAGCGTTTGATGAATCGCAGAACACGAACACGTCTCCCAACCACAGACGCTCTTCTCCAACCCCGAACGTCCCAACCAGAGAAAGACGTCAAAGACATGGAAAGACGACAACTACAACAGACCAAGTATTACAATCAACATACACGTGATTTACCAGCACTTGGACAAGGTGATGTAGTCCGAATGAAACCGTTTCTGATGGGAGACAAAGTGTGGAAGAAGGCTACGGTCGCATCAAGACTTGACGAACGATCATACATGGTTGAGACGGCTGATGGAAGTACCTACAGGAGAAACCGCAGTCATCTTAAGAAAACAAAAGAGATCCCTAGTGAGCGTGACATGTCAGATGTGATACCCGATGCAAGCCCTGAAAGCGAGGTTCCACCTGCACAACCTACATCACAGACAAGCACCACCATTGAGTCTACGGAGTATGTCACTCCCGAGACGCCATCACGTCCACAACGAATCAGACGCCCCCCGTCGTATCTCAAGGATTACGTACAATCATAATAGACAGACAACGGACATTATACAGATAAGTTGGAAACTATAATATAGACATCAGTTACAGTTTGGAGAAATAATATAAACACAAGAACAGTGCGTGATTATATATTTTTATTATGATTATTGAATATATTCAAATGACTGGAAAAGGGACAATGATCGCACAGAGATTAAAATCAATCAATCAATAAAACGGGAAGGATGTTACAATATGTCATGTAAATGTCAATCAAGTTTAATCCTTATTTACATTATCTTAGTTAGTATCCTTGTATCATGTATCACTTGTATTGAGCTTATGAGTAAAGCGAATGTAGAACAGCAATCTTTGTTAGTATTGAAACACTCTGGACTATATGGACAATCCACAGCAGACTAGTTTGTTTCTAAAACCTGTTACTTCTGAAGAAATTAGAAATGAAATCAGTAAACTTGACTCTTCCAAATCAACCGGCCCATACAGCATTCCCACTAGATTTATGAAATCACTCCATAACTATATAGCACCTCCATTAGAAAGACTTTATAATTGTTCATTTTCTACTGGCATTGTACCTGATAAATTCAAATTAGCTTGTGTGATTCCTGTCTTTAAAAGTGGTTGTCAAACAAATGTCTGTAATTACAGACCTATTTCCTTGTTATCAATTTTCAACTGTTTGCTAGAGAAGCTTATGTATAAAAGATTGATTAATTTTATCAGTGCCCAAAATATTTTGTTTGGAAACCAGTTTGGATTTAGAGCTAAGCATTCTACTACACTAGCCACAGTTTTAATCATCGATAAAATCCAAAGTGCCATTGAGGAAGGCAAATTTTCATGTGGAATTTTTTTAGACCTCAGTAAGGCTTTTGATTGTGTCAATCATAACATCCTCTTATCTAAACTTGAATTTTATGGTCTTAGAGGCCTTACTCATCTCTGGTTGATCTTACTTCTCAAATAGGAAGCAATACGTCTCCATAGGAAATAGTATTTCTGAAGAGCAACCCCTTTCTTGTGGTGTCTCCCAAGGAAGTGTCCTGGGACCACTTCTATTTCTCCTATACATAAATGACTTCAACAAAAGCTCAGATCTTTTCAAATTTCATCTATTTGCTGATGATTGTAATCTTTTTTTTTTTTGCGCATAAGAGTATCATAGAACTTGAAAAGTTGATCAACACACATTTAACTAACATCCATAGGTGGTTGTCATGCAATAAGCTGTTCCTTAACACTGACAAAACAAATTTTGTTATTTTTCATCCCCCTCAAAATAAACTCCTACATAATATACATCTAGTTATAAACCTAGTACCTTTGAAATCAGTGAAGAGTATTAAATATCTTGGTCTTTATCTTGATTCTCACTTGTCCTTCAAAGCTCATGTTCAAAACTTGTCCAAGAAAATTAAACGTAGTATTGGTATTCTTTCCAAGTTACGCCACTATGTTACTTCCAAGGTGCTTATTCAATTGTACTACTCACTTATTTATCCATACTTTATCTATGGTATCCCTGTTTGGGGAAACACATATCCCACCACATTGAAACCCTTATTGATACTTCAGAAAAAAGCAATACACATAATGACTTTCTCAAAATTTGACGAGCACACTAGCCCTTTATTCAAGCAACTTGGTATTTTAAAATTACCCGATCTAGTTACCCTTCATAATGCCTTAATTATGTATAATTTTCATTCAAATAGTCTACCTAGTGCTTTTAAGAACTTTTTAATCTTAGCCAAGAATCGACATCATTACAATACAAGGTTTGCTTCTAAACTATCCCTGTGTCCCCCCAGTGTCAGAACTAATTACGGCAAATTTTCACTTCGCTACCAAGGCCCCATTATATGGAATGACATTGATGTATCAATTAAAACAAAATCAAAATCTATTTTTAAATCCAAATTGATTACAGAACTCCTTAAGAAGTATTAGATTATCATTCATCCACAATTGTTGTTGTTGTAGCGTGTTGTTGTGTACTTTGTGTGTACTGCGTACTCATTTTTGTGATTGTTTTTCTTTCACCTTGATATAAAGTTTTTTTTCTCTGACCACACAATGCTTCAAACTCCATATTTGGTTATCTGACTCGATTAATGCCAAGTTATTTCAGATAACCCGTACTATCAATTTGTTATATTTTGTATTTATTCCTTTTCCTATATACACAATATGTATATATGTATATATATCTATATATTGTATATTTTAAACAGTGTGGTACAAATAAAGAATCTTGAATCTTGAATCTTGAACACATGGAAAATGCTATGGAATATTATTCAACTGAATGAGCATGCAAGCTGTTCACTTAGACCTTGCCCTGGACGACGTACAGCACTGAAAAATTCCTACTAGTACTGAGCAGATTTGTAAGTCTGAGAGGCTATCCAGCCAAGCTGTACTCTGATAATGGGCCTCAACTGGTTGCAGCAACCAACAAGCTTTAAAGTGTTACTAAGGGTTGGAACTGGGAGAAACTGCAGGAGTGTGGAGTGACTGAAGTTCTTCATTGGGACTTCATGCCAGCCAATGCCCCCTGGCAGAATGGAATTTCCAAAGCACTTGCAAAATCAAAAGAGCAATAACTGTATTAATCGGACAAAATGTGATGACTTTTCTTAATTCCAAATCGTTTGCATTGAAGTGGCAAATCTTGTACATGACAGACCTATCGGCAGACATCCTGAAGATGGAACATATCTCTGCCCTAACGATTTGCTGTTGGGACAATCCACATCTAGAGTCCCAGGCGGTCCATTTTGCAAGACTGCAAACCCTTGACGAAGGTATGAATTCATCCAAATGCAGTATTGTCAACGCTTTCTGGAAGACGTGGATGCATGACTTTTTTCCAAGCCTGCTCATCCAACAAAAGTGGCACACAGCAGATCACAATGTTGAAGTTGGAAACGTAGTCGTGATCCAGGACTCTAACCAGGTCAGAGGGAATTGGAAACTAGGAAGAGTATCACGAGCCTATGCCAGAGAAGACGGCAAAGTTCGTAAAGTTACTGTACAGTACAAAGCCCAAAGCCAGGTGAACATGTTAAGGCTTACAGTGGAAAAGGATATGTCACAGTGGAGAGATCCGTAAATCGACTTATAGTGGCAGACAAAAAACAAGCAGCATGTAGATTAAACTTGCCATCTTAACGAAAAATCATCTTTCATTAAAGAACCAAAAATTCAAATGCATTTTTGCTAAAAAATAATATGCAGCTTTCTATTTTCTTTTTTCAGCAAAATTGGTCAAAAAAGAACCCAGCAGCA
This sequence comes from Telmatactis stephensoni, assembly GCA_029948255.1. Classification (NCBI taxonomy): domain Eukaryota; kingdom Metazoa; phylum Cnidaria; class Anthozoa; order Actiniaria; family Isophelliidae; genus Telmatactis; species Telmatactis stephensoni. The sequence goes on along the minus strand of JALIZF010001709.1, from coordinate 516,127 downwards.
ACGAGTAATCGTTGTAACTACAAGAGAGGAGAGTGTGCAGCTGTTCAAGGAGTTTCACGTTAGTCCAACAAGAGGGCATAGTGGAGTCAATAAAACTTGCAATGCCATATGCTCTCAATACTTTTGAGAGCACAGAAGATATAAGGGTACAACATATTTTTCTAAAATAAACGTTTTAAATTGATTGACATTAACGTTTTAATAAAACTAGACGCATAACTGTGCGAACTCGGGCTTCTCTTTGAACGTTGCGATTTATCTATGTTAGCTAAACGTTTGTGAGTGAAATAATTAAAACTCAAATAACATTGTCCTCTGGAAAAGTTGCATCATGATATTATATGAGTATAAGCCATCATAATTTTAAAGACACACCGTGTGTGACTGAGGGAGGCTTGACACGGCTGCGAGGGCTACAAGCCATCCAATCAAAACATATTCCCTGGCTATAAATAAACTTTCCCTTAGAGTGCATACAGTAAATCCGTGAAATACTATTTTTCCAATGATTGCAAAAAATGTACCTTTGAGGACTTGGGTATATTTGAACATATTACCTTAAAAAACTGTCTAAGCTTTCTACTTTTATTGTTAAGGCTTTTTAGAGTTCGTACTGATATTTGACTCGGTACACTCTACCCTGAGTATTTAGCCTAACATGTCTATAATTATAATAAACATACTTTGAATAACGAGCAAGATCTAGCATTCTTTGTAATATTTATTGTGACTATAGCATCACTATATACATGTACAGTCAAATCATTAGCTTTATCTAATATATTACAATCATTGAGCGATGAATTTACTGAATAGTTTTGCAATAAACATCAAGCCTTGCTATAACGAAATCAAACACTCACAGTAATAAAAGAATATTTACTACTACAGTAATGTGATAGAATTGATTATCGAGAACGTGGTTCTAGTTTGACTGAGTCAAGGTACTTCTTGTATCTTCTTCATTTACCGTCTTTGTAATTCTCCTTTGTTCGTCGCTGAAACTATGTTGATGTCCTTTGAGAAGTACAGAAAGAGCCGTAAATGTTCTCTCCTATAGAAGTTCGTGGTCTCTCATAAGGTTCGACTCGTTTCGAAAACGCTCGACATCTTTTAGTGTGGGTCTACTGTGAACAGTGTGTGTAGTTTGAGTGTACTAGAAATCATATTTACCCTTGAATCGCGAGACGGCGTTTTGTAGGCCGCCACGATGAACATGTGCTTTTGAAGCTTATTTAGGTATATACTTCATGGTTTTGAGTGCTGTATAGTCGCTCTGTACTTCTCAAGAAAGAAGCGACTATATAGGACAATCATGAAGTATATACCTCTCGACGCATGCGCCTTTCTATCTATATGCATGCGCTTTAATTACCAGACTGCGTTTTGCGTCGGAACGAGGAAAATAATAACAACAATAATACCGAAGCCCAATTTATAACTCTGGCATTCCTATGGAAGCCCGAGTAATAACCGAAATGAGGAGATTGGTAAAACAAGTTCTGGGAGTACTGAAGGTTTAATTCTAAATTCGATACCCTTACTACTGTTTTGTTGTTCATAAAACTACATTACTGGAGTTAACCAACTTAACTGCACTAAGTCAACTAAGTCCGCTAATTACTCGGGCTTCCGTAGGAATGCCCGAGTTATAAATTGGGCTTCATTATTATTATTATTATTTTCCTTGTTATTTTCCTCGTTCCGACGCAAAACGCAGTCTGGCAACTAAAGCACATGCGTACAGATACAAACACGCATGCGTCGAGAGCTATATACTTCATGTCCTATATAGTCGCTTTCACCCAAGGTTTCACTTGAGAAGTGCAATACGAAGTGCAATACGGCATGAAGTATATACCTAAAAGCACATGGTCATCATGACAATCATGGCGGCTTCCAAGATGGCGCGGGTAAATATGATTTCTAGTACGCTCAAACTACATAGAAAAGCACACACCGTTCGCGGTAGACCCACACTAAAAGATGTCGAGCGTTTTCGAAACGGGTCGATCCTGCGAACTTTACGAGAGATCAATTTACGAGCGAACATTCATGAGTGAACATTCTATCGAGAACCATGCTATATCAAATGAGCTATCTGAATCTACTGAACTATCTATGAACTTAAAACCTATCCACAAGCATCGTCGAGTATCTAGACGTAATCGTGAACCAAGTAGAGTACCTATACGAACTATGGAACGTCTCAAGAACAAGAGCAGAAAGGTTAGAAAGCTTGTATACAAACGAATTTGTCTAACTACACCCAAGTCATCTAAATTGTATTGTTACGTGAAAGATAGAAAACAAGAAAATAAAGAAAAGTTTATACTTAAATGTACTGAGAGATTTAGTCATCGTATAATAAAGTCAAAAAGAACAGCTAGTCAATATTTGTCATTGTTTTCATGTAATAAACTCACATGTCTTTACAAAACTCAAAGCCATGCAGTAAATTATTGTGAATTCAAATTGAGTAGAGATATAGAAAAAACCCTGGCCCTACTCCAGTGTATATTGACCCTAGCAAGACAGTTACAGCACCCTATAGTCAAGGTTATGAGTTAATATTTGGACAAAATGCAGGACAACAATGTGTTGCAATGAGTCTGTGTTCTTTGATTTACCACAGCAAACAAGGAATTAATTCTGCCAATGACCTTGTATCAATAATGAGCATAGGAAATCAGTTGTATTCAAGATTGTCTCAACTAGCTAGACAGTCCTACTTAGAGTGCATTTTATATGTCTGTGAAATAAGATCAAGTTATTTGTGCCTATTTAGTTGCTATTCAGTTGTTATTTAGTTACTGCCATTGAAGCAGAACTTTCTTATAATAGCAATACACTGGATGTGTAGAAAGTCTGTTTCAATGAAAGAAACAATGAAGGTTCATTTGAAGTAATAAAGTAATTAAAAGCTATTATGCAAAGTCATTTGTCTCAATTCTCTTGTGTATTTGTTGCCTCCAGTGTATTGCTATTATAAGAAAGTTCTGGTTCAATGCTAGTGACTAAATAGCACTAAATAAGCACAAATAACTTTGATCTTATTTCACAGACATATGAAATGCACTCTAATGCTCACAGAGTTACCAACAATGCTAAATATGTTTGATGCTATCAACTGCACTACAGTGAAAGCTACACCGGTACTATACATCAAGAAACTGCAATAGAAGGATATCAATACTGCACTTCTTTACAAAGAGCCTTTGAGTCACTTCTGTCTGAAAATTTCACCAATTTTGTGTTAACAGTTGGGTGCACAGCTGTTGCCATATATTGTAATGGTACTGCAGGTTTCAAAATATTTGATTCTCATGCAAGGGATTTATACGGTAGAAGCCATCCTCAAGGAACATGTGTACTGCTTGACCTATTGTCAATAAATGGTTTAGTTCATTATTTCCAGAGTATACATAACAATGATTTATTTGAATTAAAAGGGGTGAAAATCAGTGAAGTTCAAAATAGCATAATTTGTCAAAATATTACAAGTAAAAACAATGAGTTGAAGCAAAGTTGTGCTATAGCTATCTACTCACTCTGCTGCTCTAAAGTAAAATCATCTAGCTATTGGAATTCCAATACCTTATCAAGTATTGTAAGCTGTGGTGAAAGGCTGTGTGATCTATCTTTAGAAGAGAAGTTTTTAAGGTGGCTCGACTGGGTTTTGTTTGAGGCGCACCTCCGCTGTTTGATCACAAAATGCGTCGCGGCAAAAAACTTATTTTCTAAAAAAATTCCACAGCAAGTCTAGGGATAGATTTAAATTCCTTTTGACGTTTAAATCATTTTGATCGGAATTTTCAATAATTTATTTTCACCATTGGAAAACGATTTACAGCTGTTTATCAGTTATCTCTAATTCTTTGACTTTATTCCGTAGAGCTACAATTTCAGTGTTCTCGTTCTTAGTATTTGAGTGTCTCTTGTTAATCCTATATACTGCTCTTTGGCCATGTAACCAGAGCAGGGAAGCTTTCCTCAATCATTCTCAAAGGAAAGGCAGAAGGCAAAAGGCCACGTGGACAACCAAGAAGAAGGTGGACTGACGATATGAAAGAGTGGAGTGGAAGATCCCTAACAGAGTGTAGTAGGATGGCAAACAACAGAGAAAAATGGAGAAAGATGACTAAACTGGATCTCCGACCCTCATTCCTGAGGATGGAAAACGACGACGACGACTGCTCTCAAAGTTGTGGCTTGAATCCTCTTGTGGGTGGCTTTGGTGTGCTCTGGTTGGTTGTTCAGCTGGTCTTTCAGTGACTTGAGGAGTGCATTGTCTGAGCTGATGTTCATTTCATGTTGTATGATAATTTGTTTTTGTTCCGCAGCTTGGCAGATACTTTTAACTGCAGCATCGAAGACAGCGTCTGGTCTGATGTGGGGCCGTCTAGGATGATATTGTAGACCTACTGGACAGCTGTTGTTGTTGATACTGTTGTTTAGGACCATCATGGACTTTCTACTCCTGGCGGATCTTGCTTCGATGCTGGCAATTCGGTTTTGTAATGTGTTGAGGCTCCCTGTGGTCTTTTGCCGCTTGGGAGCCGGTTGTGCTGATGGAATCTTGTCGTCGCTGTCGAGGTCTCTCTTAAGTGGAGAGAACGATTGGTCATGTCGGCGAGGATGGAAGCAAGTGTATCTGGAACAGTTGGAGTAGTCATAGTTCTGACAAGAACTATTGTTTAAATAGTTTTAGCAAATAGCAAGACCAGTTTCGGACCAGTAATGACGTGTCCTTCTTCAGTTGCTCTTAGTATGCTAAGATATGTGCTCGAGGTGATTGCGAGCAAGAACTGTAATTATTTCCAGTTGTTATCTATTAATTAATTCATATTTTTTGCTGACAGGGTTTCAAGACTCTATACAACGCCTTACAGTGCTCCAAGGACAACAAAGGTTACATAAAGCCAGAGATATTCAGAGAAATGGCAAAAGAATGGGGAAATGTTTTTCTTGACATTTATTACGACTAAGACGTAACACCATATATTCATGGTAATCTATTTGGTATTGAGAAATCTAAAAAACGATTCAAGTTCCCTCTCATGACTAGCCCTAATCATATTAAGAAACTTAAGGAAGAAAAGTAATACCATATATTATTGTTAAATTGCAGCTCTGATATATCACGTCCCTCAAGTTTTTGGAAAAATATGAAACCATCCACCAGTTCAATTGCCAAGCTGTAGTGAAGAAAAATCACATCCAGAACCAGACATTTCACTGGGCAACTCAAAAGGGAGGAAGAGGCTCACACTATGCGATTCAGGATCTTATGATCATAGCATTTTGTACTGGCTGTATTATTGTAATGATTTAATACTTTGGTTTCAGAACAGGGAATAATCTTTATTTGTAATATGATGTTCAAGAGCACATTCTTTCCAATGTTTAAGTAATGTATAAAGAACGAGAGAGAGTGTTTTATCGGATATAAAGATCCGAGCCGTAGGCGAGGATCTTTATACCGATAAAACACTCTCTCGAGTTCTTTATACGGCTTAAAAAACATATTAGAGTGGTTCTCTAAAAGAAATTCAAAAATATCTTCATTTATCTTGGAGAAAATCGAGGTTAAAGTTTATGTAAATTAGGCCGAATCTTTATCAGATTTAAAGACACTCGTCACGGTGGCGATTTTCATTGTGTTTGCCTTATGAATTATTAATGAGTTTTTTAATTTCTTTTATTAATTCATTGTATTTTTTTATTCTTCAGGTCATTGAAAAAGAAAACCGTTTACCGTTTCAGAAAAAGAATGTCCCTGAAAGACAGAAACGAAAATACTGCCATACAAATAGAGAAACGTAGAGAGAGATATTTATGACTGTGTACATTATTTTAAGCAAATTCTTTTACTGTTATTCTAATCTAACTGTGGTCACTTAAGCTTGCTTGTTCACCAATTTGAAAACACCACAATTTCAACTCTTGAAACATGTTTGGTAACTTTTGACAGTGTTATATTAATCAGTGTTATACTAAAGTGTTTTTTATGTGGGAACATTTAATTTGTTGCTGATGTTTTGTTGTATTTCATGATCAATTATTTATAGATTCTTTGAGATGCAAAGTAAGTCAAGACAACCCACAAGTTTGATGTCGAAGACAGATCCAAACGCACCCAAACAGACCCACCTCGCCTCACAATAACTCAGTCTGTCCAAACAGAAGATCAACAAATCTAGATGCAATTTTAAGAAAAAATTTAGTAATGTCTTTGTGTCAGTAAGTTGTTAATGGCTGCCCTTTGAAACACAAAAATCAATCTGTATATTAAGTAACTCAGTGAATTACATAAGTGTATAACTATTGTAAATACTTATAGTAGAATCTTTTGTAAATAAAGGAGTTTTTTATGTGGGAACATTTAATTTTGTTGCTGATGTTTTGTTGTATTTCATGATCAATTATTTATAGATTCTTTGAGATGCAAAGTAAGTCAAGACAACCCACAAGTTTGATGTCGAAGACAGATCCAAACGCACCCAAACAGACCCACCTCGCCTCACAATAACTCAGTCTGTCCAAACAGAAGATCAACAAATCTAGATGCAATTTTAAGAAAAAATTTAGTAATGTCTTTGTGTCAGTAAGTTGTTAATGGCTGCCCTTTGAAACACAAAAATCAAACTGTATATTAAGTAACTCAGTGAATTACATAAGTGTATAACTATTGTAAATACTTATAGTAGAATCTTTTGTAAATAAAGGAGAGAAGAGTTAAACTATATTGTGAAATAAGATTGCTGTTTTACAAACTGTAAAGCGCTTCGCCTTAGTGACTTGAAAAAAGACAAGTTAACAACGGTATTCATGAAAACAATTCGTTTTGTTTACTGTAAATTTATCTTAAAGTGTTAATGTCTGATCGAGGAAGGGAAAGCTAGATAATTTGCTTGAAAAACATGAAACTTGAACATGATTTTAGCGAGAGATTTCGAAAATAATAATTCACAAATTGATTTCCTAACATGTTGCTGAGGGCGCACCGCTTTTTCTGTTCGTAGCGTAGCAGTTTGTGCAGTGTTCCCAGAGGAATTTGTCAAATTTGATCATTTTCTTCCATTTCAAGTATTTCATTTTGAATTTTTTCTCTTAAACGCTTATTTTCTAGCTCTTTTTCTTTTTTTTTTTTCAAAGGTTTCTCTATAGTCTGCTCTTTACTCATAGAATGGTGGTTTGTTTGAGGTGGTAGTATTGCAACTTTTCCAGATTTTCTTAATGTTAATTACAGTCTAGCACTCTTTTCATAGCATAGCAGTTTGTGCAGTATTCCCCAGAGGAATTTGTCAAATTTGATCATTCTCTTCCATTTCAAGCATTTAGTTCTACCCTAGCAAAAGGTTTCCTCCTCAAGTTTTGAAATATTCGCACTCTCTCGTTGTTCCTGCGTACTCTACTGCTCTCTATCTTGTCTTCGAAAACTACTCCTATGACTTTATGAAGAGTTTTGAATGAGATGATTTCATGATGGTTTTCTTTTGTGTCGAGTATGTAGAGTAGTAGAGCATGTAATTGCCTTTGCTGACCTTGTAATTCAGTAAAATCCTAGTAAAAGATGAATATTTTTATTATCAGTAATAGATCCAAAGCCAAACGAAAAATACAGAGCAGTGCATAGGTAAAGGAATATGGCCCCAGTCTTATGACGGATGTAACATACTGAATCAAAATACTATAAAATTGTTCTTACCAGGCTCTGATACAAGCATATGAAGAAGCTGTTGTTGCTTGTATCTTCTTTCTAGGAGGAAGATTCTCTTTCTCTTCTTCATACTGACGTTTCAAAGATGATAAAGACATTTTTTATAGAACCAATCCAAATAATTTACAGAAAAGTGAACAGTGGAGATAATGATTTTGAAATTCTGAACGTTGACCCCTGAGCCGTTTACTGATGGGTTCACGAGAACAAAGCCATGTAAAATTTTGCTTGGGGTTATAGGTGGGTGAGTGTTCGTCCCACTTTTGTGAGTCACAGTAAAGTTGGTGTTCGGTGGAGTCATAGTATAAAGTTTAGAGGAGTTCTGCTATTTCTTGACTGCGGCTAGTACCAATCATAATATACAGACTTGTTGGCAAACTATCCCTTCATACTGCTGTGAAGCAGAATCCGAATCAGCTCATCTGATTTATATTTGCAAAGAAAATTGATTCAAAGTGGAGTGCATCAAATGCGATTTCAGCTCATTAGCTTTGAACCTTGTCATTTCTCTTGGGGGAGGCTTTGCTCAAGTGAAATTCACTGAAACTGCATACAAGGGTCAAAAATCAACAGGATAACACAACAGGTAAGTCCTGGTATCTTTATCTAAACATTTCCAACTAAATCGTAAATTATTTTGTGAGAAAGTAGATCTAATTTTGGCAGCTACAGTGCAGTTTTTTTTCTAATATAAGAAAATCCTCAAATGTTTTCTAGAAAATAAGCAGGTCTCCTAATGAAACTTTAAAATTACAACTTATTTACTTACAGCTATTGAAAAGATGTATTAATTAATATAAATCATTTGTTCCTATATTAAAGATATGTTTCTGAAGCAATATAAAGCTGTCAATCAGAGAATAAGCATTTGGGCTCCACCACAATCCAAAAAGCAGTACATATCAGCTTTTTCTTCTGACAAATACGACTATGTTGCCGAAGGTAGAAGACGGTGTCATGCAATAAACAAATAAACAACTGAAAATGCTGCCAAACAGTGCATCCTGTAGAGCATGGCCTTTACCAACAAAAACCAAATTGTACAAAAAAAGTATGCAAAAGGTTGTATCGTTAAAAAAATGCTCCCTTTACTGAACTAAACAAAACAGTAAAGCAGGCTACAAAGCCTTCAGTGCCAAAGCCTCCTTCACAAAAAGAAATAAACGAAATAGGAAAAGCTGTATATAACTCTTTTGCATCAAGGAATAGGCAATGAATGCAGCAGGGTTTGAAACACTAGAAGAAGCAAAGTTGCGATGGAATAGTTCCCCTCAAAATCGTTCACATTGTTCACAATCAATCTCTGGAAATTTGGAAGAGCTTCTGTCTGACATTTCTGAATGGTCCAAAAGAACCAGTCATTTGGTCAGAGAAGGCCAGACTTTACAATATATTTAAACTTGGAAGTGATTCACCCCCACAAAATGCTGGGCAGCTCCTTAAAGAATTTTTAAATAAAGAAGGAATGGACATAACACCATTTGAAAGTAAATCAATAGGTATTAAAATAGTGGGAAATATCCTGTAAGCGTTAATAGGGGGTAAGCCTGCCAAGTGCCAGTCCTGATGAGTGAATCCTAAAAAAAAAATTCATTCATCCTTTGGCTGACATTGGGCCTTAATTTTGTGATATATATTGGAAAAGTGATATTTTTTACGTTGTAAATTTAATACTCATTCCTTCTAACAAAGTTTTTCAAAAAAATTATCCTTTGACCATATATTACAAAACATACACACACATGCACTTGAATTCGTGAAAAATACTTACAATAGATGTTCATTCTGTCCATTTTTTTGTCAGATATCTCGTGATTTGTATTCTGTGTCAGGTTTTGCAAAAGGCCTGTAGACAATTAATACATTCTAGGCATGGCATTATGAACTATTGACTGACTAGGAGGGCTGGGCCAGGCAAGAAAATATTTGGCTTTCCCATCCAACTTAACAAGTCAATAAACATTTTAATATCAAAGATAACAATAAAAGGAAATCATATCATACCAGACATTTTTTTAGTATAGGAAAGCATAGGATTTAAGAAATGGTTCACACTAAGTGTGTGTCCATTGTGAAATAGATGCATGCAGGAGGTTGCTAAGCACGAAAGAAGTGTAACAGTCGCATGACGTGTTAGTTGAGAGATAATGTCACCTATCAAAGTTGAGCCACTCGTCCACAATAGAGAATAAAAGAGATAAAAGCTAAATGGACAGCCTTCAGCAACCTATAAAATACAATGACGAGAGAGAGAAGGAAATTTGACCAAATGTGATCACTTTTATCACATTTGATCAAATTTTCTCCTCTTTTGCGCGTGCTCAGCGCGACCGTTGGGAGCAGGTTCAAGTATATACATACAGCCATAAATAATAAAAATAAGATAAAGGTGGTGTTTTGAGGGGTACTCAAAAGCATTAATTGTGAGCGATCCCCGTAGAGGTTAGTTGTTGCGTTGATAGATTTATCGATTACCCTTGGACTTTGTCCTTAGCCTCGTCACCAGCTTGATCACGTGCCTATTAGTGTAGCTATTGTACATGCCTTGTTAGATCGATTATCTATCAATGTAATTTCAGTGTATACACTATACGTATAGCTTGTTAAGGTTCTAAATTTTTATGGCTTATTCGCTTCGAGAACGTAAGCAAATTGATTACAAGAAAATGGAGAGCGGAGACGACGAGTTGGAAAAGAAATCATGCGATGACACAGAAAAGAAATCATGCAATGACACAGAGATCAAAGAGGGGAACAATGAGGATGACAAAGATGACAAAGAGACTGAGGTCAAAGAGGAGAGCGATGAGGATGACCATGAGGAGTGGGAAAATCTGATGGCTCAACTGGCTGACGAAGAAAAAAAGAAAGAAAATCTAGAAAAAGCTAACAAAAGAGATAAAAGAGCTCAGGAAAAGCTAGATTTGAAAGACAAGATCGCGCAGTTGAGAGCAGAGAATCTGGACAAGGAATTAAAAGTCAAAAATAAGAAGAAGATTTCCATGAAAGACCTCCACTCGTTCGAAACTCTAGCGAAAGATGTGGAGAAGAGGTTATCGAAGATGGGAATAACCGATCGAGCGCGTGAGGATGATTCGAGTGGGGACGAGTCCAGTGAAAGTTCAAGCTCCACAGACGAAGAACAGCGGCGACGATCAAAAAAACGAGGTAATAAGAGAGTTAAGTCCGGGAAGTCTGCTAAAATTGTTTCACGAGTAATTTGCCCTCAAATTTGGCCGCACAGCGAACTCACTCTAGGGTACGTGAGCAAAGACGTCAAATATGACGATCTAACTATTGAGGAATTTGTCGCGGGTTATAGCACGATATTGTCCTTGTCCTCGTTATCAGACAAAGAAAGACGAGCACGGATTGAGCACTTGAACGCACTAATGTATTTAGCTACGGTCTACGAATGGAGCGCAGTCCGGAGTTATCACGCGGCTGTGCTCATGGAAATCGAGCGAGGGCGGCGAGAATGGGGAGATTCCTTTGCATCAATTGAGAACCGGTCGTTCGCTGGATGCATAAGAAAATCCTGCCCATCCGTAAAAATAGAAAGCAAACGCCCCGTTGTGTTATTTTGTCGGGAGTTCAACAAGGGCAACTGTTCACACACAAAGGATCACTTTGCCATGTTGAGGGGAGAGAGGAAATGGCTGTCTCACATTTGCGCCGCCTGCTGGGTGAAAGACAGAAGTAAGAAAACGCACACAGAGTTCTCAGCAGAATGCCCTCACAAAAAGGAGGGGGAATGACTGCGAATGAATGTTCAACACTGTAAACATGACGCTAATTCTCTAGACTGTAATCGTGACTCTCATTTTCAAGACTCTTGTGAGGCAGTTGATTTATCAATTAACCTTACGGAAACGCCCCCAAGGTCAAGGCCTTGTGTTTTACCGCGTGACCAGACTCTCATGAGCTTTGTCTCATTTCCAATCTTAAGCAGGACACCAACATGACTTTAAACGATATTGAATTACGTCAAGACGAACATTTCAATTACTATGTTCAGTTGCATAACAAGATTTATGCCTCACATTGTCCCAATTATAAGCAATGCCGGATATCTTTGAAAACGAAGTTAAACATTCCGTTGTGGAGACAATACCTTGAAAAATATAAGGATAACAGTATATGTGATTACTTGGAATTTGGATGGCCGGTTGGTTATCAATACGAGACTTACGGGTTCCCTGTCAGTGAATTACGAAATCACAGTGGTGCTACGAGTTTTCCGAAAGAACTAGATAAGTATTTAAAGGACGAAACTTCGCGGGGATCGGTGGCTGGTCCGTTTGTTACAATACCATTTTCTCAAGGAATGGCTGTGTCACCTCTAAATACGGTTCCAAAGACAGACACGGATGAGCGACGAGTAATATTAGATCTGAGTTGGCCACTTAATTCATCAGTTAACGAGGGGATCAATAAAAGATTGCATGAAGGAACGGATTGTGAGGTCACGTATCCTACAGTTGATAACATAGCGGCTCTAATAGCACACAAAGGATCGGGATGTCTTATTTACAAATGTGATCTAAAGAGAGCCTATCGGCAATTTCCGGTCGATCCATATGATTTTCCCCTGTTGGGGTTTCAGTGGAAAAACGAGTATTATTTTGACACTGTTCTGCCCATGGGGCTTAGATCGGCTGCTATGGCGTGTCAGAGGATAACCGATTCTGTGGCCTTTATTTGTAAACAGAACGGTTATGACGTTTTGAATTATTTAGACGATTTTCAAGGGGTGGAAAGTATCAACTCAGCGTGGCCCGCCTTTCACTATTTACAAAACTTACTAGACAGCCTGGGATTAGTAGAATCCATAAGTAAAGCTTGTTCCCCCGCTTCGAAGATGACTTGTCTGGGTGTACAATTTAACACAGACAGCATGACAATTTCCGTCACCCCTGAGCGACTGACGGAAATATTAAATCTTGTGGAGGACTGGCGACATAAGAAGAGAGCAACCAAACGAGAGATCCAGTCTCTCGTTGGAAAATTATCGTTTGTCTGCAAATGTGTTAAGCAAAGCCGCATTTTCATTATGCGTCTGTTGGACCTCCTAAAGTCGGTGAAGCATAATCATCATCATGTGAATATTGGTAGCGAGTGTCGCAAGGATCTCAGATGGTGGAGAGCATTCATACGACAATATAATGGGGTGTCGATAATTAATACTTCGTTGTGGTCCAAGCCAGACGGAATATTCGCAACCGACGCGTGTCTTACAGGTTGTGGAGGAATCTACGAAAATAAGATTTTTCATACACAATTTCCATTGCAAATGCGGAACAAGGCGCCGTGTATTCATCATTTGGAGTGTTGGGCTATATTGGTTGCAATACGTCTATGGGGCGGGAACTGGAAAGGCATGCGCATACAAGTCTATTGTGATAATGAGTCGGTAGTACATATGATTAACTCCGGGAAGACCAAAGATCCATTGATGGGAAGACTCTTGAGAAACATTTGGCTCTGTACAGCTACACAGGAACTGGAGCTTCGAGCGGTTCATCTCGCCGGGGAAGAGAACCGGCTGGCAGATAGTTTATCCAGATGGCACTTAGACCCAGAATTTTATGCGGCAAAACTCTATGAACACGGGGATACAAATACGTCATACCAGTTGGAAGTATTAGGAGATGACATTTTTAACTTACAAGAATACATTTGATTATTTTCTTTCAGACATTGAGCTGTGTCAGCTGGAAAAGGAACTTCAGACGACCCGACGGTCTGCCTACGCGGCAGGAACTAGCAGGAATCATCGCTCCCAATGGAAGAGTTTTATGTTATTTTGTTTATATTTTGATCTGACGCCGCTGCCGGCAACATCTAGAGTAATTAGCTTATATTGTCAATTTTTAAGTCGAACCCTAACGCCACAGACAATAAGGAATTATTTAAGTGGAGTGAAACTGTTGCACGTAATAGGGGGTTTTGAGTTTAATATTTTAGAGTCGTATGAAGTACGAATCACTATGAAGGGTATTACCAGGATGGCGAAACACACGCCTAATAGGGCCCCTCCCATTACGCCAGAGATTTTACATCAATTAGTGAAAGTGTGCAACCTACAAGACGAAGGGGAGGTCACTTTGTTATGTGCCTGTCTATTTACCTTTTTCCTGATGGCTCGAATGTCTAATATCGTACCAGAGTCATCCAGGCATTTCGAAAAGTCAAAACACTTATGTAGAGGGGATATCTACCCTGCAGATGGGGGTCTCTTAGTCTTATTTAAATGGACAAAAACCATTCAGAATAATGAACGGAGATTATTACTTCCGTTGGTTAAGATAGAGGACAGCCCACTATGTCCAGTAAGCATGTTTTACAGGATGAGTAAGTTGGTCCCAGCTACTGATCAGGCCCCTGCCTTTGTACGTTTAACCAATTCTCGTGGCAAGTATCAACCTATACCTAAAAGAGAATTAGTAGCCTTTGTACGGGCCAAACTAGAGTTGGCTGGAATTTCGTTTCCTCATCTGTTTAGGGGTCATTCATTCCGAAGGGGAGCGGCCTCGTTCGCCTTTCATTGTGGTGTGCCAGGCGAGATAATCCAAGTTTATGGAGACTGGGCATCGGATGCCTACAAATCTTATTTAGAATATTCGCTACCGGCGAAACTGCTACTTGCAAATAATATGAAGAAGAATTTACTTACATATAGATAGATTTATTTGAGTTTCCTTAGTCATTAAGTGTACGTTCCACAACATCTGACACTTTATCTTCTTTGGGGGTCGTTGGTGGCGAAGTTTACTTGCGAATGTTAGTTGTAGTGTTCCTTAGTCCTTTTTTGTGCCTGTGGCACTTCGCAATAAACTTCCTTACCCAAAACTAAGATTCTGTTGTCAGGTGTTGTTGTTCTTTATATATAGCTAGCTCAGAATTGTGGTGTTTTGAGGGGTACTCAAAAGCATTAATTGTGAGCGATCCCCGTAGAGGTTAGTTGTTGCGTTGATAGATTTATCGATTACCCTTGGACTTTGTCCTTAGCCTCGTCACCAGCTTGATCACGTGCCTATTAGTGTAGCTATTGTACATGCCTTGTTAGATCGATTATCTATCAATGCAATTTCAGTGTATACACTATACGTATAGCTTGTTAAGGTTCTAAATTTTTCCCACCACTCCCACCCTCTAGTTAATTAAGGGAAGGTGGCGAAGTTTACTTGCGAATGTTAGTTGTAGTGTTCCTTAGTCCTTTTTTGTGCCTGTGGCACTTCGCAATAAACTTCCTTACCCAAAACTAAGATTCTGTTGTCAGGTGTTGTTGTTCTTTATATATAGCTAGCTCAGAATTATAAAATACGGGTATACAAAGTGGGTATGTTAACAAGAAAAAGCAGTTCCTCTGCTCCCTGTGAATTTATGTTCCCTGTGTATTGTAATCGTAATGCTTGAAATGCTTTAGAGGTCAGCCCATTAATATGATTTCTGTCTTCATCTAATTCAATCAATTACAACAAAGCTCTTGCAACCAGTTACAGAAACCTTTTACAGCTATGTGAGTCCGCTTCAGCGAACTGAATATCTGCTTAAATGGCCATCCACAGTCACAGAAATATTTGTGGCAAATAAAACGAGTTCAGGTTTATAAAGTTTAGCCAAGTGATATTTATTGTGAAAGTGGGTGATTTGTATCCGCCCGCTTTATACTGATGCTGGTAATAAAAGACAAAGGACACTGTTAAAGGAAGTGACAGCTTTCAACTAGGTAATCAGTACGGCAAGGAGGGAAGGGGAGGGGAAGGAAGAGGAGGAAGGGTTAGAGAGGGGTGTAGGGCTTTGCTGTATCAGACAATATTTTTTGTACAATATATATAATAAATTTTGTTTTACAGTATTTTGGTGTTGGTCATCAACGGTATGTATTCTGTAAAACTCAGTAAATATTGGCAGTATTTCCAGCACCTGTTTGTTCTAAAGCCACGGGCACATCACTTTTTGTATACGTAAAAGCTAACTATGATAGTTCTTTTTGTTGTCGATTTGTAGTAATTTTGCCATTCAGAAAAATAGTTTACTAAATTTAGTATTCATTTTCCTCTAGTTTTACTGCATTTGTGATTGTAATCAACACGGCAACACATTTGTTAAACTGGATAACTTTAATATCAATGCACCAAACAGCTCCTGACTGAGGAAACAGGACAAAGCCATTTTAAACTTCTTTACTACAGCATTTAAACTGAACATCTCACCCTTCGCGCTCGCTAGATATTGTATTCCAAATAAGCCTTGCAGAACTCTTTTACTGCAAGTATCTAAAGTTTATATGACCAGTAGCCCCATTGTGATGTTGTCAACTTTATTTAATTGCGGGAAAGCAGGATTTCATCTATTTCATATGCGGCAATCCTGTATTTTTTTACTTTTTTGATGTGATACTGCAGTTTTGGGTAGCCCACCATGTACCCCTCAGTATGTAGCCTGGCTGTCTCTAATACTTTGCTTTTCAGTGATACTTGCTGTTTGCGATAATGAAGTATGTTTAAAAATATATTATATCATGAAAACGTGATTGATCATTCATGTTATAAAATATTTTAAAACAGATGGTCAGCAAAGCGTTGTGTTGTTATAAAAATGTATGCTTTCCATTTTCCATTTTATAAATATAACATGCATCATCAAGGTGAGGGACGAGGGAAGGTATGGGCCTGACAGGAATGTTCAAGCATTCTGGTTCAGTTGGACTCTCTTTGCAGTACGGAGCTTGTGAAATAAAGTCCAAAACCTGCTTAGTGTCCACCTCAGTCTTCTTTCGTGTTCTTGGGTTCTTTTGTGCCTCTATAATGATCAATATTTTCTGCTGAGAGAGAAGAAATCACATTTGAAGTAATTGAACTCGATCGAAACTCGACAATGCAAATGCAGCGGCGGTTTCCCGCTCATTTCTAAGCTAATTATATATTCAAAAAATATTGAATTTCACTGGCTAAATTCAAATTTTGAGCAATCTGATTGGCTAATGCATTTCATGAAATACCACTGTGTATTCATAGCAAATCCATGAAATACCGCTCTGTATTCATAGAAAATGCTTAGCTCTGATTGGCTAATGTGTAATAGTTATAGGATAATAATGTATATTCCCCTTGCATTGAAATTAGCTCTTTATTCAAAGCAGGGGTTATGCCGTACATTTAACTGCAAACAACAAAGAAAACTAAAACTATGTAAATATAAGGAGATAATATGTAATTAGAGGTTAATGAACGCAGTGAATTATCGGGATTTATCTTCATGAGTTAGCTGACAATGAACGAGAAATTTTAAGTACTGCACGAGACACGTTAGCCAAGTGCAGTATGAGAAAATTTCGAGTTCACTGTTAGTAAACAAGTGAAGATAAATCCCAATAATTCACGAGCAAAGAGTGCCTTAACCTTTTTATTATTCAATTTGAATACACTGCAGAAGCAGGCTAAAACTGTCAGTCGACATCTAAGATCACTAGAAATAACTCAAGTCACTCAATCAAGTCACAAGACTTAATTCAAAATAAAGTTAGTTTAATAGCATTTGGTAATTTTAACAATACAAAATAAACTTTTCAAAAGAAATCTAGTAGAAAAGTACTGTGATACAAGAATTTTAGATTAAAGATAATAAACAGTTCTCAGAATCCATGTTTACAACTTGCTCGGTAAAATTGAAATCGTCCATATAATATTTTATATATTTTATATATTTTTTTTTATCGCTAAAGGTGATTTAGCACTGAGTCCTAGAACTCTGTTAGTGAAAGGACTAGAAAATTATCACTGGAGTTTTGGATATTGGTATAAACTGGCAACTTACGGTTGAAACTGCTAAACTCAGACTTGAACAAGAAGTAGTTTTTGTTGTGTGCATGTTGATGAGCCGAAGGCTGAAGTACTCATTTGGCATTTTCTTCGATTCTTGATAAAATTTCTTTACCCCATCTGAGAGAACTTGTGGCGACAGACTTTCTAAACTTTCTATGAGATTGGTTTTGGATAACCAGTCTAAAAAACAGTAAATATTAAGATGAATTTGGAAAGCCGGCGAACTCTGTCTTTAAGCTGTTGAAATATGTTGATCTCAGTAAGCTCCAAAAACTTCAATGAAATTTAGAGTTTACCTTCAAAACAGGCACGCCAAGCAGTCTTCTTTATGTTTTAAGTATGCTTGTTAACCTTCTCTTTTTCGAAAAATCCTCAAATTTATCACCAGGAACATTTTTTCTTTCCAACTGTGCTTTAACATTATGCAATAATGTTATTATTACATAAACATTATTGCATAATGAGGTGTTGTCATGTCATAACAACGTGTCACGTGGTACAAACTGACCAATCAGAAAATCAGAATTTGTACAGTGTATGAAATATGTTACATGATAATTTGTGGGTTTTATCAAATTTTTAAAAGCATACCTGGGTTTCCTTTGTTGAATTTGATGAAAGTTACAGTGAAGCTACTGTGACCTCCAACACCTTTTTCTTTAAGGAGTTATTTTCCAGTCAATGCATTAGGGTGTCATGCATATACTTCAGTTAATACTTCATACTTATTTACTTTATTTCAATATCATTATTTTTTATAAATTTAAGCTTGGCAATCAAGGCAGATATATTTGAATATTTATGTGCTACATACAATGACAAACTGATTTTATTTTGATAGACATAGGAAGGAGGGGAAAGGGTGTCTAAAACCTAATTATAACTCCATCAGATATGAATTAACCATCAGACCACATTATTGCGAGGCTTAAGGTTTATAAAGAAAGTTGTTCTTATATTCCTTTGTAACAGTGAGTTGCTTGGATAGAAGATTTGTTTCTGATGTTTTTTATTGGCAAGAGATCAAAGACAAAATCCGTGAAAGAAGAATCCCATGGATTTTCCAAGATTCGTTTATGGAGCATATCAATGGGCTGCAAAGAAATGAAAACCACAGCCATACTGAAAGCGATTGATCTCTTCTTTGTAAGGCAAAAGGTGGGTGATACAGCCATACACTACTTTTGTGCTAGTTTTCAATTTCCTTTAAAATTTTAAAATAAATTTCTGCTGCAGTGTGCTTTGTGCAATGATTGTACAGCAAGCTGGAATTGCTGAACACCCTCTACGATGGTTCATGTAACTTGCTTGTCTCCTGCGTTGCGAGACAAGTACTCAATCTTACTCTGAAATCACCTGAAGAAATAGTCGAGGCTTTCAATAGTTACTTTATTAACATTGGACCTAGTCTAGCAGAAAATATGGAGCACTCAAATCATTCATTTCGTGATTTTGTAAAACCATCTTCAACTAAATTGACAGACTTCCGAATCGTCACACATACCAAAGTTCAGAAAATTTTGAAAGGACTATCAACTGCCAAGGCTACTGGCACTGATATAATTTCCAGTAAAATTCTTAAGATCACTGCAGAAGCGATCTCATCATCTCTCACATACATTGTTAATTATGCAATCAAATCCTGTTGCTTTCCTGACGATTGGAAGATGGCAAGAGTGCTTCCTATTTTTAAAAGTGGACCCTGTGACCAACCCGAAAACTACAGGCCAATTTCTATCTTTCCTGTCATAAGTAAACTAATGGAAACAATCATTTATGACTACCTCTTAGCCAATAATATCCTAAGTGACCATCAATTTGGATTCCGCAAACTGCACTCCACTGTTTCAGCTTTACTTAAGCATTAGAAGATATTTTCCTAGTTTCTATGCTCTGTTAGAAATACGCAGGAGTGTTGGGAGAACACGAGAAAGGGTTAGAATCATGAGCCATAGGCTCCCAAGTGTTTCTAACAGAGCATAGAAACTAGGAAAATATGTTCTAATGCTTTTATAAAATAACGACAACAATAATAATGGACTTTAATATTCGCTTGATCACACAACAAATTCTCCTAACATCGTCAAATGAAGCAATTGACCAATCAAAATGCCTGGCAAAAATAGTTTTACTGCGATGAAAAATTTGACAATATTCTCCACAAAAAGTAAATACAAAGACCAGAACAAATGATGATCAAGTTTACATGTATTTAAAAGTGGATTTCCGAGTTCAGTTACAAGAAAAAACCTCGAAACCTTTTAGCGGTTATAATGTATTTCCACTTTATCTATATTGCAAGTCGAGAAAATGCTGCCTATTTCGCTTCTGAAGTGGCTACTCTGACTTGAATCTGTGGAACTCTGCAAGCTCTGGGTGACGGTTTGAGGTTGTATTTCTGTAAGAGCACATGAAAGGACGTCGCTACAATCCTTGAGGCTCTTTGAACTTGGTCGGTTATGGTAAGGTTTCAAACTGGACTGATTTCGGTCCCCCGAAATAGCCATGATTTGACGATCTGTGACACCTGCTTCTGCCCAACAAGTGATGGCTGTTGATCTAATGCAATGGTTGGTATATAGCTGTGACAAGTTTGATTCTTTGCTGATTTCCTTCATCATGGTCAACAGCTTATTCACGCCTAGAGGCCGGTTTTCAAACCAGACTGGGTCGTTTGACTGCCAATTTCTCTTTGGATATTGATATAGAGCCTATATAGGCCGTATAACCATCTGTTGAAGACGCTGTTTCGTACATTCTGCCAAGTTTTTAATTGCTTTTGGTATCAACAACTCCTCCAGGGTGATTCTTGCTCGCCTCGCCGTGTGTCATAGTTACATATCTTCGGCTGTTGTTTGGATCTGTGTGGAAAGAAAAACTTGACTTTTTAAAATTTTTGGCCCTCGCAACCTCTTCTGCACCAATAGAAGGTGGTGGACTTGAAGGTAAGAGTATTTGGCTTGACTTGAGCTTCAAAAGATCTTGCTTTTCAATGGGTGGTTTGTGGGTGATCGTGTTGCTCCCTTCACACTATAACTGCTTGATTTTAGCACGACAAATCTGTCGTTCAAAAAAGAGACTGTCTTGGAAATATAGTATTTTGTCTTTAATTTAAATTATTATTGTCTTTTATTTAAATTATTTCTAGAGCTACACCACTTAAAGTTATATTATTCAGTCAAACTATTTGAAACACTCACCTCTGAACACCGAAACTCCCCACTTTGTCGAGTAGTTTGTTTTCTTGCTCGGGGCACTTGCAACAATCTCCTCAAGCCCTGTTTCCTCTAGCTCTGTGAATCTTGTTTTCTTCTCAGCTGGCTGTTTTATTTAATTTTCTTTATTTTCCACTTCATCTATTTCAGCTAGTGCATTCTCATCAAACTGGTCAAGGCTGTTGAAGTCAAAATTGAACCGATCACAGTTTATTATAATATTGAACCGATCTTTATTTGACGGAGCCTGCATTGTCCAAGTGGATAACCGACAGATAGCAAGACATAGAATTTAGGTTTCTTCATAGAACACGCTGGACTTTGATTTGCCCACATTCTTGTTCCTGTTCTTAAATATGATAATAAAGAAATACAATCACGAAAGACTTGATAAAAAACAGTTTTGTTATTTTTGTACTGATAACCAATTACAGTATATATTGACTGTTGCAAACAAATGCTTTATATCGTCCTGCTTATACGATTTGTCAACTTGGTGCATTTAACTTTGTAGACGATACCATTTCCTGTTAACAATAGTTTAGGTTTCTTTCCTTTATGCTTGACGGACTGAAATTTATTGGTCATTTGTTATAAACCAAGTAATAAATATAGGTCTTTAAAAAACAAAAACAAAAAAACAAGCAAACAAACTATAAGATTATTATATGATAGGCAGTATGTATATTTTCACACTCTTTCACAAAACGGAAATAGCATGACATCATCTTAGTGTTGTATTTCACATACACGAGGTGCTTCATAACTTCTACTATAATCATGGCGTCTTTGCTCCTAAGCTTTTTACTTCTTTTTTCTCAGTTTCATTCAAGTGTTAGCTACCTGTGCTATGAATGTCGATGTTTTTCTCTTAAAAAACTATACGATCATGGATTGTTCTAACCGTCATTTGATGAAAATCGACCTGCATATTGAACAACCTACGGAATATTATAGTGTTTTACTCGATGTTTACTCGATGGAAACAAGTTGAACTGCTTAGAGGTAAAACGAATAGTAAACTGGACCTTGCCTACTTGGTTGAACCTGAAGAATAATCCTACGTTGGACTGCGGATGTATTAACAGTCTGAGAGTAGTAAAGTTCGTAACCTCTGACTGCGAATGATTAACTTCATCTCCAAGTATACTCACATATAGTCCCGCACCTTCATCTCTAAAATCTAACAGCAATTTCTCGGACAGTATTTCTACACTTTTGGTAAATTCTACGACCACTGTGTTGACATTTACTCCCCATCACAATTTCAAACTCTTTCTTGGCTGGATTTTTGGTTCTTCTATTTTAGTTCCAACCATTTTCGTTATTATCTGGATAGCTTACAAGGGCAAGCAAAAAAGTAGATGGAGAAATCCTCAACACTTCGAACTACGAAGCTAAGAAATCGAAAAAGACGATAATAGTGATGAGGTAGTGATTTTCGATGTAACAGAAGTTTAAGTCTTAGTAATCGTAGTTCAACTGTTTATGTTCGCTAACTTTAAAATGTAATACATTTTTCAAATTCATACAGTCAACATTTACATCTTTCGTTCAAATATAGTTTTGTGGTTTAGCTTCTTATGGTTTTCTTTCTTCCTTTGATAAATAATGAACTTGCGCTAAATGATTGGATAATATCACCAAATACTTGGATCCACAATTCGGTATCGGAAAATAAGTCCTACACTGACGCTTTGAAATGTTGAATGTTTGAAACCTGGTACACAAATAAAATGTTTTGCGATTTTTACTGAAATTTAAGTTAAAAACCAGGGACAAGAGGGAGGAACGGGCTGAAAGGGAATAAAGGGACAAACCAAAAGAGACGTGTTCACTCCCCCACAACATATTTATTGAACGTTTGTACATTACTATTTACAAGAATTACTTATCAAAATATCTAGATGTTTATTTTCAAACATTTTTGACTTAAAAACAAGGGACAAAAGGTGATAAAAGGGACTTTTAGAGAGAGGCGTTAACCCTAGTAAAATCTATTTTTGCATTTGCTCCTCATTCATTACTATATTGGTGAATTATCATAACTTAAAGAAAACTTAGAACTCAAAATTATTTACAATCAATTAAAGGTCAAGAGGGAGGGTGGTGACTCCATCTTCCAATACTCTTCTTTAGGGTAAAAGTCAACATTTAAATCTTTCGTTTAGGGAGAAAAAGGGGGTTAGGCGAATACGAAATCGTATCGATTTTTTAGAGCAAAACATGTAAACGAGGCCAAAGTGCAGTAAAGCGGAAAACTGCTTGACAAGAAGAAATGTTGTACTTTATTTGCTGAGCACGGTATAAATCATTTTGTTTTACAGAACATATATATTCCTCAGGAAGCTAATAACGTTAATGTAGAAATAAAATTTTGACTTTTATTGCTCTTTTGTTTCTTTATAATAAAAATACACATAATAAGATAAGTTCTTTGTCCTTATTCTAAAGAGTCCAAGCCAATAGTTGTACAGAGTGCATATTGGAAGTTAATCAAAGTTATTTGCAAAGTTTTCAAAGTTTTTAAATAAACTGTCCTGCTTGCACAGTGTCTTCCAGCTTCGATCTCTTGATTTTGTACACGGTACCGTCTTCTACTAGTAAGAAGTGTTGTTCATAAAATCGAAGCCACTCTTTCGACTTGTTCCTTTTCCTAGTAATGTCAGACTGGTCAGAGTATTGCCTTATTTTCGTACTGCGTTTAGACTTTTCTAGCGTTGGTTGTTTATTATAGCTAGTGCCAGAATCTCCACTTTGTATTCTTGTAGTTGTTAGAAAATTATTAAAGTTTGTTTCCATGTCTTGTTGTCGCTTTAGAATTCTTTCTAATGTATTTTCTAGATTTATTTCTGTGTTATCCGCTGCAGTTTCCTCGCTCTGTAAAGGTACGCGTAGTCCAATTTCAGGGGCGGCGCAGCCGGGGGGGCTGGGGGGGCTCCAGCCCCCCCAGCTTTTTTCCAAGAGTTGTGCGATTAGATTCCAGTTCGTTTTTTTTTAAGTAAAAGTGTAAAAATAAATGACGAAATGCACGCCAAATAATAGCTCTGTTTCCGAAATGGGTTCCCTGTGTAGACATGTCACGTGTTTGGTCATGCGTATTAGGAACAAAAATCGTCGCGCCCACGTTGTTACTTGCTCACTTTGTAGTGAAAGAATCTTGTGAAACCACTTAATGTCGTTGATAAACTCTCTCCCAGATTTAACTCTCGGGGAAATATTTGGATTCTTAAGTACCTTTGAACGAATAACTATTATCGGTTTGGTCTGTAAGAGTTGGCGAAGTATAGTTTTTAGCTCCAGTGCATGGAAAAGTGTCGATCTCAACTGGCAACGAAGAGTGACTTTGTCTACATTAGAAGGAATTGTGTTCCCAGGAACCCGTCAAGTTCTTCTGAATGAGTGCGTATGTTTAAACTGGAGAGAAGTAGAAGTCATCCTTAGGCGATGCAAGAGACTTAACAGTTTGGCGTTGTCATTTATGAGCTGCACCGAAGGTCAGTGCCGTCACATAATCAATATCGATCAATTGAATATAACTCATCTACAGTATCTAGATCTGAGTAACTGTACTTTAACTGATTCCTTATACGAACTAGTGGCTTCAACTTGTGAGAATTTGTCCGTGTTTTTGCTTCAAAACTCAAAAGGTATATCACGTAATACTTTTATGTCTCAACACTTCAAACAGCACAAGCAATTAAAAATTCTCAATATTGCGTATGTCCCTGAAGCACTCTCACTGCCAAGTGTGTTAGGTATACTGGAATATAGTAACAGCATGGTCTGCTTGGACATTCGAGGACACAGACTGGCAGATGATGAGCTTGATGTAATTTTGACAACCTTCCCGGATAGAATTGTTGAAGTTGAGGACTATGCACACATGTTATATTAACTAAACGACTATGTCACAAACGCGCATAAATAGTTTTTTCAAAAATGTGCCTCGACCAGAACCAGTTGCTTCAAATTCTGAACAGGAACCCTTACCGACATCATGCTCTGGAAACACAACCAATAATGTAGCCCCTATAGCAGCAGAGACTAGTGGAGAACAGCAAAATAGTCAGGAAAAAAACCCTGCTTTTATTGTCAGCCCAAACCAACCGAGTAATTATGAATTCCCAAAAACAAAGTTTGGCAGCATCAGCCGTTCTGTGCAAAGTTCCTGGTTCAAAGAATATCCTTGGTTACATTACAATGAAAGTGAAAACCTCCTTTACTGTTACATCTGTCACAATCAGTTTCACAAAGGCAACTTGAAATCGGTTGCTAACGTTGAGCAAGCATTTGTGGGAAAAGGTTTTGGAAACTGGAAAAAGGCTATATCAAGATTCCAGGGTCATCAAACTTCGCAGTGTCACAAAGCAGCTGTTGAACGCGAGTTTGTTATACCAAATACACACTCTAATATCATCGATTTGACAAACGAAAACGCTAAAAAGCTCAGAATCGAGAATCGACGTTGTCTAGCTGTAATAATGGAATCGTTAAAGTATCTTGCAAGACAAGGAATACCAGTTAGAGGTCATGATGACGATGAATCGAACTTTATCCAACTTGTTAAGCTTCGATGTAAAGATGTAAATGTCTTGGAGGACTGGATGAAGGATAGAGGCCAAAGTTATTTGAGCCACGAAATTCAAAACGAATTGTTGAGTCTTATGTCAACTCATGTACTCAGAAATTTAGTGAATGACATTGGAGACAATTTCTTTTCCATTATCTGTGATGAGTATGCAGACATAAGCAACAAGGAACAATTAACTTTTTGTCTTCGATGGGTTGACAAGGATTTGAATGCGTATGAAGACTTCCTTGGATTTTATCAAATCCCTGACATTGGAGCAAATACAATTACTACTGCTATTGAAGATGCTTTAGTGCGCTTTTCCTTATCTTTTGACAAATGCCGTGGACAGT
The DNA here is from genome assembly GCA_029948255.1 of Telmatactis stephensoni. Lineage (NCBI taxonomy): Eukaryota > Metazoa > Cnidaria > Anthozoa > Actiniaria > Isophelliidae > Telmatactis > Telmatactis stephensoni. The sequence continues at coordinate 490,433 of JALIZF010001709.1, read as the reverse complement.
GCTATGACGGAGCAAGCAACATGCTCGGTAAAAAAAATGGGGTTGCGCAAAGAATTTTAGAGAATCATCCAAAGGCATTTCCCACACACTGTCATGCTCATTCTTTAAGTCTGGGTGTAAAGGATACGGTCAAGTCTTGCGCGATTCTGTCCGAAACAATTAACACCTCAAAAGAAATCGTTACACTAATCAAATACTCACCAAAGCGAGAAGCCATGCTAGGTGTAGTGCAAGATAATATAGAGGGTGAAGTTGATGACGAATATAGAGCTCCAGGTGTGGTGACATTTTGTCCCACTAGATGGACAGTAACTGCTGCGTGTTATAAACGAATTCTGGATAACTACGCTTCACTATTACAAGTCTGGGAGGATTGTCTTGACAGTAACTTACAGCCCGACGTTAGGGCACGTGTCATTGGCTGTCAGACACAAATGAGATCATTCAATTTCTTCTTTGGTCTAAATCTGAGCCAGAAACTCTTTGCTCACACTGACAACCTTTCAAAGGCATTGCAATCATCTGGACTTTCAGCCACAAGTGGACAACATCTTGCACGTCTCACAGTTACTTCTTTACAAAGTATGCGAAATGATGAATCATTTAAGTTGATGTATGATTTAATCATTCTAAAAGCGCAGCATCATCCATCAGTGGGCGAGCCTAAGCTGCCAAGAAAAAGGCGCGTACCCTCTCGTTATGAAATTGGATCTGCGGAGTCTTCTTATCCCAGCACACCTCAAGATCACTTTCGGAGAATCTACTTCGAGTCAATTGATCTTTTGGTTACTGCTATACAAGAACGTTTCAACCAACCCGCTTTTCTAATCTATCAGACCTTGGAAGATCTCCTGCTCAAGACGGTCAGAGGAGAAGACACATCGACAGAAATGAAAACTGTATTATCAACCTTCAGTACAGAGGTGTCTGAAACTGTACTAGGTGCTCAACTGCCAACATTCAAAGTTCTTATGTGTGGAAATGATGATCAGATGCAGTGTTTTAAGGATATTCTGGATAAAGTGAAGTCTGTGAATAAGCAGACGCAATCCTTGATTTATGAAGTGGTTACGTTGTGTAAGATTATGCTCGTTAGTCCCGCTACTAGCGCAACAGCAGAACGTTCATTCTCTACTGCAAGACGATTAAAAACGTGGCTTCGGTCACAGATGCTGCAGTCAAGATTTAACCATCTAGCCATACTGAATATTCACAAGAAGAGGTTAGACAATCTCTCACTCGCATCTGTGGCTAATGATTTTATATCCTTGAACGAGAACCGAAAGAAGAATTTTGGAGTAGCGAAACCTGAAGATTTCCATTGACTTTATTATCTGCCTTACCTAGGATAGCGTAAACATTTTGAGATATTAACAAAGGGTATATATTATCGTTCTAGTTTTCACGTGTAAATGTAACGTTACATCAACTTTATGAAACAATTTGCCTATCTTGAGATATTTTTAAATGTTATCAGCAGTTATACTATATGCGTATCAGCATAAGCGCACATAAAAAATTGGATTTTGCAGATTATTCTAGATTGTGCACAGTATTTGATAGTTGTTATGTATAACGTCTTTGGTTTTGTTTCATGATAAAAGCTCTTCGTATTTTCCTATAATGTAATTCATTAAGAGTTATATTTACTGTAAAATAAAGCTTGTTTAATAAAAAAGGATTTCTTGACCACAATATCAATTAATCTTCTTAGCCCCCCCAGGGCCAAAAACGTTCCGGCGCCCCTGACCCTTAGCTACTGCATCAATTAGTAATGTCCAGAGCCATCTCTCAGGTGAGCAGCTCCCTTCTAGAAGTACACCAACCATGCCATCAACACTGTTTACATCATCTGCTTTGCCAGTTGATGTCCGGGTCTCTGAGAAGTTGAAGACCAAGATTTGGTCAAACGAATTTATTGACTTTGGGTCTTTGCTAGTGAATCCAATTCATGAAAACAAGTACCATTTGACTGTACAGCAACCTCAAAATGGGCAGTTGCCTTCTTTAAGCCTGGAATCAAATGTCAAACCTAAGCTTATCAATACAATTGACATGTGGGATACAACTTTTAGGAATTTTTGTGGGAGTCTTCACTTCCCCATTAGGCACCCAACATTATGAAATATAGTAAAATAATTCATGATTTGGTAGTTAGGGGCCAAAATTGGAAGTTCTATGACGAGAATTTTTGTTTTTTGAGACAGTCAAGTGCAAGTAGTCACCCCTGGGGGTATATCCACTGGAGCTCAAGTGCAATCAACTCAGCCTAAGTTGAATGACTCGTCACCACCTGTAAACCAGTCTTGCTCTATTCCATTCATGCCTATACTCATGGGGTACTGATATTTTTCACAAGGAATCTCACTGCACTGGATGTTCCTTCAAGCACACTTGCTTTAAATTTGAAGGGACTCACAGGACAGTAAATTGTAATTTACGTCCCTTCAATGACAGGAAAAGTTTCAAAGTACAGTCCCCAGCTGCCAAATCAGCACCTGCCAATTCCAATACAAATCAATAGGCTCATTCCCATACTAGACAGGTATACACCTTCAACTGTTCAGTACCTTAAGGAAGGTTTTACAAAAGGTTTTCACCTTGAATATAGTAGGTGGTTGACTTGAAAAGAACTTGCAGTCCAATTAGGCTTGCTGGCCCATTTGTTTCACCTCCTTTTGAATCATTACAAGTGTCACCTTTGGGTGTTGTTCCTAAAAATGCACCTGGTGAATATAGACTTATTCGTCACCTCTCTTTTCCTAAAGGGACCTCTGTGAATGATGGCACTCCGTCAGAGCATTCTTCTGTTCAATATGCTTCCATTCAGGATGCAATCAAATTCATCAAATCAGTTGGTCAGAATTGTTTCCTTGCTAAAACAGATATAAAGAATGCCTTTCGTATTATTCCAGTTCATTATGATGACTATCCTTTGCTAGGAATTTTCTGGAAGGGTTCTTATTACTATGATAGATGCATGCCTATGGGTTGTTCATGTTCTTGCAAAATTTTTGAAACCTTTAGTACAGCAGTCAAAGGGTTGCCCAACATAAACTTAATATTTCTTACATTCTTCACTTACTTGATGATTTTCTTATTGTTGCTCCTATTGAATCATTATGTAAGAAACAATTACAAATATTTCTGGACCTCTGTCACTATCTGGGTATTCCCATGGCACTAGAGAAAACAGTTGGCCCTTTCATTTGCAGGTGTCGAGCTAGACTCTTGCAAAATGGAAGCTCGCTTACCAAGAGATAAAGTTGAGAAATGTTTTACCCTTATATCTGAGTTTCTCCATCGTAAGAAAGTCACATTAAGGGAAATCCAGTCCCTAATAGGATTGTTTAACTTTGCTTGTCCAGTAATTGTCCTTGGCGGGCCTTTCTGTGGCGTTTAATTGATTTAACCTTGGGGGTCTGCAATCCCAATTTTAAGATTCGTCTGACTCGTACAGTCAAAGAGGATCTTAGAGTGTGGTCTTCTTTTTTGTCCGAGTATAATTGCAAATCTTTCTTTCTTGCTGACAATCTGGACAAATTCTGACAAGCTTAGCTTATACACTGATGCCGCTGGTTCGTTAGGTTTTGGGGCAATTTTTGGAAACTGGTGCTATGGGAAATGGCCAGATAGTTGTATTGGTTAGAATATTGCCATGTTAGAGTTTTACCCTATATTTTTTAGTCTTTATCTTTGGGGTAATCGGTTGAGCAATCAATGTGTACTCTTTTTTACGGACAATGAAGCGCTTGTTCATGTGATAAACAGACTTGTCGTGATTCTTCTCTTATGTTTTTTGTTCATAAGCTGGTATCCATTTGTTTGAAAAAGAACATCCTTTACAAGGCTAAGCATATTCCAGGAATACATAACCCACTAGCCAATTCTTTATCTCACTTGCAGGTACCCACCTTCAGGCAACTGGCACCAGCTTCAATGAGTCAGTCCCCCACGGTGATGCCTTGCCACCTGCTGCCTCAGATTTGACATATGTAGTTTCTACATTGATTCAATCTAGCTTACAACCTTTCTCAGTCCCTGTGCACAGGCGATTCTGGAACTTATTTAATAATTTTTTCAACTTAGTGTTCCAATCTACTGATTTTCGACTACCAATCTCCCCCACAAGGTTGCTATATTAATAGCTTATTTGTATGATCGTAATTATGCTCCATCAATAGTGAATATGTCTCAGCCATAGCTTATTCTCACAAGCTGTACGGTTTTCCTGATCCTTCTAAGACATTTATTATAGTGCAAATGTTGAAGGGGTATGGTAAGGTTGGTTTTCGTTTAGACAGTCGGCTACCTATTACTTTACCCATTTTACATAGGTTGATCCAGGCTTCTTCATTTGTGGCTGGCTCCCAATATAGAATCGTACTCTTCAAAGTGATGTGTCCCTTAGCCTTATATGCATTTTTATGCATCGCAGAAATGACAGCTGTGTCGAGTAATAAGTCTGCTTTGCCCTTACAACTTGACATTTATTATAGTGCAAATGTTGAAGGGGTATGGTAAGGTTGGTTTTCGTTTAGACAGTCAGCCACCCATTACTTTACCCATTTTACATAGGTTGATTCAGGCTTCTTCATTTGTGGCTGGCTCCCAATATAGAATCGTACTCTTCAAAGTCATGTGTCCCTTAGCCTTATATGCATTTTTATGCATCGCAGAAATGACAGCTGTGTCGAGTAATAAGTCTGCTTTGCCCTTACAACTTGATCAACTTTCTAAGCGTGTTGACTCTAAGGGGCAAGCAGTAGCTTTAAAATGAACTTTTCGTGATTACAAACACAAGTGTAACAAGCCACATTTCTATGGTTACAGTAGGAGCAACACTAATTATAGACTGAGATTGTCTTGCAGGGGCAGCATTTCTGTCTAATAGTCATATTCTATGGGTTCTGATGTATGTCTTGCAGGGGCAGCATGCACCAGTTCCCTTCACTATTTATTTCAAATTATATAGATAAATCAACCTATATTAGTCATAGTTAATGTTTACAGTGATATTTTTTAGTATACTACCTTTTGTGATAAACATATAAGCCCTTTTAATGTTCTTTTGTTTTAGATTTGGGTACCCTGTGTTTTTCTCTTTTTCTTATGGTTTTCTCATAGCCTGTATCTTGACAGGATTTTATGGGAAACTTAAAATAACTAGACGCCATATAGGCGTTCACTCGTGCCACCTATAAAGGGAGGTGCAAAAGGAAAATTACCACGAATCATTGCAAATACCGGTACCTACTTTTATTACGTGCTATAAGTCGATAAGAAACACGGAGATACATTTTTATAAACGGGTAGATTAAAACTAAAACAACTATTAAAAGCTCGAGTCTTTTGTGTTAAAGCCTTAGCACTGTTTGCTTTATTGAATGCTGTATTAGATGACTTCTCTGTCATATTAAGCTTGTATGTTTTTTTCCCCGGGGGGGGGGGGGGTTCTTTGGGGTCAAAACGCTAAGGATGATTGTCGGAAACCTCCAAAACGTACCCTAAAAAATACCCAAATGCCAAAATTTTCGACCCTAAAAAATACCTAACAGCTCAAAAATACCCCTAAAAATACCAAAAAATCAAACAAAAAGTGTTCTAATAAAAAGGCAGTAAGTAAAAAAAATCGTCTCGTTTATTTTGTATCCCTAAAAAATACCATCTTTTCTGAAAAACCTTGAATTTTCTCTGATGACCCCTAAAAAAATACCAAATCGGCGATTTCAACCCCTAAAAAATACGACGATCAATATAGGGAGTACACCCAGCCCCCCGGGGTTTTTTCTTGAATTGGTTTACATATACACTTTTTGTCTTCATCACTGTATAATTTACTTCCAAGACTGAATGCATGAATGTGATGGATTTTTGATGATCTGGGTACATGTTTTGCTATGTATTTTCTTCTGATAAGCTTCCTTATTTTTCTGCTTTTACGTAAAGCACGTGTAAGTCGTCTCACTGGAATTCTGCTTGGTTCACGGTCACGAACGCTATAGCATTTGTATCTAATACTACTATTGTAATAAATAAACTTTGCATATCGAGATCTACAGCTCTTTATTGATATAAGCTCTGTACATGTATTGTTGTCATCAGCATTTATACATAATTCGATTGCTTTCGAATTCTTCTCGCAATTATTGACAGATAATTCGGGTTGCTTTCTCAAATATATCACAATCATCAATGTATAAACTTCTGTAGGTTGCAGAGTAACAGCACATATAAACTTGTTTGAAAATAAATTTAACAACAATCAAAACACAAATAATATAAAGTAAAGTCTTCATATTAAATAGCATAATATAATTATTCCACGGTAAACTTATACAAACTGTTAATCAAGGCTTTCATGGCTGCTTTCAAGCTATTCAAGGCTTTCAAGATATTCATGGCTTTCATGTGTTCGCGGAACAATCCATACCGAAAACGCTCGAAGTCTTTTAGTGTAGATCTACTGCGAACAGTGTGTGCATTTGTAAGCATTTGGAGCGTAAATAGGGAAAAACAGAAGACAAATAATACCTTCCACATCTTGACTTTCATCGAGGGAACATCAACTGAGACGGGTAATTACTTCTTGTAGAAATTCACATTATGGTTCTACATACCATTCTACAGCACACTTTATCGAACAAAGTAAAACGAATGATCACATGAAGTAGTTACCGAGAGACCTCATGGCATTATCGTTCCCAGTCCCTAGTCCCAGTCCCTCTCATTTGCAAAAACCCGACGTTGAACACGAAACTGCATTTCTTGACTCGTCCCGGCCTAAAGGCCTGGGCACGAGTAATTATATTATTTTATAATAGGGAAATAATTTCATATTAGAGAATTTAGAAAAAAGTGATTTTTGGAGATACGCTCGACGCTTCACCACAGCAACCCCAACGGTTCACCGTGCGAAGACAAAAAAAATCATCGAAAACAATGTCTTTTCGAAACGAAATATATATCGTGATGAAGAACAATTTATTTTTGATGTAAAAAATACCACTATTTGTTTAGAAGTAGAATAAGGGGTACAACGTAGAGCAGCACGGTTCGTCAAAGGGTGTTATGCAAGGTCCCCAGGAACAGTGACAAGAATATTGGATGAATTGAAATGGTCTACATTACAGCAAAGAAGAAAGCAAGCAAGATTGATCATGATGTATAAAATCGTCAACAACCTCACAGAACTGAGACCACCATTCTACGTCCTAAAAAGTTTATAAATATGAGTAGCAAAAGCAACACCTACAAAAACAGTTTTATAACACGATCAGTTAAGGAATGGAACGAATTACCCAATAACATCATAGACAGTTCCACATTAAATAAATTTAAATCAAGTCTTATTAAACTTAATTAAAAGTCTAACTTATTTAGAACGCTTTCAAATATCATAGGCCATTCATGAAAATCATAGTAATATAATTTTATTACAAGTTTTATAGTATTTTTTATATTTTATATATTTTAACGTTATTGTCTTATATATTTCATTTTATATCCATATGTACAAAATATTCTATATTATTTTATTTATATTTTTGTTTTATATCTGCAGTGATGTGAAAACTTTGCAGATTAATAAATTTAGATTTAGATTATGCGATTTAGCAACGGATCACCATCTAAGTACAATTAGTTATAAATATTCCAGTGTTTTCTTTCTAGGAAAATCATGGTGATCCGTTGCCAACGACGTTTCGCGTCATCATATTTCGAATCTCTCGTCACAGGTGACTTGGAATAATTCTTCGCCTTCTATTTTCCTCAGTTACTAGTGTTCATAACTCAAAACCTCGAATTTTTAGGCGGAATAAGGAATGGTGATCCGTGGTGGTGACCCGTTGTTCAAGTGGCGGACTGTTTTGGGGATCAAATTGCACGGTCGTAATGCCAACATTTCGATCAAATGATAACGTTACCACATTTGTTAGTTCTTTGTTTCGAGATTGCAGTGTGAAGTTTCTGGCTGATGCTAGTAGTAATCACGTTGATTTGTTTAACGTCAAAGAAAATAAAGGTTTATATATTTCATAGAAAAGATCTGTCATTTTTTTATTATAGAGTTTGGCCTATTCTGGTATTTGGGCTTGACTAGCTAGGAAAGATTTCTTATACAGGGTATTCAAATGGTTTTTATGGAATCAGAAGCCTTCTCACTGTATCTAACTTCTGTGTAAATATTAGGAATAATATAATTCTAAAAGTGCTTTTGTAACCAATTATGCCTTTAATACAATCCTTGCCAGAATGGTTGGCACGATTTGTCTTTATAGCGCGCGCAATGCATTTTCCTGTTATTTATGCCCCCACCCCCCTCCCCCCTTTCAATGTTGGAGTGCACCTACCAGTCTAAACTCGGTGTAGCACACTCTAAAGTACCCATCAACATTGATAAGGGGGGAGGGGGATGCACAAATACAATCACAAAGTATACATTATATAATGAGTCCTTAACATTTTCACATCGGGCCAACTCTTTTTGGCAATGATTGTAGGTCACTCACCCATTAAACTAATCAGCAGTGACATTTAGCCACATTCATCATTTTTAAATAAACAGTTATGAAGTAAAGAAAATATTTTTTTCAAGGTTTGTTGTCATCAAATTGGCAGATTGGTGATGTAACAGGCAGAGAGAACTAGAGAAACAGCAGATGGCTGAGACAAAAAGGAAGATTGGAGAGATGGAGCAGCAGATGACTGAGATGAAAAGGCTGATTAGAAGAAGCACCAGTTGCACAAATGCAGATTAGCTTACCTAAGATTAATATCAAATCGTTCAAAGGCAACCCACTAGAGTGGCTGACATTTTGGGATAGCTTCAGCGCAGCAATTGATCGAAATCTTGCTCTAAGCGACATTGAAAAAATAAATTATCTAGATGGAATGCTTCAGGGAGAAGCTGCATGCGCTGTTGCCAGACAACTGCTGACAAACCAAATCTACAAGAAAGCAATCGAATTATTAAAGGGGTGCTTTGGCAAAACACAAATCATGATCAACGAGTACATGGAATCTCTATCAAAAATCCATGGACCACCATCTTGAAATCACCATCGTGAGATCAGAGGGCTAAGAACATTCTATGATACATGGGAAACTAACATACGCGGTTTAGAGACACTTGGAGTAATGACAGAATCCTACAGCAGCCTACTGATTCCCATAATCCTGAATAAAACTACTAGGAGAAATACTTTGTCTAATATTCAGAACAGACCCCCATGCAAACACCTCACTTGATCGATTAAGAGCAGCATTATGATGAGAAATCAAAACTCAAGAAAAGAGACATCCATCTTTGCTAACAGGCTCACTATCCATAGAAAAAGAACTGCTAGTTCCAACTGCAGTCACTTTATTCTATGGTCAACTTATCTCAGGAAGAGTGATAAAGGCTGAAAAAGAAGCTTTGGTTGCAACGAAAAGCAAATTCAGATGGCTTCTATCAACCTATCCCTGTGATGAACGGCAACAAAAGTAACACACTGTGTCAGCAAATCAAAGCTTTACCAGTTGAGGAACGAAAACCTTGACAACCTGCTCACGAAGTTCTGGGAAATCAATGATCTTGATCCAGTGGAAACAGTGGAAGACGAGGTACTGAAGAGTTTTAACGAAAAAACAGAATTCAACCAAGAATCTGGAAGATACGTTGTGAGACTCCCTTGGAACGATAAAACAAGAGCTGCCCAGCAATTTTGCAGTGAGAAGAAACAGACTGAATAGTCTCAGGCAAAGTCTACTAAAGAAAGATCCTGTCCTTATCCAAAGTTACTCCAGCTACATTGAAGATCAACTTTGCCAAGGATTTTATTCAAAGAGTCTCAAATCTGACCACACATGAGGAAACTATATATTATATTCCTAATTTCCCTGTCTTTAAATCAGACATCGCAACGACAAAAATGAGAGTAGTATATGACGTGTCATATAGTTAGAACCTCAAACACACTAAGTCAAAACGACTGTCTATACAAAGGTCCTAAACTCATGCGAGAGCTGATGGGAATCCTTATAAGATTTAGACTTCATGAAATAGCTTTCACAGCTGACATTGAAAAGGCCCTCTTACAAATCGAGCTAAATGAGATAAGGATGCCACCCACTTCTTATGGTTCAAAGACACCAGCAAACCAGCAAACATCATGGACAATGTACATGGACAACCTAGTAAGGGGAATGAACAGTGAGGCACAAGCCATTGAATACTACACTCGATCAAGAAAATGTCTTTCAGAAGCCGGTATGAACCTTCACCAGTGGACAACAAACTCTCCAGAACTAACTCAAAGAATGTGCAAAGATCAAACAAATGCAGCTCCTACAGTTAAAGTACTGTCAGCAGCGCTCTTAGGAGCAAATCTCTCAGCATATCTGAAGAAAGTACTCAACATCGCCCATCACGAATGTAAGACAATCTACTGGAGCGATTGCCAGATAGTGTTATCTTGGCCATCATCAAACAAGCAACTTCAACAATTTGTGAGATCTCAAGTACAAAAAATCAAAGAAATCTCCTCACTTCAATAATGGAGATCAGAGGAGGTTGGACACTTCCCGCTTGATACACTAGACCAATCAGCATTGCTTCTTGAGGGTCGCTCTGGTGTGACAGATTTTTCACTCAAAAATACATACAAAGGTGGTAAATACGGAATTTTTCTGTTGAATTTAGTTCAAAGCTTACAATTTCAGTCTTCATAATGAATGCTGCATTAACAAAGAATCGAACGTACATCGAATATCAGAAAGGTAAGTAATATTTCTAGTTAAACTTTTGCCATCAATTTTGGTCATTCTTCTCGCCAAGATAAACACTGCCAAGTAGGTATATTCAAGCCATGTGAAATGTCATATTAGTAGTGGATAAGCTGACAAAATTTATATATCTGGAAAGTTCAAGAACTAAACTTTGATTTTAAGTGATTGTTCCCCCCCCCTCCCCCCTGCTCCCTCCCCCTCACCCTTGCCCCAACAGCGGCTTCAGAGATAGAGCAGTTTGAAAATTAAGAAAATTTGCTATCTTGTGCTAGAAGGTGACAAAAATAACCCATACTCAGGTTTCCCGCGATCTCGCTTAATAGTAAAATTTGGATAACCCAAGGAAACCTTAAATTACTAGACAAGTGTTATTATTTTAAAAGCTTGCTTAATGCCTAAAACAATCTTCATTCTCTGTATTTTATTACTATGAACACTTCCAATTCAACACAGAATTCGAAAAGAAAACATGTTCCTCTCTGGGACACTCCTGGCAAGAAGCCTACAAAAAGCAAATATCCTACGTCAGGAAAATCCCTATTTCATCAAGCTTCAGTTTTACAAGTAAAGTTTATAATTATTAAATTGGAGTTCACTCCAACTATTTCTTGGAATCACTCTTACACGCATGTGCTTCATTGATTAAGTTTTGTTATTGAAGTTATTTACTGTAGTATTGTTGTTGTTGTTATTATTATGAGCTCACACAACTTTCAAAAGGAACATTTGCGTGGATTCAACTGTTGCTTTATACAATGTTGTGCGAGTGTTACAATTTCTGATTTATAGGAATCCAAGACACCAGATAATAAATGGCCATTGACTGAGGAGGAAATTGCTGTTTTGGTTGAGTATGTTGCTCTTTACCATTCCCCTGCCACTGAGGATGATGTCTGGCCAACTCACAAGAAACAACAGTTTTGGAAAATGGGTGCAGAGGCTGTGAAGGAGAGCACTGGAAAATGGGAAAGGAGCTGTATGTATTTTGTGTGATAAAATTAATTCTTTTTTACTGGACACCCATGTTACGATGAGTGTACAGTGCTTACATTGTACCCCTCAGCAGACCTGTAGCAAAACTATAAAAAATAAAAATAAATTGCTGTGAGTGCAATCTCAAAGCAGTGTTTCCCTTGCTTTTTATGTGCTCTGCATGTTTCAGAGTGGTTATTTCATAGAACAGGTGCTTAAGACATCATTTTATGTTCCTTAACATTTTTGTACAAGTTTGTTTGTTTGTTTTATAATAATTTGTTGGTTGATTTGGGACACAGATCAAGATTTAGATACTTCTTATGTGCCACTGAATTCCTTGCCTCTTCTTTCCAAAGCCCTTATGTGCAAATGGGAAGAAAATCTGATATATCTGGCATCCTGTTGTTTTGGAGACTGAGACCTGGCCAAGATATTCCAAGGATGCTACTTGATAGAATGCCTTTTGGCCTGATCTCACATAACTTTAGTTTCTTTGCTACTGCTGATGTTTTCAATTTAAGTCCTTCAGAGGATTACAAGTCCTGGTGTCGGTCAGTGTATACCTTGTTTGGCAACAAATGGGTTTCAATGCACTGTGGTCCCATGTGGTCATGTGAAGGCTCCAAAGAGACTAAGAAACCACCTGATATTGTTTCAACTGCCCTAGAACAAGCAATTGGCTCATTTAATATCAGCAGTTCTTGTTAGGCTGAATCTACTGCTATCAGCACTGCACACACCACTGATAAGCATAATGACGCCATCAGCACTGCCCACACCACTGATGAACATAATGATGCCATTAGCACTGCACACACCACTGATGAGCATAATGATGCCCTCAACACTGCCCATACTAGTGGGTATACTTCCACACTGTGGAGTACACTGTCAGAGTGTGAAAGAAGAGAACAGGAATGTAGTAATTTGTCAGTACAGGAGATGGAGCAAATATTTGATGTTACTCCCAGAGGTCGAGCACCAAGGGCTAACTCCAGAGATCCTTTGAAGGTTTATATTTCTACATAACAAGATTGTTTACATTTAGAAAATGCATGCTTATGTTTCCATCTTCTCATTTCTAGGCAAAGGTAAACATTGCTGGGCCCTCTGCAAGAACAACAAGAAGGACAATTGAAAAAACACCATTCTCAAAAGGGACAGAAATTCAGGTATACACATCATATCTCAAGAAAATAAGTTATATGAAAAATAAAGTTAGATTGATTTGTAATAGAAAAGATAGTTGCTTCTGTTATAAAACAATAATGACCCAAACTACATCTCAAATACTTTATTTGGATGGTTGGAATTTGAAAAGCACCCTCCGTTTGAACAATAGAACAATAGAATAGAATAGAGCAATAGAATTGAACATAAGAGAAACGCAAGAATCAAACTAGAATAAATATCGTTAGCATCTTCATGCATTACAATTACTTAAATACACACCAAAACATGAAAACAAAGGCACAACCGAAATAAATTACTCTTTGCATAATTCTTAAGTCTGGAATGTAGGTTATGTCTCAATTTTACTAGATTTGAAACTAAAAAAAACTCAATTTGGTGTTGCTGATACAACAGTTGTTAAAGTTCGCAACATTCCAACAAAAAAACGTGGAAACAGCCAATTCCTCGAACAAAACTGAGATAGTCTAAATATTACTTGTGTTTTCTTTGAAGCTCCCCATCTCCCCAGTTCACATGTCCTGACCACTCATTCCTCATGGACTCTCTGAGTCTATCTTGGATGTCGATGCCATCTGTTGTCAACATGCAAATGTTCAGCGCGTCGCCTTGATTATGGCAGTTTTTTAAGGAAGAGTTTATCGCTCGTTTAAAAAATATTCGCGTTGTTCAATGACCAAAAATAAAATTAAATATTATTGTCATTACGTTGAAAAGTATGCATGCACAATATCCAGCGAATATACATTTGAATTTGGGAGATATTTGGGGAACTGTGTTAATGTAAAAGTTAGCTAAAAATACTCAACACATACGCATAAACACGAAAATAGATATCTCTGTTAATAATGCGTGAATCAATTCAGCTTTTTTTCCAAGGATAAAGCACTGGCAAATACGTTTTAGAGTGCAATTGTTGGCGTTTAATTTCGTTTAAAACATTTTAAATTTGGCTTTAAAGTTTCGGAATGTCAAATGAAGCTAATTGACCACGGATGCAAAATCCTATCGAATAACTAAAAAACAAACAGATTGATTGCCCCGAAACATGGTGAAATCGGTGTGCATTTCCATGAAGTTTAACAGAATGTTTGTTGTTTCTCGAGCTTAGGTCAGATTATTGAGATATTTAGTAAAAACTAATTTTGTTGACATTAGTTTATCGTTGCCTAGGCAACGTTGATCACGCTGAAATTGGTGTTATTCTAAACTTCAATCTTAACTCAATACTTGGTCCACAAATCAAGTTGCTAAGTATATATTATGAGTACAAAAACGACCAAAGAACTGTATTGATCCATCTTAAATTGGTAATTTCAGAAGACCGATAAACTGGTATCCATGACTTCTGGCCTCTCATGAAGTAGTCTAAGTTGTCTCTCCCAGTCTATGCTGATTAATCTGTTGGATCTCCTGTGCAAACAGCCAATTCCTCGAACAAAACTAAGATAGTCTAAATATTTCTTGTGTTTTCTTTGAAGCTCCCCATCTCCCCAGTTCACATGTCCTGACCACTCATTCCTCTCTGAGTCCATCTTGGATGTCGGTGCCATCTGCTTTGATCCACCAGCGCCCTCTGGGGTTGATCTTAAGCACATGATGCAAAGCAGGGACCTACGAAAATCAATATACACTGGAGCTTTGTATTGCCGCATTTCGAATATTGTAATTCTTTACATATTGCTCTAGGTAAAACTATAAATAAGAAACTTGAAAATACAAATTATTATGGCTTACACAGTTATGAACATAGCTAATAGTAATAATTACACGTCAGTGCTTAGAATGGCTGACATGTGCACCTTGAACATAGACAAATAGAAAAATAGACCTCTATGAGGCCATGTGGCCATGTGGTTACTGGCCTCAAATCAAACATAAAGGCAACAAACACTAATACCTTACTTTTTAAGTCTTACCAGCACGTTTTTATGAATGTACAAGATAGGTCATATACTACAACAGTACTGGTATTAGTATACTATAACAAGGTGGGAGGCGCTTATTCAGGGGAGGCACTTATTAATTTTTTTTGTCCAAAGGGGGCGCTTATTCGGGAGAGGCGCTTATTCGAGTAAATACGGTATGCATACTATGTTTATAGAACGTAGTAAAATGCATTATTTCGTGTTTGAGATGTCTGTCCAGTGTACTTTTTGTAAAATTTACCATGCTATTTCATTCAAAAACTAGCATTATAACACAGCATTTCAATTTTCCATAGCAACGGTTACCATGACAACACAATATCCATGGATTCTTTTAACAATTCCAAAACTACTTTTGTAACAGACATTTTGACAAAGTTTGGAGGTATTTCGGTGATTTTTTAAAAAGATATACAAAATTAAACTATGATATCCAGTTAACACCTCTTGAGTGCATTATTTTGAGGGGGCATAGTGGTACGTAGAAAAAGGTCCCTTACATAATGATGGCCCACGGGTACCTTAGTACATCATACCTAAAAATGTTCCATAGGCACCCTACTTTCATTTTATGGTGTCAGACAAAATATGTAGGGGGTGTGCTACGATCCAATTTTTTCAGGGTTCTGGCTCCTAGTCTACTAGTAGTCAGTCAGATGTAGAAAAGTCAGCCGAGCCAGATGTCATAGAGATAGAGGAATCTGAAATGCAAATGGAAACAGAGGTCAAAGAATGAGAAGGTATGGAAAGTGAACAAGAAGTCGCAGGTCAACAGAGCAGACCTGAAGTGGAAATCGAAACAGATGACAAAGAACAAGAAGGTATTGAAAGTAAAGAAGAAGTCACAAGTCAAGAGACCAGCCGTGAAGTATTATCAGGCGAGACATCAAGTGGTAAGGCAAAGCAAGGTCAGAAGTGCATGCTTTGTGGTAAAACAGTTTTCAGACTCAGACAGCACCTAAGATCAAGTGTCCACAACCTATCTGACGACCAGGCGATGGCGCTTGTTTGTGACGCCAAACCGGAGGCATCAATGAATCCCCTTCGCAAATGTACTGTCCATGGTTGCTCAGCATGGTTTACAAGGCCGGAACGGCACTTCAGAGAGTTCCATACAGAGATTTTTAATGACCGAGAGAAGTATATATAATCATTTTTATCCACTGTGGGTACGATTTGAGCAGCTAACGTGGTCTTTTTGTTTTAGACAGATAGAAAGCTCAACTGGTAAGGATGAGGAGCTTATGAAAAGAGAAGAAAATGGAGTAAAAGCTAACAGTGAAGTCTGAACCTGTTCAGCCAAAAGAGGAGGAAAAACCCCCAAAGAAAGAGAAACACAAGAAAGGTATCGCAGCTAAAATGTTTGTTTCTTAAATAAGCTTACACTAATTTCTGTTCCTCTTTTTACCTAGTAATTCATACACGAAAAATCAAGAAATCCTTTGTTGGCCAGGATTCTGGTTCTGATGACAGCAAAGTTGAGGAATACAAGGCAGATTTGGATTCAGCCTCAGAAGTATCCTCCGATGAGGACATGCAGAACGCGACCATCTCAGGCTTTGACAAAAATACTCAATTTGGTGAGAGCCTGTACAGATTCAAAGAGTACCTGATGTCTCCTGACGGTGGACAGCAGAAGGAAGTAGATGCCGAACGAAAAGCTATCTCAGTCAGCATCTTATGCAGAGAAGTGGGTAAAAGAGTGCCAAGTACCATTGAAGATGCACTAATTGGAAGGACCATCTGGACAAGTTTCTTCGAGCCCAATCTCCACAATTTGATGCAGTACGTGAAAACAAACAACGAGGAACTACTCAAGGGAATCAGAATGCCAACAACGCTAGCTACATATTCACGGGCCCTAGAGCTCTATCTAGGTTTCGTATGTTCTTCAAAAGCATTCCATTTATCCAAACGAGTAAAGTCAGAACTGAAAGGTAAGCTGAGGTTCTTAAGTGAGAATTGAAAAACTATTTTCACCTGTTTGCTTGTTATTTTACACAGAGTTACAGAACAGCCAGCCCCAATGGCACGCTTCATTGAAGACCGAAAAGGCACTCCAATCGACTATCAAAAGAAAATCAGATCAAGATGAGCTACTGACACCGGAAGAAGTCACATCACTATTCCAGAGTGAGGTACATATGTCCGGAGGGTACATATGTCCGGAGGGTACAGGGTAATATACCTGTACAGTCCCAAATAATTACCACAAGATCAGGGAGGCGTATCAGAGCTCCCAAGAGATTTTGAGTCTCTTGGAATGCATATAGTATCTCATTTTAATCTTAAATTTAACTATAATCAAAGGCCCCTATGGCCAACTCGTGGATATAGCATGAATAGATATGTACCTAATAAGTAATGTCGCACTGCATTGCATGCCGCAAACGTGCTGTATAAACTTGTTACGATAAATGTAGACGGTTTGAAATCGGAATCTGAGATCTAATACCATTGTTAGAATAAGTGTTTTATCGTAATATACCTGTAGCATATGCCTGTAGCATATACCTGTAGCATATACCTGTAGCATATGCCGTCGTTCCGTGCGGACGTGTTTCAACGGCGCTAAGCAAACACTACAAAATGTTGGACAAGGATGAAGTTTTAAACCTTATCAGGAATGAATTGAAGCCATTTCTTTCGAAACTAGATAATCTTGAGAATAATTTTAAGCTTTTTGAAGCAAAATCCCAAAATTTGGAGAAGCTTAATGATGGCCTCGAAGAGGCTTCCACCTCTGCAAAGTTTATTTCGTCAAAATACGACATCATACTTGACAAACATCTCTCGACAGAGAAAAACCTGAAAGATCTGAACAAGAAAACAAATGACCTCAAGTTACTCCAGTCGGACCTTGCGAAATTTCGCAAAGAGCTTGACGAAGTTTCGCAATACCTGCGAAGAGACTGCCTGGAGATTAGTGGAATCGACGCCAAAGACGAATCTCAATGCGTTGAAGCAGTGAAAGCTGTTGGTAAGGCGTTAGGTCTACCTCCCATATCTGACTCTGATATTTCAACAGCTCACCCTCTTCCCACATTTAAGAAAGAGTCACCACCGAAGCTCATCGTAAAATTTACGCGTAGAAGTGTTAAAAATAACTTCTACAGTAACAGGAAAAAGCTGGCCAAGAAGAAAGTTAAAGATTTACCTAATCTTCGCCCAGAGCTCCACTCCAATGAGAATATCTTTGTAAATGAGTCTCTTACGCAAGCAAGGAAAAAACTCTTTGGCCAAGTAAATGCCCTGCGTAAAGAGCAGAAGTGGAAGTCTATTTGGTCGATAAATGGCAAGATCTATCTGAAGGAAACCGCTCAATCCAAGACTAGCTACTCCTTCGAAACTCAAGCTGACCTGAATACACTCAAAGAAAGGATTGAAATGCATACAGCCAAAGGACCTCGAACTACGTACAAGTCACATTGAAGAACTATGTTTGCTGGAAGCGAACGATTTATCCAGTCAGTATCAGTATATTTCTCTGTTTAATTCAAGTAAGACAATCTTAAGTTATTTTTCACTTACGTACGCTACTTAGTTAATTCAATTGTTCTGATTACTTATATGCTTTGTCACCGATGAGCGATTTTCCTTTTTATAATCTTACGTATAACGAGTTTTTAAAGGCTACGGGTGCTTGGGTTCATGACTCTTCAAGACGGGTGCTTGAGAATAAGTTAGATTTATTTGAAGACGTCCTAGAGAGCCCTGACAGAGCTGATGAATCCGAAGATAATTTCTCAGTAATTGAATCAAAGTATTGCAGTGTTAAAAAAACAGGTTCATATTTTAATGATGTTAAACAAAAAGGTCTATCTATTTTGCATTGCAATACCCGTAGTCTCTCCAAGAATTTAAATGTATTGAATGATATACTGTTCACTGTCAAGCAAGTACCCAGTATAATAGCTATTTCTGAAACCAAGTTGAACAATTTTTCGTTTAGTAACATTTCTATACCCGGCTATATCTTTCTGGGTACTAATTCTAAATCCGCCGCAGGCGGAGTTGGTCTCTATGTTAGTGAAGCTTTACATTTCATTAGGAGACCAGATCTTGAGCTTAATGTGGATGAGTGTGAATCCTGTTGGATAGAGCTCCCCCGCAATAAGCAAAAGAATATGATTATCGCCTGTATTTATCGACATCCATCGACTGATATAAATAAGTTTAGAGACGCGCTTGAACAAAAACTCACAGAGTTAGATTGTAAAGGTCAAGAAGTGATTGTAGTGGGCGATATCAATATCAATTTTTTAAATTATAATACCGATAACCCTACTTCAGATTACTTAGATATGCTACTAAACTTGGGTATCTTGCCAGTAATTACTAAACCCACAAGAATTACGGATCACTCTTCAACTCTTATTGATCATATCTACACGAATGTACCTGGAAAAGTTTTAAAAGCTGGAATATGTCTAGCTGACATTTCTGATCATTTACCGATTTTTTGCACGATCCTAGGCAAATCTAACACTGTTAAAGAGAATAAATTTTACAGAGATTTTTCTAAATTTCGCGACGAATTATTTACCAACGATTTAAAAGAAATTGATTTTGAACAGCTCGTTAGTGCCGATGTTAATCGAAGTATGACGGTACTTATAGAATCTCTTCAAAAAGTATGCAACAAACATGCCCCAATTAGGAAAATAAGTAACGCTAGATCGAAACATTTAAGTAAACCATGGATAACTAAAGGTATTTTGACTTCTATAAAGAAAAAGCACAAACTGTTTAAGTCTCACTTTTTAAGTGGCGATAGCGAAAAAATTCGATTTTATAAAACTTTCAACAATAAATTAAACAAGATTAAAGACATTGCTAAAAAAGAGTATTTTTCTAAGCAGTTTTCAATGAACAAGTACAATCTTAAGATGACTTGGAAATTGATTGGGCAAATAGTAAACAGGAATAAGACATCTCCCACTAATATAAATAAAATAATTGTCGACAACAAATGTTTCACTGGTAAACAACGTATTTGTGAACAGCTAAATTCCTACTTCATTAATGTCGGGAGGAATCTAGCTTCGGATCTACCCGTGCATAACGACTTAAATCCAACTGATTACATTCATCACATTTCCCAAAATAGTTTCATGTTTCGAGCAGTTACCGAATATGATGTCCACGATGTCATTGCCAGCCTCAAAAATAATAAAGCCACCATTGGCATCCCACAGAAATGCGTTAAATTAGCCAGTTCTCAGATAAGTTCTGCTTTGTCGATGATCTTCAATGAATCCGTACAACAAGGCTTAGTGCCTGATATCATGAAAATAGCAAAAATTATCCCTATAGATAAAGGTGGGGATTCATGCGATCCAACTAATTACCGACCTATTTCTATACTGTCAACTTTTGCCCAGATATTTGAAAAACTTGTCTATCGCCAGCTTCTCAACTTCATCGAAAAAAATGATATTCTTTTTCAGTTTCAATATGGCCTCAGGAAAGGAAGAACTACTGAACAAGCTATTGCTGAATTGACAGAGAACCTTAAAAAATCAGTTGATAATAATCTACTCACTCTTGGCATTTTTCTTGATTTTTCTAAAGCCTTCGATACTGTCGACCATTCAATTTTACTGAATAAATTAGAAAAGTATGGTATAAGGGGTATTCCTCTGAAATGGTTTACTGAATACCTAACCAATCGCAAACAATACGTGTCTATTGGAAACTATGAATCGTCTAAGCAAATTGTTCATTGTGGGGTCCCTCAAGGTAGGATACCTGCTGGATATTTTAAGTGTAGAAAATGTCTTCCAGCTTAGTATTATCAAATTCTTCTTTCTTTGGAAATTAGGTCAGCTTCCAGAACAATTTAATAATTGGTTCTGCTTTGCTAAGAATGTTCATCCTTATCGTACTAGATACTCAGTTAATGAGAATCTTCAAATTCCCTCCGCAAGGACTAACTTTGGTCAAAAAACTATTTCTTTTATTACAACACAAATATGGAAAAAACTTCCCCAAGACATCAAATCTTCTAATAAATTCGTTTCAAAAAGAGTAAAACAGTTTCTTTTACTTAATTGTAAAAAATACAATTCAGTCTATAAATATTAACGTCAGCCTCCAATCCATTGTCACTTCAACAGATTTTACCTGGTATTATATTAAGTACAACTAGGGGCTAACTAGAAAACTTTTATGTTAACTTAGCCCCTAGGCACAAAACCTCAATTTAACATTATATTATATTCTCCCTTTTTTTTCTATTATATATTTATTCAATTATTCGTAATTAATATATTATATTATATTATATTTGTTGTAAACATAATATTGTATTTGTGTAAATAAAAGTTGTTGTTGTTGTTGTTGTTGTTGTTATCTTTAAATATGCGTAGTATCACACACATTCATACTCTTATGACTTAATATTGTAATTCATTCTAAATTCTTACCAACAATTTGCTTTGGTATCCCCCTGAGCTTTCAGACAGTGTACGTTTTTCGTAGCAGTTGCTATCTTCACGCTATCATGTAACCCTTGAAATTATGCATACACCGAAACAGGTTACACTGATGAGAACAATCAAATCAGTTCACTACAATATGGCTGTATATTATACAGTGTTTTTATGTAACAGGTTGCGTGATAAAGGAAATTGTACATGTTGATTTTCTTTTCAAGAGTCATTTTCATTTTTGTTCCATTTGGTTGAGTTTTCTTGGGATCCCAGGTACCCCAAGCTCAGTTTTAGAGAGCGTGTTTTATGCCCGCGATGATTATTAGTTTGGGCTACCTGTGTCGTTTCTCAACTTTATTTAAGACCATTTGGAGAAAAAAATCTCGCGAAAATCAATACAATTCTACAATCTGAAACAGAATGTCTCTTATTTTATGTAGATTAGATGTTTATGTAACTGTTGGATAGTTTTTGAGCCTATTTGTGCGCATTTTGGAGTATTTTTCTCTAATAGTGCCTGTGGGCGGATCAGATTGCAAATTTCAAGTTTGCGAACCGAAAAGGAAATATGACAACTTCAAATAAATTGTGATTGGCTGTGATTTTGGATCCTATTGCTACGTCATCATGGATATAAAAACCTAAGCAAACTCAAAATAAGCATTGGGGGTGGGGGGTGGGAATGTGAGAAATAGCATGAAAAACTGGAAGTAATTGAGAAAATTTATAATGTGATCTAAAGATATCACACTAATATCAGCTTACTTTGTGCTTAGAACTGATTTGAATACTTAAAGAGTTAGAGTATAAACACTACAAATTAATACATAATTGAGCAGTAGTCTGCTGTGTTCTTATTTCTTTATACTGAGGAGACATGCACATACTGGTATGCTATAATTCAAAGCTTCCCTGATAAAATGGCCTTAGTGACTTTTTTGATAATTTTCAATTCTGGGCCTGGTTGTACGAAGGGTGAATAGTGCTATTCAGTGGATAAATCCTTATCCAGCAGGACCCGGTTGTACGAAGGTTGGATAAAGTTATCCACTGGATAAGAGTTATCCACTCTATAGTTTTTGTATAGATTTTATCCGCTGGATAAGGATTTATCCGCTGGATAGCGCTATTCACCCTTCGTACAACCGGCCCCAGATAAAATCAGTACAAAATCAGTGGATAACTCTCACCCGGTGGATAACTTTATCCAACCTTCGTTCAACTGCACCCAGTGGTCTAAAATAACATCCATTAACTTTTGTGTCCTAAAAATTAATGGTCTGGACATCCATAAAAAATATTGATTGAGTGTTTTCGTTGGATGATTTATGCCATATAAAATAATGGAGGTGTGTTTCAAGGTGACTTTCTGTTGGACATTTATTTTAATACATTGTAGTCTAGAAAATCCAATACATAATGTGATACATTGTTGATGGTTTTAATGTGGGAAAAATATGATTGTTTCTTGTCATTGATTGCATTCAAATAGATATGTATCTCTCAATGCTGTAGCTGCAACATGACTTTATCCACAGGTTTTGTTCTCTGCATGAAGACTATTCATATCCCACATACATTGCATGCTAACTTCAGAAGATTAATTAATTTTTTGTCCATGAAAAGCCAATACATCATGTGATACTTTGTTGCAGTTCCATTAAAAGTTGTAAGAAATGGATTAGACCTGCCACCATTGACTCTCACAGTTACCATTTTGTCAATAGACCATATATTATATGTTCCTCAACAGACTTCAACAGGCGCTGAAAATACAAGTATACATGCATATAAACATATAACTTTGTAATGAATTGAATATAAATTAAATATGGCATATCAGACATTAAATAATATTAAATATTATCAATTATGCTGTCTCTGTAAGAAACCCCATTGTCTAGCTGCATTATTCTATTCTAACCAGGAACACTTACCTTATATATGCTAATTAAATTATGATAGTGGATTCTGGGGGCATGAAAATGCCCTTTATGTTGTTTTCAAGAAACATAATATTCCCTGGAAGGGGATTGTCCCCCAATGAATTGTGTAATTTGCAATAATATTCAGGTTTGTATCACTGTTCAGTGCCAAAACATGAATTTTTGTGGTTTATAGGGTTAGTTAGGATACAAAAGTCATGTTCAGCCCCTAGCTCATGTACTTCAAATATAACTTAATGTCTCTGTGTCGTAGAGATCAGCAATGAGCTATAATTATAACTTTGACATCATAGCAACATGACTGTTAAACAACATGGGAATAAATATAGTAATTCTAAAAGTTAATATATGAATTTCAAATTTTTCACAGTTTAACCAATGAGATTAATGAGGGGTTTAAACAAATATAGCACAATAAGCATGTTTGTGCATTCCAAGCTGTTCAGCCCCCTAGCTCTTACTTGGAATATATATAACTTAATGTGTCTGTGTTGTAGAGATCAGCAATGAGCTATTATAAATATAACTTTGACATCAAAGTGACGAAGCAAAGTTTGATGAAGAGCGCGGATTAGATTAGATATTTAGATGAGATATTTACTGTTATAAAATATAAACTTCTACAATTTACTCATAAATATAAGCTTACATTTATCATATTCAACACAAAATAAAATATAATTTCCACATCAAAGTCAACTGAATCAGTGTACTCACCCCGTCCACGATCTCAGTCTCTGTTTTATATGAATCCATTTAACCAGTTTGAAATCGCTTTGTAAATTATACCATTTCCTAAACACAATCTGAAGGCATTCTTTGAGGAAATTAATGATTGGAAAATATCGAATAATGTGATCAGAAAATTGCCTCATAACGCTTACAACGTTTCCTGAACTTCGGCCCAGTACTGAACGGCAAGCGGAGTCGAGCCGAAACAGTCTCGTACCCAGACTCTAACGGCTATCTGCTAACGCCTGAGTGAGCGAGTGACATCGAGTCCCCACAATAACTCGTTTCTATGCTTCGCATATCCACGAGTTAAAAATCAAGAACATTTATTAAACAAGTACAAGCACCTAGAATTAGACCACGAAGCACATGGAGTAAAAGTCGAATACCTAGTCAAAGAATTGAACTATACCAATATCATATCCAGTGAAGTAAGTATAGATTAAAGAAGAAGTAAATATGGGCAATACAGAAGAGGAATGGTCATCGAAGATGTTACATCCCATGAATGCACAATGCTTCGCAACTACCTAATTGCTGATATCTCTTGTGACAACAGTGTAAGAGCGTCTGAGATTGGCAACATGACAGTAACACAACTTGAAAAGAAGACATTTAATGAGAAGACAGAACTGTACTCAATCCAGATATTTTACCATAAGACCACGGTGGAGTATGGCACGGCGTTTATCCACATAGATCAAGATCAAGTACAGCTACTTGAAGGATACTTATGGGGAGTCAGGTAGAGATTGGCAAAGCCAAGACATTTGTTAAACGTTATATTTATTTATTTATTTATTTATTTATTTCATTTCTTCTAGATTGAAAATACTGAAAGATCACTCTGGAGACGAGGTCTTCCTAAACTCATCCGGAGATGCTATCCAGGGTAAGAGGATCTGGTTGTGTATCACCACATTTGTCAAGAATACGAACCTGTTGAAAGTCCGCAAGTCCTTAACCACCAACAACATCAGGAAATGCTGGGTGACACATGTACATTCTAAAGCAGGGGAGAAAGAGAAAGATGCACTATCGATTCGAATGTGCCACAAGAGGTCCACGGCAGACAGTTTCTATAATATGAATCTTAGAAAAGGAAAATCCTCAGAAGCGGTGCGGCATATCAAGAAAAGAAGGTATGAAAATTTAAGGAGTAGTATTTTATTAACAGCATCGTACTGATCACTTTCTTTTAATATAGGAAAGAGGCAGAGGCCACAGTGAAGGCACAGACTTCAACTGCCACGTTGACATCGACAACCATGTCCAGCTTAGAAGAAGCCAAAGCTATTCCCAGTGGTCCCACAAGTGTGTATATATGAGAATACATCATTAGCATAATCACTTTATCGCCAACCTGTGCCGTGGCAGGTTCTCGCTCTCTTATCCTTCGTTGAACGTCGAGAAGAACTAGCCCTCAGGCCGTTAACTTGTGTACCATTGGTTTAGTCTTGCACTCTTTCTCTCTTTTCAATTTCTAGCTTGTTTCCAAATTTTGACAGATGTACTAAACTTTGTTATTGCTCCGCATTTGACTCATTTTTCGGATCCTTTGGTCTCAGCCGCTCCATACGAACGCTCAAAGATATCCATTTTGGACATTTGGAAGCGAACCTCAGAACCCCTATATCAACTGACTTGTAGAGGGCATTCAGTTATTCACGTAAGCACTAGTGTAAGCACGCATGCATGTAGCGTTGCCTTTCGCCTCGAGTTTTTCGAGTGGTAGTAGGCGATTGTACAGTGATATTTGGCCTTTTCGCCTCGTGTGGTTTGTTGGTTAAACCCTCGAGCGGCGTAGTAGGTGATTGTACAGTGATATTTGGCCTTTTCGCCTCGTGTGGTTTGTGGTTTGAACCCTCGAGCGGCGTAGTAGGCGATTATACAGTGATATTTGGCCTTTTCGCCTCGTGTGGTTTGTCGGTTAAACCCTCGAGCGGCGTAGTAGGCGATCGTAAAGTGATATTTGGCCTTTTCGCCTCGTGTGGTTTGTGGTTTGAACCCTCGAGCGGCGTAGTAGGCGATTGTAAAGTGATATTTGTCCTTTTCGCCTCGTGTGGTTTGTCGGTTAAACCCTCGAGCGGCGTAGTAGGTGATTGTAGAGTGATATTTGGCCTTTTCGCCTCGTGTGGTTTGAACCCTCGAGCGGCGTAGTAGGCGATCATGTTTTGTTTGGCTTTAAAGTGATATTTTACTTGTAACTGCGTTATATCTTTCTTCATCTTGATATCGTATCATTTATCCTTTTTATTAAATACTCGGTTGTTTAAGGTTTCCAATCCTATTTGTTTTCTTTATAAAATGTTTTTATATTTCATATTTATAGTTTTTTATAGTTTTTCACGTCCTTTTTAATTATATTCAACTTTTTAAAATATTTTTTCTTCTTTGCCGTTTTGTTTTTCTTTTCTTTTCTTTGGTTACCCTTTTTATAATTAGGTTTGTTTGTTTCATTACCTTTGTCCCCGATTTGGTTCCCTATTCCCTTTATGCTTTCTACAATGCCTATTTGTTTCTTTTGAAATATTGGATGACCAATGTGCCCATTGTTTAAGAATTCTATCTCTTGCGTCTCTTGTCTTCTTTTGTCCTTGAGCACGAGTTTTATAATAAGATGCAGCAATGTTATGCCCTGTGACCTTCCTGTGCTTTTTGGTTCCCGGTTTGTCACATAAGTTAATAGCCCCTTTGATTTACTTTACCAGCTCCAAAGAAGGATTCAGTTCAGTGTTGGATTAGGCCCAAAGCGGAGTGACAATTGATAGCATGATTTTGAAGATTCCCCATTACGGAATGCGAAAAATTAAGGATTTGCATTGGAATTTATCGAGTTATGTTTGTGTACCAAGTCCCATTATCTTAAGCATTGTTTATCTCGCCACTCGAGCTTTGTGAGATTTGGCGTGGACGTATATGTCTTTCATTGAGTGTTCCAGTTTGTCGTTCCACTCTATTTGCTTCGCCATTTTGGTTCTTTAGTTTTCCGAAATGTTTGGTGTGTATTTCATTTGCTGTCCATTTAGCTATGCCATAACTCTTGGTATGACAGTCTGAAAGGGATGCTAATATCCCTGTCGGATTACCGGCACTCAGTCTGTCATCCCCTGGGTTCCTGGCTAGTGTTAGCGTGAAGTAATAGTGATTTTTGTTGCGAGTTTGCTTCTACTATCATGCAAGTCGGTTCCCGGGGGATGACAGCCATTCTTTAATGTTCTCTTAGTGTCGCGTCGACCCCATGTTTTTGAGTTTGGGAATTTTGGTTTTGAGTTTGGGGTGTTGGTTTTGAGTTTGGGCGTGTTGGTTTTGTGTTTGGGTGGTTTGTATCCCTGTATGCACGAAGCGTTTCCCTGTAGACGGAGCCAGGTCTCTCCCATTCTCATATCACATAGGTTACTATTCCCAGTGGTCCCACAAGTGTGTATATATGAGAATACATCATTAGCATAATCACTTTATCGCCAACCTGCAGAGTGGCGTTCTGCTATCGACAATACCGAGTGTATTTGTAATTCGTCTCACTGTGTCACCTGGTGCTTGCTCTCTGTTTCCCACCCTCCCTCCCTTCCTCCTGATGTTCTACTTCGCTTCGTAGAGAGCGGAGCCAGGTCTCTCCCATTCTCATATCACACACAGTGGGACCACTGAGAATAGGTTACTGTCAGCAACCCACAAGAGCATGAGGTTATGCTAATAGAATCTCCAGTAAAGGCAAAGAGGTACGGCAATAGACATTATGTAGAGTTTGTACTTGAATCTCAAACATTTTTTTGAAATTTAATTTAGGACGCCGCTGTCCGAAGAAGATAACGCTACTTTGAAAAGATGTCTGAAGAGCTTAGTGAAACAGAAAGAATGGCCTGGGATTCTTTTAGTACGCAAAGAACTCGACCTGAAGTGTCCTGAACTGTTCTACAGAGAGAAAACAATGCAATGGCATCAGAAGATCGAGGAAAGGGTGAAAACTATGTGGAAATCTAACAAACAGGGCAACTAAATGTAGTCAGAAAAAAAGTTGGTCAGAATGTGGTCAGAAAAAAAGTTGAGTTAATGGTAAATTAAGTTAAGCTCCCTTGGTCTGAAAGAAATCCTGACCAATTGAGTCATTGCTAAATTATATTATTTAGATTAATTAATTATTTATATTAACCTTAAGGTAGTTACTGTATTCATCAAATACTGCCAAACTTGAGTTACCTTTGTCTGAAAGGAACAAAGCCCTCTTGAGTTCATTGTAAATTAGAATAAATTAAACTAAACTAGATTGGTCTGGTAGTACAAAAGTAGAGAGACCAATAGAATAAATAGTAAATTAAATTTGCATATTCGACCCCTCACAATAACTCATGGATTTGCAATCCATGAGTTAAAAACTACATCTATCATTGGCGGTCAGACCATGCCTGTACAAAAAAGGAAACACCTTGGCCGTAAGAACACATCCTTTCCATGAAAATACAAGAAGCCTAGAAGTTAATACGAAAAATGAAAAATGTTCCTGATGAATCTAGTGAAAGATTGCCTGTGATTGATGTTGAAGAATGTAAGTACCAAAAAGGAACACATATAGGTATACGTACCATAACATATGCATTTACTTAATTGCAGGTCCTGCGTCAGGGTCCAAAATCCAACAAACTTCTAAGCGTCCTTCTAGAAAGCAAGGTAAGATCCATGTCAATGAATAGTTAATTACTCTAGGGATATTTTCGAATGTCTTATCACCATAGGTCCATCTGTTATTGAGAGCAGTTCATCTGGAGACGATAGTGATGATGAAGAGTATGTCCCTACA
Source organism: Telmatactis stephensoni (assembly GCA_029948255.1). Lineage (NCBI taxonomy): Eukaryota > Metazoa > Cnidaria > Anthozoa > Actiniaria > Isophelliidae > Telmatactis > Telmatactis stephensoni. The sequence continues at coordinate 461,656 of JALIZF010001709.1, read as the reverse complement.
ACTTGAGTATATTAAGGCCTGGGTCAATCGCTAATTGTATAAATTTTGGATAAAAAATATTTTGAAGACAAAGAACATCTAAATGAACATTTTTCTTCTATAAGTTACTAAACTCGACGTCCTTAATTTTTTTAGGGTACTTTTAAGATGTCACGTGACCTGATGACGTCACAGTGATCAAATATTGTATTGTAAACTTCAAAGCAAAATGTATAACCCCAGTCTTGGGCTCCTACATTGACTTCCTCGTATCAACGTACAATGAAGCACTTCCTCCTGATGAAGCTATCAAAGAAAAGCAATGCAGCCAGCTTCAGGGTAGGTAGAAAAAATATATTTGGGCTCCTTCAAAGATCAAAATACTTTGAACTTATTTCACAGTTTTGATAGATAAACAAGACAATTGGCGAACAGCTATTATGAAATACGTGGGTCGAAGATACAACATGTTGGCAGAAGACCTAGACGATATGACCATCGACGAGATGGATGAGATTCTCATGCATGCAACATGCAACAACTTGCAAGAAAATTCTGAAGTCTTTAGAAGCAAAGTTTGTCCTTAATAAAAAGGTATATCCTTAACAAAAAATGTACTTTTCAATTGGTAGTATTTTTATTGTGATTATCATTTCTAACTTTTTGCTTTATTATTACAGACTCGATGTCATCCTGACGTGGCTGTAGCACTGAGGAATTTTCTTGTACTTCAATTGAGTGTTTGTAATGGTGGAAGACAATCCCTAAGGATGGCTTGACACTCAGCCAGATTGCAAGTGCCCATTCGCTTCCAGACGGGTTTAAATCTGTACCCGTCCCTCATCACAAAACATGCTATTGTTCTGGCCCTGCCTTTCTGCAGTGGGATAGTATTACTGATGTGTATGTTCATACAGTATACAGGAGGCAGCTCCTCCTCCTCCATGCTCAGCTACTTTTCGCAGAGTTCTTTATCCGAAACCATCGAAACTCAACGAATAAATCTTGGGCTACCAGTAGATCTACTCTTTGATAAAATTGAACAACTGATGGAGATTCCCAATGTAAACTTAGGGGATGAATGTTCGTCATCATACAGGATTTCCAACAAAGGCAGCAAAAATGTTGCTGTCAAATTATGTAGTAAAAGAAACAAAATTTGTTATTTATGCATATGAGGCGTGATCACTTAAAAGGGGTCTTAAAGGTTGACCATAAGTTAGGCTGTAACGCACGGTGTGCAAGTCGACCCCGTTTTGGCATTCTCTGCGCTACAATCATAGCTGGTCCAAGGTCAAACACTCTACGCGTCCAAACATGCATCCCATAATGCATTTCTTCCGCTGGATCAGATACAGCGGAAGAAAAGGATTATGGGCATCCATGAAAAATTTGCACAGCACCCGTCCCCTACTCTTAGTCGTAGAAATTTCTTATAAGTGCTGAGCCCCCCTCGCTAACAGGCCACAGACGGCACCGATTGCCTTCGTTACAGTTCAAAACTCGCCGAAATGGCCTTGTTAGCTTGGGGAATGCATCACAGAACGACCAGAGAAGCCTCAATACTCCAGAGATCACAGTTGAATCTTGTCGCCGTAATTACTGTGACTCTTTCTTCGTAAAGTCGCTTCCCACTCCTGAGTTCTTCCAGGAGATTGTCTCTGCCGTCTTTTCTTGCTTAATGATGCAAGCCAAGCGACTTCTGTGCTACAAAATGACTCGGAAAAGCACTTAGAAGCTGAATTCAGGCCACGATCAGTACGCTCACCAAACGTAAAGCCTAGAATTCAGGCGTCAGGCGTCACTGTATAATTGAGCCTTCAGTCTTCTAGAACAGCACCAAATTGACAGTTACCTTGACAACTATTGTTTGTCTTGTTTTTGTTTTTTTTATCTTTTTCTTCTCTCTTTTTCTCTTTCACAAACCCATTTTTCCTGTTTTTCTTTCTTTTCTCTTTCTTATTTCTCGGTTAATTCTTTTTTAAAGTTTGTTTTTGATTCCCATTTAATTGGCAAAGAAATCCGAACAACTGTTGTCTTTCTTTGCTGTCTTACTTTCTCTCTCACAAAACGCGCCCTTGGGTTTTCTGTTCATTTTTCTTTCTTTTCTCTCTCTATTTTTTTTTTCTTTTTCTTTTGAGAGTTTTGTTGTTGTGCTTGTTCTCTCTCCTTTCTTCGCCGAGAAATGACCAAAGAAACGCTAAAGATTGCTGTTAAAGCGGCAAATCTTGAAGATGGTACATCAAAGGGGTCTTAGTAAAGAAGACCCCTTTTGTGTGAACAGCGCTCATATATATGTTTTTATGATATAATTATTTTATTTATATTATAAATTCTTTCATAATTATGGTCCTTTGGGACTTAATATTTTATGTTCAATCACAGTTATTATTTTTAATTGCTAATTATCTATATACAGACCTTGTAGCTTAGATTTTGCTTTTATTACCCTGATGACGGACGGTCATCTGAAAGCTTGGACTTTTATTTCAAAACTTTGTTGGTGAAACATAACATAAGACAGCAATATGAAATTACCCAATAACATAACTATTTAAATAATTATAAATTGTTTTCGATTTCAAGGCTTTGCCTTCTATTGAACCACGTCAGGGCACCACGTCAGGAAAGGGAACCACATCAGGAAAAAGGAGCAACGTCAGGGAACCACGTCAGGAAATGGAACGGTGTCAGGAGAATGGCACTACATCAGGTACCACGTCAGTTAGTGTCTCTACAACAGGGAACTACGTCAGGGATCATAGCCAAGGGCTATGCTAATGAAGGGTGCGGTTTGGGTTAAGGATCAGGCTGAGTCAATGGTCTGGGTCGAGTCAAGGACCAGGCCGAGTCAAGGGTCTAGGTTGAGTCAAGGAACAAGCTGAGTTAAGGGTATAGGTCAAGTCATGGACCAGGCTGAGTCAAGGGTCTACAATGCTGGACAAAAAGGTTAAGACAAAGCAAAAAATGTTGCTTTTTGAGTAAACCCATCACTTTCAGTTAATTGTTCTCCCCTCTCCCCCTCTCACCCAATGTTGAGGTAGGTGCACAATGTCGTCCATAGAATGGGCTATCGTCTGGTACAACATTGACTCGGGGGGGAGGGGGATTCAATGAATAACTTGTAAGCAAGAGGAGACCTAATCAAGTAACAGCTCAAATGTATGGATTTCATAACTGTCTCAAGGATTTTTGTCCGTGATTGTATATAAATGATAAGCCTGTTATTGCGCGTTTACGTAAATTTCACAGTGTCTATACTAAATTTTTCACTCGTTGTCATGATGAACGCAAATTCTAATTACCAATCATAACGAAAGAATAACAGTTGTGTCGGCAAAAAAGCCTTTGATGCTTCTTAAAGTTATTGGTTGATGTCGCGCACGATTATAGTACTTCATCTCTTTGTGTCCATGGTTTATATCAAGCAAATTAGCGATCCGTACTCGAACTTATATGAAATATCTCTGGCAAGATACGAATATACCTATCCAGGATCAATTATTATGCTGAAACAAGCACTGCAACGAATGTGAGAACTATAGACAGTTCACAGATAGAGTCATAGAAACATTGTACTAAAATAGATAAGACTATAAATCCAGTAACAGGAGTCTGAATCTTATGATTGCTTCTAAAGGACAAAGAACCAAATATTAACATTGCTTTTTCAATAAAAGTCTGTTCTTTAATCTAACATTTAACGAATATCTAAAAACCTTACATATTTTTTCGACCAGGGTCACGCGCGCGCGTTACAATTCCTCTGGACATTGCGTGACATGTCAGTTTATAGCGTTACACTGCTGTACATAGAGGAATTTGATTACCCAAGCAGGCAAAAAGTTTTGATTCTCTTTATAATAAAATGAAGGAACTCTTTCAAATTGTCAATATGTTAGCTTTCAGGTAAACTAAGATTTCACACGATTCACAACCTCATTGATTTTGTTTTCAACGGTTAACGAACGATCTACACCACTTTTCTCTAGAGAACAACTGACTGATATCTACTTATAGAAAAGATTGGCCGTTAACCAATAAGATGGCTTGTTGATCATGGTTTTATTGCAAAGATACAATATTTGAATGAAGTTAACCAAGTTATAACCGTTTATATAGGTACAAACGCCCACATATATATAACAAAACGTTCAACTTAGTATCAGCACCGCAGAACTCAGACCTCATGTTAGACTCCCTTGGGATTTGATAGCTCGGTTGTATTGCAACATGTCCGTTTCGCCATCGTCGACCAGCGGTTTTGTTTATTATTCAGTGTTTGATTTCACAACACATTTGGTAACATATTTCCACGCGCTATGGTAATTATGGTAATTATTGTGAGGCTTAGAATATAAATGGACTCTAATTCCACGTTTGTGTACCAGGACTGCTAAGCAGTTAACTGCCTGTTTCTTTTATCAAAGCCAATGCCTATATACTTGCGTACACCTCCATTCTGATGGCTTTCTCAAAAACAGCACCAATACTTAACTTTAGCATTGCAAATGTTGAAGTAGTGCACAGCAATTTCGGCGAAATCATTGCGTGAGGGAAGTCGCTCTTAATCTGCCTGGCTGTAAGTTACTAAATGTAGACTTCACACGTCTGTGGTACCTAACCTCTTTAATTTTCTGATTCTCTAGACCTTTCTGAAGATAACTAATTGCTTTCATATCTTTGAAGAAGGTCCACGTTCAATCTCTAAGCGTTTGTATAGGAAATCGCACGATCTTGAGTACAATTCGGAATTAATAGGTACGAGTAATGTTTTGAAAGTTCTCAAAATAGGACGAGCCTTTAGGCGAGTCCTATTTGAGAGTTTTCAAAACATTACGAGTAACTATTAATTCTGAATTGTACGAGAAGATCGTGCGATTTTTTATTTATAATACACTATCGTTGCCATAGCGACTTAATAGGTACTCTACAGAGTACAATTAACGATATAATTGTACTCCTCTCGTCCAATCAGAATCGAGTAATTTTGTATAGTGTATTATAAATGTGGAAATTGCTATTCTATTTCTAAGAAGTTTGAAATAGCTACGTTCAGCAAACTGAATTTGTCCTGTATTTCCTCATACACTAAGACCGTGATCTACAACTTCGTGTACAAATATGTACACTTGATGTGAACATTTTGCAAGACCCTTTTTTGGTATACCCTTGAACTGGCCCCCGTGAAGCGCAAAACATGTCATAGACAATGCCGGACAAAAAGATTAAGACAAAGCGAAAAATATGTTGCTTTTAATCAAGTAACAGCTCAAATGTATGGATTTCATAACTGTCTCAAGGATTTTTGTCCGTGATTGTAGGTCAAGTCAAGCCGAGTTAAGGGTATAGGTCGAGTCATGGACCAGGCTGAGTCAAGGGTCTAGGTCAAGTCAAGGACCAAGCTGAGTCAAGGACCAGGCTGGTCAAGGGTCTAGGTCGAGTCAAGGACCAGGCCGAGTTAAGGGTCTAGGTCGAGTCAACAACCAAGCCGAGTTTAGGGTCTAGGTTGAGTGAGGGACCAGGCAGAGAGTCTAGATTTGTTGGCTGAACTAAGCGAACAGAAGACCCAGGTTAGGGTATAATAGAGATCAAATTATTTTGGCCAGTTATCCGAAGTTTACTGAGCATGACCTTTGAACGCCAAGTGCCAAGTTTTCTTTCTGATTGTCTTTTGATTTTGTTGGCCTAGATTGACAGACTTAGAAAAGAATTAGAGGATTTGAAGAAGAATGCTAGTCAACATTCAGTGGACAGTGCAATTGTTAGCCTCCAAACTTTGATTTATTAGATGCATATGCGGCTATTGCTGCCTTGGAAGCAGTTGTATATTTGGCGCAGAAGTCCAATGATCAGAGGGCCTCTAGATGTTCCTTAATTCTACGTCAGTGCCGTCCTTTGGTGGGCACGCCAGTACTGCAGAGTATTTTGGTTAAGTTAGTAGCTTCTAAAGAGGAAGCGGAAGTGGCAAAGGCCATTGACAAAGCCTTGAAAGGCCAGCACAAGGAGACCCCTGCTCGGCGGATGAGAGCTGTCCCCTATGTTTACCGCGGTCATGGGAGAGGTGATGGACAAGGACGAGGTCCAAGAAACTTTAGATGTTGGGTTTGCAATCAAGGGGGCCATTTTGATCGTTCATGCCCAAGAAAGTGGTCTTAAATTGACCTTTAGTACTATTTGGGATAAAGGTATTTGATTTTGAGTTTTTTGTTTTTGTTTTATCTCTTGTACAACATCGCTAGTCAATGGAATCTGATGTTTGTTTGTTTTGACTATCTTGTTTTATTAATTTCGTTACCTAGTGGTCTGTTTTTTCTTGTTAACTTCTAGGAAAATTTCTCAATTGTTTCGAGTGTAGAGAAATGACGCCACAAGCATATTGTCCAACAGGGCAATCCCTTGAGCATGCTTTAGCGGGCTACGGTGCATGCTTTAGCGGGCTACGGTAGTCATTTTCCCTAGACTTGGATTAATTTCGTTTTTTCCATCTTCTAGTTTTCTTTTGGTTGTATTAATAAAAGTGGGATGTTTAACCTTTGGAAGCACAGAGAAAATTGCAAGGGAAACAAGTTAACTCGAAATCATTCAGTGGAGATACAAGCTTGGGAAAATGACTAGTCGGGTAGATATGCTCGCTGAAGTGACAAAGGTACAAATGGGAGAGAAGGGTAATGTCCATCAGCTTGAGTTTAGAGACTGGGATTCTTTCAAGGCTGGTGAACTCCATAAACATGTACCAATGTGGGAAACTGTTTTGGCAAACAGTTCATCTCAAGATCAAATTCTGGAATGGCTGTCCAATGGCATGGATATTTGGTCGTTCATGAAACCATTTAAAGGGGTATTTAAAGATTCAAAATGTACAATTCACCATGTCCTCCAAAGAATTTATTTAAGAATCACCAGTCTTGTTGCAAATTTTCAGAGTTTATTAGTGAAACACTACAACGTGTGGGTACCAGGGTGGTTAGTGTTTGGGGTAAAGTTGGAGAAGTTCCCCCTCCCTGGTCAGTTCTTCCTTTAACTGTAGAGCCCAGTAAGCCAAGATGGTGTGTGGATGCCAGATTTCTCAACCTATGGGATTAAGGATACCCCTTTCAAACTAGACACGTTGACATCCTTTCCTCGTTTCATCTACCCAGACTCACAAGATTGACGGCAAGTCTGTTTACGGCCATGTGTTTTTATCAGCTAATCCACAGGAGTTCTTTGGGGTTGAATGGCAGGGATGGTGGTTCGTTAATACAACAGTACCATTTTGTTGGAAAAATTATCCTTATGTTTACCAAACCATTGGTCTTCACCATACCAGTTTTTTCAGGGAATTGGGTTCGGTTGTTTGTATATCGACGATAATCGGCAAGGTGGTGATAATTGGTGAGGTGTTTAACAACAAAGGTTATTGGTCACACACTATTGAGCTTTGAAGTCAACTGTTCAGTCGGGAGTCGGCGGAGGCTACATTATACATGGTTTACCTGGTTTTGGTCCATCTGGGGTATTTTCTTGGGCTCAACAAGTGTATTATGTCCCTGACGAGGCGATTAACATTTCTAGGGATGGTCATTGACTCCCATGAACAAGCATTTTTGGTGTCAAGCAAGAAAAGAGCTAAATTTTCAGATTTGCGCGAGATGATCCATTCACATAAGCAACACGTGCCTCTCAAGTCAATTCAGAAATTGATGGGTAAATATACGTCTTTTTCGCTAGCTTTTCCTGGCACTAAATTTTACATCCGTGAGATGGCTGCAGCAATTGGAAAGTCAGGACATGGTGCAGAGGTGAGCCTGTTGACAGCTCTTCATGAAGAGATTTTGGAGATTTCTTGATTACTGGGAGAGTTGTATTCCATGGAGACATGAAAGACATGTTTCCCTACAGATTGGTGATTATTGGTCTAAGGACTTACTGAAAGAGCATATCAACGTGAAGGAAATGTCTGCTGTTTTGAGGGCCATGAAAGCTCTTCCTGGATCTGTTCAAGATTGTAGAGTGGATGCTCAGGTGGATAACCAGGTCACTATTAACGCCTGGCAAGGACATGGTCCTCGATCATCAAGACTTACAAAGATTGCCCAAGATTTGTTTTATCAAGTTACCCACAGAAATGTTTTGTTGTCAATTTCGTATGTCAGATTTTTCCCGCCAGTTGTCGGGATAGTAAAGTAAAGTAAACGACCATATTTTACGTCGATAACTCGTGACAGTAATTTTGGTAACTGATAAACTACTACACAGAAAGGAAAGAAGTTGAAACAAGGATGTGAGGTCACTGGACATCGAACTAGGGACCTCTCGCACCGAAGGCCGCGCACTAACCAACTGTGCCATCCTTGCTCCTGATCAGATGCGAGGGTGTCGCGTCAATGTTGAGATGTTGTAGAGACGACTTTTGGTGGCCGTATAGGTCATAATCTTGATCTAATGGCACTTGATTCTAATGTGCAATGTGACTGAAAAGGAAATCCTCTGTGTCATTTCTCCCCATGTTAAACTCCAAATTGTGCTGGTGTGAATGTGTTCAACCAAGATCTATCAGATCTATCTATTTACGATGAATGCTTATGTGTTCCATCCTTTCAATTTGATTGGACCCTTGCTTCATTTCTAGTGGTCTCAACATGCAGTTGAAACAGTGGTATCTCCCTTACCGGCATGGTGGCCTATCGACCCTTGCTTCATTTCTTGTGGTCTCAACATGCAGTTGAAACAGTGGTATCTCCCTTACCGGCATGGTGGCCTATCGTCAATGCCATGTCGAAGCGCAAGACCTTAATTGCAGAAAAGGGCAGTTGTGACTTGCTGCTATTCCCTACTAAACAAGGATTTGAAGCCCGTCCGATTCAGTTTGATCTGTGGCCATTTCGTGTTGGTGAAGTTTGAGTTTGGATGTTTTGCCGTTCTCTATGCTTGTATGTATTTATAATTGTTTCTATTTTTGGGGATGAATTTCGAGAATGATAGTAAGTCAAAAGAACGAAGGGGATAGAGGTGCAAGAGAGAAAGAAAGTTAGAAAGGAAAAAACGAAAGGAATAGTTTTAACTGATTTCAATTATTTTCTTTTTTTTTCTTTTTAAGCCTTTACCTTTGGTGTGCCAAGGATGTTTGTTGCCTCCGTATCTTCTTATCTGTCCGGACTGTATGTATCCTAATGATAAGGATTTCCGGTACTGTCAGCATTGCGGTTACAAACATCAAATGGGGTATCAGGTGAATGTACAGCATGTCAAAGCTGCTGTCAACTGGGAAGACATTAGGAAAAAGAGGCAGGTTTTGTCGAAGCGCATGGTTTCTACTCCGTATTCTAAAAAGAAAATGTCTTTGGAAAGCGAGTTGTGTGTTTTTTTGGCAAAATGCTATCCCCAAAGGAATGTTACGTTGGGAACACCAGATGATGTGATTAATTTCTTGGTGTGGAAAGACAGCTTTGGAAGACGATTGTTCATCAAGATAGCTGCCAGTTTTACGGAAACAAAAAGAATTGTTCGTGCTCGTGTTCTACGCTCAGCTTTTGGCACAGTTGATTCGTTAATTGGAAAGTTAAGGTTTATTTTTGCAAAGTTGGGAAGAACACTTGATGATGCGACTCTGCCGGGCTATGGAAATCCTGCGTCGCCAAAAGTTCAAGAACATTTGCGTTCGGTTCAGAAATCACAGACTCTTCCCAGTCAAGCTGAGCCTTTGTTTCTTGAAGACCCAATGGTAATCTCTGGAGATATCTTAAAACGCTTGAAACGCCCAACGAATTCATCGACTGATTTGTTTATTTTCGCAAGAGATCAAGCTTCTTCAAGCTTCAATTTTTTGCTGGTGATAGGGCGGAAGATTTGGGCCACATCAAAACTCCTGAGATCCTTTGTTTACCTAATAATGAAGGGCTGCTTTTCAATCACCTTCTGACCAAGTCTCTGTGAGATGCTTCAACTAATCCATTTGCATTTAAACGGTACAGGGATACATCTGATTGTCCATGTACAATTCACTTGGCATTGATATAAGACAAGGTTATCTGTTTGGCCTACCAGTCAGTGTGGTGACGTTTTGGTTGGTCCGTTTGACTCGTGCGCTGCTCAGGCTACACTGTCATTTCATGTCAAAGATTTGAGACAGATATTCAAGAAACAAAGAGTTGCTTTGCATGGTTTACGAAGTGGATGTGCTATTTCTTTGGCTTTAGCCGGTGCTCACGTGCATTTCATAATAAATCATGTTGGGTGGAAAACTTGTTTGACTGCTGAACACTACATGAGACTACGACAGGTTATGGCCCCAAATGGAGCTAGTGAAATTTTGGCAAATTTACCCACAAATGTATGTGATATGTATCGTCAACAAAACATCTTGTGTGGGTTTTCTTGTTTGCACTGTTAATTGACTGAACTCCTAAATGATTTTAGAAAAGCTATGGCGTGAATTAAGGACTTTAACTGAGAGTTTTCAAGGCTCTACATTATAAGGTTTGGAATGCTATAAGGGGATAAGGTTGGGAACACCATAGAGGGTAAGGTTGGGGAGTAATTATTGGGGTAATACTCCATGTATATATTCACTGGATTAATCATGGCGGACTGTGAGGAAAGGGGTGCCTCCATACCTTAACTAATGCTGATGAGGAAGCAGGAAGGATAATGTACTATTGCTGGTTTTCAATCATTCCCTTGAGAGTCAAAATATAAAAGAGTGGCAGCCATGTTGGTTGAACGAACAAGAGACACTAATGGGCAATCTTTTGTTGAAGTTCAACCAAGATGGCTGCCATGATGTCAATTGAAAGCCAGCAATATAAGCGATCTTACTGATGTAATTACTCAAGGTGAACAGGTCATGTATGCTGATGACACAAGTCTGTTAGTGGTTGGTAACAACGTTGAAGTGGTCACAGACAATTTGAATAAAGCTCTCTCAAGTATCAATAGACCGAATGTAAAACACAGGCCATGAGCGGCCACACTGCATTAAAACGAGGCTTATGATAGGAAAAGCTCAGCTGATGTGACGATGCAAAATCCCGGCTGATTCAGTCGATTGATCGCCATTAAAAACAAGATGACAAATTCAGGTAAAGCTGATATTTCTTTTTTGTCCTTTTGTCCACAAAATATCTATTTCATGATGAGTACCAGCTCTTTGTTTGAATTATCTCTCTATGATTTGATTTTTAGACGAAAATAAAGAAAACAAACTCAAAAAAGTGGCATACCTGGAGCTGATCTTGACTTGACCCAGTTGAATTGTTATCGTGCTGAAGAGTTGAAGTTCTGGCTGTCATGTCGAAGTGACAGTTTAAAAAACCTGCCAATGAAAGCCTGTTGTCTTCAAAGGTAAAACTACAGGCTGCCATTGTTACCAAATAACTTCATTCCTGCAGATAACCAAGCAATTGTATGAGCATTTCACTGTATATAAGAGCTGCATTTAAGCTTTATATTTACATTCGCATTGCTGTGCGATGCTGCATGTGCACGTTAGCAATGGTAACAATTAATCTATTTCATCCTTTAGAATAAGAGACTGTGTTAAAAATGGTCGCAATGAAGTACTTGTGAAGTTTTGTCAGAAGCTACACCTGTAATATCATCATCAACTGTTGAAGAATGCCTCAAAGATATGAGGAAAAGTTAAACTTGGATTGTGTTTTGTTTGAATTGTGTCTCCCTTAAGTTTGTTTTGCATTCTGCAAGCACATCTGGCTTAACATTAATGCCCACATATATATACTAATAAATTACAAAAGTTTCAATAATTAATTCAAGTTTTTACGTTGATTAAACAGGAGATTACTGGAAAAACATACAGACTTACAGACTGGAAAAGAGACATCCATAACATACCATTGTTTGCTATTAAGGCAATTGCTCAGGCAAAACAGGAAAGGTACAAAAAAGAGCAGACACCTTCTTTGCGACAGGTTCCTTGACAACATCCAATGCAGCCACACTCAAAAATATTTCTACACTAGAAGTGTATGTACTTCATCCTATACACCCTTTTAATAAGTTCGGTTGCTATTTTGAATAAATTATCGATGACATCATTCGCGGATGGAATGGGTTCGAGAATGGTAGCCTTCTTTGTTTAATCTTAAAACTTCTTCGTGTTGAAGTTTTATTTGCATAGTTTATCCACATTTATCAAGTCATGGCGACCCAAACTAATAATCTAAATCTAATAATCAAAATTGTGCTGTTTCCACTGTGTACTTCTAACGGTAATATATTTGATGAAGAACGTGGTCGGTACGTCACATATCACTGTATTCCCAGTGAACCACAAAGACGAAAACAATGGCTACATAAAATAAAGAAAGATGAAAATTCAAACTTTACGAAAAGGTTCGATTATCTGCATTTTATGATATAATCTTTGCTTCTTCATTGTTTTGGTGATGTTTGTTTTATTCATTTTTTAACTTTTAGGTCAAGAAGCACACAGTGGTTTGTTCGTTGCATTTTACTGACAGTGATTTAGAAAAGTCTGGTTTTGCTGGACGTTGGTACGTGAAGCCTGGAAGCTTTCCATCTATTTTCAAATGTTGGGAACACAAGCCGTATTTAATACCATCAAATCATAAAAGAAGAAAGTTGAATAAACTTCAGTTATCTGATACAAATAGTGATGTTACTCTCCTTGATACAGTTATTGATTATGTCAAATAATGTGTCATTGAACTCAATGAAGATGCAGGCTCAACAACTAATCTTGAAGTTACATATAATTCTAGTGATTCAGCAGAAAACTATGAAAATGGAATAGCCAGTCTAATGACTGAGATTTCTCAATTATAGGGTAATCTAGAAAATGCTGAAAGTACAATCAAACAACTATGTCTACTACTAAATTCTGTATTGAAAACATCAATGACAAGGATATTCCTTTCTTTATTGGTTTTCCAAGTAAAGAAGTTTTCCACGCAGTTTTAACTTACCTCAACCCAGGCACAAATGGTGAGAATTTGGTATACGTCCGTCAAGAGTCCAAACCTGATGTGACCTCTATGTCAGATCAAAAGATTGGTCGACCAAGAAAGTTGTCACCTGATGATCAATTTTTCCTTTATCTTTGCAGAGTGAGGTTAGGCTATTTGAATGTGACTTAGCATACAGATTTAATATCTCTGTTGCAACTGTTAGTAACATTGTATTGTCCTGGACCAATTTCATGTATTTGAGATTGGGTTCACTGAACATTTGGCCCAGTAGAGAAAAGGTAAACCAAACAATGCCTGAATCAATCAAGCCTAAATACAATGATACAAGAATAATTATTGACTGTACTTAGAAAAAAGTATAAATGGCATCTTCACTTGTTTTAAAATCTCAGACCTACTCAAGTTACAAGACCGCTAACACCTTAAAGGGACTTGTTGGAATTGCACCAAATGGCAGCCTTACTTTTCTGTCTCAGCTCTACACTGGTTCCATATCAAACAGAGAAATTACTGATCAATGTGGGATTTTAAAATTGCCCTTTGAAAAGGATGACCTCATTATGGCTGACAAAGGCTTTGACATACAAGATTTATTGGATCCACTGAATGTTTATATTTATACACCTCCATTTTTACACCTGCAAGACCAAATGTCAGGTGAGGACGTTTTAGAAACACAGGAAATTGCAGCTCAAAGAATTCATGTTGAGAGGGCAATTAATAAAATAAAGAATTTCCACATATTTGACAGAATTATCCCATTGTCTCTGGCAGGCTCAGTCAATCAGATTTGGACTGTATGTGGACTACTGACACTTTTTCAAAATCCAATTATATCTTAACATAATTTACTCACTGTCATTTACACCATGGCTTTAATTTACATGTATGGAAGAAAACAAAAGATGTAATAATAATAATATATGATAATAAGAGCTTTAATGATTCTTGATTGGCAAATTGTCTGTTGTAATATCTTATAAGTATCTGAAGTCATCGCTTATATGTACAGTGCTTGATTTTATAAGACAAGCAGCTGCATAGAAAGACAATATCCAAATAATAACACAAACATTTTGTAAAAATATTTTGCTTCTCTGAGTAGCTGCTATTACTGTTGTTCCATAGTAGCTTGTAGTACATGTTTTTGGTAAAAGTTTGTCAGTTTTCTAATCATGTCAGACCAGAAAATGCCATCACATTTAATGTGCTGTATGATAAGACCTTTCGCAAACAACACAACAAAGTCACACCAAGTTAATCCTGTTACACCAAGTTGGCCTTGTACTTGATAGTAGTAATCATGATCCTGTTTGAGCTGGGGCTTTCCATTGACAAGGTGACAATAGAATCCTGGTTCATTGCATGCTCCTTCTGGTTTCAGTTGTCTTAGAGAGTGGGGGCACTACATTTCTACAATACCATGGCCAAACTCATTATCTGTTACTTTTCTGTCTGGTGAAGCAGCAAGCCATGGCATTGGCTGTGTTTTCACTAGGCCTTTTTAAGCTAGCTTAACTTTGAAATGCCGGAAATGTAGTGAAAACAGTCCCTGTAAAAGTTAAGCTAGCTTAAATTGCAGGGTGTTTTCACTTGAAAAACCGCCCTAAAAAACACCGGAAATTGCGACAATTTTAAACGACCTGGCGAGGTAGTTTAACTTGGGCAAGTAAACAGCTTAGCCAGCTAGAGCCAATCACAGCACTTTTCTTGATTGATGCTTGTCATATTACAGTCTCGTGTCCACTGACCCTCATCTGACCCTTTACTGGAGTTTACTGCACACGTATGTTCGTACCACAATGTCAGAAAATAACTTTCAAAACCGCAACCCTGATCAAAACTTTCCAAACTTTAATCAAAGCACTCCTTTAAGTTATAGGTGAGTTTTCTCAAGTAGTCTTGTAACAATATAATTAAAACTTGGATGCTGAAAGACCGCTCTTTGTCCTTAGAAATCGATTTATGATTCCACCACCACAGTTCGATTTGCCTCCACTGCAGCGTGGCAGTCCATTGGTTTTTAGAGCTGGTCAACTATTCAGCAATCCTGTTACAAACCAGCCGCATGGCTTTGTATTCCCTTCAAGTGTGCCCGGTCCTAGCAACACAACATTGTATTTCCCTCCCTCCAGCTCGTCGTCCACAATACCTGAAAATCCAACCCCTACTGGCCGAGCTACTGGTGATAGCGCTAACTCTAACTCAACAGAATCGACAGCAATACAGGGTAGAGGTAAAAAAAATGGACAGACCAAGAAACTAGGTATCTGTTAGATATTTGGCAGGAAAATTACCCGATCAATAAAAGGCGAAATGCCGCCGTATGGGATTCTATTGCTAAGGAGCTGAATCGACAACTGAAAGAAGAGGGTATTGCCACGTTTAGAAGCGGTAGTCAATGCAAAACACGCATGAAGACTCTTGAAGAAGACTACAAAAAGGCCAAAGTCCACAACAGCAGGTCCAGCAACGATGGAAGGACAAGTGAATATTATAACGAGCTTGACGCTGTATTGGGTTGTAAACCCAATATGACACCAAAAAATGTTGTCAATTGTGGTCTACCAGAAATCGATGGCGATTCCCCAATTTCAAGAGACGACGATGATAACAATAACGAAGACGATGACAAATTGAAAGATCCCAAAGCTGGAGACCGTGTGGACCAAAAATCTCCTTTGCCAACTGGAAAGGGAAAAGAGCCTGCTCCCAAAAAACGCAAGAGAAGGTCTGTAAATCCAGATGAGTCGGTTTGTTTCAGTTTCTGCATGCCAGTCAAGAAAAAGACCATGAGTTCTTCACGCCGTTGGCAGAAAAAGAAGCGGAGCACGAAATGAAAAGCCAGAAACTCGTGTTTGATACTATCAGATAGCCAAAATATTTAAAGACAGTTAAGTTTTTAATCAATTGATTTAAATTCATTCACCATGGTATATTTAGTGTTTTGTTATTGAGATCGTCTAGCTTTACAGTAATTGCATGGACAATCAATTCAATCATTTATGAACTATTAAGATCAGTAAAATATTTACAAGGCTTGATTATTGATATTCATCTAGTTTTAATAATTGTGTGAATGGACAGTGAATTGAATCATTTGAATTTCGTGTTTTACATGTATATGAGAACAATAACAGTTATCAGTTCTGACATCATTGTATTTAAATATTTCAAAACTGATTTTCTTTTACTATAATTAAACTATTATTTTTAGAGTTCAGAATAGAGCGTTTTTAATTGAATCTCGTAGTTTCGCTCCATCTTGGTTGATAATATGGCCTGGCAAGGGACCATTCGCATTGTTGCCATCATTTGCAGCATTGATCTCTGCGTCGTCATGCAAAGTTAAGCATATGTTGTGAAGAATGCAGCAGGTAATAATTGTCGAGGGCACTTTCTTAACTGATTCGTCTAGTTTAGTAAGTAGGCATCTCCATCTCCCCTTTAGCAATCCAAACGCTTGTTCAATAACAACTCTGGCACCACTTAATGATCTGTTGCGTGGTGTTATGGCGTGGTGTTATGCCTCTGGCCTGAGGGTATACACCGATGTCATTAAAATGGCGCCACTTCAGAGGGGGAATGGGGCGAGTGCCTTCAGTACACGAAAACGAGGCATTTTAGGATTGAACATGGCGTCTGACAGTGTTATTCTTCGTGAGTGCGATATTCCTGGCTCCTCTTTAGATGGTCGAAGGCCGTCTTCTTTGAAAAATGATGAGTTGAGGTTCTGGTTAAAATGTCGGGGAGATGATGGTTAAGGTTTGCGAACAAAAGCACAGCTTGTTAAACGGTAGGTTAGGTTTTGTCGAGATTCGATGATCGTAACTAGGGCCAAGAGGCTTTGTTTAGTGTGTAATACGTTGCCTAAAATCACTTTATGTTTCAGTGTCGAGGAGTATATTGCACAAGGAAAAGATGCAGATATTGTTGATCCCGATCCTAATAAACTCTACACAAAGAGGAAGCTTAATAGAGAAGGAAAAATCGACGATACATCGCCGCACGCTTCAAGTTCAAGTACGAGTATCGTAAAGTACCCCGAAGACGGCTGGACAAACTCTCTTGCAAAGATGCCTTTTTTCACTCGTGCTGAGATTGATCAACACATCGAGCAGAGTGGGAAGCGTTTAGGAAGTAAGAAGGGGCATTCCGTACCGACTAGTTGGCGAAAGGGAAAAACATTTTTAGAAGACGAGTACTTGAAAGATATCGAAACTTCAAGCGATGACAACTGTTTTTATTTCCGTTGTCAGTGTTATCACTCATTCAGAAAACATGAAAAGCCACACTCTCTAAAACTAGCACTGTCCATCATTTCAGGACAAGTGATAAATTCTGTGTGTTCATGTGTAGCTGGAAAAACAGGCTACTGTAATCATTCGCTGTGTCTGATGATGAAATTATGCAAGTACACAACATACAAGTGCACAAACACTCAGGATTTGAGTAATGAAAATGATGAAAATCCACAGTTGGCCTGTACATCAAAACTACAGAAATGGCACAAAAGGGGAAGAGGCGACACAATTATACCACAACCGATAATGGATGTGCTTGTGAAAAAAACAAAACTTGATGACAACGAACATGAAGCTGGCGTCAAGTGCCTTCTTTATGACGCTAGGGAAAATTGTCAGGTAAATTTAAGTGAAGTTGAAGAGTTTAGAAAGACTTTGAAAAACATTAATCCTAGAATGGGACTCGCTCAATTGCTTGATAAAGACACTGCTTCAGTGGACACCAGGTTTGGTAACTGTCCAGTAGGGTCATTCTTAAGCTACCAAGTGACCCACACAGAAGCCAACTTCGAACTTGATATTCATATCAGCAGTGTGGAAAGAAATAATGAAGATCGACAAATTGACGAATACCCCAGGTTCCCTTTGAGTGCTCTTGGCGAGAACGAAGAACATGACCTTACTGATTCTCAACAAGATTTCATTGATCATCTCACTTTATCTGAGGACAAGATCAATGACATTGAGAGTAAAACTAGAGGTCAATCTAGTTGCGATTTGTGGAAAACAGAAAGAAAGTATAGATTTACTGCTTCAAATTTCAAAATTATTTCACAAAGACAAAGGAATCATGATACCTTTGCCTCTACTCAAATGCATCCGAAAGTTGTAAAGTCCATCTATACAGCCCATGGTATCAAGTATGAGTCTACAGCGATCCATGAATATATGCGCTACATGGACAGCACAAAGAGACCAGTGCAAGTCTATAAATGTGGGTTTGTAGTTTATCAAAAAGATCCCGTGTTGGGGTGTACACCAGATGGCAAAGTAATAGATTCTGGAGCCAAGGAACCATTTGGTATTCTGGAAGTGAAGTGTCCCCAAACCAAATTCCTAGTCACACCCAAGGAAGCATGCTCGGATGATAAATTTTTCTGTGTGTACTCTGATGGACACTGCAAATTGAAGGAAAACCACAGTTACTACTCACAAGTTCAAGGTCAAATGGGCATCACTGGTGCCAAATGGTGTGATTTTGTTGTTTTTACTAAAAAAAGGAATGTCAATTGAAAGAATTCCTTTTAATCCTCAATATTGGGAAGAACTAGAGAACAAACTTGTATCTTATTATTACAATAAGTTTATCAATTTTGCTGTAGAAGATTTTGCAAAGAGTTCCACATAAAATACAAATTGTTATAAATGAAGAAAGAAAGAAATAAGGAAGGAAGGAAGAAAAGAAAAAGCTACACATCACAAAATTTGTAGTTTTAATAGTAGCTGTAGACAAATTCAGGGTGACTGGGAAGCAAAGGGAGGAAAGGGAAAGCCTGTAGTAACTATTCAGACAGTTTCCTCCCTCACCCCCCCCCCCCCCCTTCACATTTCTCCTTCCCAGTCCCCCTGACCCTGTTCACAGGCCATTACAGTAACATTAGTCTTAACACTAGTTTCCATGAGATTTTAATGTGTAACATGCAAGAGTAATACAAGTCATAATTGAAACCAAACTTTTGAATTTGTTTATTTTATTGTATCATTAGTACAAGTGAAATGAAAATAATTACTCTGATAAAATAGGATTCTGTAGGTTGCACAAAAAGGCACTAACTGCCCACATTTGATTTACTACACCAAATAAGGATATGGGGACATATTTATCCCAGTTGTGAAAGTTTTTGATTTTGTTGATTGCTCTCTCGACATGTATTCGTAGACTTGCTATTTGTTGTGTTTCAACAACCTGCTCTGCAGACACACTTCTGAAAACCAGAATAAAAGGAAATTGACTGATCGTCGGTAATGTTTTCCAAACAAAACACTCGTGTCTTAAGCTTTAAGTACTTGTCATTAAGTTCAGTATATTGTTTCTTGAAAAAGTCGATTTCCCTTAAAGCTTCCTCTTTTTCCTGACACAGAGCAGAAATTTGATTCTGTAGCTGTTCTATTTCCATTTTCAATTGATCAATTTGAACTGTAGGGCTGTCACTTACAGATGTCGTGACACGGATCGACTCCTCAATATTGACAGCGGACGTGTTTTCTTCGATGCAGCTACTTTCATCACTAGAAATTGTTGCTTCGATGTGCATTTCTTTCTTTTTTAACCATTTATTTACGACTGGATCAGTCCTTGTAAATGGAACTGGTCGCCTCCTTGGTGAAGTACGCCAGGCAAACTTTGTAGGGAAGACTTCAGTCCGCCTTTTCAAGGACATTTTGCCACCATATCCTTTCTTAATCTCACTCGGTTCGAAGTGCAACGAACAAACTTTTGTGTTCGCGTTCAAGTTGAAATATTCTCCCGCATCTCTTCTTATTTTCACCAACCAAACTTTTCTCAAAGATTCTTCTTTTGGGAAACTAAAGAAGCCGACCTTTTCGCCATGTGGACCAGTAGTTCCCTTTTGAGAACACAGAGGAACGCAACAATGTATATTCGAGCGAGACGCCATCTTTGTTTTGCGGTAGTCACGACTCCTAAAATGCCTCGCTCTGGTGCTCGACCTAGTACTACTCGTTCGGCAGCCATTTTAATGACATCGGTGTATGGTTTCATGCACCAACTGGTTAATCTGTATGCAGGGTCAGCAACTAGTAGTGGTTTAACATCTCTACCGGCAATTCGATGTACGGGTGAATTCAACACTTGGTTGTTTTCAATCGCCGTGTAGAGAGAGCTCATTCTTAAAATTCGCGCGTCGTGAATGCTTCTGGCATATCCTGTGCTGACATGGATAAATTTCCCATCTGCATCAGCAACTCCTTGTAAAACCATACTGTGGAATTTCTTCCTATTTACATACGAATTAGGGTTATCATTTGGAGCAGCAATATGAATGTGAGTACCATCTAGTGCGCCTACTACTTGAGGAAACGTACTAATATTTTGAAAGTCTTGTATTGCTTTTCTTGTATCGTTTTCTGTTTTGGGGAACTTTATGAATTCATTAGCTCGTCTCATCAGTGCAGTGCAGAAGTCATCCTTAATGTTCATCGCAGTACAACGGCCTACTCCAAAAGTAAGTCCAATAGTCCTAAAGGAGTTACCCGTAGCTAGCCGCCATAAGGCAATAGCGACACGTTTCTCAACGGGAATTGCTTCGCGAAGCAAGGTATCCTGTTTAACCATGTATTGACGAACTAAGCCACAAATATAGTTGAAAGTATTTCTGCTGACTCTAAAATGCTCATGCCACAGATGATCTTCGTTACGATTGTTTAGGAGTTCGTCGAACCAGAACTGAGGCCTATTGTATACCCAGGCTCTCTTCGCTCTGTATAGGCGATTATTTCGGCGATTTTGTTGTCTTCTTGAATTAAACACTAAAAGAGACGTCCGTCGTCTTCGTTGCAAAGATAAAAGACGAAGATTACGTAAAAATCTGTCTCGGTAACGGCGAAATACGGCCGAGATGTTCAATAACAGTGTATACACGAGTGTCTGCATTCGCGCCATTTTTGACTATTGCGCGCATTACAAAATGTAACAAGAGAAATGTTCATAGACGTAATCTGTCACGACCTGTCACTCAAGTAAGCACCCGAAATACCTCAAACGTTCAAGTGAAAACAGAGGTCAATTTAAGCTAGCTTACCCTTGGTCTGTAAACAAACACCTAAAGGAATGTTACGCGAGTAAAAAGGCCTAGTTAAAACACAGCCACTGTTTCTGAGAAAAATTCGTAAATATGTCAAAATTATTTGGAAGAGATTTCTGTTGTTTTTGTTACTTCTTCAATTCAAAGCAACATACTTTTGTGCAGCTTTTGTCTCATTTGTGATACCATGTTTTACTGCAGGAATGTGTGATAGATCTTTTTGAGACAGTATGGTATTTTCTACAAATTTCGTTTGTGAGATGTTAGCATTTCTTTTACAAACAAGACCAAATTTACTGCTAGTTAGCCTGTGTTTTCGTACAGTGTGCCATAAAGTTAGTGGAGAGTTCAGAGGACATTTTAACAGTTCCTTTAGTTAGTCTTAGTAGAAAGGTCATCCTTTATCCTTCCCAAAGTATTGGTTTTGATCCCAACCAATTTACTGTTGTTGACTTCATGAAACGCATATTTCCTGTTGTTGCTGATGAAGTCATCGTTCCATACTATACAGTCCTCAATGATATGGTACACGTTCGAGGTGATGGTGATGAAATGTGGAAAGCTAAAGTGGTTAGTTTTTCTATTGAGAGACAGATTATCCAAGGGGCTTTCTTTATTCAACATCAAGATGGCACATGGATACCTGAATCATCTTGTGTGCAAGACATAGACTTTAGAAGCATTCTTGGAATTTCAGAAGGCACTGGGTTCGCAAGTACACATGTTGGCAGGACAATTAATTTCTTTATGCTGATAAAGATAATTTCATTTCCAGAATCAACAGTAATAGTAATTGGATTTGGACTTTTCTTGGGATTTCAATGGTATAATGAATTTCATATTCCAAGAAAGATCCAGCATTGGGAAGATAGAGGTAAAGATTCCATTAATGAACCAGTGTTATTCCCATGTTTCTCACAGCAATTGAAGGGAAAAATTCCAGGACTTTTCAAGGACTTACTAGAGTTTTTCAGGTAGTATTTTGAGATCAACAGTATAATAAGACTAATAAAAAATACAATCTGAAAGGATTAATTGGCACATTTTGATTGGATTAAAATGATTAATTTGACCAAGGCGGCTCCCCGTTGCCTAGGTTCTGGGTATCGTATTAGGTAACATCTCTAGCTATCACATTTCTATGTAGTAGTCACTAGCACACGCTTCTTGTACGATCCAGTAGTCTTTCTTAGTATTTATATATATTTCTTAGTATTGATCTACATTATGTCTCACGAACTTCGTGCTAACACAAGACGAGATTACACCGCCCTTGACAGGGGAGCAGAGGAGGACTTAGACGAGAACACGGACGTGTTTCACGAGAGTTTTAGTGAATTGCCTGTAGTGGAGGATGTAACCACTGACGATGTCGAGTGTTTACGCCAGCAAATCGAAGCCGAGAAGGAGAAACACGAGCATCTGGTGAAGCAGCAAGAGCTGAAGGAGTTACAACGACAACTGGCATCGCTCAAGCGTCAAAACGAGTTGTTGCAAGGGACACAGATGAACGAACGCGCAGTTTCGGAAGATAAGAAAGACACAGTCGATAAAGGGGGCGTTCCCGGACTCGCCAAGTTACGTTCGGACAAGAGGATCACCAAGTCCGTGGATGCTACGTTGGCAAACCTGGGTTTGCAGGACTCCGACAGTAGCAGTAGTAACGAGGAATCAGACCAAGAGGGAAAGGTCGAACGGTCTCGTAGAGGTAAGCTCCGTTCTGGTAAACTTGCCAAGATTTCTAACCGTGTGGTGTGCCCGCAGTTATGGCCGCATAGCGAGTTAAGTTTTGCTTATGTAAGTAAGAACGTGCAGTTTGACGATCTCACGCTTGCGGAATTTGTTGCTGGTTATACGGCGATTTTAAAGCTTACAACGATCTCTTCGAAAGAGAAGGAGGCCCGATTAGAGCATCTCAATTCTTTAATGTATCTTGCCACTCAATTCCCTTGGAAAATCATGCGGAGTTTCCATGCAGCGGTATTGTGCGAAATAGAGCGGGGACGCGCTAAATGGGGACAATCGTTTACGCAGTTGGAAAATCGTTTCCTGCATGATGCGCATAATGAGAAGTCCACAGCCCCGCAGAAGTCGTCACAAGCACGAGGAACATTCTTTTGTAAAGAATTTCAGAGCGGTAAATGCACGCATCGTTCGGATCATTATGGTCTCATTAGAAATGAGCGTAAATGGCTTCAGCACATTTGTGGAACCTGTTGGACTAAGCAACGGGTTGTGGTCAAACATCCCGAGACATCAGTGGATTGTCCTCTAAAGCAAGAGAATGTCGCTCCTAATAACTCTGCCTGACTACCGTCGGTTCGTACTGATAGTGTATATGATTTGGACTTGACATTGCCAGAAGGGCTTATTATTTCTGATGATGAGAAGTGTTCACCCGTTTGTTCGAGTTTAATTTGTGACACCGTGTCTGAGAATGTCTTTATGTTCCCAGCAGCGCGCGAATTATGTTATGATGATGTTGTTAGTTCTTCATTTGATGTTTTGGTTCATGACAACGTGTTGGACAGCAATTTGACATGTCCGATAGTGCATGACCGTTGTACTGGACTCGGGAGTGACAGTTCCACTTTTGTACGTGATTTTGATAACATGACATTTCTTAATATGCATGAGCAAGTTTCCGCTACAGGATTGCATAACTTTCAATTACGGCGGCTACCGGTGATATCCCGGCTTAACATCACTTCCTGGCGGCGTTATTTACAGGATTACAGCGACAGTATAATCTGTGACTATTTGGAGTTTGGCTGGCCGCTGGACTATTTTAAGAGTACCTTTCCTGTTAGTGATTCTCGTAATCATCGAGGAGCTACTCAGTTCCCCGCGGTGGTCTCAAGTTATCTCCAACAAGAAAAAGCGCGTGGTGCCGTTATTGGACCTTTTTCTTCCAACCCTTTCTCTAGTGACGTGGCTATTTCTCCTTTAAATTCTGTTCCAAAGAGCACCCCTGGGGAGCGTCGACTTATTCTGGATCTCAGCTGGCCACAGGGAACTTCCGTTAATGATGGTATTTCGAGTGACTGTTATTTGGGAGAGCACTTCAAATTAACTTATCCATCGGTGGATACCATTGTGGAACGCATCAATCAGTATGGTCAGGGTTGTCATATTGCCAAGCGGGATTTGAAGCGTGCATATCGCCAGTTTCCCATTGATCCTGGCGATTACAATCTTTTAGGGTACAAGTGGGACGGTGCGTTATATTTTGATGTGGTCCTTCCAATGGGTTTGAGAATGGCTGCCATGGCTTGTCAGAGGGTTACGACTGCGGTTTGTCACATCTGTGCCACTGCTGGTCATGATGTCATAAGTTATCTAGATGATTTTATGGCCTTTTCTACTCCAACTTCTTCGGAATCTACCTTTCATTACTGTGGTAATCTTCTGCGAGAACTGGGATTGGAGGAATCTTCAGAGAAAGCTTGTCCTCCCTCAACACATGCTACTTGTTTAGGGATACAGTTTGACACTGTCAATATGACCATGTCAGTCACGCCAGAGCGTTTACAGGAACTTGAATTGTTGTTGCAACAGTGGACACTTAAACGATCTGCGACTAAACGAGAGCTTCAATCGTTAATTGGAAAACTGTGTTTCGTAACGAAGTGTGTGCGGCAGAGCTGTTTGTTTTTGTCTCGAATGTTGGATTTATTGAGAAGTGTACAGCGCAATCATCACCATATTAAACTGAACACAGACTTCCGTAAGGATATTATATGGTGGCAACGCTTTCTACGTGTGTATAATGGGATTTCAGTGATTGGACAATCCTTGTGGTCTGAACCTGATTCGGTCTTCTCGACTGACGCTTGTTTGTCGGGATGTGGTGGTTTATCCCCTCATGAGTATTTTCATACACCATTCCCTTTAGCTATACTACGCGAGTTCCCTTCTATTCATCACTTGGAACTGATAGCCATTTTGGTCGCGGTGCGGCTGTGGAGTCATACTTGGTCTGGATTACGAGTTAGAGTGCACTGTGACAATTTAGCCGTGGTTCACGCACTTAATTCTGGACGGACAAAGGATCCCCTCCTTGCTAGGGGACTGAGAGAGTTGTGGTTTCATTTATCAATTAATGAGTGCGAGTTACGGGCTGTTCATTTATCTAGTGAACAGAACAGAAAAGCTGATCTACTGTCACGATGGCATTTGGACGACAGGCGTTTTGCTGCAGAGTTTCAAGCCCTTCATGGGGTCTCTTTGTTAGAACGTCACATCTCTCCGTCCTTGTTTTGTTTTACTGATGCTCTGTAATTCTATTACAGATGGGGAACTGTCGTTGTTGCGTCGACAAATGAAGAGGAGCCGTCGTGCTGCTTATGCGGAGGGAACGATACGAAACCACAGGACACAGTGGAGAACTTATTTGACATTCTGTACATACTTTAATTTAGTTCCTCTTCCAGCTTCGCTGGACACCATTTGTATATATTGCCAATATCTCAGTAGTTGGTTAACTCCTCCTTCTATTCATAATTACGTTAGTGGGGTAAAATCTTTACACATTCTTTCGGGTTTTGGGTTCCCGCACACCAAATCCCCTGAACTGCGGCTTACTTTGAAGGGCATTGAGCGTTTAGCTCAGCACTGTCCCAGTAAGGCCCCTCCAGTCACCCCTCATATTTTGCTCAATATTATTCAAGTCAGTGACCTTTCTAATGCTGTTGATCTAGTTTTTATTACATCGTTCTTATTTGCCTTTTTTCTGTTTGCACGTATTTCTAATATTGTTCCGCATTCTCTTAGTACTTTTGATCCACATAGAAATCTTTGTAGGGGCGACATTGTGCGCACTAAATTTGGTCTTTCAGTCACGTTTAGATGGACTAAGACTATTCAGTTTGGGCGACGCAAGTTAGTCATTCCTTTGTTAGCTATCCCGGGATCCCCGTTGTGCCCAGTTCAGGCCTTCATTCACATGTGTACTCTGTTACCTGCTGGCCCTCAGAGTCCAGCCTTTGTGGTTCCAGGTCGGCACAGTAAGAAGCTCTCTCCTGTCACCAAGTCTCAATTTGTCAAGTTCTTTCGGCGTAAGTTGGCCTCAGCTGGGATAGATAACCCAAATTCATTTAGAGGTCATTCATTTCGCAGGGGAGGTACCTCATGGGCTTTTAGTGTAGGCGTCCCTGGGGAGCTTATTCAGGTTTTCGGGGACTGGGCTTCCGATGCCTACAAGGGTTATCTAGATATGTCTTTAGCTGATAAGCTTTCATTAGCTTCTAAAATTAAAGCTCCGTTAGAGCATATTTCTTAGTTATATACACTTATTACTATGGGCTCAGTTTTGGGGGGTCTTTGGTGGCCAGAGAGGTTTGTCTTTGTATCGTTGGCTTTCTGTTGCTTATTAAACCTCTCTCTGTGCCCAAAACTGAGTCCATGGTCTTTATTTACATCATTATTGTTTGTTGCTGTTTATGGGGTGAACATTTATCCATATAGCTTGTTTAGACTGGGAGAATTTAATTACTTTTAATCAATCAAATAAATAGTTAAAACAATTCAAACAAAAAAATATTCTTTTAGTTCTTCTGCAGCTCTATAAGGTCATGATCACTGGCTTTATCCTCTGCTGTCTTGCGAAGGCAATTAGCCTGGGTGAGGAGAGTTCAATTTCTTTCTTTTTCTACCTTTTGTAAAAGATTGTCTGCTATGTCATTTACACACTGCATATCATGTAGCTTCTATTCTCCTTTTCGTTTTCTTTATTTCTTGGATTTCGTCCACCGCTGATGTTTTCTCTTAACTTTCACCCATGCTAGATACTAGATCATCAAGCGATCACACCACTCAACATTGTGCCTTCTTGTTTCATTTAAATGAACAAATTCAGTCTTTCTATTCTACAATCGACTTCCATTTCAGAGATACAATGACTTTTTGGGACCTTGCTCATTGTTTTTTAAAACAAATCTCTCATGAAAGAGACCAGTGAATGAGAACCAGTGTACCTCGTGTTTTCTTGGAATTACCTTCGTGTAGGGGGGTAAATTAATTCCTAAATAAGAAGGAACCCTACGCCATCTTGAAAAATAGCCATAATAACTCCTGGATAACTGGAAACTTCATATTTTGCTAATTATTTTAACAAGTTTTGAATGGTAACCAAGATTGTTCTCTTTCTAAAGCTGTATAAATAACATTCGGATAGCACCCAAGAAATTCAAGGCTTAAAATGAAATGTTCAAGGACTCAAAGGAAAAAATTCCAGGAATTTTCAAGGAAAAATATCAACATTTTTGAATTCAAGGAGTTTTCAAGGACTCAAATGCATTTTCAAGGACTTTTCAAGGCCTGTGCTAACCATGTATTCCAGTGTTGGTACATTTCCAATTTGATATTTGGAAGTTCTTTGGTAGATTAGTGGTGATTTGGTGAATTACCAATAAAATGCCAACATTGGCTTATTATAGTATTACAGCGGTTCTCAGTCACACGTGCCGATTGGAGACAAAACATTGAGTTCGAAATGTGAACTAATGGACGTCAATCAAATGTATTTCTATGGTTACCGATGTCAGCATGTTTGATTGCCAACTACTTTTGCGTCCAAGTACATTTTTTCTACATATTTCTCATATTTTTGGTTCATGAAATAAGGAAAAATCATGGTCAAACGATGTAAAGGTAAGTTGTTGCGGGGCTTTGGTAAAGGAGAATTTTTAGTCAATGTTTACATTTTGGCAGTTCATTAGCATTCAGTTAAAAATCGATAAAGCTTATATATGAAAACTATAACCATCTAGAGGTAACTATCTCGTTTTTCCCGGTGGTTTGCTGAATATAATCAATGATACATTCTTGCCAAGTAAATTGTCTCCAGCGATGCAGCAAATCAAACGGAGTGTATTCTGACCACATTGCTTTTCCTTTTGGCATACTCAGATATAAAGGTACTTCTCTCTACAGAAACAGAGTTAGAAAAAAAATTGACAACGAGAAGAGACATTAAAATCAATTTTATCCTCTCGAACAGCGAGTTTGCTCAAATAATCTTCTTGTGAAAAGCTTTCATGCATAGCCGATACAAATGCTTGCGTACTCCGCTGAAAAATCAGAAATCTCCACAACATTTACAGTCTTGCTTACTTTTTCATTCTCGCCCTGGCAAATTTGGATATCCTCCAAGTCTGGAAGCTGGGTTTGTACATATTCAGTCTCTTCTTCTGAATATTCTTCCATTCTGCTTGAAGTAATTAGCCACTTGACCTAGTAGCTATCAAACATGCCAACATCGGTAACCATAGAAATACATTTGATTGACGTCCATTATATTCACACTTCGAACTCAATGTTTTGTCTCGAATCAGCACGAGTGACTGAGAACCGCTGTAATTTACCAGTGAAATTCCAATTTGGTATGACATTTCGCAGTGGCTATTCGTACGGTAACCGTACGCCGACTTGAAAATTCTATTCGTACGGACATTGAAATATTTCAATATTTTGAACAAACTATTGACGATATCGATTTTATACTATTATAGTTTTGTTTATACGTAGACAACAAATCGGTAGATCTAAAAAGTTTGTGATTTTACCGTTTAGTTTTAACTGGACATAGAATAGCACAAGGCGAAATGAGACACTTGTCAATTTTCGGCAACAACTCGATATGTCAGTGCATGAGATCGCGCGGCCGCCAAACTAATTTTAAAACGCTTTAGTTTTCTTTATTTTCTTAAAATAAGAAAAAAACGTTATTCCGCTCAGCAGAAAAAAATATTTCTCTTTGATTTAGTTGCACACTGACGAAAACTACATGTCCGTACGAATATTAAATGTCACGCAGGCTATTCGTACGGCAGTGTTTACAAACCTTCCACAAAACTCAAAGCGGCAAATGTTTTGCAGCGTTAAACAATTTCCAAAGACTTCTTGCGTTATGAAAGACACCTTTTAATTGATTTCTGAATGTTTTTGACACGATGTTTTTGCGATTTACAGACGAAAACTACATGTCCGTACGAATAAGTCACACAAGCTATTCGTACGGTAATTATCATTTCTTCTAATCGCGGAGAAAATGCCGTGATTCTCGAATTTAACTGTTGTATCTTTGATAAGATTGATCAAAAGATTCAGAAAAGTTGGCAAGATCGAAACTCACTGCGCGTTCGAGTGATAGAATTTGCATGGTATGATAATTACCGTACGAATAGCTTGTGTGACTTATTCGTACGGAAGTGCCGTTTTTTCCTCTAATCGCGGAGAAAATGCCGTGATTCTCGAATAAAAACTGTAACATATATGTTCATATGAATTAAGCGATTTAGAAAAAAATAAGAATTTGTTTTCTTGTGTGAAAACAAGTGGACATTTTCATGTTTTGAGTCGGTGACCTTTCCTGACTTGGCCGGCCATATTTTTTCTAAGTCTCGCTTTTCGTGTCGCCGTACTCTGTATACATCTGAATCTAAAAGGTAAAATCCAAATCTGTGAAGCTTTTTCAAATGGTTATGAACTTCTTATTAAAACTAGAATAATCTCAAATTGATAGCTCTCTTGATTTCTTTAAAATATCAAAATTTTTAATTGTCCGTACGAATAGAAATTACAAGTCGGCGTACGGTTACCGTACGAATAGCCACTGCGATGACATTTTTTCCCTGTGAGCTTATAAAAGGCTCTGGGTAGTTGTGCATTAAAGCATCCCTAAATTTTCTACGACTAAAATTTCATTTTCTAACGTATAAAATGCTACAACGACAAGTAGAATAAATATTCTTGTTTTGACTTGGAGTCAGTTTTTGGGAATCTAATCAAAAAGCTACTCTGACATCCACGGTTCGGAGCATTGACGCTGATTCGGCGATAGTACTGTGTACAATAATCAATAATATTTCATCGGACGCAATAGAATTTTTATTGCGAAAATAAGAGAAAACCTTTCTAGTAAAACGAAGAACTACAATATGTAGATTAAAAAGCTTCCGAGAGTACGACTTTGGCGCCATTTTTTGCCATGTGCTGAATCGTTACGTCGAGTATCGGCACAAAATATCATAATTGTTGAATGTAAAACATTACTTTTACAATAAATAATCACTTACCAACATGGATTTTCAGCAAACAAGTACTAAACTCCTAAAATCGTCCAAAAAACTCAGCCCGAAACGCTTCTGTTCACTTCAATTTGACAACTACAACTAACTTTTTGATCAAGTGCTAAAAGACATCCCAGTATGCATTGCCGGTGAAACACAGGATACCCGCATGGTGATCACCCTGCCGACGGCCTGACGGCGCCAAGACGGCGCCCATCCTGGATTTTAGACGACTTAAACCACAGGTAGCCCAAGCTCACTATTAGTGGCTATTTATAAGAGAATGTATGTCATTCAATAACACTCAAAATTTCTATCTTAATTTTAATAAGATTCCACGAGACTTCTAGAGTGTGTTGTTCATGCTTTCTTCTAACCTCTGAATGAGTTTCAGTGAAATTCGTCGATTTTAACTGCTCGCCCTAAGCCACTCCATTTTTGAGTGGCTTAGGGCGAGCAGTTAAAATCGACGAATTTCACTGAAACTCATTCAGAGGTTAGAAGAAAGCATGAACAACACACTCTAGAGGTCTCATGGAATCTTATTAAAATTAAGATAGAAATTTTGAGTGTTATTGAGTGACATACATTCTCTTATAAATAGCCACTAATAGTGAGCTTGGGCTACCTGTGCTTAAACCGATACAAGCGTTTTCGCAGTAAAAATTTCTTACAAATTAGGACTGTGATGCATAAGCTAGATTGTGATAAGATATTCCTAATTTTTTACAGCCTGTTGATCTGACTAGACCAGTTTTTGTATCTACTGCAGAATACGGAAGCCCAGGAGGGTCACTGATCGTTTATATTTTTAACTTTTTGCTTTTTGTTTCTGATGTTTCCGTTTTTATTTGTAAGCTTTCAGTTTTTATTTTAACTTTTTGGTTTCTATTTTTTGCTTTTCCGTTTTTAACTTTTCGGTTTTTATTTGTATGTTTTCTTTTTTTATTTGTCGCTTGTCCGTTTTTATTTGTTCCTTTTCCGTTTTTATTTTTCGCTTTTCCGTTTTTATTTGTATGGTTTCAGTTTTTATTTTTCGCATTTCCGTTTCTATTTTTTGCTTTTCCGTTATTATTTTTTGCTTTTCCGTTTCTATTTTTTGCTTTTCCGTTATTATTTTTTGCTTTTCCGTTTTTATTTTTCGCTTTTCCGTTTTTATTTGTTACCTTTTCGTTTTTATTTTTGGATTTTCCGTTTTTGTTTTTCGCCTTTTGCGTTTCTATTTTTTGCTTTTTTGTTTTATTTTTCCGATTATTTATTTTTAAAAATGAAAAACAAAAATTTAGTGTTTTCATAAAATGGAAAAACGAAAAATAAAAACGGAAAAGGAAGAAATAAAAACGGAAAAGCAACAAATAAAAACGGAAAAGCAACAAATAAAAACGGAAACACAGCAAATAAAAACGCTCAGCATAGACCATAATACTCTGCGGGTCAATCGTCATCAACATGGCGGACGTGTGGTTGTGCTGTATATTTTCACTTTATTAGGCGGAATGGACCATGTTTGGAAAAAAAATAATTAGTAGATATTTCAAAGATTTTCATTTTGCAACAAATGGTCACTTGCTGAATTCTGGCGTGCAAAGAAATGTAAACAACCTGGAGTAAAAGGATTCGATTCCAATCCGAAGCTTGTCTTGCCTTTGTATAGTACTGTACAGTACAGTAGTTAAGGCTCTAATGGCTCGCGCGAGATTTTATCGAGGAATTTTTCTGGAAATTCCAGTTTGCATGTAGGTTGTTTTTGAGTTCTGAACACCAAAACAATAAAGGAAAAGGGGTTCGCCATGCTACTTTTAGAGCTATGATAGCTCGATAACGGTCTACTCCACCCTCTAGATCTAGTTGACTGCAGGTGTTTGTAATATTAAAATAAAGCCTTCCGCACGTACTCAAGCAAACAGAGTATCGTAAATAATCAATAAATCTTCGGTATTTGTAGGGAATGGTAAGTTTTACTGAACATTTCAGATCGAGCCCGGGGGAGGTACTACCACCCCAACTTGGGTAAGGACCTCAAAACCCTGACCCTATCCCAGACCTAAAATTTCGATTTTTCATACCCTACCCCAGACTTAACCTAAGAATTGTATACACTATCCTAGATTAAACAGTTAGTGTTAACTACATCGTGGTCATACTACATTTTGTTGACATGCAAAAAATGGTCATCCAATAGATTGAAATCAATATTTACTAACTTTAAATGGAATTTACATCGTTTCTGTGTCGACAGAAAGCGTAGTTTATTTCAGACTAAAACCGACCAAAACCTACCCTTACCCAGACTAAAACGACCAAATTGTAACCCTAACCCAGACAAAAACCATACCCTATCCCTGACAAAATGTCAAAAAAGGATACCCTACCCCAGTCGACCTAAAAGCCCGAAAAGCCATACCCTATAGCGCGGCACATACCCGTATATAGAAAATATAGGCGAGTATATAAGTTTCGGCTGGAATTTAATATAAGCAACTTAAGTTATAAGCTTAACTTAAGTCTTATAAAATAACATCGGAGTCCAGCACAACCACACGTCCGCCATGTTGATGACGATTGACCTGCAGAGCATTATGGTCTATGCTGAGCGTTTTTATTTGCTGTGTTTCCATTTTTATTTGTTGCTTTTCCGTTTTTATTTGTTGCTTTTCCGTTTTTATTTCTTCAAAAACAAAAACGAAAAATCCAAAAATAGAAACGAAAAGGCAAGAAATAAAAACGGAAAGGCAAAAAATAAAAACGGAAAAGCGAAAAAAAAACGGAAAAAGAACAAATAAAAACGGAAAAGCAAAAAATAAAAACGGAAATGCGAAAAATAAAAACGAAAAGGTAACAAATAAAAACGGAAAGAGAAAAATAAAAACGGAAAAGCGAAAAGTAAAAACGGAAAAGCAAAAAATAAAAACGGAAAAGCGACAAATAAAAACTGAAAACATACAGGTAAAAACCAAAAAGTTTAAAAACGGAAAAGCAAAAAATAAAAACGGAAAAGCGACAAATAAAAACTGAAAACATACAGGTAAAAACCAAAAAGTTTAAAAACGGAAAAGCAAAAAATAAAAACCGAAAAGTTAAAAACAAAAAGCAAAAAGTTAAAAATAAAAACTGAAAGCTTACAAATAAAAACGAAAACATTAAAAACAAAAAGCAAAAAGTTAAAAATAAAAACGATCAGTGACCCTCCTGGGCTTCGTAGAATGCAGTAGATACTATTGTACTATGGATGTTATCGTGTTGATATGAAAATAGAGAATACTTCATGGAAAGTGCACGCGTACGGTTTTTATTCACGAGTTGCGAAGTATCGTAAAACGAACTGATGCAGTCTTCTAGCAAGTGAGTTTTATGATACGAAAACAATGAGTGAATAAAAACTATTATACAAAGCACTTTCCATGGTGTTTTCTGTTTATCATATACAAATCGAGATTTCTATAATTTTTTGTCGTTTTGCTGTGAATATGGATATTGCTTTTCCACGGTCAAGATTTTGATTTCAAAAGCACAAAAATCTCTAGAAAACAAAGTTTAAATAACAAACAGACGTCAAGCCAAAACAAAACTAATATGTATTTGTATCTAAAGTGAATTACAGTATAAAATTATAATTCTTTTCAGTGTAAGTTCGACTTTTTGCTCACTGACAGGTGTTTGTTTACAAAACGAGCAAAGACAATGCGAATAATTTGAGTTCATTCAAAGACAAACTTACGGTTAAATTCACGCCCGTTAAACATACCTGGCGTTTCAAATGTCTCTCAAAACTTGAAATAAATTATCTTGAACTGGAATTATCAGTGTTTTTCTCTAAGCTTTTGTTGAAAGAGCTCATTTGGACTAAATTTCCATTCAGCGACTCTGAAACTGCCTGTCGTGAATCCTCCTTCGTTCTTGCCGCAGCACAGCGCGCGAGGTTTTGAAAATCTTTTTCCCCATAGAGTTCTTATTTTGCATGACATCGATGACTTTTGTGATGAATGAGCTTATCTGCTTGAATTCTTACTGAATAAAGATTAATTGAACAGCCAAGACTGAAAATCCTTCGATAAAAAGTGCTGAGAGGAGCCAGTTTGAAGAAAAATTTTCATCAGGAATGAAGTTGCTTCTGATTGGACGTATCGTTTTTCTCACACGTGAAAAATCGATACGTGCATTCTGATTGGCGGAGATTGGTAAACAAACGAAAATCTATTGAATGGCTTTTCTGTGAGTAAATCTCGATATGTATATAATAAACTGATTTACTAAAACGGGTTTTTCTAACACGGTTATTATTATTTGGTGTTCAGATGTGGATAATTCACCTACTTCCAAATTCTTATTAAGACAACAGTAACCAAATCGTCTTTTATTTCTGTCCAAAAAGCCAGGTAAAATTCTTTCGTTAAACCATCATTTCCAGGGATCTTCCGGAAGATCCCATGTGTTTCAACGCATTATCAGTCTTATAACATTATTCCTGAACCGTTTATATCCTCTTTTCGCACATTTCATTATCTGGTTCTGATAATGTTGGAACTGTTGTGAATTTAGACAGAAATTCTAAACATTCGGATTCTGTTTTGTGGGATTTTGATTCAAAAACTTTCCAGTGTTATATAGATATAGCTAGATCTTTTTTTTTTTTTTTTGCAAGTAAAACCAGTAACCACAGAAAGGATCCGAAAAGGCTTCAGATTTTGAGACAAACTCATCGGCTAATCAAGGTAAATAAGGTAATGAATTACATAGAAAAAATAATTATCATCTCATTTTTTCATGGCTATATAAATGTTATTGAACTTGTGGTAGTTTGTATGCTAAAGACTGTCAAAACCAATTGTTTAGTTGTAGTTTTAACTCGGAGATACCATTTCCACCCGGACAGTAAAAGGGTAATTTTTCAAATATAATTAATATGTACACTTTGGTCTTTCTGTCAAGCAATCTGGCAAAGTTTGTGTAAAACAGGATTGATTTTCTTGTGTTTATGAAATGTTTTGTTTATTCTACGACCTATACATTTTTTGATAGATATACAAAATCAGTTTGCGAAAATTTGGATCGAAAATGCGGTTTGGTATGGTATGGTAAAACTTTATTTTGACACGGTAAATTCTTCAGGTACAATTATAAAATATATCTTATTAAACTCTGAACTAATCAATACGCACTAATATACGTTAATATACACTAATTTAAACTAAGAAAATGTAATTTAAATAAAATAATAATAAAATAAAACCCTGCTTTACAAGAATGCCGTGTGTATCGTAGGCTCACCCTGCAAATTTGTGAGATTGCACTTCCTTTCTGAAAACTGGCAGTGACGAAATCTGTCTTATGTCCGAGGGCAAGCTATTTCACAGCACTGCACCGCTATACCTAAAGCTCGGTAAGTACGCGGTAGGGGTACTGCGAGCTTGTTCTCGGCATTTCTGACGGAATAACAGGCAATATCCGACCGATGTACAAATTTCGAGGTCAGGTACATTGGGGCTAGATTAAATAGACTTATCAATACTACGTTGCACATCCAACGTCTTCCAATTCAGTAAACAGCATTGTTATATACCAACTGTCAAAGAACAAAATAAAAAGCAAAACGTCGCTGCATACAGCTAAAGTTTTGAATCAAAATTCACACAAAACTGACCTTTTTTCACACATAGTTTTTCGGAGAATAGTAGCAGCTCTTTTGGTGACATTCCTGGTTGGCTATCATCTTTTTCTCGGAATAAATGTTCATATTGTATATTGGTCTTAAAAGTTTGACAATAAACACGAGTTTTGCCTCATGGATGAATTTGTAAACGCGCGCTGCCGCCTTCAAAGCTCAATCTACTTCCGGTTTTGTTATTACCGGTCAATAAAACTCACTGTTGCCCGCTGAGAGTTGTTGCTGGGGAAACAGCAAAATTTGTTGACGTTCACGTGATGCGCTCTCGCCCAATCAGAGCACGGAAAAAATTGACTTTGACAGTTGGTATATAACAATGAGTTTTATTGACCGGTAATAACAAAACCGGAAGTTGATTGAGCTTTGAAGGCGGCAGCGCGCGTTTACAAATTTTATTCATTCATTCGGACATGCATGAGACAAAACTCGTGTTTATTGTCAAACTTTTAAGACCAATATACAACATTTATTCCGAGAAAAAGATGATAACCAACCAGGAATGTCAACTAACAAAAGAGCTGCAACAATTCTCCGAAAAACTATGTGTGAAAAAAGGTCAGTTTTGTGTGAATTTTTATTAAAAACTTTAACTGTAGGCAGCGACGTTTTGCTTTTTATTTTGTTCTTTGACAGTTGATATATAACAAAACACTTATTGACTGGGACCTCGGGAAAGCAGTATGTTTTGTGGTCCCTCGACCGCCAATGTTTCCCTCGGCTCCGCCTCTGTTTAAATCGGTCACAGTCAATAAGTGTTAATTGTGGTTCAACAGATGCATCGTAGTTTCAGAATGTTCTGAAGTTTTTGGAGATTTTCTGAGAGACCCGAAGTTCCACAGTTGCCCCCAAACCGCGCTGCAGTAGTCAAAATGATGGCTGTACCAGTGAATTGTATACATTAAAAAGAATTTCTCTGGGAACTAAGTGCCTGATGCGTTTCATAGTACCGATTCCCGAGGCAATTTTCTTAGAAATTGCATTAATGTGATTACTCCAGTTCAGATGTCGGTCAGTTTCTACACCTAAAGATTTAGTAACTGTGACTTGTTTCACAGGTTCATTGGAGATTCTGAGAGCCCATCAAGAGAAATTCTGTCTTTGTACAATTCAAAGATCGGTTTTTAAACAGGTATTTTATCTTGGTATATCACTTTTTAACTGGTAGAAAAAAGATTTTGAGTGTTAATCCAGAACGAAAATTTGGATTAAAACTCGCACGAAGGTCTACTTCTTGGCACTTTTCGCCAGTTGCTCGTCATTGAAAAAAATCTCCTCTTAATAATTTTCTGATGTGGTTTAATAGTCCTTTATGGCTGTCAATTTGGTTTCAGTTTAGCTATTAGTAAAGTGGGAAAATCCCCTAGGCTTAAATAACAATGAATTTCAATACTGAAGATGTTTCGTTTAGATTGTAGAAATATAAATATCGTCGTCTTAGATAGAGAAACTTGTAATTGCAGAGTTTATACGTACAAATTTACCAATAAAATGTTTAGAGTGACAACACGAGTGTGCCTTTCATTTACAATGAAAACTTTAATGCTGTGGTAAATTAATCCATTCTGGATACTGATTCTACCTGTGACCTCAATTCTAATTATGATAATTACTCGTGCCCAGGCCTTTAGGCCGGGAACGAGTTATAAAATGCAAATGTTTTTTTTTCTCTTTTCGTCGCCAGAAGAGGCCTTTCTTGCGCAATCGGTCACGTGTTAAAGCTTCTGATCGGTTAAGAGCGCAAGAAACAATGCCTTTCATTCATCACCTTTGTACGGAAGCCCAGGAGGGCCACTAATGGTTTTTGTTTTTGTTTTTAACTTTTCGGTTTTTGTTTTTAACTTTTCAGTTTTTGTTTTTTGTTTTTTGCTTTTCGGTTTTATTTTTTGCTTTTCGGTTTTTATTTTTGAATTTCGGTTTTTATTCTTACATTTCACTTTTATTTTTTGCTTTTCGGTTTTTATTTTTACATTTCACTTTTATTTTTTGCTTTTCAGTTTTTATTTTTGAATTTTGGTTTTATTTTTTGCTTTTCGGTTTTTATTTTTACATTTCACTTTTCTTTTTTGCTTTTTGGATTTTTATTTTTGCTTTGTGTTTTTATTTTTTGCTTTTCGGTTTTTATTTTTACATTTCACTTTTATTTTTTGCTCTTTAGATTTTTATTTTTGCTTTCACTTTTATTTTTTGCTTTTCGGTCTTTATTTTTGCATTTTGGTTTTAATTTTTGCTTTTCGGTTTTTATTTTTACATTTCACTTTTATTTTTTGCTTTTTAGATTTTTATTTTTGATTTTTGTTTTTATTTTTTGCTTTTCGGTTTTATTTTTTGCATTTTGGTTTTATTTTTTGCTTTTCGGTTTTTATTTTTTGCTTTTATTTTTTACTTTTGAAAAAAAATTCTTGTTTTGAAAAAAATATTTCTTTTTTTGAAAAAAAAATCCGTTTTAGAGAAAATTTTTTCTTTTTTTGAAAAAAAATTTCTGATTTTGAAAAATTTTTTCTTTGAGTGGCCCTTCTGGGCCGTCCCATGATGCACTGCGGCACGACATCAACAAAGATGGCGGACGCTTAGAAGGATGAGGAAAATCAATCGTTGCTTGTTATCTGCTCTTTATTACTAGCTTTCTTTCGTTTCTGTAGTTTTTGAGTTTATCTTGTAAACTAGGACTACAAATAGACTTAAGTGCAACATGCAGGCCCATATATACATTAAGGATTGCTTAAATTAGTCTCTCTAGATCTCTCTCTCTCTCTCTCTCTCTCTCTCTCTACCTCTCTCTGACTCTCTCTCTCTGTCTCTCATTTTCTCTCTCATTTTCTGAGACTCACAAAAGTTTCAAGTTCCAACACCCTCGGGATTTTGATGAAAAAAATTCAGCTCTTTATCAAGTCTCAACCCCTTGTCTGCACTTCTCCCACCTTCGGGGTTTACTTTGATGGCTACATGATTCAGTCCAATAAAATCTCAGTCAGTCAATAAGTACCAAATTATTTCATATGGTCACAATAATATGTGTAATATGCCCGGGGGGGGGGGGGGGGGGGGGGTTATACGGGTATGTTCCACGCTATAGGGTATGGTTTTCCAGCTAATTAGGTCTGGGGTAGGGTATCCTTTTTGATATGGGATAGGGGTAGGTTTTGGTCGGTTTTAGTCTGGAATAAGCTACGCTTTCTTTTCACACAGAAACAATGTAAATTCCATTTAAAAGTTAGTAAATATTGATTTCAGTCTGGGATAGGGTGTACAATTCTTAGTTTTAGTCTGGGGTAGAGTATGAAAAATCGAAATTTTAGGTCTGGGATAGGGTCACTGGGTTTTGAGGTCCTGGCGGCACACCATTACCCCACCCCACGGGGTAATATAGGAACAATTACCTTTACATTTTGTAACGGCATCATATCTCAAAACATATCGCAATCATATCACAAAAAGGATACCCTACCCCAGACCTAAAAGCCGGAAAACCATACCCTATAGCGTGGAACATACCCGTATAACCCCCCCCCCCCTGAATTGGATTGGACTGAATCATGTAGCCATCAAAGTAAACCCCGAAGGTGGGAGAAGTGCAGACAAGGGGTTGAGACTTGATCAAGAGCTGAATTTTTGTCATGACTTTTGTGAGTCTCAGAAAATGATCAAATGATTTGTGAGTCCCAGAAAATGATCAAATGCCCGACTGGGGGACTGCAAATCCTCATATATATATAGATATAGATACATGTAGATAGAGAGAGAGACAGAGAGAGAGACAGAGAGAGAGTCAGAGAGAGGTAGAGAGAGAGAGAGAGAGAGAGAGAGAGAGAGAGAGAGAGAGAGAGAGAGAGAGAGACTAATTTAAGCAATCCTTAATGTATATATGGGCCTGCATGTTGCACTTAAGTCTGTTTGTAGTCCGTAGTTTACAAGATAAACTTCAAAAACTACAGAAACGAAAGAAAGCTAGTAATAAAGAGCAGATAACAAGCAACGATTGATTTTCCTCATCCTTCTAAGCGTCCGCCATCTTTGTTGATGTCGTGCCGCAGTGCATCATGGGACGGCCCAGAAGGGCCACTCAAAGAAAAAATTTTTCAAAATCAGAAATTTTTTTTCAAAAAAAGAAAAAATTTTCTCTAAAACGGATTTTTTTTTTTCAAAAAAAGAAATATTTTTTTCAAAAAAAGAATTTTTTTCAAAAGTAAAAAATAAAAGCAAAAAATAAAAACTGAAAAGCAAAAAATAAAACCAAAATGCAAAAAATAAAACCGAAAAGCAAAAAATAAAAACAAAAATCAAAAATAAAAATCTAAAGAGCAAAAAATAAAAGTGAAATGTAAAAATAAAAACCGAAAAGCAAAAATAAAACCAAAATGCAAAAAATAAAACCGAAAAGCAAAAAATAAAAACAAAAATCAAAAACAAAAATCTAAAGAGCAAAAAATAAAAGTGAAATGTAAAAATAAAAACCGAAAAGCAAAAAATAAAACCAAAATGCAAAAAATAAAACCGAAAAGCAAAAAATAAAAACAAAAAGCAAAAATAAAAATCCAAAAAGCAAAAAATAAAAGTGAAATGAAAAAATAAAAACCGAAATTCAAAAATAAAAACCCGAAAAGCAAAAAATAAAACCGAAAACAAAAAACAAAAAACAAAAACTGAAAAGTTAAAAACAAAAACAAAAACCATTAGTGGCCCTCCTGGGCTTCCGTACCTTTGAGCGAGTGCGAACTCTTCGAAGGTCTTCGAAGTGAACGCCAGTCAGGAACTTTAGGAATGCAAGATGGCGGACAGCCCAAAAAATGGCTTTCAGAGACAGGCTTTTCCAGCAGTGAGACAATAGAAAATGGAGCTTTTAACTCGAGATATACCTAGACACTTATAAGAGCTTCAGAATGGGCTGTTATTTTGAGCTTGATCTCCAATACTTTGACGAAATATCGAACTCCGATGGAGTACTTGAAAACTGAAGCTCTCGCGACTCGTAACAATTCCTTTGAGCTGGAAATCTACGAATTTCTCACCCTACATGTTGCTAAACGAACGCATATAGAGGCAAGTCAATTATATTTTTACTGGGCTACCTGTGGTCGCCCAGTCTTAAATTACCTTTGTTTTTTCTGATTCGCGTGCAGACAAAATGCAAAAATTGCGCAATACACCTCCCCGTAATGCTTTGCGCGCGCAGGGTTCAAGGAGTGACTAGATACAAAATGGCCGCCATTAGAGATGAGATTTCGAAGTAAGTTTTTAGCCTTTTTCTTCGGTATTATTGTTGTTCTTTCCATATGTTAGATAGAATTAGCCTTTGAAAATCTAGAGGAGATTTGTTGTTGAATATTTTGCTGATTCATAGAAGATTTTAAAACTTCATCGATCGTACTTGAAATACGGAAGTCAAACTTCAAATCGGTCTTCTCAAAACCTAACCAAAGCATTCTAGCCGATCTATCGGGAACCACACACAATTCCAATAGACGTAGTACTTTTATTTGTCAATAATAAATTTAAGAAAAATACATGGAAATAAAGCTTTTGTTTTTTTTCAAAGTCTTGTTTTGAACAGTGATATATTTTCATGTGCGTGATCGAGAAAGAATACCAGTCAAGAGAATTACACGCATCACAGATAAATCCAGGAAAACTACAAGTCATCTGTTAAAAAAAATTGAATTATCACAGAGGAGTGAATCATTCCAATTTTATTTTGTCAAGTGATATAGAAACAAACCCTGGTCCTATTGATCCCTTTAAGACTATCCAAGCACCTTGTAGTCAAGTTTGGGTTGAAAGTAGGTACCAAGTGTGTAGCTATGTCCCTTAACATCACTAATATTTGAACTGTATGGTAGTTTATCTAGACTCAATCTAGAGTGTCCCGACAAACATTTTTAATGTTATAAACAGAAGAACCTGAAAAAATTTCCATATTCAATACTACCTTTAGATAAAATACACTACTACAGTCCAAGCTACAGTGGTATATTCATGACTGTTGTACACTAGAAACTTTTGATTACTGTACATCATTGGTGAATCCAATGCAGTCTTTATAATCACACAAAATTATATCTCATTCATAACAACAATAGGTTGTAGTACTGTGGCCATGTACAGTACCTCAGATGGTAAAAACTATTTGATTCTGACATGCTAGAAATGCAATTACTATGCCTCACCCTCAAGAAACCTGTGCCCTTTATTAGAATGCTGCTGTGCTATATCTTTGTATTCTCTTTGTTTTTCTCTGATAAAATCTACCTGGTATTGGAATTCAGAGACTTAGAGCTCATTTGTAGAACATGGAACAAAATTCCACAGTTCACTTAATACTTCTGCTGAATAGCCTATAATTAGATGCACACATAGGCTCAGAACCTAATGCACACACTGATCTGTACAACCCAATGCCAAAATCCACAGGTAGCCCAGTTACCCTGCCAACAGGGTCTAGTTCATTCAAGCATTCAAGAGATCTTGAGACGTTTTTGTAATGAATTTTAACACAATTCTGGCCAGACAATTTATTTATATATTTTCATGGAATCAAGACTCTATTTGACCTGATGCGTTTGGTCACGTAATAGATAAAACATCTGAAACATGAACGCCGAAAAAATACACGATTTGTTATTGTGTCAAAAACGTCGTTGTAGAAGTCTTTACAGCAAACAATTGAGATATATAGTGAAATAAAAAGTTGAATAAACTGGTATATTTTTGCATGTTGGGATAAAGGCAAACACTAAGCTGCTGACAGACAAATTGACTAATCAGATATTCTCTAAAAAAGTCAAAAAAGGTCTTTATTATGTTACGGTTAGAATGCGTAAAACGGCTCGGGGAAGAGTACGCACGGGGCCGGTCACTGAAGGGCTCCCGGGGCACGAGTGAACGCACGTGTGCGTCTTGTTCATATACAAATCCATCATACAGGAAAGTTCATTAATCTACTGTTAGTAGAAATGTTAACAGAGCTTCAAAAATCGATCAAAATATTCCTTAGACGTGCTAGATACAGAGAACCGTTCCGGGGGGGTACGGGGGGGGAATCCCATATATTTCCTATGCGGGTATGTGCCGCTGGATAGGGTATGGTTTTTTCTTGAACAGGGTATACATTTTACCCAAAATTGTCTTAAACAGGATCTATAATTTTGACGAGATCCCAACCCATATCATCTTTTTGTGTCTTTAGATAGGGTACGATATTCAAAATAATCTAATCTAATCATATGCAACGGATCGGAATCGAATGACGAGGCTAGGGTCGATTTTCTTCTCATTTGTCTTGAACAAGGTATGACTTTTTACTCGTGCCCAGGCCTTTAGGCCGGGAACGAGTTATAAACTGCAAATGTTTTTTTTTCTTATTCTCTGTTCGTCCTGAGAATGCAGCATTTCTGAGTCAGCATTCTTGCGCACTCGGTTAAGTGATGAATCGGCTAAGTGATGCACTCCCAATTGGTCAAGAGCGGAAGAAACAATGCCCTTCATTCATCGCCTACTCTTCGTAGTGAACGCCAGTGAGGAACTTTAGGAATGCAAGATGGCCGACTACAACGAAAATCGCTTTCAGAGACAGGCTCTTCTCGGAATAATACATCGTAAAGTGGGGCTTTTAACTTGAGATATACCTAGACACTCATAAGAGCTTCAGAATGGGCTGTTATTTTGAGCTTCATCTCCAATACTTTGACCAAATATTCAATTCTAATTGGAGTACTTGAAAGTAGGCCCTCGCGATACGAATTATTTCCTATGAGCTGGAAATCTACGAAGTTCTCATCCTACATGTTGCTAAACGAACATACATAGAAGCAAGTCAATTATATTCCTCATTTAAGCATTCAAGAGATCTTGAGAGGTTTTTGTACTGAATATTAATATCGGAGACCATTGCATGGAATTAGGTTCCATTGACCTTGTATTTCGCGTTTGGTCACGTAACGTCTTTTATTCAATATATAAAACATCCGAAAAATACACGATTTGTTATTGTGTTAAAAACACCGTTGTAGAAGATTTTACAGCAAACAATTGAGATACATAGTGAAATAAAAAAATGAATAAAACTGGTATATTCGCAGGGGATATTTTTGCATGTCGGAGATATACAATACTCATGTATGATAAGAGGCAAACACTAATAGCTCAGTGCTGACAGACAACTTGACTAATCAGATATTCTTTAGTTTTAATAAGTTAACCGATTCAAAAAAGGTCTTATGTTACGGTTAAATATTTCCCGGAATGGTGAAGAATGCGTGAAACGGCTCGGGGAAGAGGGCTCCCGGGGCACGAGTGAACGCACGTGTGCGTCTAGTTTCACTTTCGAGTGTCTTAAACAGGGTCAGGTTTCTAGAACTCCGGCGGCACATCCCTATCCAAAATCGGGTTGAGTACCCCCCCCCCCCCCCTCCGGGGGAACCGTTGTGAAAAAATTATACAGACAATGAGAAAAAGAAAAGTTCGACAGAGACTTACAACTATTATTAGAAAATCAACTCTTGCCTCGTGTAAGCTATACAATACAATAAGTAAATATTATAATGTCAAGTATGCTCTTTTTGCAATAATATAATAATTATTATTACCACGATGGGGGGGGGGGGGGGGGGGAGAGGAGCTCTCCCATACATTTGCTATATGGGGGTGCTTCGCCCGAAAGGGGAACCTTTTTGAGGCATAGGAAAGGGTAGTAAATTTGCAATTTTGGGTATACCAAAGGGTAGGGAATTTGCGCCTTGAGGTACGAACTGATTTGATATATTAAAGGATAAGGGGTCGAAAGTAGGGGCAGAGCACCCCCGTACAACATTCCTGAAAGCGCCTTTATTTGCTTTTGCCCCTCTTCCCTCTCCCCAATCACTCTTATGGTCCGTCA
Organism: Telmatactis stephensoni; assembly: GCA_029948255.1. Taxonomy (NCBI): domain Eukaryota; kingdom Metazoa; phylum Cnidaria; class Anthozoa; order Actiniaria; family Isophelliidae; genus Telmatactis; species Telmatactis stephensoni. Next base: position 417,072 of record JALIZF010001709.1, on the reverse strand, counting down.
CTTCGTTTAAACGTACACTTGGTGTTGTATTACAGTCTGGACATATTGTCTGGAATATGGATGTATTAAGTTACAATTATGTTGCAATGTCATTTGCTACGTGATCATTTTATTTGCATTAAAAGTTAACGTTAAATAACTTTCTCTGGGTCTTTGCTTGTTTTCCATAACGCCTGTTATAGTTATCAGGATTTCTTTGATAAGTTATTTTTGTTTTAAATTCCTCAAGCCGGGCTTCCTGTGATGTACGTAAGACATAATTTCAGTCCGCGCATAAGGAATCCCTCATTTCGATAACGTTTTGCTTAAACGATATGCAAATCCAATGTAAATACAGGCTCTGGTAAATCCAAGAAAACCTTTACCTGTAAAACACCATTTCAGTGAAGACAATAACGAAGATGCGCTTTCAGACAGATTTGGATGACGTGGAATTTTGCGTGCGACAACCCAGCCGGGCCTTAAGCCCAAATGTTCACGTACCTTCGCAGTGATTGGTCGAGAACTATCAGGAGATGCAATGTATCAAATGTCAGTCGGCGTACAAAGTTGATGAACAACTTCGTAATATCAATCAAATGTAGGAAGTCTTCTGTCGTTCTGGCGAACTTTTACTCAGCTGAAAACTCCCTTGATGTTCGGTAATGAAGAAATCCCCGACAGTACATGGAAAGCTGATTGCTTGCCGTGTGTTTCAGTAAGGAATTGGTGCGGAATGTGCCTTTGAATCCATCAAAAACATCCTTCAGCTGTTTTGGTCGACAGGACAAAACACGACCCAACATGACTTTAGTTATCGTTGGGATTTTGACGGTGCTCTCAACTTTTGCGCCTATAACAGATGCAAGTAAGTGCAAAGTCGATTATTAGTCGGTTATTACTTGCAGTAACAATCAATAGGCTTTATTCATGAGCTAACATCTTAGTGGCTTTTTATGTACAAAGCGAAACTAAATCCTTCGTCACTGAGTAATTTACGCGTGTTTTCATTCAGTATCAACAACTAAATTCGCCGATACCGATCTATATTAATGAAATTATGCAATGAAGGATTTCTAAATCTAGGAAACGTAACATAAGCTTTCTATTCAGTGGTAGACAGTACTATTTTGTCTGGAGTAGTCGTGTGGTCAGACAAGAAAACTCGTGACCTCTACATGATCTGTGTGGCAATTATTTAGTCTTCGTCGATATTACATCAGCCAAAATAAACAGAATCACACACAAGAGAAAATACATATTTCTTCTGGTGTATTAGTTTTGGGCACAATCGAGCGTTTTAACAGATTTTTGTTACTTATTCAGAAAATAATAGTTTCTGGATGCAATTCCGGGACATTTGCCAGCATTCTCGAGACTGCATAAATAAGTTTCCCCGCAACTGCGAGCATGATCCTTATAAAGACCTTTTATTCCTATTTTAATTCATGCTAAATAATCTCCTCGAGCAGATGGCCCTATGTACTAGTATTTTGCAGGAAAAAATCCTTTTCAGAATAAGAAGTGATTTATTAAAAATGTATTACATTTAAAAGTAAGAAAAACTAATAAAATTAGTTCCCATTTAAAAATACTTTTTAATGTTATTGAGATTATTGGTAGTGATTGAATACCTTTCAGTGAGCCTCTATGATGTAACAGACATATTTTAAGAATTCCTTCATGAGTCACAGGACGTACAAAGTACTATGACGATGTTGTCAGTGACAGATGGTATGATCGCCAACATTGTCAAAAGTTCAAAGGTGTCAAAACTCTCATAAACGTGATGGCTTTGTTTTTGTGCCTTACATTCCAGACAGAGCTCTTTTCCTCATTTTTCTAGCTATTATATAGTTGTCTTCAAAATTCACTAGGTGTTGTAACTTGCAGCTTGGTTTTTGGACTATCAAAATCAGTTCTTGTAGATCATTTGATACTGTTAATGCATAGCTCATGAGCTTTTCAAAAGTTTTTAAAGTTGATCCATTCTTCTGTTCTGCTGTTCAAATGGACAACAATTCAAAAGAGACTCAAACCCTTATATACCTGCTTAGTATTGCAATCCTCATTTGCATGCTTCTTGTTCCCAAAGGAGTACGAGCACCTGAGAGACCTGTTGTCCCCAATGTTACAGCAACAAGCCCCACAGAAATCAAAATGAGTTGGTGTCGTGTGAAGCCTAACAAGATTGAGATAGATCACTATGAATTATTCATTGATAATGAGCTGGAGTACTCCGGGATTGATGTGATGTATGTGGCCAAGAGATTGAAACCTTGGACATGGTATGAGGTGAAACTGAGAGCTTGTGGTTTTCAGCCAGGGTTCTCTTGTTCACCATTTTCAAGGCCTATATTGGTGAAGACCCTCTCTAGCAGTAAGTATAGTGTGACATCTTTGTTATTCTTCTTTTTCCATTGTGGAACTTACATATATCTAATTAGCAATGGAAAATGGTCTCATTGATTTATCACTAGGTTTATTTTGAAGGGATTCATCCAAAAACAGTAAATTCTGGTCTATTCCTCTAGAACTGATGAAATTTCATTAGCTATTACTTGGATTACTTTTATATGGACTACTTCAATCAGTGCAAAGTGTATATATTTACCTAATCTTGCACTGCTTGCTCAGATAGTTGTAACTGATTGCTTTACACACATTTCTTTCAATCACCTTTGAAAAGAATGACACTTCAGGGGTGGATTTAGGGGAGGGGTGCAGGGTGTTGGCACACCCTTCTGGGATGACTTTAGGTCCTTTTTCCTCAATATTTTTCCAAAATGATCCTCCCAGACGTTTCCAATTTATAAGATGGTGCAACCCCCTCCTGAAGGTGATACATCCCTCCTGAAGATAATCCTGGGTCTGCCCCTGACACTTAATGAGAGCTAATGTAAGTTGATCTTCATTGATGTTACTACTAACAATGTACAACAAATTGCAATTTTTTAGGTGAAAATGACACAGCCATTCATTCTACTGCATCAGTGTTTAAAGCTGTTGTGGTGCCTACATACATGTTTATGGCTGGAGTATTGGTAGGAGTAGTTATCTTGGCTATGGCTTTGATATGGAGGTGAGTGATGATGTGTGATATTACAGACTCCATGAAATATGACAGTGTATGTTGCTTGTGTGAGTAGTCTGTGTTAGTAGGGACTGAATTACTAAAGTTAAATGCAGCATGCATTATTTTATAGAAAATTGGTATTAGCAGTAATAGAAAATGTGACACAATTAATTTGCATGCAAGCCTTGCTTCAAAGCTGAGTCTTTGCCAACATGAACAACAAACTGTGACATAGTAATTACAAGATCAAAACTGAGCTAATCAAAAATAACCTTGGACAAAAGTTCTTTCAAGAAATGTCAAGGACACTTTGCATGTGATAACATTAAAATATTTATTGTTTGGATAAGAATATGATCCAGTGATTTATCAAATGTGTATACAGCAACAAAAGACACAAAAGAAGAATGTACTATTAACAATAGGACCTCATTGTCCTATTATTAATGACAACAAATGTAATTTTGACCTTATCTCTTTTTTTGATCCTCTTGAGGTAAAGATGCAGCAAGTAGTGGCCTGTTTTTGTACAGATGTGATCTTTTATAGAATATAGTTTCTTACCACTGTTGACACATGATTTGTAACTTTTGAACTGTCAAACTAAAGATCTTCTAAAGAAGTCATGATTACAAGATGTTCAACAGGCCATCATCCTTGACAGTTTATAACAAAGTCTTATTGTTACAAAGTGGCTAAGACTTATAGAAGCTGCTAGGATTGTATGCATTAGGAAGTAATGACATATAATCTTGGACACAACGCCCCCAGCCCACCTCCCCCTAATAACTCCTAAACTTGCATAATATAAAAGGCAAGCTCATTGTAGCTAATTGAGAACAACAGGTATTACATGAATATACCTTGAATATACATGAATATACATTAATTTCCATTCCAACAAGTTTAGTGATATTGTAATGTTTTATTGACAGATACTTGCAGTCAAATGATACATGGATGAATGAACCAGCATTTGAACTACCAACTCACATACAACCAGGAGAGAAACTTTGTCTCAAAGGAAAATTAGCCAAACTAAACTCCTTCCTATCAACCAATATGGCTGGAAATGGTAGCAAAGGTAAAAAAACTGCAACAGACAAGACAGAACTGAAAGATTCAAATATCTATCATCAGATTATTGAAACTGAAGAAGGAGTCCATGTTTGTGCCAGCTCAACAAGTGAGAATATTAGTGGAAAACAAGAAACATCTGTGCAAACAGTTGACTCTTGTCTTTTGATTGATGACTCTATTCATGATACTCAAGAAAATACGAGTTCAAATCATGAGGGGCAGCCTATGACCTGGGGTTCAACATATAAAGACACTTTAGAACAAGAATCATCAGATGTATATTCCGATACATCAGACCACCAACTCATAAAAGATTACAATAACAATAGTATTAAAGGAGTGACAGATATTCAAGAGACACAGAATACCAGTGATGGAATACATCCTTCAACAGGAAGCAGCCATCAAACATCAAGTTATATCATTCCAACTACCAACACAACTAAAGAGAAAGATCAGGACTCTATTCCACATCTACCAGATGGTGATCATGATGAAATAGCACACAAAGTGAATTTGTCAAGCTCTGATGAGTCACATGACACATCAAAGGGTGTGGTTGTGGTCGTCGACAACAGTAACATTTACATTGGAGCACAAGAATGTGCAAGTACAAACCACGCTGGTGAAAAGAAACGTCATGTCAGGCTGAAACTTCAGAACTTGGTCAAGATCTTAGAGAAAGACAGGCCAAAGGAAAGGACATTTGTTTGTGGTTCAAGTCCACCTGCAACAGAACATGTGTGGGATGTGTACAGGTGAGAACTGTCTAAAAATGACTTACAGGGTTGTCAGACAACCTAACAAAAAAGCCTGGTGTGGGTGAAGTTTGAGTAGGATTTCATTTAAAAATTCTTGACATTCCATTAAACTTTTGTATCAAGACAAGAATCCCATCACCTGACCCATTGTCTGTCTTGAACAAGCTATTATTGTTAATGTGGCTAATGAGGGGGAAGGATGTTATTGGTGTAAGATGGCATCATTTTACTACAACTACCAAATGAAAATGCTTTACAGATTTTCTTCCTTATTCAAATTTTTATTCCCTCTTGAGAACGGTCAAACAATTGGCACTAATTATTTTACAAAAGAAAAAAGCATTCTGGCTGTTGTAGTATATGACACAGTAATGCAAATCCTATTCTTGCCTGCTAATCAGAGGTGCCTGCTCATGTAAGGTTAAAAATCTAGGAGAAGGAAACAAGGCTTGTTGTCAGATTATGGGAGAGTCCATGTACTGAGATGTCTTGTTTATGGAGGTTTGAATGTTTTATCTTTATAAAGGCATCTTGGTTATGTGGTTGACTTGGAGGAAAGGCGAGGAAAGGATGAACAGAGAGTGGATGAAGGACTACATCTCTTTATCTACAAGGTAAACACTGAACAGATCAACAACAGCATTTCATGTTATTGAAGGACACCCAAGTTGTCTTAATATTGCTGACATGCCTGTCTTACAAAGTCTAATGATATACAATCAAAATGATTATATCCTTCAGCAAGAAACAACAAATGGTGCCTGTAATTTTATAGGGTTTTCCATTAGAATGACACATTTTATTTTCCTTTCTACTAGGCCATTTGTGAACTATCCCCACGAGTGTTAGTTGTTGCTAGTGGTGATGGGATGAAAGGAAAGTCTGAAAACTCCACTAGTTTTCCTGGTTGTGCGACACTGGCTTTAGAGAAAGGATGGAATGTGGAAGTGTACTCCTGGAAACATTCCTTAAGCACAGAATGGCTTAAGCTAGCAAAGAAGTATCCAGATCATCTCACTATAAACTTACTTGACAAGTAAGTACATAATTGTACTTAATACCTTTTACAAAAATCATCATCAAGGTTGGAGCTCCCAAACAATATGGTAGGGTTTTCCTTTAATAACACAAAGACACAACACAGCCACTGCAACTGGGCCATACAACATGATGAAAGTTTTTGCAAAAGTTTTCCTATTTTGTAGCCAAAGTACTAACTGAAGGGCTCCCTATGAAAATGGCGTAAGTGATTTTTTTCAGAGGTATAAAATGATATCAATTAATTTTCCTGTGCCAAAAAATCAATGTCTGGACATCCATCAAAAAGTCACTTGAGTCATTTTCAAAGAGAACCCTTCAATATTATTACAATATCCCTATATATCAACCCAAATAAAAGAAGAAAGCTCTGACCAAAATCAAATTTCTTTGAACAGTTCAAAGTAGTTATTTAACCATGAACATATTTTAAAAGCTCTCACTACCTACTTAGCAAGGAATTTATTTTTTACAGATATGTAAACCACATCACATTTGTTGATGGAAAGCATGGAAGAAAGTGTCTCCCTCTGGCTGGAAACCAAGGAAGAGAGAGATCAGGAAGTAATGAGTCAAGACCTGGACGACTAACACATCATAATGGATAATAGGGTGGTTAAGCAAACAATTTGATGTGAAAACAAGATATGAGATGATAAAAATATCACATTAATTTTTTGTGTGTGAGAGACTACTGTAACCACATCACAATGCCATGTTCAAGACCTCATTTCACTTGTTTTCACACTTTCTTTTTGACATTGTTAAGTTCAGTGTTCATTTTGAACAAAATTCGTCAGCACATGGCATTCTGTTTCATGTTGCATCATGTTTGCTTAATCACTACAAATGCTATTACTTTTCCTCAGGATTGTAATTTTATATTTCAGTATTTAAACCTTATCAAACTAGACTATGTCAAAGAAGTGAATTGTAAATAGTTTTAGAGATTGAAGATATTTATATTTTAGTATACAATACCAAGACAAAGCATGTAGATGTAGTTAGCTTTAATTTGCATATTTCTTGTTATCTGTAAATATGCTGAAAGATGCTGCTTAGAATGTGATTTAGTACCAATTCTTAGATGTCAATGTGTTATTTGCATCCTTGTCAATGAATTGTCAATTAAAAAACGTTTTCCAATTAAGTAAAGTAGCTGATCTGGAAAACATTGAGGCAAAATACAGTGCATTTAACATAACTTTTGAAAGAGGGTTCCAAAGTTTGAGTTGTACTCAGAAGTTCACAATGAACTTCACTGGCAAACTTCAAACTTACTTTCCTTGAAAATTTAGAAAAATTCCCTAAAACAGATTTTCTTGATTCAAGCTAGCCAGTTAATTGGATATCTATCTTGATTGTCAAATGGTAAACTTGGAGCAGAGCACTGCCTTGTTTTGTGATGGAATTAATGCTCAATGCAAATCATGGTTCTAATGAATTCCCAGTTTGAGAGGGAACAAGTTTGAAGTTCACCAAGGACGTTCATAGTCCAGTTCTAAAAGTTGAACTTCAGAACTTTTAATCAACCTTTAGAACCTACTTGTCAAAGGTTACGTGAAATGTACTAAAAAATCTCAAAATGAATTTCAATAACATAATTTTCCATCAAGGTAGAAATACAATTTTCCTTGTAGATTAACTGTAAATTTCCAGTTATCATCATTTAATGTACATAGTTACATGTACATGTGACATACAAGCATGGATTATTATTTGTACTTTGAAAGAGTTTGTCCTCAATAAAAACACTGATTGTATATCCCTTGTTTATATTTTATTAGTATGCTGTACAGAAACAATTCTGTTGAGGGTTTGACAAAATTTGATCACTTTATACAGTACATGGAGTTTGCCCAACAATGTTTCAAGGACATCAAATGTTGATTGAAAGCATCTAAAATGATGTACCCCCGGGGAGGGTACTCCCTATATTGGTGTGCTAGGGATCATCATCATATTTTTTAGGGGTTCAAATCGTAGATTTGGTATTTTTTAGGGGTCGTCAGAGAAAATCCAAGGTTTTTCAGAAAAGATGGTATTTTTTAGGGGTACAAAATAAACGAGATGATTTTTTTTACTTACTGCCTTTTTATTAGAACACTTTTTGTTTGATTTTTTGGTATTTTTAGGGGTATTTTTGAGCTGTTAGGTATTTTTTAGGGTCGAAAATTTTGGCATTTGGGTATTTTTTAGGGTACGTTTTGGAGGTTTCCGACAATCATCCCTAGCGTTTTGACCCCGAAGAACACCCCCGGGGATGTACCCTGCAAGGTAATTGTCCTCAAGTGTGAGGAAAATTGTCTCTGCTTGAAGGTTAAAATGATGTGGTCATGTTATAAAGTGTGTTACATTGTACATTTTGAATTTTATGATTACTTATGATCAAATGCAAGGAAAATAATTATCAACCTCTATGTTAACCACAGTTATAGTACAGCAATTCAGTCCTGGGTCCAGTTGTACAAAAGTTGGATAAAGTTATCCACCAGATAAGAGTTATCCACTGTATAGATTTTGTATAGATTTTATCCGCTGGATAAGGATCTATCCACTGGATAGCACTATTCACCCTTCGTACAACTGACCCCAGACCCTCAAATAATTGGGCTTGACTAGTAGGAGTAGACTATGTGCAACTTGTTTACAAACATTAACTTATATCATCTTACACATTCTTTTGACAATTATTGCACTGAATATTTAACACTATCAACCTTCAAAATTCTACATGCAGACAAATTACATGTATAGACCTCCATATACATAGGTAGGTGAAAATGCAAATGTCTTCTTTGCCTGTTAACAACTGTTTCTCTTCTTGTTCTTTTTACCAGAACAGCAACTAACGAAAATGCAACTGATGATATTGACTTTGTTTATATAATAATTGGCATATTACGCGCGCTCTGATTGGTCAAACAACCATGTGTGATTAGAGTACACACACATGGATGGCGTCATCGAATCTTACGCGCGCTCTGATTGGTTGGAATGTTTCGATAAATATTATATAAAACAGATAGATTCCATTTTTCTGTGTGTCTGTACTCTAATCGATGCACAGAAGACGTCAAAATGTGGTGAGAACAACAGTCACGCCACTCGACCTCGTCTCGTGGCGTACTTTTTTGTTCTCACCACATTTTGACGTCATCTGTGCATCGATTAGAGTACAGACGCACGGAAAAATGGAATATATTTGTTAAATAGATGACATACATACATACTTATATATACGTGTATCATAACCATAATCTTTAAAAACAAAGAAGCCTATTTTGTAAACTGTTCTCCTACATGTAATTCAAATACCAGGCTGAGAGAAGGATTCAATAAGGCATTAATTTGCTTAATATCTAGATTCATTATTGGGTTGCCTTTGTTTTCTTTGACTTAGCTTTACTCTTTTCTGCTTTCTTGTCTCGTTTTTTTAAGTTATCCATATTAGCTTTCAATACATTGGCATATGCCTGCAATGGAAATAGTGGAATGATTAACAATATCAATCATATTTCATCGCTGTGTGTAGTTCTGCAGAATACTAAAACTATACCAGAGCGAGTATTGGATACATGTAAACAGGATTATATGTTTGTTAGAAAGAGAGGAAGAGGGAATAAAAAATCACCAAAAGAAATCAAAAATGGAAGGAAGTAATGATAGCATTCCTGGAGGGAAGAGCTTCTAGATTTCCAGTTTCCTCATTTAAATTCACAAACAAAATAATTCATAATTCATAAATACAATGTAATTATATACTTACTAAATGAAATCTGTTAACATCTTTGGTAAAAACCTGAAAACAAATCACTAATGTTAGAACACTTTGAACAATTAATTAAAGAAGTAAAAGATGTTTAATAACAGTACACAGTGCTTACATAAAAGGTATTCAGTAAGGGTTTGCAATATTAAAGTTTCTCAGAATACAGAATCTGGTTGTTAAATGGAAGTCCAAATTAGGGATGTAAACCAAAATACAAGTGGGAATCAGGAAATCTAATTATTGAAGGATTGGGACATTGAGGGACAGTAGCAAAATACAAGACTGTGTGAATTGAAATCATTTACTTAGTCCCAAATAATGATTAACTTAAACTGAAAATTCATTTGAGGTTGTTTTCTTTCTTACCACAGTACTAATTTTTTTATTTCCTCTTGTTGCTCGAAAAAGACATCTGCTTTCTCCTTCTTGTTCTACTGCTGTAAGTTTGCTGGTTTTCTTTGAGCCCCTGGGTTTGGGCTTTGTCTGTCCATTATCTAAAGATAACAAGCACTAAATTTATGAATAGGTATATTAAACCTTTATATCATAGCTGGCACAGTCAATGCATTGTGGTGGCATGTGGTATGTTCATGGCAGGAAATTTAAATGTTTTTGCTGACATAATGGCACTAAGATAGTCACTGACAGCATGGTGCACTCTTGTAACAAAACCAATCCATTCTTTATGGTCAAAAGAACTGTTTCCTTCAATTGGCAAAGTAATCCTGCGAACTGAATGTTCAGAGATGAGCATTTATTCAACTGGCATTTAATTCATGGCATTACCATTACTTATATAAAAACATGAGAACATCGAAAGGAAAATACTGGCAACTTTTGAATAACTTGAGAATTAGGATCACTTTCTCTTGATCCAGATGACTTTTCATGGCCTGTGTGTACCTCCAAAAAATCATTGGCCACACTTCTGATACAAATTCCATGATACTTGAACAGACATATGAAAACTAACATAAAGACCAACAAATCAAGTAACAGATCCCAATATACTGACTCTTGGGGTCAGCATGAAGCCCTCTTGAAGCGCAGAGGTGATTGGTTTAAAAAACAGAGGTCTTTTTAGAATGACGAATATTCATTGGATCCTAGCTATTATACTCCAGTGGCCAATCACAAAATGCATTCAAATGTACTTCATGCTATAGCCCTGGACTCTTGGTCAACAAGTCCCCTCCCCCCCCCCCCCCCCTCTCCCCTCAAACAAAAAACAAAAACAAGAAACAAAAACAAGCAGAAAAAAAATTTAAGTTGACATGTTCTATTCTTTACAATTAAGTTATAGACCAAATTTATCATTGTCTTTCTGCCCATGAGCAAATGAGTGAAACTCAAAGTAATGGAGATTTCATGGTCAATAAAAACATATTATACAAATACTTTAGCTGAAACCAAATAATTAATGATAATTTCCTTACATTTCTTTAAAGTGATGTTCACTGATCCTGAATTTCTTGATTTTTGTAAAAGATACGTCAGCTGTGTCAGAAACTACAAGAAATAACATAAAATTACTCAACAAAACCAATCAAAAAATTCTCAAAACGCTAAGCATATGTATATCTATGAAAAGACTTTACACTTACCCCATCATTATCTAAAAGAACCATTTCCTAAGCCAAATATAAACTAATTTTGTGAATAATTTTCGCTTCTTTGAATTCAGATTCTCATGTGTTTCAGGCCTGGTCACAAAGCTCTTCAGCTGACACAAAACATTGCAGGCTCATTCTCGACGGAAGCATCGAGTGACTTTTGCAATGTCGTCCTTTCACTTTTCCAAGGGAGAAACAGACAATCAAGTCGTCAATGACTTAAAGTCACTCGATAGATTTGAAGACGAAGCATTTGGAGAGCTACTTGATGTTGTATTTGGGTTTCTTACCTCTCCAAAAGATGGTGATCGGTTCATGAATCAAGTATCAGAGTTTGCTGCCCAACATGGGGTTGGTAGTGGGGCTCTGAAGAATGTTATGAAAAGTTTGCTGAGTTTCTTCAAGAGCGCTTTGAAGCGTAATTTAACGCCTGCACAGATAAAGGAAGACTTTGAACACATAGGTAAGACATGGACACTAGTCTACAGGAATAAGTGTGCAAGGAAAACTCGAGCTTAATATTTTCGGTATGTTCAGTGGGGTGGGAGAGTCTATCTTTGTTGTCATGTTTTACATTTTTAGCAGACAAAAACACACTGAGTTTTTTTAGCATAAATGTAAGAAATAGATGCCCACTTGCTATCAAATTTATCAGGGCTATTATCCTATCCAGTGTTATAGAAATAGGAAACCATCCAGAGAATACTTTTGCAAAGTATCAAGTAGAAAAGTTGTCTCAGGAGAAGTGAACGTCCCCTGTATCCCTCCTCTAAGTGCCCCTGGAGTACATGCACAGCAGTGATATACAAAATGTCGCTAACAACCTTCAATTTTCCTAGGAATATCCTCAGAAAAGATTCCTTTAGTTGATGAGAAATGGAAAGCTAACCTGATAGCACTCTCTAGATCAGTTGTTGGACAAACTTTCATGGTCAACCAGTTAGTTGACATGGAGTGGAAATTTGGAGTGAGCCTCAAGCAGTAATGACTTGAAAGTTGTTGGTCAAACGTTTCTTCAGTTGAAGCTTGTAATAGATAGAGGCAGCCATCATGAAGATTTGTTTATGGAAATGACTTTGCCTCAGTTTTATTCATTTTTACATGAAATGGAAAAAGCCAAGTCAACTTTGGAGTATTTTAGTTAGAAATTCCACTAGATCCACTGTATAGATTTATAAAGAACACTGTCAAAGTGTTCATTAGTAAATATGAAATCAAGTGACCACTGTAAAATAGTGATGATTTAAGAGCCATGATGTGTGGACTTCCAGCCCTGGAATCCCAGAAGAAGGATCTTGTCTAACACTCTAACACTCTACCGAGTTATACTAATGTTTCAATAACAACAACAACAACAATATGTTTATTTAGTACCACAATTACATGAATAAATATTTTACATGAATATAACATAAAACGGAAATTTAGGTACAATAATTAAACTCTAAAATAATTGGGATAGTATGCACCCTCTGATTGGCCAAAAACTGTGTTTGATGAGAGTATCAAACGAGCTCACATCACTTTTTGTTGAATTTTTCATAAATTTGTGTGATTGTTATTTTATAAAAGAAGTAAAAAACTGTTTTTCTGTGTTTGACAACTTGAAAAAAACACTTGTGATGTTGGAAGAGCACTCGAGAGCTGTGAAAGCACTCGCCTACGGCTCATGCTCCACTATGTTCTCTCATGTTCTCCCAACATCAGGCATGTTTTGATCAGGCTATTAAACATGGAAAACAGTTTTTTATTTCTTAAATCATAGCTGCTGGACTTTTTTGATAAAATTATTTTATTGACGAAAGGCCAGCAGTTATTATTTGAGTTCAGTATATTCTATATTCAACTAGAGTAACCCTGATTCAACTACAGTGTAATTCACTATAAAATTTATTTTGACAGAAGTGATTACAAATTATCAAACAATTACATTATTACAGGCTTGACATTTTTAAGTACTAGGTCTCTGTTTTACTGGCTTGTTTCAGGGACTGTATGCAGTGCCATCACTACCCCAGCTGGAGGTTTTCCAGGCTTTCATGGCAGAACCATTGCAGTCTGGTGATGAATATGTTTGTTTGCTTGTTAATTGACACTTGAAATGGTACTGTAATATCTGCCTTTAAGGCAAATTCAAGACATTGACAGATGTTAGAAAACATTCTAGACATAAGATTTAGAAAGAAGTTTAGACTAAGAGAACATGCAAGAAAGTTTCAGGCAGAGTTAAGAAATGTAGGACCAGGCAAATGTTACACTTCAGAAATATTAGAGGGAACTGTAGTATTTTAATGTTCAGACAAAGAAATTCAGTGAATCAAAGGAACCAACAGACTTAGCATATACTCAGCAAAGGTCTAAGCTGCATGAGTATTCAAGGGATTCTAGACTGGCTAAGCTTGATTTCTAGCTATGTAATGACCCCTTCACAACCAGAAATCAAGCCAAGTTTAAACGTAGAATTGAAGCAATATCTAAAGTAGACTCTGCATTCTCTCAACAAAGATCTAAGGTAAGCATTCAAGGGAATCTAGACTAAGCTTGATTTCCAGCTATGTAATGTGACCCCTCATAACCAGAAATCAAGCCTAGTCTAGACTTAGAATTGAAGCAATGTCTACAATAGACTTGGCATTCACTTAACAAAGGTCTAAGCTAAGCATTCAAGGGATTCTAGACTAAGCTTTTTTCCCAGCCATGTAACTTGACCCCTTCATGACTGGGAATCAAGCCTAGTCTAGTGAACAGGGTCAAAAGAGAACAGGGTTAAGAGAGAACAGGGTCAAAAGAGAACAGGGTTAAGAGAGAACAGGGTTAAGAGAGAACAGGGTTAAGAGAGAACAGGGTTAAGAGAGAACAGGGTTAAGAGAGAACAGGGTCAAAAGAGAACAGTCAAGAGAGAACAGGGTTAAGAGAGAACAGGGTTAAGAGAGAACAGGGTTAAGAGAGAACAGGATTAAGAGAGAACAGGGTTAAGAGAGAACAGGGTTAAGAGAGAACAGGAAGGAGGCCAGGAAGAACCTGAACTCAGTGAAGGAATGAAAGGTGGTCTTACATCCTAGAATTGTTAGGAAGAGGTCTAGAATTTCAGTAATGTTTGAACTACAGTACCATTAAGTGTCCATTAAAATGGCTGCAGTCTCATAGAAACTGAAGGTATTGTTACCAGTGATGAGACTACAGCCACTATCTATTTGGTTACTAAAATGTCATTTCACACTAGAACCAAAAACAAAGTCAGCAGATTTGGTAAGATATTGGAAATTCTCCAGACTGGGTTGGTGATGGCATGAGTGGCATTTGGATACCACTGAAACAATATATAGACTGAGTTTGGTGCAGGACCCAACTCAGTTTCTTGTTTTTTTTAGTGGTATCCAAATGGACCATCCTTTCCTACTACTGATTTACATGAAAATAATATTACTGTACATTACTGTTTGGTCCTGTATATTACATCTGTAACAAAAAACTATTAGAGAAAACGTAAGTGAAATACATTGAAGGCTGAATCTTTTACAGGCAAATTAGTGTCCGTCTACAATATCTATGATAGCCAAGTCATCACCATTTGGCTCCTTGCTGTTGATTGGTCCATGGTGGTCAGGTGTTAGACCAAAAGGAGGGTTATCTAGGGGAGTTAGTGTGGGGATGTGACTATCTAAAAAGATTAAACAAACAGTATATAGTCTTCCTTCCACACCGGCTAGTAATCAAACACAAATAACAGACCGATCAGTCCCTTATACCAACCTGGTGTACAAATACGCCCTTTCTGGTTCAGAGTGAGGCAAGAAAAGCCATCCAATTCATCTTCCTCGTCACTTGTTTCATACGTAACTAGACGCACATAGTGCGTTTACTCGTGCCCAAGTGGAATTCAGTCTGACATGAGAATAAATATGTTTTAAAGCCAGTTTGGTCACGTTTTGAGTTCGGTACTGAACGGGGGAATATTTGTCTGCTTCGCCGGCAAGCTGATTTGAACTCATGGAGGTATCGGTCTCGCTCCTAAATTTCCAATTAAAAAGGCATTTAGATATGAGCTGCCTTTATGTCTGATATTTATTAAGTAATTTTATAGCTGCTAGGGTATTAAACAGCGATTCACAATGTTAATTTAGTTGTAGCGTCACGAAAGCACACCGTCCTGTTTGGGTGACCTGTTTGACCTCGGTCTATTTTCTTTGATATTTTAAAGTAGCTGTTGCTTTGTAATCATTGACTTTCTAATAGTATTAATTTAGTTTGTACGCCAAAAAATTTTAGCCATACCATTTAATTACAGAGAACATTGAAATACATTCTTGAATTTCTCAAATCGAAGAGCCAGACAATCACCAGACAAGCTGTCGCTTGAGTCAAAATATATTGGAAATTAAATCAAATTAAAAGACAGCTTAAAATGCTTCAAAACAAGAAAAAAGCATACAAAAAAATGAAAAGATAATATTTACTACATAGTTAGGCGAAAAAAAATTCTTTTTATTCCATGAGGATTCGAACCCGGGCCCGTCTATTTGCTTTATACGCTGGTGTTACACGCTGCTCTAAATGATTGCCTGGGGTGCCTGTGGCTTGCCTCGTTTTCATGGCACATTCTCGACTACAACGATAGATAGATTGAAAACGCAAACCTAGACTCGTGCCGGCCTAAAGGCCTGGGCACGAGTAAAAAGCTGTCGCATTACAGCAGGAGCCATATTGGATGAAACCTTGCTGGTATTGAGGGGAACTCTGCTGATGGGGCTTAAACGTCTTGATGCATTAGAGGAATGATCTAACGTGTACAATAGCTTAGAATCCATTAACGGTGGTTTTGAGAGTCCCGTCGAGCTAGAGCACTGAGGGACAATCTTGGGGACTTTAGGTGGTAATGGTATCATTTCTGTGGTTTTCATAAGCTGCTTTGGACTAGTACAGCGAGGTGCAATTTTAGGAACTTGACTTAGCCGCATATGTGTTAGTCGTGAAAACTTCTTTGTACTGCATGGAGGTTCGATGTCACCGACTTTGGATGTTGTGTCTTGTCTGCTTGGTTTGGCAAGGTCTCTTGGGAATGATCTAGTTGTAATGGTTTTCAAACAAGGTGAAAGCTCATTCTCATTTGTTGCCAACTTGATGTAATTCATTTGAGCAGTAGGTGAATTTGTTCTTTGTCCATTGGAAGTGATTGGCGGTAGCTTTGATGGTCTTTTCAAGACATTGCTAATGGAGTCTTCACACTGAAACACACGAGGCACGTCGAGTTTTGGGACTGATGTTGTTGGTGCCTCTCTGATTCTTTGTGGGAAATTCTTCGATGTTATTTGTTTTTCAAGGTTGAAGCTTTCAGGACTTGATACGGCAACAATTGTAGACGTCTTTTTGTTTGAAATTGGAGCAAGTTTTTTCTTGACTGGCTTCGTCTTGAAGTCACTGCCATTTCCTTTGATTCCTTTTGCCGCAAATGGACTGTCAAGCTGCTGTTCCCCAGATGCTACGATTCTTAATGGTTTTTTGTCATTAATCTTTCTGAATGATTTCTCAGGGCGTTCAATGCTATACACTCCGTTATCTCTGATAAATAGTTGGTCCTGCAGTGTTTTCGATGTCTTCTGCGTTGCGTCGAGTTTACGTTCAAATACCTCGAGTCTGCCTTCAGAATCCACAAGCTCCTTTGAACCATATCCCAAGTTTCTGAGACCTGTACACTTTAAAGATGACAGCTCTTTTGGATCTGCTTTATCAGAGAGTAAATCTGTAACTTGCTTTTCGAAATCTTCCAAAGTATTCTGAAATGGGTTGAGTTTCTCGGGAGATTTCTCATTTTCTTTCGCATTTCTTATCGCTTCTTCTACTGCGCTTCTAGACTGGCAAGAAACTGAAGCTTTCATGCTTTTGCATGAGGGATCTCTTCCTGATGGTCGTTGTACCACCGTGATTTCTTCTTTTGGTTTTGCCTCAAAAGCGTGTCTGCTAACAAGAGGTCCTTGTGGCATTGTGAAAATGTCTGGAAGTTTTTCCGTTTGCTTATGCTGGGATTTTTGGTGGTGAATTCGTTGTGGAAAACGATCTTCCAGTCGTGACAACAAACTGGCATCTAACTTGACATTTTTCTTTAAGCTTTGGACTTCTGTTACTGCGTGGTTTTGCTCAGCTTTATCGTCGAGGTTGGATGGTTGGATTGGAGGCAGACTGATGGAATTACTTTTCTTTCCTTCGCTTTGAACTTTGTGTAGTTCAACTGGCACGGCATCCTTGCCATATTTGATGGCGTCCTCCAAACGAACCACTGTTTCAATTACTATTGAACTATCAGTTTTGTCGTCTGGACCTTCAACAACACTTTCACCAAACTGCGTAACTTGCACTCTTGTTGGAGCAGTCATAACGATGGAGTAGTCTTGGCATTTTGGTGGTGAAGATCCGTCTGGGACCTTGACGGAGACCTGCAACAACCGGATAACATTCGCAATAATAATTAAAATGAATACGCATGAAAAAACAAGCAATATTGTAACAGTTAAGCAGATTTCTTTCTCGCCGTGGTTGACTTATCTCACCTTATTTCTGCGTGAGAAGCGTCTTTTTTTTGCTGACTTAGTTTTTGGTTTCTTCTTTGGCTGTGTTCTCTCTCCAGCGCCGCGGTCTTGCACAGACGCGTGACTGGTCTGGTTTTCTGTTTGTCGTTGTTCTATTTCATTGTTACCACTAGTTGTTTCTCTCGCGTTGATCTTATTGCGTACGTAGGTATGAAATCTTTGAAAGGAGTTACGAACTCTATTCATTGAGTAAACGGCATTTTAAAACTTGTCCAAGTAGTTACTCGGAGTCAATGCGGCTTATCAATTATGTCATTCTAATCGACACAAATTGTTACGTCATCTTAAAAGCGCGCGAAATTATTGGAATCGCCCTGGCAACCCTGTCGTCACCATGGATATATGTACAGCGCGAGCACCCTCATAAAAGCCCGGTAATACGAGCAACAAAATCTTATAGTGCAACTTGTCGCGCAACATTATTGCGTTGCAAGTTGCAAAGCGCGCAACGAATTTTCTCTGTTGCAAAAAATAGACAGTGCTTCTACTTCGTGCATCGAAGAAAATTTGTTGCGCGCGGGATGGCAATAACATTTGCACTGCAACTTGCAACGCAACAATGTTGCGCGACAAGTTGCACGATTTTGTTGCTCGTATATTACTGGGCCTTAACGTTTGCCTGAGGTATAAACTAAATCCAAAAAACGTTGTCGCAATAAGTCCACAGTGTACACTCCAAGGCCGCAAAGGATTTTGGCAGTTTTTCTTTTAATTAGGAGGATATTTTTTTCACGTTCAAGCATTGGGCAAAAGAGTGAAACTATGTAGCTGAAGAATAACTGTTGTACAAAGCTAAAGCTATTACTTTCGAATTCAGAAAGTTTAGGTTGTTTGTAAGTGATTTTGATTAATAAAAGTTGAATAAAAGTGTAATCCAGAGTGAAAATTTGAATCGAAAATGAGTTTTAGGCCTTCTTTCGCTCATTTACCAAATAATTACATTCAGCTTGAAAATTGCTAAATTTGAATCAGTAAAAATACAGGAAAACCACTTTGTGCAACTCAAAAGCCTGTTTTAAACAGGTATTGTATTCCGAACTGACAAAAAAATTGAATTTGAGTGTTAATCCAAAATGAAAATTTGAATTAAAACCTGCACGAGGGACTAGTTTTTGGCAATTTTAGCCATTATTACCACAGGCAGCACAGCCACTTCTCCTGACGATGTTTATTTTAATAATTTATTTGCTATTTTATTGATACGCTAAAAAGACAAAAATGCGCGCGCTTGTTTTAATTTGCTTGGCGCGCGCGCTTGTTATGCATGGGTTTCCTGTGGTAATATCGCGCGCTTGTTGTGAATGGGTTTCCTGTGGCGATCCCGCGGGACAAAACTAGTTTGTGAGTTCCAGGTTCTCACAAACTAGTTTTGTCCCGCGGGATCGCCACAGGCAACCCATTCACAACAAGCGCGCGATATTACCACAGGAAACCCATGCATAACAAGCGCGCGCATTTTTTGTCTTTTTAGCGTATCAATAAAATAGTAAATAAATTATTAAAATAAACATCGTCAGGAGAAGTGGCTGGGCTGCCTGTGTTATTACTCGATCATCAAGTGATTGAAAAAATCTCCTCTTTAATCTATTCACCATCATCTTTCCTTATGTGTTGTTTCCTTGATTTGTGAGCATTTTAAATAAGCGTTATGGCAATTAAGCCTTTTGTGTTCATGTTTTAAGCAACCAAAACATGCTATCATAACATTAATTACTAGAAAACAACCAAAATCCTTTGCAGTATTGGAGTGTATACTGTGGACTTACTGCAACAACGTTTTTTAAAATAGCTATATATTGATCACATTATTGGGCGATTTTTGTATGAGTGGAAAATTTACCGCGCCGTACCGTGACCGCGTCGGTGAAAATGAATGGAATGTCTATTGGAGTGGTTTTCGTGTGAGTAGGAACACTTTACGGTTAATTACGATACGATACGATTACAGTAGGAATTTCGAATGTTTTTTTTATAGAAACTGTGATACTGGCACAGTTACGATACAGTACGGTAAGGCCTAGTTCAAACGTCGCATCTCACATGTACTGAATTCAATGCAAATGAGATGATAATGAGTAGAAACAAAAGATTTGACTAATTTGCATTGAATTCGGTACATGTGAGATGCGACGTTTGAACTAGGCCTAAGTTTGTCAAGCTGTACGACTAAAATATCATTAGGCGGGCGAAGCCATCGAGTTAATTTCATACAAAGCAATGTTGATGGCATTACGATTCAAGTGTAAGGGCGTGTTAACATCGACCACAATTCGATTTATTAAAAAGTCTACATAGTATAGGAGATTTGCAAATATTTTCATAAGACGACTGTTTTGAGTTTAATTTGCTTTTTTACTAGAGATGTACAATGCCATCATCAGTAGTACGTGGATGATTTACTGTAGAGTTTATAAGTCAATACAAATACAAAGTTGGTGATAATAAGAACTGAAACTTCAAATTGTCATTAATTCTCTAGTTGCTTTCTTGTTCTTTCCATGGGAGAAAAAGCGGCAGTGTATTTTGTTTGAGAATATAGCTACAAACATCTTGATTTCTATTTCTTTCCTTCTTTCTTTCTTTCTTTCTTTCTTTCTTTCTTTCTTTCTTTCTTTCTTTCTTTCTTTCTTTCTTTCTTTCTTTCTTTCTTTCTTTCTTTCTTTCTTTCTTTCTTTCTTTCTTTCATCCGTCCATTCATTGATTAATTCATTCGTCCATTCGAGGATGATGGTTCTAAAATTAGTTCAGTTGAAACAAAACTGGAACAAAACCCCGTTTCAAGTATATGAGCTTCCGCTGAAGACGTTCATTTCAGCGATCAACTGAAACATCTGTAACAGAAACCATCGCACTTTACTTACATCAGATTCTTATATGGTGATAATATGGAAGGATTACTGGAGCACTTGAAGTGAAGATAAAGAAGTGTTATCTCTGAATGATTATCTTTAACTTACACAGTCATAATATAAGCAAGCAAGCAGCCTTAATCAAGCAATCAGAATGGATACAAAGCGTGGTAGTTTGGGGATTTCTCTTCTGACTAGCAACAAAACTGGTTTTATATCTAATTAAAATTCAACTCATTATCTTTCTCAAAGTACTTCTTATACGCCTCGATTACGTTCCCACGAAACTTGTAGAAGGTCTTGGTAGAGATCCTCCCAACCAGCCATTCAAATTTAGTCCTAGGAAACCAACCGTTCATGTTATTGTTTGTCAGTCCAAAAACTTGGCACCTGGTTTCGGGTTCATTATCATCTGGATACGCGATATAGAAATTTCCGCCATTTGTCGCTCTAATAAGACCACCTTCTCCCGCGGGTTTGGATGGGTGCTGGGCATCTTTTACAAACAAAGCAAACGCTTTCTTGCCATACCAGTCAACTTCTTTAATTGGTGAAACCAACAATACAAAGTATCGATCAGTAAGCGGGCAAGATAATTCAGCTCGCGCGAATACAATATATCCTCCATCAGGCAATACTTCCAAAATTTCATAGTCTTTGAAAGTTTCGTCCCATTTGGCTCGCAACTCCATCTTGGAGGGGTCCATAAGTTGGGCGAACTTCTCGGCTGTCATTGGTAAATTCTCAAACATGTAGAGTGATTTGATGCTTACCTCTTCATCAGGGAAGGTCTTACTCCATGAGACAAACTCACCGGGGACTTTATACTTTGGATTCCAACCGCCTTTGTTCAAATCTTCTTTGAACCATTTGGCTCTCTCGACTTCTTCGTCGAATGAGATGGATGGAGTTGACTGCATAACTAAAGATTACGCTGGCAAACGTAACGCACTTGCTGCTTTGCTTATGAACTTAATAGAACTGTGGGATTTGCATATGAACCCTGCCACAGACGAAGGCTGTCTCATCAAGGGTTTCAGCTATCCACTCACTTGAATCAGTATTGAAGTGTTCTCTTTCTCTGACGGATCCACGGGTAAACCATTACCTAAGCAATTCTTAATTGAAACTGAGTTTACTGAGTTTACATCATCAGGTCTGACCTGATGATGTTGTCGAGATGACAACGAAATGTCGTCTTGTTTGTGTAATATTTATACTTAATTCTTAATTGTGAAACTTAATAAAATATGAATTTTAAGTTCCCTTGCCCATGTCACTTCTGATAATTAGCGAAACTGAAATTAAAGCCAATCTGCGTTATCGCGATTAAAGGTACTGAAGAGATAGATAGATAGACACCTTTATTCAAAATAAATAATAAAGACTCAGGGTAGTCCTGTCAGGTGCCAAAAAGGCTATCCTGCTATCAATAGGAGCCCTGAAGAGCCTACATCTACGCGAAAGCTCGTAAGATATTTGAGAGATGTATTCAAAACTGAAAACGTAGTTGAGCTTCAGCGTAGTCCCCAGGCTATCCCGTCTCTCGTTTCAAAACGTGACGTCACAGAGTTATCCAGACTTTTAACATGTCCTACGTACAAACATATCATTGATCTAAAAATGTTGTTGTTGTTGTTGTTGTTGTTGTTGTAGCATACCCTGCTTATCAAGTTATCCATCGCTGATCTTTTAGTGTAACACAACATTACGTACGGCGAATATCATTTCACTTCCATTAATTTATTACTTCACTCAAATATTTTAGGTTGTATACAGCTAGAGTATATCTGATATCAAGACCACAGCCCGGGGAGTGGGAGGCACTCCCATATATTTGTTATATGGGAATGTTCACACGAAAAGGGTACCTTTTTGAGGGCAGACGTATAGAAAAAAAGGTAGGGAATTTGCGCCTTTGGGTATCGAAAAGGGTCCTGGTATAAAAAAAATTGCGAAAAACTTCCATTCAAGCCAAACGCTCATGTACATATAGCGAACATAGAAAAAGTTTTTCAAAATAAAGAAATAAAAGTACTGTTAACAGCAAAGATGTATAAAAATGCCAAAAGTATATTAAAGGGGTACCTTTTTTCGTCAAAGGTATATTAAAGGGGTACCTTTTTTCGTCAAAGGTATATTAAAGGGGTACCTTTTTTCGTCAAAGGTATATTAAAGGGCTACTCTTTTGCCCAAATTTTAAGGGGTCGAGAGCGTGTGGGCGGAGAATCCCATACACAATGCCTGGGAGTGCCCCCCTCCCCCCGAGGGACTACAGGCGATGCTCTGTCTTTAGATATTGTTATTATTATTATTATTTTATTTTATTTTTTTCATTTTAATACAAAGAAAAATCATCATTAATACTTAAATAAAGATGCAAGCTATCTACAATAACCTATGCGGGCTAACCGGGGTAGATAGCCGAGTAGTAGCATTATAAATCAGATCTTAGCGTCATATATATGCTAAATAATGCATAACATATACTCGGTGTAGCGGCGATTGACTTTACTACATTCTTAGATTACACATTTGAACTCGTTCGGAGTCGGTACAATCACAAAAATGGTTCCTAAATAAACGGACAAATACTAAGTTACGACAAAGGAATCTAAATCTAAATATATAGATTAAATATACTGAAAATTTACTTACAAAACTATGTTTAACTTGGATGATACGTTGAGCGGTTAATTGACTGTACTGATAATATTATGCGCGTACAATTCACAAGGGACAAGACAATCACGGGACGACGTATAAACACAAACGAACAGAACAAAATGTAATTTGGCACTAACACTCAGTAAATGATGAAATACAACTGATAAATATGAAATAATATATACATGCAAATAATTAAGTGGAAAAAAGAAAAAAGCAACAAAACAGAGATAGTATCAAGATATTATAGATATATTTTTCACTAAAAACATTTAGTTGTTAGAGTATGAATCACAAGTAAGATTTCAGTAAGTGATCTTTAAGTTTTTCTTTGAAGTGATCGTTTTTCAATTTTTTGAAATGTAGGTCAGTAAGTGTTTGGAGACTTTACTGATTAACCAACAAGAGAAATAAGAAAAGGGAAGATGGGAGGGGTTTCGAAGGGAACTACCTTCACATCCCTTTCCTATATTTCTTTCTCACCCTTTTATTTGCTAATGAGCGCCTTTCCTCTCCCTTTTAGGTCTCTACACAGACTAGTAAGGGAGAATTTGACCAAAATCAAGGTAAAAAGTTGGGTTAAAAATTGCTGGCTGAGTTGAGAAAACGTTGAGTTGTTACGACTCTTAAGCCTGGTTTTCACTACCGCGCAAGCACGAACGCAAGCACAAGGATCAAAGATTTTTGATATCTTGTGCTTGTGTTTATGCTTGCGCTTCGGCGTCGCTAGTGAAAACCAGGCTTTACATGTAACGTGAAATCCCTAATTTGGTTCAACATGGTGGTTTCTTGATATTTGTTTCAATCTTTGACAGTTGTTTCATGGTTCTGAGTAGAAGCTCTCGCATTTCTTCTATCTCCTGAGCCATAATATCAGAAGACTCTTCATGGCTGAGAGATAAAGCTGGTTGTTCCACTCCCGATGACGTTACTTGTTCCAGACTTACATCTAGACAGATAATTAAATATAATTTATCATTTTAAAATCTGTTCATACCTTGTTCAGTCCCTCCCTTTTCGGAGTCAATTGTCGTTTATCTAGTCTTTACCTTCCCCCTCCACCTCACTTGTACCCTCAAGTAGTGGAGATGGAGATGGAAAACGCAAGAGAATAAGCCAATTCGGAGTTTAAGAATCGTTTTCAGTGCGCATGCGATTTTATCCCGAACTTCTCACCTTCTTTTGTTTAAACCTTCTTTTCAGTGTTTTTAATCAAACAAAAGAAGGTGAGAAATTCGGGATAAAATCGCATGCGCATAAGAAACGATTCTTAAACTCCGAACTGGCTTATTAATCACCTCTGCAAAAAGGACTAGAATCAAGAGAGCATAAATATTTATGCGCTCTTGCTAGATTATGATTATCAGCAGCTGAGTCAACAAAGTAGAATCCCCACCGGCCCCTCGGGTTAATCACTTTGAAATCAAATTTCTGTCCAGAAATTCAAGCAAGGCATTTTACCAAAAATGTAAAAAGTGCTACAATCTAAACTTCTCACCTTTGTCTGAATTTTCAATCGTTTTGCGACATTTTCGGACAATATCTCGAAGCACGCCAAAACTGACGAGCCCAATGAGCAATGCCAAAAGAGAGTAGATGAGTGGTTGAGTTTCAGAGGAAAAAAACGACAGAGGCTGCGCTACTTCTTCATTAACAACTGCGACCTGACAGAAAGCAAGAAAATTGAATACAAATCTAAACTATAGAAAGTGAACTAGGTCTCTAGTGAGCCTACTCAAACTGAAATACATAAATAGTGACTTACTGGAGATCCGTCGCTTAAATACGTTTGAGTGCGAGGAAAGAAGCCTCTAAAGCTATGATTTCTATTACACCAGCCCATCGGTCTTTGTGGACGATCGTTGTCGTATTTCTGCTTCTGCATCTTGTTGTACCTTACCATTACATAGAAGAACACTTCAGGTTTAGATAGGTGTTCTACGGTTTCCAGTGATCTTCTGATTGACGTTCGTTTTTCTAATTCCTTGGCGTAGTGGTAGGCTAAAGCAGGATTAATCATCACAAAGTTGGTTGGATTGCTTTCTGTATTCAAATCGTCGAACATTTGAAGCACATTTGTGAGATTGTATTCTGGTGATCGAGTATAAAAAGCTGTTAGAGTTTTGATTGTTTTACTTCCAATCTGCATAGTTATTGGAAGTAAAAAACACATTCAATGACTTTTTCATTGGAAATCTTACATATATCAGTGAGGTATTTTCGACAGGACGCCACTGGATTTCCGCGTGGCCAACAACAGTGTCTACTTAGACAATTGAGCCAAACCTGACTTCATTTTTGTTATCACTGTTGTTTTTCATCATCATCACAGTTTATCGCCGCCAGGTTGGCTCAGTTGGTTAAGCGCCGGTCTTTCGTGCGGGAGGTCGTGGGTTCAAGCCCCGGCCGGGACCAACACTCAGGGTCTTAAAATAACTGAGAGAAGGTGCCTGCCTTTGTAATACATCTGCAAATGGTTAGACCGCTTTCACGTCTTCTCGGATAAGGACGTTAAATCGAAGGCCCCGTCTCCCAAACTTCACGACCTGTACTGAAGGAACGTTAAAGAACCCACACTACTTTTCGGTGGAGAGTAGTTGCCGGTGGTGTGGAGTTGTGCTCTGGGGTCATATGCATGGGTGGACTACATAGCGGCAGCTATTGGCGCCTTTACATGGTTTCTGTTCCACCCCGTTGAAGCTGCATCCCTGCTGTACTTGCGGGGGTGATTAGCACGACAGCTTTTAGTAATCATAATCGATCATACTCATCATCTGTGGCAAGGGAAAATTTAAAACTAGAGGAGTCCATCTCGCTCTAATACGCGTTCCAGCCTCGACCCAGCAGAGCTATTTTTATTGATCGGCTCAGTGCATGATGGGTATCTTTGTGCGAGCACAACATATACACCGTTTTTCCAACACTAAAAACGGTCTGATATCGAAAAAAGAATGTATTTTGAGTCTTTCTGTGTAGCTTGGAGAACTAATAAGCGACTTACATACCATATTATTACTGAATCAAGGTGATCTATAACGATATATGACGTCACTTAACTGCCATGATGGACTAGGAACACGTCGATTCGCGTTTTGTTTTCTTTGTCTGAACTAAAGCGATGATGTCAAAAAGTGAGTCGAAGTCTGTGACAAAAAGGTAAGAAGTTATTTAACTTATAAGCAGTCTTTGATCCAATGTTAAATAATCGTATTTTATTTTGGAGTCACTAACCATAGTTAATAGACTATGCACTAACTTATTAAACTCTTAGCTTCCTAAAGTTTAATGAAAGACGTCTGAAAAACAGTGATTTTGAACCTCGTCAGGTACCAAAATTTTTTTTGTCACTTGTAAGACCTTCTAAACGTCATACAGTTGCAAAACGTATGAAAAAAGGCATTCATAAGCTCAATCGTTTTACGTACGGCGCTCTAAATAAAGCAGACGTTACTGGAGACCAAAACCAAATATCCGGCTTTGCAAACCAAAAGAGAAAAATCTCC
The DNA here is from genome assembly GCA_029948255.1 of Telmatactis stephensoni. Classification (NCBI taxonomy): domain Eukaryota; kingdom Metazoa; phylum Cnidaria; class Anthozoa; order Actiniaria; family Isophelliidae; genus Telmatactis; species Telmatactis stephensoni. The sequence goes on along the minus strand of JALIZF010001709.1, from coordinate 390,150 downwards.
CAATAGGAACACCAAATATCACTCATTTTAGCGTTGTTCTCGCCGGCCTTTTCGATCGAAAAGATTCATCAAAGTTAATTAAAGATACAAAAGCTTTTGTATACTCTCGTAGTGTACGATTTTGTTTGATAAAACTTGGTCAATTATTTTCCTCCATAAACCTATAATTTCTACGCTCTCAATCGTTGACCCGCTATTGCCCGGTAGGTGCGCAGTAGCAAGGTCCCGAACTACCTTAACTTCCTCTTTATAAATGAATAAAACTTTTCGAAAAAAAAATGTGATAAAGTTGTAAATTGTAAAAATGTGATAAAGTTGTAAACTGATTTACTTAATCTTTAATTCATCGACTTTTTCCTCAACTATAAACATCCTTCATTTGTTTGCAACCAAGAGTGTGACGTCATTGTTGCTAAAAATAGCTCTAGGATGGATCTAACTCTATAGCGCAAGACTCTCCTAGTAATTTTCCCCTGTCTGCCTCTATTTTCAGTACTTTTTGGTTTTCCAAGATATTTTTCGGCCACATGTCTTGCTGCATCAGATCCATTCAATACTGCTACCTGTGTTGAACAAACAATGATATCATATTATTTCTTGCTATCTTTGTCTAAACCTCATGTAAACGTTGTGTAACAAGTCATGGAAAAACTGCAGACTGTCTCTAATACAGGTTCATCGTCTACATGTCGCATCAAGCAACAAGTCCTTTGCATCATCCAGTCACGTGGTACAAAATCTGCGGCCATACTGCATGGCAATAGAATGTAAAACAAGAAGAGGACTTCAATCAGTCAAGCTTGACTGGTTTTAGATGCATGTCCCAGTGGGTATTAACGGGCTTTTGTAGCATATGACAGGCGTTATGCACAATTGGCAGACAACCGTTCCTGTCCATAGCCACTTGACGTAGTCAGTATAATGGTTAGAACTGATGATAATTAACACGACTCTTACATACACGACCATTATACATTCTGTACAAACAACTATCAGTCACTGGTACGTTTTTACTGAGGGAGCAAAACAGGAGAAGTACGCGGGGAAAAACAGGGAGAGAACGAACAAATAAACTGAAGTCACATGTGATGCCCCGTCCCGAAATCGAACCCGCGGGACGGCGTAGCCCGCTAAGCAGGGCGACCCTAAGCGGCCCAAAGGAGAAAGGACAAGGGCTGGTACTCAGGCTAGGACGGCTGGACAGCACAGAGGTGACTCCAGTTACAGCTCCGTCAGCCTTGCTTCCCCAAACCTAAACCTGTTTCTGAGTGCACTTCTTGAGAGTGTTCTCTGTTTACCTCATCGTTGCTGTTGATCTTTTGACATGACGTCTTAATCGTTGCTATGGTGATAGCGCTGGTAATGGTTGAGGTAAGAAACGAGAAAATAATTATACCAATGAGAATCCATAAAACACCGAAGACGCGACCAACCATACTATGGGGTGTTTTATCTCCATATCTAGTAGAGAAACAGAGAAAATTGCCATTTATTGCTGCGAGCGAAGGGAGCAGTGACACTATATGTGATAACGGAATTCCTGTGTTAAGTTTTTTGGGTGAAGTTTCCTGTTGTAAGTATAGTATTCATCCCACTAAAATGTTACAGGGTAGGAGCTAAACACCAAGTCATCGTGTTATACTTGACGCCAGATGATGACGCGTCATCTTCCATATTAGGAAACAATTCTGTCCTCTTTTCCCATATAAGGATACTACCCTGTCCTCTTGAATTTGAATTTGAAAGCATTGTTTAACTTCGGCATTGTTAGTTCTTATCTTATTTAGCCATGACTGTGCACCAGTTCTAGATCTGTAGCTAACCCTTTGTTGTTCGCCGGCGTGCGTTAACTCTGACATATCAGTCTTTATTATTGTTTAATCTATCCTTATCTCACTTATCCTATTTTTAAGTTAGTATCACATTCAATTGACCAAAAATTCTAAGTTATATGATATAAATAAGTCTGCTATGTAGTTTAACCCAGAGGTTATTATAGATAGCATGTACCTAACTTCCTGTTACAGTAATTCATGTACATGTAGACAGGATAAATGTGGTATTAAATAAAAATATATTGTATTGTATTGTATGGTATGGTATGGTATGGTATGGTATGGTATGGTATGGTATGGTATGGTATGGTATGGTATGGTATGGTATGGTATGGTATGGTATGGTATGGTATGGTATTGTATTGTATTGTATTGTATTGTTTTTAAAACATGCAAGAATCAAACCGCCAATGGCGCTGTAACTCGTGAATTGAGGGTCACAGTTATACTGCATCAAATACTTGAAAAACCTGTATACGCCTTTCTCAGAGAGTTTTAGACAAAGAATTTACACAATTTATCCTAGATAGACTAGTTTATTTAGCGTAACATGGCCATAGTTCTTTTTCTTTAAGCATCTTTCGACACTGGCAACAACAGAGCGGAAATAAGATGGTTCTTAATTGTTCCATCTTGTTTTAGCACGTTGCGTTGCGGATCCAATTTCTATGTCGCTTTTCGGGCTCAAAAAATATCTTTAAACAGTGCTAGAATTTGCTTAGTTTCACTGGAGGCGATTTTGTTTTTCGTTTTCTTCCAAAAAAATGAAGAAAATGTCCTCCAGAACAAATCGAGGGTTTTCTTTCACTGAGAATACTCCACAAAGCTACAACAACCCGCATAGTGGTGTGACGTCACAATATATTAGGAGAAATGTGATTGGTGAAAAGTATTCTATATATATCGAACGATTTCATTGGACAGTTTACCGTGAAAGTGATATCGTATCACTTCACTGATATGGTCTTTATTCACGGTTTTATCACATGGATATCGACCCTAAATGTGTAATAATTTACTAGATATTACTTCTAGTAGTACTAAACATTTCAAATGAATTATCAAAAAATATTACCCCACGGTTGTCATGGAGACAATTGCCCACCACAACCCATCCAAGCAGCCAGGGTAGAACGATGAACCAAATTCCTTGTTTGCACTGGACTCCTGTTAGAATGAACATTAATTATCTGCTGAATATTGGTGTTATAAGAGCGCAAAGGTAATCAGCCTCATATTGAACTTGGCATTGACTTGGTATTTTTTTCTCTACGACTGGGCTCTCTCCTTCCCCTGGAGTGATCACTGCGTAGGTTAGACATGTTTTTGAGATCTTCAACAATCATAAATTTACAACGAAACATCGTTATGTATCGTCTTTCCAACTTTAGGTACAATCTTCGCCAATTTCACTTAGTGATTTAGTGATAATCAACTTGATGATTATTGATGACTGCCTTCGACGTGGATATATCAAAAAAAAAGTCATGGTCTCACAAGAGGAGATTGTGAACAATCAGTAGAGAGGGAGAAGAATGGTAGGTGAGAGTGAAAGTTAGGAGATACATCAGCCCCCCTTTCCTTCTCCCTCCCCAACCCTCTTCTCGCCATTTCTATATCAAGTTAATGTATGTGTTTATGTATTATCTGCGTATTGTTTGATCCGCGGTGATTCAGTCTCATTCGTTCCGTGATTCCTTGTCAAATATTCGTGTGATCTTTGAATTCAAGAACATTTTGCTTGAATTAGAACAAAAAAAAACTTACCAATAACCAGGTTATAGTCCCAGCAATGGGAAGCATTAACAAAAACACAGTTATAATCGGCAATTGCGCGTAAATCATCTTGGAGATCTCCTTGCTAAACTTCACTTGACAGTGTTTAATGTTGATGAAGATCACTTGATCTTTCGGCTCTTTTACTGGAAAAAACTTTACCTCCTCTTCAGGTCTGAAATTTGAAAATGTGGACACAATTCAAACTGAAGTCCTTAATATTTGTCATTATTTGCGTCCAATAATTATTATCAAGATTATGATGTCATTGTGCTGATGATGATGATGATGAGTTGGTGAGAACGAGAATAGGCATAGACTTAGCATCACCGCGCAAACTGATTACCAACGTTGAAAACGACTGTCAGTGTCGCACGAATTTCATGGGCTAGTTTCTCGATCGACTCGAGTTCAAGATGTGCATTGCGTTGACTGCCAACATGATGAATAAAGATATATATATGAAGGTAATATTTAAATGCCAAAAACCTAAAAAACTACGTTATTACCCATGCTTATACGTTGTAACATTGTTGTAAACGTCCACTGGTATAGGATACACCAGTGCTGTGTTGCTGTCTTTGATTTCATGAATTAAGTCGCCTTTCTCTTGAACCAGCTTCGGTCGCAATCGCCTCTTTGATGTGGGAAAACATCTTTTCAGGTCGTGGCAATCAAGCACTTTAGAATTTGTCAGTAATTTCAAATTTGTCACAGCAAAGTAATATAGATTTTTCGCTTTTTTAGGCCTTTCTAGAAAGGGCGGGTACTCGTATAGCACGATTTTATTTTGTCCCTTCAATTGACATCTGCATTTCCGCGGGTTACAGTCCATAGTTATGTCGCCATTTGACGAATTAACTCCAAAGACGAGGATGAGAAGACTAAACACCTTCATTTGACGGCACCTGTGAATGAAGAGAAAGTGAATGAAATTTGTAAGACCCGAGAACTAGAATTTAAGAAAGTGTTTTTAAATTCGAAGAATTCAAAATAAGCTATGTCGGAGAATTAGTCCCGCAGTAAGTTAATTGTTATACCATTCTTTCTTTTCCTTTTATCTTTTCCATTTATTGTTGTCGGTAGTTCAATTGAATATCCTACTTATTTCTCAGCCAACTCGCCTTTGGAGTTTTTCCCCAATTTCACCTCCAGAGACAAGCAAGCCGGTTTCTGATCAGTAAAACTATACGTCAGTTTTCCGCCTTCAGTTCTTGACACATCTATAATATCACTTAGCATAATTTTTTGATCATTAACAAAAATGCAATACTTTAAGTCCCAAATAATTCGTGGACATGAACTTAATAATCTTAAAACTGTGAATATTAAGTGGCTTCCGATTTTCATTACATGAAAAGTTTGTGTGATTTAATTGTGACAAAAGCAAAACGACAAAGAAGACAAGAATAGAATCTACTTTACGCCATTAGCCGAGGACGACTTGCAGCTGTAGTCGAAAAGTAAGCTCACTGACAAATGGCCACAATTGTGAGACTATCTATATCCCTTATAATGTTGAAATACATGAAACACGAAAAAAAAATTCGTTTTCAGTTTCCAAATGACCTCTGCCTTAGTTGAGTTTTTCGCTCAACCATTCTAGGAACGCCGGGGCAATCCTGCATGTTTTAAAATTGTGAATAATAGTGTGCAGCAAAGGGTCTTGTCGTCCCTGGAGAAGAAAATATTGCGAATTGATACTCTTTAAGGCCCGTACCCAGAAAACTATACCTTGATTCCGTTGCATGTGGCTATAGTTTAGTTACAAGTAGATTTAAAAGGTACAGCGTAGCAATTACACCACTCTAACCAAGAAAGTTTTTTTCACAATTACATTTTAGGGAAAAAAGAGATCAACTAGTTAAAATTAATAGAAGAAACAATTCCAGCTTGATTTTTTTTGAATTAAGACTAGTATTGAAGATTAAATATCCAGAAATTCGTTGAAGAATGTTGCGACGTTTTTCGGTCGAGTCGAGCTTGCATCAACTTCGAACAAATTTCAGCGCATTCAAAGCGCTCGCAAGTTAGCGATCAAACCAGACGACGAAAGTCAAAACTTGGCCTGGGGATGCATCCGCGTTCGATCGTGGCCTTTGACTATATTTCATTTGCTCATTCGTACCTGAAGTTCCGGCAATGTCATCCAGTGATACTCAAGGTTATCGTCTGACAGTTCAAGCTAGGCAACGCTTGGTTTTCTGAAGATATGTACCAATGTAGATGACATTTCAATTTTTGTTTCTATCATTGGTTGTTAGAACAGCTGGGGTATCACTGGTAATAATTTCGACAGGATCTCCAGTTATTACAGCTATGGTAACCAGGTGTTTCCGCGATTAATGTTAACCTGTTGTTTTATAAATTGTTGACATGATGGATATTGCACAGGATATTTTTTACAATCTTTAGAATACTTGATCTTTATGAACAGAAAAAGGGGAAAACAAATACAAAAAGGAGGGTAGGTGTGGAGGTCATCGGCTCAGTTGTCATTGCCCATGCATTCAAAATGCTTTTAGTAAGCTCTTATTTCATCCTGAATTCTTTACCCCCTAGTGTTTGTGCTCCGTTGCTTATAGATGAACATTCTATGTCACAAGAATGTCGATTTGACCAATGGGATGGTGACTATTTGATTGACTACACTGTCCAGATGAGACGTGAGATGATATCCCATGGATGGGGGAGATATGGAGTGTAGAAGTGAATAATAACGCTGCGCGTCGGTTCTAAAAATAGCTCATAATACATAGTAAAAGATGCATGACTTAGACAAACCATGTGAAACCGTAATCCTACTGAAAAGAGGATGGAGAAAGTAAATTTTATCACGACAACATTGATTATTTTCAAAAAAGTGTTCGGTAAAAATGTCACTGACGCACTCCGTTATTAACTCATAAGGTATTACGAAAAGGTATAGTCTGTTTAGTCACAACAAAATAATTAAAAAAAACACACACACACACAGCAAAAATACAATTAATATCGATAATGTCAGTATAAATTTTCCGTGCGAGATTTTCATTTTTTGCATTTTTTCCCAATTTAATGGGAACAGTATTTTTCATATATGATGAAGATTTCGCTTTGTAGAAAAAGAGGAATTGATGACTCAGGATATGTTAAAACCTTTTAATTTGACGAAAAAAGACTGACATAGAAGAGATATAATAACAATGTTTGGAACATCTACGTTGGAAACTGCTTCATGATAATTTGTCTACATTAATGTAACTCTTCGTTGCGTACGCTTCCATAAACAATAACATGAACGAAGGCAAGAAAGAAGAACAAAGGAAGGAAGGAATTGAAGGAAGAAAGGAAGGAAGGAAAGGAAGGAAGGAAGGAAGGAAGGAAGGAATGCATGAATGTTACAAGTTACAAGTGGCTTTATTCACACTTCAAAATATGAATGAATGAATGAATGAATGAATGAATGAATGAATGAATAAATGAATAAATGAATGGAATATCTAATGGTCAGGATGAGCAGAGGACCATATAAAGTGAGAGACGCGATGCTATGGCTCTCTACTGTAGAGTAGGTGTTACAAAGAAGATGGAACTGCTCTGATGGAGAAGAAACTTTAGAAAATGTTGTTCTACAGCATACTTGTGGTACTGTACTGCTTGCGTATTAATAATAATAATAATAATAATAATAATAATAATAATAATAATAATAATAATAATAATAATTAAAAGAATTCAATTAGCAAGAACAATTGAGATGAACAAGATCGATAAAGGAAGAAAATCTATTTTCAAACAAGCAATGAAATACGCAGAAGAATACAACATACAATGCAGATTTAATGCAACAGGAATTGAGTTAATCACTCACGACAGTAAAACCACTCATACCAAGACAGAAAGCCCACAAGCAATAAAAGATCTATTACGCTCGAGTGTTAACAGGAAGTACCTCGAAGAATTTCAAAGCCAACAGTGGCTAGGAGCACTGACAACTAAACAACTCAACGACCCGGAAATGTCAAAAAGAGCCAATGACGTTCACAAAACATGGAAGAACATACCCGACGTAGTACATAGTGTGAATAAGAGCATAAGACAACAGCTCCTGCCAACGAAGGCATACCAGCAAAGCAAATTACAAATGCACGTTACTGACAGCAAATGCCGCATGTGTCATACAGCTATTGAATCTACAACACATGTGCTCTGTGCTTGCCCAAGAATTGCACAGACCTTGTACAAAGCCAGACACGACAGGATGCTTAGACCTATCTACCATTACCTCCTATACAGATACGACTTCCAAGAAAGCGATCATTCCAAGCCTTGGTATCAACAAAGTATTCCAGAATCAATCGTAGAGAACGAGAAAGCCAAGATAATTTGGGACCTGCCCTTTCACCTTGATAAAGCCCCTGAAAATGGAGCCAATAGAATCGACATGGCTGTACTAGACAAAGGAAACAAAACATGGATCTTGGTAGAAGGAACCATATGCAGCGTTGGAAGCATCGAAGAAAGGACAAGATACAAGCAAGAAAAATACACAGAACTAAGAGCAGGCATAAAGAACATCTACAGAGACTGTACAGTTACCCAAAAGAACGTTGTATTTGATTTTCTCGGAGGTTATCACCATCTATTAGAGAAAGAAATGAACTCTGTGACAACGAATAGCCAAGAAACAGACTATCTCCTTAAGAAATCACAAAAATGGATCCTTTCCCAAAACGCAGAAATTACAAAATAATTCTATGAGTTCACAAAATAGCAAATTAAAAAAAAGTGATGTTTAGCATATAAGAAAAAAATACAACAAAGCACAGGTGCATTCCCGCTTTGTTGCATGTAATTAGGATTTGAATTGAAAACAAAATAAAGATGCCATAATAATAATAATAATAATAACTTTATTTAATGAGGTTAAAACACATTACAGTCAGGGACTGAAAAACTTGTGGACCTCCTAAACTATAAACAATAAATACATATAAATAATATATTAACTATACAAATGATAAGGAAAAAAAAAATAATAATGATATATACATACGTTAAAATTGTGATAATATGGAAGCAGTCTGCAAATATGGAATTAGCTTTATAGATTATTAAGTTCATGTCCACGAATATATTTGGGACTTAAAGTATTGCATTTTTGTTAATGATCAAAAAATTATGCTAAGTGATATTATAGATGTGTGAAGAACTGAAGGCGGAAAACTGACGTATAGTTTTACTGATCAGAAACCGGCTTGCTTGTCGGTGAAATTGGGAAAAAAAAACTCCAAAGGCGAGTTGGCTGAGAAATAAGTAGGATATTCAATTGAACTACCGACAACAATAAATGGAAAAGATAAAAGGAAAAGAAAGAATGGTATAACAATAGGCCATATGCACTAACAGGTCACGTGACCCTATCTTCCCTAAATCAAGCAGCACCGTCAAAATGAACTCCAAAAAATGAAAGAGCACCTCGATATTAGTAAAAGTGCAAAGTTTCAGTTTATAAGATGAATAAGAGCAAATTACAGCAAATTGAAGATCAGACATTTTCTTAAGATTCGTTTGGAAAAGCTCTTTCATTTTTTGGAGTTCATTTTGATGGTACCACTTGATTTAGGGGAGATAGGGTCACGTGACCTGTTAGTGCATACTGGCCTATTATTACTAGTCTATTACGGCCCCGTACAGCAAATATAAGGGAGTACCCCCCTCCCCCGACCGCCGGCACTGTCATGTTACTAGCAATACTAGCTTTAAATGTTATTCCATTTACAGTGTTTTTTTTCCATTGGTTATATCCAGATTTATGTTGGAAAACCTGTGACCACATATACCTATTTCAAAAAAGGTTGTCGTATGAGAGGTCTCAAGCCTACGCGACTAGACCGAAAAGGAGTATGGGTAGTTGCAAAATTTTACTCTCTTTTTCGCATTGGTTTTGATTTCAGCATCAGCAAATGAAGCTCTTTGATGTATTAGGTCATGACAAGCTGAAGTTGAATTATGGTGTGGATATTTGTGTGGTTTTATAGCTCTAGTAATTTCTACCCATACTCCCTTTCGGGTGAGTCGCGTAGGCTTTTGCTGACAACGTTTATTGAAATAGGTATATATGATGAAATCGCGGCTCGTTTGTTTGGGCTTCCTGTTGTCTGCCGTCGAGTGGTGAAGGGAATGAAGGGACTTCACCTCAGTGGGGGTGGGGTGAGGGGGAAGTCGAGGCTTTTCTTTGCTTATTTCCATGGCGTTTTTAGCTTTTCGAATGTTTTTGAAATCCCATTTTTGAAAATTATTTTATATATTATTATTATTTTGTCTAAAAACATTTTGTTTTTATTTTTTTCAGTTTGAATTCTTGCCAACACTCACCCTCCCCCACAAAGGAATTACTTGGCAAAACAAAATGGCGGCCAACATGACAAGAAAATTCCTCACTACAGTTTCTCCTCTTTTCAGCAAATATTCAAGACTCAAATTCAGTAATGCAGAGGCTAGTTTATTAATAGTGATAAGAAGAATGGCGGGACATAGTCACTGGGCAAATATCAAGTTTAAAAAGAGCCATATCGATGTAGCAAAGAGCAAAATGTTTGGTCGTCTTGCTGCTGAGATAATCAGCGCGGTTCGAGGTTTGTTTATTTGTAATTCAATTGATTTATCGTGTTTGTATTGAATCTTTTTATTTAATGCCAAAGAAGAAGTATGTTGAAAAACATATACGGGGGTTCCGGATGGTCTGGTCTGGTGGACTTTGTGATTTAATAAAGCACCTGTCAAATTTAAACCCCAGGGGAGGGGGGAAGGCAGACCTTGGGGAATTTGACATTTTCATTAATGCAAATTAACAAATTGAAGATGGTTTTGAGTTGTCTGTCCTCTTATTGACACACTCTTGACGTCATAAAATGTTCAAAACTCAAGTGGAATCACGAGCGCAGCGAGTGGTTTCACTGCAAAGTTTTGAACATTTTATGACGTCAAGAGTGTGTCAATAAGAGGACAGACAACTCAAAACCATCTTCAATTCGTTTTTTACAACAATTATTTGAGATAAAAGTTAAAAAATCCTTTTCAAACGGGGCAACAGAACGAGCGCGCGCGCTGAAACGCGTCAACAGTGTGTCTGTCCTCTTATTGACACACTCTAATCAACCAATCAGATCGCGAGATTAGTATCAAGTGTTGTAAAAAGTCAAATTCCCCACCCCCGCACATCTTGCAAATGTAAAATTCCATACTGCTCCAAGTGACTTCTGGCAACTGTGTCAAATTCCCTACCTAGGGGACATCTCTCAAGATCAAATTCCCATGGGTAGTCCCCCCCCTAGAGGCTTAAAAATGAATTGTGTATGAATATGTACTTATTGACTGAGTGGGAGGGCTGGACAGGAAAATATTTGGCTTGAGGTCATGCCATATGGACCAAGTGCAATGAGGTCTGTACAAATGACCAAGAGCCAAATTGATTTTTTCCAGTCCAACCCAACCTAACTCAGTCAATAAGCATTTTATCATATGTCCTGGTTTTTCTGTTATAAAAAGTGCTAAAAAACTCTGATATACAAATAGAAATATAGGGCGCGGAAACAAGCAGGGCCGTACAGGTTTTTATGAGCTGCTGAAGCAAAGCTGTCCAGCCCTGATCACATCACTTAATTTTCCAATGGATTTATTAAGGTGATTCCTCTGTAATAGATCCTACCAATAAAAATCGCTTAAAATTTGATATTTTGTAGGTTTTGAGTTACTTATCTCGTAACTAACAAAAAAGAGGGGGTCACGGTACTTGTTTAGGAAATATTTGGCTTGATAGACAATGGTATGTTAGCGATTTCGCGCGAACGTTTGATGTTTTCCAGCTAATTCGCTGATATGTCTATCTGGTCTCAGAAAAAGACTCCAAAATTCAGAGTTAGCAGTATTTTAGTAGGAACAGGTACAATAGTAAAATATCTTGCAAGAAAGCTTATTTTAACTTTGATAACACATTTTGGAACATTTTTTGCATCATTTAGAGAGCAACATACCCCCCGCGAAATGTTCGATTTTTGGCATTCTAGGGCTCAAATAAACACAAAAAAGCGTCAAATTTTCCATGTTCCTATCGATAGATTTTCTTAATTTTCAAATATGTTGTGTAAATCATTGCGTGAATGCAAGTTTTGAAATAAGAAATGGGGGTCATGGTGCTCGTGTGCAAAATATTTTGTAAAACATCATCATAATAGAGCTAAAAATGGCACTTTTTCGAGAAGGGAATGGGGTGAGTTTTGCAAAACTTGCTTTTTATCGCACCAAAGATTAGAAAAATTTCCAAAATCGAGTTTTGTATCCTTTTTGATTATACCTTGAAAGAAAATGCTTGTAAAGTCACGATTTATGCTTTTTGAACCATGCGCAGTGGGCGTGCGCTGTGCGAAACAGAGGAATTACCTTAAGAGCATGCGAGCTGGGAAATATGGGTTATGTGATAAATAGCTATACAGACTGATCCAACTCATTTACAACTTACTTACTTACTTACAACTTGCTTATATTATCTTTCTCAGAGGGTGGTGCAGAGCTTAATCCACGCCTGGATAATATTGTTGCAAGAGCAAAAGCTATCAGCATGCCAAAAGCATCAATAGAAAATGCAATTAAATCTGGACTTGGAGTAAGTTACAGGATAAAATGAGCCATGTGTAACAAAGACTTTAATATGTATTGCTTTGTTTTGACCATCTGTTATACACTGTTCTCTGGAAAAACAAAGTTGTCCCCAAAATGTCTAGAGAAAGTAACATTTTCCAACCATTGTATTATATTTGCTGTCTAATTCCTACAGAACAAAGACAATCCCTTATCACAAATTCTTTTAGAAGCAAGAGGACCTGGTGCATGTGGGCTTTTGGTAGATGTCCTTACAACTAACAAAGTCAGGGCGAAAATTGATATTAATACAATATTAAAAAGAAATGGGTAAGTTATCCCTCAAATCATTTCATAAAACTAATAAAAGACATGAAACAGTCATGTTACAGTGTGGTGCTACATGGTGCTCAGTTTTGAAAAAAGAAAAAAAAAACAGTCCTCTTTATTTATAGATGGAAGCCAATTAAGCTTTTGCTAATCTTCCATTGGACCATCTTTCATCTCACACTCATTACCTCTACATTGAATATTTTTCATACATCACTCAACTCACATGTTGATTTTTGCTGAGGGAGGAAAAACCAGAGAACCTGGAGAAAAACCCTTGTGGCATGGAAGAGAACGACACATCAAACAAACTCAACTCACATATGATCCAACGTCCGAGCCAGGACTTGAACACCAGACCACCACAGTGAGAGGCGAGTGGCTTAACCACTACGCCACCCATGCCCACTAAAACGTACACATAGATTAAAAGAGCTTTTGAAGCCATGTTGATTACACTCCTATAATAGGTACGAGCATACTGTTGATTGGTGTGTCCACCCCCCAACCCCACAGGTGGTAGTCTTTTTAACCTAGTGGGACTTAAGGTGTGTCCTTATTTGTGCCATTTGACTTTTTGACAGCAAAACATTTGGGGTGAGTGGGACACTCCTAACATTTACCAAATATGGATGTGGTCTGACAGGATCAATATTTTGAAAATAATAAAAGGTTTTCTGGTTTTGAGCAGGGTGCTGTATATACAAAACCGTTTTCTACCAAGTGCAGATTTATTGTAGTGTACTCAAACTTAATTGATTTTATCATTCTAGTGGTGTAATGAAGGATGGAGGCACAGTACAATTTCAGTATGACAGTAGAGGTAACATCATCTAAGTATATTTGAGATTTATGAAAAGAATTTTCATGGTAGTCAATTTTATTCACTTTAGGTGTTATAACAGTTGAAGATTTCCTTCACAATGACCAAGTAGACACTGAAAATTACCCTCTGGAAAATATGGTTGAAAAGGTAAGCCACAATATCATTTTTCCTGTGTTTATCTTTTGTTGCTACTGGTATACCATATTCACACGTCCTCTGGACAGCAGGTTTCAGCTCATAGAACTGACTACAATGCTGTTAGTATAAAATAAAGAAAGTCCAAAGTTTTTGTTTTTATTTTAGGCAGACGAATTAGCCATTGAAGCTGGAGCAGAAGATGTTTATTTTACTCAATTAGAGGATGGAAAAAGAGTAATAAAGGTAACAAGTGTTGAATCATGCTAATGACTCATGATATAGAGGAGTGTTTGTATGAGTGTAACTTGGACCACACTGTCCTTAGACCGCATAAGTACTGTGATGTCTTCTATAAAAACATTTCTAAAGGTCCTTCCAGTGAACTTGCCATGCCCTGACCTTGAGGTTTTTGATCTGGATTCTTCAGTCACATGAAAACTTCTCTGTGGATAATCACAGGCAAATAGATATTTATCAGGTGGTTTGTTTTTTTGCATTTGTGTATAGATCATATTCCCACATGTAAAGTGCTATATAAGTATTCTTCTAATATTATAATTGTGTCACAAGTGAGAACCAGAAGCTCATTTCTTGAAAGACCTGAAACTTTACCGGCTCATTAACTTACTCAATAAAGTTTACAGATGTATGTCAAAGCATATGTGATTTTTTCTATGATTACAGGCAAGTAGTTTATGGGTGTTCGCACACTCCTGTAATTTTTCCCATAATCTACTGGGCCCATAAAGTTACAGCCTTTCAAGAAATGGGCCTCAGTAGACCAAAATATGTGAAATTCTTTACTTTTGTTGTTTTTCAGTTTATGTGTCCATTTAAAGAAATGAAGAACCTATCAGAAGACATTACATCTACAGAACCTAAAAGTGTTATTCATTCCACTGGTCTGGAGTACTTCCCAAAATTACTGACGACTCTTTCAGAAAATCAAATGGACCAAGCTGACAGGCTTATAGACCTAATATTGAACCACGCTGACGTTATACGTGTTTATGATAACATCAAAGATTACCCTAGCAGTACTTGTAAACTATTTGCTGATGCTGTGACTACATAAAATTATAAACAAAAATATTATGAAAACACATTCTCAAAGATATATTAGGGAAATAAAACTACACTGAATTTTATATATGAAGTAATTAATGTTAGTTTAGAAGATAACTTGTGGTCTGAAGTGAGGTTGGAATTTATTTGCCTTCACAGCAAGCTTGGTTTGTTGTTTGGCCATTTTCCGTTGTACTGCATTTATGTCTCTAATCTTCTGTCTTGTTGTTTCCCCTATCACATCATGCCAGCCAAGTGCTTTGTAGTCTGCCATTATGCTCTTTCTGACTTTTATCTGTTGGTGATTCTCTCTCTCTGGTGGAAGATTCTGTTTGTAGTAAAGCCGCAGATCCCTGTGACCAGCCCTGGCTCCTGAGGGTAAACACAGTTCATTGGTGGTCTCATCTACAGTAAGTGTACCCGTGTCATCATTGCTATCATCATCATCAGCATTGTCTGGGTAACTACTGGTAAAGTCATAGAAATCAGCATATTCAAGAGCAGCATCACCATCATAATCTAATTTGGTGTGGCTTTTGCTGACCATGTGATTCTGGACAGCTTCAATGGAAAGAAAGTTCTTGCTCTTCTCATTACAATACAAGCACATTTTTCCAATTCCCACTTTCTCTCCAAGGTATGCAATCAGTCCTTTAAGGTCAACGACATACTGTAAATCAGGAATGAAGAAACTGTGTGATCTTGACATGTGCCTCATGTTGTCTTCAAAACTTTGACTTTCATGTGGACAGAAAAGACATTCTGTGATTTCCAAAGCTTCGTCTTCAAAATCCTCAACTTCTTCAATTTCATCATCATCATTATTAGCATCATCAACCTGATCAGTGGTTGCACTTGAGACATTTTCCTTTTTCGATTGCTGACTTGGGTTTTTCTCATTAGAATCTCCGTCTTTAGCTTTTGCTACGATATCAATATGCTTCTTGGACTGCATGTGGTTTTTGAAAGCATTTTCAGACGAAAAGTTCTTATTACAAACTTTACAATACAACGACATTGTTTTGGACTGTTCCCTCGCCTCGGTCTCTGCTCTCTGAGCCAAGACTTTTTCCTGGAATACATCAGCTGAAACTGGAGGCATTTCTGCGACTTTTCGCTTCAAATTGTATCGATGCCAGTCCGTCTTGTAGTGCTTCCTTTGCAAGTCTCCATCAGGGAAACCTACACGACAAGTTATACACGTATAAAGCGGCATTTTTTGACTTGATAGCGTTGTCTTAGCCAAGTTGATATGATGTTCAATGATGTCCGAAATGAAAATCTGGTGTAAAGACTTAACGAAGTATTTTTGGGATAGAAATTAAATGGTCTAAAAAACATGCACCATCATTGTGCAACAACTACGCAATGAGTCATGGGAATAAGAATGGGTTTCCTGTGGTTTTCTGAGCCCACGGTCATTACGGTCAGCCGATTGGCGGTGGATTTAATTTCTGAATTTGTACATTTTGCAGAATGTTTTCTACTTCCTTTCAGTTCCTTTATAATGAGTAGATGAAAATGAGTACAGGTGCAAAGCTTACCGATGAACAGCGTCGGAAGATCGAGGAAAATCGTCGCAAGGCATTAGAAAAGAGGGCTGCTCGAATGAATCAACAAAATGCTACAAGGACAGTTTCAGCGAAAACAGTTACACTTGCTACAACGCAGAATTCTTCTGTTCCGTTAAAAGAGGCGAAAAAAGTCCCTCAACAGATCGATGGGCTGTTAAGTACAAGAACAGAACGTAAACAAACAAGTGCAGTTACAAACTTTCACAATAATTCCTTCATTTCAAAACCTGATCAAATTTCAAATACATCCAAGTCATCAGAAACACAAGCTGAGACAGATAGCGTGAGAGATTTCGTTTCCAAATTTGCAAGAGCGGGATCATCTAATTCCGTCACCAACAAAGAAAAAAAGGTCATAGGAGCGGACAAATTCTTTTCTTCAAACACCAATAAAAATGCACAAAAAATACCACAGAAAACTACCCACCCACAGTCATCAGACTCTCTTTGTAGGGATTCTGTTTCATCATTATCACAGTCATCTTCCAAAGGTCCAAGTAAAGTGATTAAAGGGTATTGTTTTCTGTTAAGTAAAAAGCGGTTTGCTGTTAAAGTTGGATTTCATGGTCCATTAATTGGTATATTTAAGACAATACCTAGTCGTAATTATGGTAAGTAACACCTTGGGTAACAGCATTATACAATCTAGGCGCTTAAGCACATGTGACTAGTGCTAAGGAGTAGAAGAAACTATGGGAATTTTTAGATTAATTCATAAGAGACTGATTTTCGCTTTTGTTTCGCTTCCTCTTAATAAGAGGCTCGATACACCTGCGGAGAGGTTTGTATAATCCCTTAAGAGAGTTTTCTATTTCGCTTTTGTTTCACTTTTGTTTTGATTTGTTTCTCTTTGTGTTTCACTGTTGGTCGTCACAGTTGAGTGAGTAGATTGTCTCGATATCAACTCGGCATTTTGACTTAATCATCCTAAAAAAAATAAAACTCGCAAAACCTTTCATTCAAATGTTAAGAAATGAAAAATAGAATCTGTGATAAATAATTTTAGCAAATTATTTAAAGCTATTTAAGCACTTTTGTTTAACACTTTACTCCTTGTTGCTCTGATTCCTGATAAACCACAAGGGCGAAGAGGGAGGCCAGTGTTCAACTTAAAAGTCGATAATTTATCTGAAAGAACGAAGATCTTCCAAGAGTCATAGAATTCATACCTGATTGAAGCTTCAATCAGCTTATTAGTTCTTAAAATATTTATCACTATCTAGCTCATCCAATTTGGTTCTGATTGTTCCAATCACTTTCAATTGCTTGGTATTCCTGTGGTGTTACAGATGGACGGACTGACAAGTGGATGACATAGTAGCTAGAACCTATGCACTAGCCACAAATACCTATTTCTGTACTCCAGGTAGATTTCAACTTTACATATGAAAGAGAACAGTGCACAAAATGAGGAATGATGACCTTGACCAGAATGACCATTAACAGTCTCAATGTTTTAAAGAGGACATGTATAGAATCAGTTGAAATAGTGTCCTGGTGCTAATCACACAATGACTGACATACACTTGTCATCTCACTACATCACGTTCTCATATATGTTACACTGTGCTTGCAAAATCTTTCTACTGGGTCTTTTCTGGCCCCTAGGCTCATTTGTTCAAACCAAGGGTTAAATCTAAAGAAAACCATTGATTTTAACCCTTTAGATGCCAACCCCCTTTCAAATAACTGAACCCTTGGGACAGTTGCCTTGAAAAGTTTTATGTGAGTGTCTCCGAGAGCTCAAAATTATCAATATCCCTATGCTGAGAAGGCCTTGTCAAACCAATAAATGACAACCCAATAGTGACAGTGTAGGCCATGAAAATATAGCAAAACTGTCAACTGATTGTTTCTTTGTTTATAGATCAAGCAACAACAACGTGGAACTTTGGTTTAGAAGATTATAACAAATTTAGTGAGTACATTGAAATATCCCTTGAATCTTTATGAATAAATGCATCATTGATGATTGAATGAAGCCAAAATTAAGAAGTGATATTTGTTCACAGTGTCAACAGTGAAGACACTACATCCAAGTGTTTATATAGAAGCAATACCAAAGTCAGTTCTGTCAGTATTTACAACAACAACTCCTGGAACTCTAAAAAACTTATCAACACAAGATATCAATCTTAACTCAGTGGACTCTAAACTAGTGTCAGCTTTGATGCCTTTCCAGAAACAAGGTGTGAGTTTCTGTATTCGACGTGATGGTCGTGTGTTAATAGCAGATGATATGGGTCTTGGAAAGACAGTACAAGCTATATGTGTTGCTAGTTACTACCGTAAAGAATGGCCACTTTTGGTGATTGCTCCCTCCTCTGTTAGACTGACTTGGCAACAGGTACTAGGGTTTTTATACCCATCAATTCCTAGCCTTAGTTAGTTTACCTGATATAATTATTATGACATTCATTGAGGTTTTAGTCTGTGAAATATACAGCCACCTGACATTTTCTGGGTGGCATAGTTGGCTGAGCAGTTAGTGTGCTGGCCTTTCACCTCTGTGGTCTGAGTTGAAGTCCCAGCTTGAGCGCTTGGATCACGTGTGAACTGAGTTTGTTTGATGTGTTGTTCTCTACCTTGCCACAAGGGTTTCTTCTCTGGGTTGTTTTTCCTCCCTCAGCAAAAAATCAACATGTTTCAAAGGTATGCTCACTAAACAAACACAGTAGAGCTACCGTGAAGTTAAGAATATTGTAGCTTAGTGGTTTGAACATTCTTTTCTAGGCATTTATAAGATGGTTGCCATCACTGGACCCACAGCATATCAATGTAGTACTAACAGGAAAGGATAAACCCACATCTGGACTAGTCAACATTATTAGTTATGATTTGTTGTCAAAGTTTATTGAACAACTCAAGTCTAAGCAAATCAGAGTTATTATTGCTGTAAGTCTTGTAGAGGATATGAAACTGATGTAAAACATCTACTTATTAATGTACTCATTCATTCATTCATTCATTCATTCATTCATTCATTCATTCATTCATTTATCCATTCATCCATTCCTTCCTTCCTTCCTTCCTTCCTTCCTTCCTTCCTTCCTTCCTTCCTTCCTTCCTTCCTTCCTTCCTTCCTTCCTTCCTTCCTTCCTTCCTTCCTTCCTTCCTTCCTTCCTTCCTTCCTTCCTTCCTTCCTTCCTTCCTTCCTTCCTTCCTTCATCCATGCATTCATTCATTCATTTATCCATTCATTCATTTTTAATTTATTCATTCACTTAGTTATTCATTTTTGCATTCATTCATTCAGTCATTGATATATTCTTTTATCACATCAAAGTCCATGATCAGTCAAAGTGTTGTTAATAGAATTATCAAATAATCAGTTATTGTTGATGCTCATTATTTAGGATGAAAGTCATTTTATCAAGAATTATAAAGCTGCTAGAACAAAAGTTGCTTTGCCACTCATGAAGGTAATCAAAAATACACTTTGAAAAAACTATATTTTGAAAAAGCTATATTTTGAAAAGATTTTAGAAATTTTGTTCATTTATTTCCTTCTTGGCAGACAGCAACAAGAGTCATTCTTCTCTCAGGAACACCTGCTTTGTCAAGACCAATGGAACTGTACACACAGATATGTGCAGTGAAACCCAATTTGTTTTCTTCCTATCATGAATTTGGTTTACGTTACTGCGGTGCTGTAGAGGTGAGAGTATTTATTGACATTTTACATCTGTCTTTGTTTGTTTGTTTGTTTGCATGCACTGTACATAAAATATATCTTTGTCATTAAACGCTTATTATTCCAGCAATCTTCAATATCGTTATTATCATGTCTCGCAATATCATCATCAATTTTAATATCATCAACATCACCATGACCATCATTAGTATTTACCTCTCACGATTAATCACAATATGAGTTGTGAAAACGGTCCGTTTTCGTTTGACCAGAAAAGCATCAAATGCTCCACATGTAATTATTATTGATTTCTTAGTGATTTTCCAGTCCACATATACGGCGATCGTTTGCGATCGTATTCGTGTGGACGTAAGGCCAAAACGCACGTCGAAATGTATACGTTGTAAATGAAATTCATAAACTGAATATCGACAGGCTACATGAATCCCCGTAGATTTGAAAGACACCTTTTTAGTTGTATAGTTAGTCCAAAACTAAAACGGCGTCTAAGGCAATGAAGCGCATCTTTTTGAAAATGCTCTCCAGAGTAGATAAGTTTGAAAACACCTGCAACTGCGTATTGTGGTCATGCTTACTAACTAGTTTCAGGTCTAAGATATTTTATCTTTCATTTCATTACATTTTACCCATGTAGAACCGCTGGGGTTGGGATTATTCTGGATCATCAAACATGGAAGAACTTCAGCTGATTCTTGAAGAAACTATTATGATCAGGTACACTGCAAACATATAGAAAAGACTTGACATCGTTTATTAAACATATTCATTTTGGTATTAATGAACATTATCATCGAGAAGTTGTTGTTGTTGTTGTTGTTGTTGTTGTTGTTGTTGTTGTTGTTGTTGAGGAGGTGGAGAAAGAATGTCTTAATTGGCCTTCTAAGCAAGTGGTTCTTTTAAAACCATTTAAACCCATTTTACACTGTCTTGCACCTCCTGCAAGAAAACCTCGACATGGAGATGGAGATCTTGAACACCGGCCCATTTTTCTCGGGGAGGGGGGGGGGGGGGCTTGACTGTCTGTGAATGCGGCTAGAGAGGAAGGACGGTTGAAAGGGTCCCCAAGCCGGAGTATGTTGACATACACAGGTATCATATATTTTAATCATTTGAAATCCTTTAGCAAAAGATTATTGACGACTTTCAAAAATAACGGCCTAGTACATGAGAACGAGGCCACAAAGGCCTTGTTACCAGAAAATAAGCCTGGCGACACTTCTATTTCTATCAAAGATGATGTGTTCCTCTTCCTTTTGAAATAAGGGACCGTTCATTATTTATGGGAGGGGGGGATGGGTGATTAATTACCAAGGAACCAAATTTTTTTAAAGGCCCCCCTGACAAAAAAAATATTTTTAAGGACCCCCTCATTCTAAAGAAAATTATTTCAATACCCCTCCCCCCCTCCCTACAACAAAAAATATATAAATATTAAAATAGAATAAATAAAATGTAAAATTTATTAACAAATTCCCCAAAAGTGTTAAAAATATAATTACATGAATATAAAATATAGATATTAAAATATAAATAATAAACAGAATAAACAGAGCTTTAAATCTACAACTTGCGTGGTTTTGCTTCACATTATTCTACATATAAATATAAACAACGTTTTTTTGGAGTCAGTTTATTAGAAACTGTTTGTTGTTGTTTGTCGTTGACCTTGAAAATTAAATAAATTAATAATCTTTATATTAGTTCTTATTTGTATTAACAATTATGTACAAACCATGTTTATTGATTTTAGTGATAAATTAAGTTTCAACCTAAAAAACAATAAAGTTGATGATGGCTCTTGATGCAACACATCATGGCCTCTGGCATCACTCTTTCATTGATGTTGTTAGATTTCATTTCTGATGCTCTTGAAGAGACATAGACAAGTTGAAAGCAATTCAAAACAGTAGAGTGCATTTCATATAACCGTGAAACAGTTTGCTAACAAAATAGTGCCAAATCCTCTGTCTTCTATTGTTAATTTAGTACAATTTTGTGCAATTCCTTACAAAGTGTTTCACGGTTTTATGAAATGCACTCAAACAGAAATTGAAATTTGTTGTATGGTATATTTGTTACCTTATCTGTCTTATGAAATTTCTATACCCCCCTGATAGCCAAGAAATTATTTCAATACCCCCCTTTTCAGACCTGGAAAAATTTCAAGAACCCCCCTTTAATCACCCATCCCCCCCCTGCCATAAATAATGAACGGTCCCTAACTATTTTCTGTGCATTTTACAGGATAGACTTAGACTCATTTGATACTATGATAATTTTGAGGCCTTTCTGGCCTCGTTCTCGTGAACAATGAGCCGCCATTTTTGAAAGTCGTCTATACCCCAGCCTTATTGTGACATTTCATTATTTGTAGACGAATGAAGAAAGAAGTCATGAGCGAGCTGCCTTCAAAACGACGTCAAATGGTTCTTCTCGACCCGATGCTAATAAAAACTAAGCCATTAGAGAGAGCAGCTAAACAAGTAGCAAATGCAAAGGTACATCTATGTACATCACAGACCCTCAAGTGAGGTGGTATCACCCCTTAAAAATGCAATTGATACGCTAAGGAGAAGCAACCCGCCCAGATAAACTCGTAAAATACCCCAAGTGTTTAGACGGGTAAAACTTGACGTTTTGTCAAAACTTGACGTTTTGTCAAGTTTTCCTTAAAAAACCCTACCCCTTGGCAGTGATAATATAAGAAAGAGGATTATGCGTGATCGACAAACTACTTATATTCTTTGAACTTGTTTTGAACTTGTAGCAAAAAGATCAACATGGAGCTCTGTTGAATTATTTTTACGAATCATGTTCATCAAAAGTAGCAGCCGTTAAGTAAGTGAATGTTTTTGTGTTTGTGCTAACCGTGCACTTTATGTAGTCCACTTTGCAATAGTCTTGACCTACTAGTTTTTCTAACTACCGGAAGGCTCTTTAGATCTAAGGATGGTTGTATATTCTTTACCCACCCTTGCCCCCATCGCAGACTTCAGCGATATTAATTGATAGGAGGGGCTGTGCTTAAATGTCACAAATGTAAGCGAACAACAGGAATGGATTTCAATCCCAAATGACGCTAGCGGGTGTCAGTCGTTTTGCATTTAGTCGTAATCACACTCTCTTCACACGAAAGTTTGTTGGGGCAGCATTATGTGGTTGCGGTTTAATCACGTGTCTGTTTTTCTAGGGAATACGTTCTAGATTTACTTGAAGGTGGACATAAGTTTCTTGTGTTTGCACACCATAAAGACATGCTTGATGCTATCAGTGATTGTGTAACTGCTAAAGTAAGTGACCATAAACATTGCTCATTGTTGGGAGGTTCCGAATCGTGGCTCAGGGTGGAGTCGTAAATTCCCAGTCGTTTTAGAATGGACTTTCGTTGAGACCAGAAAGTCAAACAAGAGCTACACAGGTAACCTTAGAGCTTGAGCTGAGAAAAGCGTCAGTGCTCTTCAAGGAGATCTGGGCTTCCCAAATCTATCCCTGGTTAACCTGCCCAGGGGAGCCTTTGCCCCTCCACTTAGTACCGGCTACAGAGGTGATTCCTTGTTTGGGATGGGACACAAAATTTTGGTCTGTAATGTGATTAGTAAAAGTATTGCTTCAACCAAAGGTGTTGTTTGTGTTTGTAGAAGTACAAATCAATACGAATTGATGGCAACACACCATCGTCCAAACGGCAACTGCTGTGTGATCGATTTCAAAAAGAAAATGATTTAGTGGTCGCTATCTTGTCCATTACTGCTGCTAACACAGGTAATCTATCTATTCTGGCCAGTATGTAAGGATACATATTATAATCTGTGGTTTTTATCACAGGTCTCACGTTAACTGAGGGTACCGCCGTCGTCTTTGCGGAGCTTTTCTGGAATCCTGGGGTAAGTTGCTGTTGTTGTCGTTGTCGTTGTTGTTGTTGTTGTTGTGGTGGTGGTGGTGGTGGTGATCATATAGGCGGAAGCACCTAACTCTAAGTTTGCAGAGACCACGTAGTATAGGTAACTCGCCTACCGAATTTCTTCGCAGGCCTTGGTTCAAGCAGAAGATCGAGTGTACAGAATTGGACAGAAAAACTCTGTTAACGTTCACTATCTTGTTGCTAAAGGCACTGCTGATGATTACCTATGGTAGGTGATGTTCTTCCTTATTTCTTTCCCTACCTCTTATCGATTAAGTATTTATTTATTTATTTATTTATTTATTTATTTATTTATTTATTTATTTATTTATTTATTTATTTATTTATTTATTTATTTATTTATTTATTTATTTATTTATTTATTTATTTATTTATTTATTTATTTATTTATTTATTTATTTATTTATTTATTTATTTATTTATTTATTTATTTATTTATTTATTTATTTATTTAACTTTACCCCCTAGGGGCGGGTAACCCACAACGGTTAACCAATTACTGTGGGCCCCAATAAACATGAAACAAACAAACAAACAATTACATGTACAAATTATGATATGATATGATAGACAGTTATTTTTCAAAAGCAGCATCGTATAGTTTCACTTAAAGTTCTGCACGTGTTACATTTTGGACAGATAGACTTCCATGTGCGCGGATTATCAACATCATAGTTACTCGTGAGAGACGTTTTGTAGTAACCATACAGTATTTTCTTGAAGTTATGTAAGGTAATGTTGGGATCCTTTAATTCTTGTGGGAGAATGTTCCAGATTCTGCTAGTTCTTATAAGAAACGAACGTTGGTAAGTCACTGTTCGGGATTTCCTTAGTTGGTAACACATGTTATCTCTGTAGTTTGTCTGTCTATTTGGGATTCGTGTGGTGAAATAGAGAAAATGCTCTTCGTCAATGCAATTGTATGCAATTGGCATTTTTGTTTGTGTCATGGTCCAAGCCTATGGTGAATTATTCCACCATCTGGGCTTCATGCTCTTACGAAACCTTTGTCTCTGGCGTGTGATGGGACGCCAATGTTTCTCTGAAAATCAGGGCATCTGTATGGAAAGGTACATATCAATGACAATGGCATCTGTATGGAAAGGTATGCCGTTCATACCTTTTTCCTCGCCTACCGCCCTCCCCTTCTCCTCCTCTCCTAAATCCGTTTCTTTTTTTTTCATATCCTTTTGCCATTTCCCTTTTTTGCTTGCCCCGTTAATCAGCGAGGATTTGAGGTCTAGAGACTGGTATTTCATGTTGATGCAGTGATTTAAGTGCGTATGTTGCTATTTCTCATCAGGCCACTCATTCAGGGGAAACTCGAAGTTTTGAGCAAGGCAGGGCTTAGCGGCGACGATTTCTCTAATACAGATATGACTACATTTAAGGTAATAAAGCCCTTCTCTTGCTCACACTATTAGGCTGCGAGCTAAGGTTATGTGTGGCTTACAAACGAGTAATATTGTAGAGACGTACATAGAAGCAGGAGAATTATACGCAATGATTTGTCCAGGTCGCCCGACGCATTCTACCCTGTTTAACTGGTGCCACTAGGGGAGGGGAGCTGGGAGGACAAGAGGAAAGTTTTACTCTCTTTCTTTTTCCCTTCCCTCTCCCCTCTCCCCTGAGTCCCAGCTACGCGACCTCAATTACGTCTATGCTTCGGTGGCTTCACTCACATGTGAAGAAGAAGGCTAGTTGCTATATTTTTATTTCATAACGAAGACGAACTTCCTGCCCTATTTCATTTTGACGTCACGGCTTGTTTATGAGGGGGACAGAATCCTCTACAACAATAGAAATTGAAACAAAAATTAGCTCTGCTAAGAAAATAACTAACGTCCGAAACGTCAGTTTTTATCACCCTCCACACGGTGTTACAATTTATCCTCATATCAACTTATTCTGCTAAGAAAAGTTTACTCTCAAATTGTCTGGTTGCCAAATATAAGATGTACTGATGTTTAATACACAATATTTACTGTATTTGGTGGCTGTTCCTGGTTTTCTATGGTCCACAAAAAGTATTTCATATCAATTTTCTTGGTGCTGTTCCTGTTTTGTCCGCTTCCCGCGACCATGATCCTTTGCGTTTAAACAATAGAATGTTTTGTTTTGAAGTCATAGTGAAATAGGGCAAGTGCTACCAGCAAGACAAATCCCAGAGCAGTTGAAGTTACAATTCGATGTCGCTTCAATTCACCATTCCATGTTCCTCCTCTTACCCACCACCCACGTCCAGAATATCTAAAAACATATGAGGTTGGGTAGAGGGGGAGGGGGGACTAGTGTTCTTCAAGTCTGTAAACCTGACTGGTTAAGTTTCATAAAAGGAAGTTGTTCCATCGGTTGGCCTCCTTGTCAGTTTGTTCGCTTCACTCTCCTTGCGCTAGATAGAAGCACATCAGATAAAATGCTAGTTTTCTTTTTTTAGGATCCAAAGCAAAAAACCTTGTTTTCGTGTTTCGAAAGTTTAATCGAAGAAAACGAAGACGTGAACTCGAGCCTCGAACTGGAACCAGAAGCCACGGAGACTACGTCATCGTCAGGGGCTTCAGAAGTTACCATGGCAACCGATACCAAGGCAACAGCCGAAGTAAACAAGGACGAGGACTTTAGTTGGTTTAGTAGTATGGATGATGATGATAGTTTTCTGCACGATTGTATGAATGAGACTTGTTTTAAAGACGGTAGTTCACAGAGAACTAGGAAACCAAGCATGGACACTGAACCATTAGCAAAACGATCCAAAAGATAATACAAATTGGTTGGCTATAAAATTAAATCGTGAATAGTTGTGCTCTGTTTGGGTCGCCCTTGGTGATGTTTGGGTTGATGATCAGGATGGTTTAGAAAAGGAAAAGGAAAACACAGGAACTTTCCTAACCCTGAGCACGAGTGGAGATTTGAGACGGCTGTATTATGTATTATCAGCCTATAACTACTAGTTTGAGATACACGGTATAAGGTTACCAAGTATATTGGTTTCTCATCAAATGTTGAATTTTCCAACATCCGACACATGTCCTTGCTTTTTTCAAGTCGGCTTGCCATGTTGACTTTTTCAGGGTTCCCAGGGGTCAGGGAAAAGTCGGGGAAAAAGCAGTCAGGGAAAAGTCAGGGATTTTTTTATTTAGTCAGGGAAATTCAGATTTACCCAAAAAGTCAGGGAATTTTTTTCACATCTAGCCCATAATAGCTGTCATGTGGTTAATATAGTTGCATTTTAAAGATAAAGGTGATCAAAACATTGAATGCCTTGAAAAAAACTCCAAGTCTGTATAGAAAAGCATTATAAGCATGACATCTTGAAATATGTCGCGTGATTGTCATTGTAGATAAAAAAAATGTTGTGTACCAAATATCATATGAAAATGTTTTTGTTTTTCTTGTGCAAAATGGTCAGTGAAATGTTATTTCAACAGGGAAAAGTCAGGGAATTAAAATTTTCAAAATGACTGGGAACCCTGTTTTTTTCAGCAACGCAGGCTATTTGACCTACAATCCTTGACATAATTAGTTGGCACGATGTAAAATTTACGGATTCTTTGTACATTATACAGTCTGCGACCATATTATTGGACCCCCTCCCCCCTGTACAATGTTGCTGGTAGCTAAAAGGGAAGTCGGACTGATTGCCGAGTAGTAGGTGTCGCGGTTTCCACAGCAGCATTGTACAGGGGGCGTGGGCGTATCCAGTCTCATTACATTACATCCGATACATTTTTTTGATGGCTTGCCAAGTTGACATTTTTCCAAACCTAGGCTATTTGACGTACTTCCTTGATTTGTTATCATTGTCCTGCAGTAATTTATTACAATCGCGACCTTACAGTAACCAAAGAGCAGAACGAAACTGTAGATGATCTTTTATTGCCCCCTTGCTCCTAGCTTTACACCGAAGACATCGTTGGTCCCGCGCGCTGTCCTTAGACATGGAGGCAACCAGCCTCTTCTAATGTTTGCATTAAAACGAAATAATACCGAGGACTTTTTCTATTTTCGCGTTTCTTGTCGAACAGAAATAGCTGGTGCGTGCGTCGTCATTTTCGGCTCACTTTGACATTCGGTTATAGAAAGTTAAGAGGATTCCTCTATAATTGATCCTACCAAAAAAATCTCTATAAATTGGATATTTTGTAGATTTTGAGTTATTTGTCTTGTTCGTTTTCCACAGACTCAGAGTAAGCAGCATTTTAGTAGAAAAAGATAAAATAGTGAATTGTCTCGTAAGAAAGCCCATTTTAACCTCTATAAAGTGCATTTTAGCACATTTTCTATAAATTTTAAAAAAGCCACTTTCGCGCGGAAACGTTCGATTTTGGACATTTAGTGTTCAAATACGCACGAAAAACGTCATTTTTTTTTCAATGTTCCTACCAATACTTTATTTTAATTTTCAAGTATGTTGTGTAAATCGTTAATTACAAGAAAGCAAGTTTTGAAATAACGAGAACGGTGACTCCCATTTTTTATGGTAGGCAGTGGTTTCTGCTCGTTTAACAGAGTAGTTCCCTTATTTTGTGACTCCCATTTTTTATTTCAAAACTTGCTTTCTTGTAATTAACGATTTACACAACATTATTTAGAGAGACATTTTCAAAATTATCATCAAATTTGGGGTAAAATCGGCACTTTTCCGAGAAGGTACTGGGGCGAGTTTTATAAGTTTTATCGCAGCAAAAATTGCACAAATGTCTCAAATTGTGTTTTCAAGAATTTTTTGTGGTAATTTGAATGAAAATGCTGACAAAGTCGTAATTCTGTGCTTTTTGAACCATGTGCGGTAGACGTGCGCGGTGCAAAACAGAGGAATCACCTTAAGTAACGTCGAAGAAAACAAAATAAGGGAACTACTCTGTTAAACGAGCAGAAACCACTGCCTACCACTTCCTTGACATGAGTGATAGCAAGTTCCATCATACCTTAAATGAGTTGCAATTACGTCACATGCAGTGTCACTTGCGTTGGAATTGAACGTTTTTGCAGATGTTAATATGAATGAATTATAATACCAGTAGTTTTGCGTCAACTATTACGATCACAATTTTATTTTCCCGCTGATTTATTATAGATTCAACTTACTGACTTCAGTAGATCTAAAAAAAAAATCGCCTGCGCCACGTGCTTTAGAACCTGTGTTGCTCTAAAAATTACCGACCCATCGTATACGGTAGCAGATCTCTTACTTAGACCGAGGTGGTTTTCATATATCACGACAGAAAAGTTCATATATCACGGCAGAAACGTTCATATATCAAGACAGAAAAGTTTGTATATCACGGCAGAAAACGTTATATATCACGACATAAAAAGTTCATATATCACGGCAGAAACGTTTAATTATGTATCACGGTAGAAATAATAAAAGGCTGCTAATAGAGCGAATTCGTATATCGCATCAATTAATTGTGTTAATTCTACAGTTATTCTTTATTGACTTTTCGCAAGGTAGTACAGCTCATTAGAGTGATCAGAGCTCCTAAGCATGTAAAGTTTACATACTAATGAGCTCTGAATATTCTAATGAGCTGTACTACCTTGCGAAAAGTAATAAAAAATAACTGCACTTTTATTTTTATTTTTTAAAGTCAACTATCCTTTCAGGATCGGAAAAAAAAAACCCAAAAAGAACACAAAAACTGTAAAGATTTTGAAATTGCAATCAGGATCCATAAAATTCAAAGTTCATAAAGATTTTTGTCTCTGATTTAAAAAAAAATTAAGAAATTAATTAATTATTAGAAAATCCTCGCGCACTAAACACGCGCGCGCTATAATAAGTTTGAATTCTCGCGCGAGCAATCTTTTGTAATTACTGATGAAGGCCGGAGTCAATGGCCGAAACGTCTACAATTAATAATGGTAATAGAACTGAGTGGAGTGCAATTTGGGCTGAAATCACAAGAGTGATTACAAAATTGCACGACCGCGTAGCGGGAGTGCAATTTGTTAATCACGAGTGTGATTTCAGCCCAAAATTGCACGACACGAAGTTCTATTACCTATTAATCATATTCATTTTGAAATCACAATAAAGATTCAAACTCTTTTATCAGGCTGCAGTTCCAAAATGCTTTCTACAAACGTTCTTCATTTCGGCAATAGCGGAGTTCGATACACTCATGTCGCTTTTGGGGGGAGTCTTACCTTCCACAGTCTCCTGCTGACGAACCAGCAATGGTGGAAAACTTCGTACGCGTTTCGCCTTCTGGCCTCTTCGAAGAGGCCAGAAGAGGCCAGAAGGCGAAACGCCTCTTCGAAGAGGCCAGAAGAGGCCAGAAGGCGAAACGCGTACGAAGTTTTCCACCATAGCTGGTTCGTCAGCAGGAGACTGTGGAAGGTAAGACTCCCCCCCAAAAGCGACATGAGTTCCAAAATGACTTTATTATTAACGATCCTATATCCAATCTTAGATACACCATGTGACATTTTTTTTAAAAAAGAAGACTATAAAATTGTCTCTTAATAGTGTTGTAAATGTGACATTTCCATAGCAACGCTGTCAAATCTGCTATGTGATTGGCAGACAAAATGATGCTATTAATGATTCAAAATAGTGCGATTAATGCTTAAATCGCACACTTTTTAACCAATCAGATTGCAGAATTTGTGAGTGATTTCAAAATGGATATGATTAAAAGAAAAATCAGAGACAAAAATCTTTATAAACTTTGAACACAAAAACTGTTTTCTAGAACTGTTCAAAACTTAGGCTTTGCTCACACTGGTTTACTGATTGACTTTAATTTTTGCAAAATCTGATGAACACTGTCAACTGGACATTACTTTAGACATACGTCTTTCAGTTAACATGCATTTTTATGGTGTTTTGGGCTTTTTCCTTGTTCGTGCAACTCCAAACAGCTCATTAAAATATAAGCCGAGCTCATTAGCTGTAAAACTGAGGTATACGAATTCGCTCTTAATTATAACAAGATGGAATCGCATTTACATGCTATATTTAAATCCGAATGGAAATAAAGTTATGTGTGTGTCTTGTGTGTTTGTATGTGTAGCAAGTGAATTAGTGTTTGTGTGGAACGTTCTTGTAGGGTTTTTAATTTGCCATTCCAAGCACAAAATGCTTGCTTCACTGCCTCAAATGTAAAAACATTGAGCCGGGCTACTCATTGAAATGTTGATTGAATAGTTTATGAAATTTACTGATTCAGTACTACTATAGTTTGTATTACAGATAGGCAGATAGGTAGTTATAGCAGGTCCACATCAGGACTTTAATTTTAGTCTTGCGTTTTGTAAAAACCTGCTTCAACAAATAAACCATGTATGTATGTATGTACTGTTTTACTTCGTCAAACGTACTCATGGCAGGAAACTTGTACGTAGATGGAGGGTAATTTAGCAACACCGGAATCAGTTTATATCAGTCATATCATGTGAACAATAAAAACGAAATAATGTCAGTGAACAAATTCACATGCTCTTGACCTTGCATTTTGATCGTGAGCCTGAAGAGCATAATAGTTGAACTTCCTGAAAACTGAGAACGCTGACACTTTATGCTTGGATGTGCGTAACGATGACGTTGGTCACATCGACACCGGCAACGCCCAGACAACACCACCAAGATAAAAGTAGAACGATGAGAATCCAGGGAAAATCAATAATGTACTTTTTAAAAATGCAAGACACTCTTGTACTGATAGTGCTTGTACGTGCAAATATTGAAAAAGGATTAGAGTAATTCCTGCTGTCCTTGCAAAACAACTTGACGATATGACGTATCGATTGTTATGTAATAGTATGTTATAAATATTTAAGTTATGGTTAGCATGGTTGTGGTCTTCGAGTCCCAGCTTGGGCGATGGATCATACGTGAATTGAGCAAGATTGAGTTTGTTTGGTGTATTGTTCTCTACCGTGCCTGAAAAGGATTTTCTTCTCTGTGTTCTCCAGTATTCCCTCCCTCAGCGGCAAAAATCAACAATATACGAGTATAGTTGAGCGTTGTATGCAAAATATAATGATAGAGAACAAACACAAAAAGCATGCAATACTTTGCACTGTCTAGTACTAAATAGCACAAATGAAACCATAGAAAACAATAGAATTAGCATAATTTAGCACTATTTAGTAGTATTTATATTGCACGCTTCACTTCAGTTAAGTGTTTGTACTATACTTGGATAATTATGCTGCTGTGGAAAAATTATTTATGTATGTTATTTTTAATAAGACAACCACCCATAGTCTTGACACTTGTCTTAATGAAAAATACCTCGGTACTGAAAGTACAAACACTTAAAGGTCCTTCACTGAAAAAACGCGCGAGTAAATTTACTCAGTATTTGAGAGGATACTCAGTTACTCAGTTATAGTGAAGGGTACGTACTCAGTTACTCAAATAATTGAGTAAGTGAGTTTCTGTGGATGCACCGATTTACTCAAGTTTTTGAGTACATTTGCTCGTGCGTTTTTGCAGTGTTTTTATGGGGCAATTTTCTTTGACAAATATGTGTTGTCCGTGTGGGTAAGAAAATTGGACCAAATATCATATGACATGCAAATAATGCATAATAGAATCGTGCGGAATGGCCTTAGAATTCATTAACCCGTGAAACAAAGTCTTAAAGTGTAATAGTCAAACAACAAAAGAACACTGTGGAATTAAGATTTATTAAAGAATGATACACTAAAGTGTGTTTCACGGGTTAATGAAAACCACTCTAACTGTGCATGCGTGCAACATAAACAGTACTAAATAGTGCTATTTTTGTTAATTTTAACTATTTTAAATTTTTCTATTTTTTAATTAGCACCACCATTCTTATTGAATAGTGCAAAGTTGGCATGCATGACAAATTGAATAAGCTAGCATATATTATATGCATATATTATCTTATAGAACATTCAGTGCTCGTGAGCCGAGGACTTGTAAAACATTGTTGTGTTGCTCAATAACAAGATCATGAATGTATTATATTAAATTGATAGTTTTTTTGCAGCAACAATTAACTGTTGATTTTATCGTGCTGCAGTATCGTCACATCAGAGTCCTTTTGAGAGTGAAGAAGTATGGAGAACATGTTTTTTAAGATAAAAAGTACAATTTTGTTAAAAAGAAAACGGCTTCTATAGTTTGCTATGTTCTGGACATGGATTTTTTGTTATAGAAAACTCACAAATGTTTTCATCGAAAGGGAGTCATATAATAAAAGAAAAAGACATAAATGACCAGAAATGTGCTGTATTAATTATGAAGCTATAACGTGTTAAACTATATCACCTTTTATATACCATATTCCTTGCCGCTACCCTAATGCCTAGTTCTTACTGGGGACACGAAAACTTGCTAAAAAATGCATCAAACATTTCTCAATTGTCAACTGAAGCGGGTTTTTTTGCTGACAAAACTACTGAAAAGTTTTGTTTCCAAATGTCCGCTCCACTTTGCGAATCGAGGCGTTTTCAACTATCGTTCAACCTGCTAAAGCGACGGATAACTGGTTATGACGAAATTAAAAATGACTCAAAAAATCAATTAGAATGAATCAATATTTTAGAAGGAGTATTCATCTGATGTCTTTGAAAGATTATCTTTTTCACAATTAAAGATGCGAACTTCCAACAACAGTTTATTTGTTCTTCGTTGAAAACACCCTGGAAACACCCTTGTCAAGACTTGAAATTGAAAAATGGAAATTTTCCAAATGAAAATAGACTTTTTACTTTGCTTCTGCAACTGCTAGGAGTTACTAGGAAACGTGGCGACACGCAAAATGCTATCAGTATTAAAGGGATATTTTTAGTATCAAATTCAGTTGTCAAAAAACTGATGCATTAATACAGTTGTTTTATGTCTTAAGGCTTTTTTTACAAGAACAAGAAATGTCTAGGAAAATAATTCTAATATAAAATGTTGACAGTCAACTCCCAAATTTCAAGTGGCATCAAAATAAGTTTTTTAAATATTTATTCTAACATTAATAACATTGTCTCTGGCATATTTTCAAAGCGCTAAGAAACTCTTTAAATGCAAGAGACAGAACTCATCAGCTGTGTTTAAAAAGCTGGTTTATTTTCATATTCACAACACGATTTCTCGTCGTTCCCTAGAATGACTGACTACTCACAACAAACTATTATTTGCTAAAAACACAAGATTACACAAGAAAGAGGACAGCTAGTGTAATCATATTCAGGTAATATAGACTTCGTAGTTTTACTATTTAATGAGAATTATTGAAATTTGACTTGAATTATGAATGAACTGATTAAGGCACTCAATACATTTTATTTGAGAAATGTGAATAACTAATTAAATTCATGGCGAATTATTTTTGCAGGAAAATATTGAGTGGATTTTGAAATTGTGCCGATGTCGTTCTATTCTATGAATCTTTAACAGTTAAAAGACATTTCGGTTGACCCATCTTTCAAACAATGTCCGGCTTTTTTTAACCGGTTAAATTAAGGGCTAGTATTATATACCAACTTTTCCATCCTGCTTTATCAGTTTTGAAATTCTTCGCTACTTAGCTGTCGTTTCCCCTTCAGCAATTGCGGGCGAAAAACTAAAATATAAAAAAATGGAGTTTTTGTAATAATTCTTGTGCTAAATGAGCAAAACTGCCCGGGAGGGGGGAAGGACTCCATTGTAAAAGGATCGGGTATGCTCGTCGGGAACTTTTATAAAAGGGCGTGGCTATAGACGATTTTTTAACCCCCAAGAGATACCAGCGATAACAAGCTAATGAACATTATTATCATGAACACAAAATTGGATGGTGGACATGCTTTTGTTGGGTAAATTTGTTCCATTTGAGAACAAGATAATAAACGATGGGCTCTTTTCAGTGATACCCTAAAAGATACCAGGAGATGCTAAGACTCTAAACTTCAATTTTAACACTCTAAAAGACACCAAATCGCTGATTTTTACCCTAAGAGATACGACGAGCATACCCGATCCTTTTACAATGGAGTCCCCCCCCGGCAAAACTGCCTTGGGGTGTTGATTATTGTTCAGTTCTTGCCAATTGTTTGAAGTGTCTTCGATCGCATCAAATATATTTAAATTAACAAATACTGACTTCCGTTTATGCTTTGCAATATCAGAAGTACAAACGTCTGGTAATATGCAATTACTTTCCCCTTATTACTTTGTCGATCTCAAAGCGTTTTCTACTTGAGCGCTTTTGCCGAAAACATTCCAAAAAATGTTGCAATTTTAGTGTTGCAAGCCAAAATAACAATGGAAAATACCAATTGGAATGAACGTGGTATTGTTATGCATAAATATTGCTGGTACCAAACATTACTGTTTGACAACAGATGAATTAAAGTCAACAGGTGCTTGTATACAACTGTTTGACTCTCCAGCAGCGTCCCAACACACAACACCAACTCTCACAAGCGCTGCATCAAGCCAAGCTCCTTGCAAGCCGCGTCTCTAGTCGGCTCTGCATTTCTTTCAATGGTAAAACATGTAAAATATTTTTTTCCTTAATTAATTTTAACTACAGAGGTGTATTCACTTATTCCTTTTGCGTGAAAAAAGCGGGTTTTCTGATGAAAACTTGAACAAACGATGCCAAATTACGATTTTATCTATTTTCAGGTGCAAACTCAATCTGGAAGGAAAAGAAATTTTATCTCATTTTTATGGATGCTTGGCAAACATCTTTACCTCTAGTAAAGATTTTTAACAATTGTAATTTTATGTGCTGCATTGTTCGTAGCTGATTTAATTATTGTTCTTATAGAATAGAATTGTATTTTATTACATATTTTATACCACTTTGAAATATTATCTTATAAGCTCAGATTTCACGGGTATATCATATGACCTTCACTTGTCAAAAGTGCAGTTGTAGTAAATTTTTAAGCAAGTTGGCAAGCATTCTGATATTCATAGGATAGAACCAATTATCATACTATTGATACAAATTTAATATCTCAGACTATAGCTAGTTTTATTCAGAGTTTACAAACCGATATTGTTAGCGTTTTTGCTAAAGTAAGATAGATTCGTTTGGAGCTGACCTCGGTGTTAAACACTGGCCCATCATTCAGAATGGATTCTATTCGTAAGTTTCTAGTTTGTGGAATTGTAGTTTCTGTAGCTTGTTTAAGCTTGTCAAATGAGCAAACTGCTTCCAAGCTTGATGGCTTGGCGAGGGACAATCCTGTAGAAGTCAATAATGCAACTCGCAGTTTTGTGGCTAAAGTCTTCAAGGAGTACTCAAGAAACAGCACAAAATTACTGGCTCTTAACGATTTTTACAGTTTACTAAAAGCTCTGAAGATAGGCCAAGTTTATGATGTATCTGGAACGGCTCAGAAGGTGGAGCAGAATTATAAGGAAACAAAGAGTGAAGAGAGAGTAAACGTATATCGCAGAAGCCTGCCCGAGCAAAGTAAACAACGTGACAAAAAGATAGAAGTCCCACATAATCAGCGCTTTCACAATAATGTAAGTACCGCAGTCATTAATGGGAGGAAATCTATATGTATCAAATGTATTCATGTTTCGATTATTTACACTAATTTTGTAAACACCCCATTGTTGGTTTTTCGCAAACATGACGAATAATAAACGTCATCAAACTGCACCACTGTTGACTTCATCTTCCGAGGCAAGGTCTTCGCCCACTGTACTTTTGTGTACTGGACAATTAAACCAATAAATAACCAGCAAATACAAACAAATTCTTAAGCTAGGAATAGCTTTAATTACTGTTGCAACGGATCTACTACATATGACCTCTCGAGTTGTTGTCCATAAGAATTTGACCTGTGTTTCCGCCTAATGTAGTATTTCGACATTCAACTCTCTAAACATGACATTTATATCTCTATGATATAATAATAATAATAATAATAATAATAATAATAATAATAATCATTATTTTGTCTGTGGAAAACCACACTTCTTTATAAACAACCCCGCTAACTCGAGCTAAGAGGATGCGATAAAGTGTTCAGCCTGCTTACAGGCTCTCAAGGGGGAGGGGAGAGGGAAGAGGAAAGCTACGAACGAGCCATCTCATTGGCTGAGGTTTCTGAAGTAATGACATTTGTCATTTGAAATAAACCAGACTGGCCCATTTTTAGTGCTAAACAATGGTGTTCTTACTGGATACAATAAAAGATGAAGTTATTTTGAATTTACAGTCAAACTGAATAAAAAAAATTCGATAAATGATTGGCCGAAATTGACCTTTATGCTCCTTAAGAGTAATCAAACATAACGGGAATGCAGGCTCTCCCTTCCTTTCCTCTCCCCTCTCCCCCTCCCCCTTGAGAGCCTGTAAGCAGGCTATATTAGTGGTATTACGAGGGTACGTTCGGCTCATCACGCAACGTTACGTGATAAGCGACGGAAATACGTCATCGGGCTAACTGATGAAACTTTAGATCCTTGGCTGAAGAAGCTACGAAACCTCTGAATATAACATTGGTTGAAATAATATTTTTCTGTTCATAGTGTATTTCCAAGGAGCGACTGCTTGAACTCCATCGTATTAAGGAAAGCAAGCCAATCACAACCAATGACTTTATCAAGCTTTGCCCCTCTCTTATCTATGAGGTGCAAAGTGGCGCGTGTTGGCATGAGGATGGACACGTGAAAAAACTGAAAAACGATGACAATACACTTCTAGGTATTTCTAGTTAACTGATGTAGTTACAAAGGTAGCACTTTCTCCTCAGTTATCAAAAGACCTTGAGTGTTGGTGTTGCTGGGGGCTTGAACCCATGACCCCCTGGACAACAGACCAATGCTCTATCAACAGAACCAATTAGGTGTTGAATGATGAATTTGACAGCCATGATGCTGCTGATGATGTTGATGTAGGCTGACATTAATGATAGTTATAATGATATTGGCAGTACAACTGACTACAATGCTAACTGCTGCCTGCTGATGATGATGATAATAATGCAGCAGGATGATGATAGCAATATGACAACAATTCATAAAATATGTGCTCTGATTGGCAAAATAGACCCATATCACGCTAGCGTGACATTATAAGATATTTGATTTATCGGAAAAAGAAGTTTACTATAAAATTGGTCACAATGATTATAGTAAAATTGCAAAGTTTCATAAAGATTGGCCTCCAACTGATGAAGAAATGAATTTTTGAAAGTAAGCATTTTTACAAAGAAATGTACTGTGGACGTGCATCGCATGCACGCCCAGCCTCGTTATCAGGCTAGACACATACATTTCTTTGCAAAAATTTTCACCAAATGCTTACATTTAAAAATTCATATCTTCGTCAGTTTAAGGGCAATCTTTACGAAACTTTGCAACTTTACTATTTTCAATGTGACAAATTTGATAGTAAACTCCTTTTCCCGATAAATCAAATATTTTATAATGTCACGCTAGCGTGATAAGGGTCTATTGCTCACCCCTCTCTTTTAGAATGATATAATCGAATTTGATTAACTTATTATTATAGCATGACACGTACGGTAGAGGGAAGCCACCCCTTGTTGTCACGTAGTGTCACGCAAAGTAGGCCTGTTCAACCAAGAAACCATACAGTAGACCTTCTTTAACACGGTCAGTAGAGCCGATTTCGTATGAATGGGAAAACGGCACGGTCTATAATGAGCATAGAAGGATCTTGCACAGTTCTAAAAGACGAACTAGCAAGTGGAACTATAGTTTGGGATGCGTGGATGTTTAAGAGAAAACGAATTTACAAAAAGGTAGCGATATAAACCCACACAGGAATTCATTTCTCTGTTATACTACGATGAATTAATGGGTAAGCCTCGAAACGTCAAGAACGATTTTATACGTAAAACCTCTAGCGGACGGACTGTTAGAGACAAGTTGAAGCAAGGGTGCACACCAAGCAACTTAACCGCCCTTTATAAAGAAATGTGTCACAATGATAAATCAGTCACATCGAGGAAAAGTATTGACGAACGTATTTACTAACTCGCAAATCAAGCCAGTGTGATAATGTTTCGCACAGCCATTAGACGAAATCAACATTTTTACAAACAGTACTTTCTACATTTTCTATGTATAGCAAAACTGAGCCTGTCAACAGGCTCTGGGGGAAACGGAAGGGGAAAGGCGAAATGGGACTTTATATACATAAGTTATATAACTCAGTATATTACTTTTTGTATCAGTTTGGCTTTATGGCCTCGCGTCCATCACTGTAATTAGTCTTTCATCGTTGCTGGCCATTGGTATCATACCATGCCTGGGGAAAGCCGTCTACAATAAAGTCATGTCCTTTCTTGTTGCTTTGGCCGTCGGTACGCTTGCTGGTGATGCATTCCTACATTTGATACCACACGTAAGTAGCTTTGTATTTAATTAAAACACATATTCATTAAAGTGTGTGTTCTTTTTCCATTTTATTTCACTTGGTACATGTTGAGTGATAGTGCAGTCGGTAGATCGCTGAGATATGAACTCAATTCTCTGACCTCTGGACGACTCTCTGTCAATTCTTCCTACATTCCTCAGCCTGCTTTGCTTTCAAGCTATGTCGAGCTGTCGTACTTATTTCCATAGACCCTTGTAGTAGTAATAATAGTAATAGCCTGTCATTGGTCTATAGGCGTTTATGAAAGGAGTTCATTCCGAGCAGAGCCATATCGAAGAGGTCAGACCCCTTTGGAAGGGTGTGGCCATAATGGCGGGCATCTACGTGTTCTTTTTGATAGAGTCATTTATGAAAGCAAGAGTGACGAGGCATAAACACGACCAACAACCAATTGATGAGGTAAATATCGAGTTGAATCTCTTTGGTACAAATAATAAAGAAGGCGTATGTGGACGATCATAGTTTTATTGGACGATTGAGAACCAATATGTGGGTGACAACATTAATTTCCGCAGAGTGAACTTCTCTCTGACGGACAAACTCGGACGCAGAGAGTCAGCTGTGGAAAGCATGACTGTTTACTGGGGCCGGTTTCTCGAACTATAGACCCGATACCTTTACGAGCCGTTAATTTAAGGGGAAAATTACGGGATTGCACGAGCACCGGTGAACTTCAAATGAACTTGAAATTAACGTGTCCTTCGATAAACCCCCGTCAACTCTTTCGTGTATGTAAACAGGGCCCGGTTGTACGAAGGGTGAATAGCGCTATCCAGCGGATAAATCCTTATCCAGCGGATAAAATCTATACAAAATCTATACAGTGGATAATTCTTATCCGGTGGATAACTTTATCCAACCTTCGTACAACCGGGCCCAGGCCTGTAAGGTTATCGGGTCTTTCGACGGACCCCTGGTCTTTGCCGACGGTATTTTTCTTGTCTTTCTCACCAGGAATGCCAATCCCCACTGCCAACTGAACGTCTTGTTACAAACGACATTGTAAACCATAACCACTGTTCTCCAAGTGATTGTAACGAAGCTGCTAGAACTGCAGCTGACCTCAAGTCCCCCAGTACAGCTAGCGTCTTGCTAACGGAGTCTGGAGACGAGTTATCAAAGTGCGAGGGCTCCGTACACTACAGTGATGGTGGCATAATAATTATAGAGAACAAAACTAATGTAACACACGCGTATTTCAAGGACGAGCATCAAGAACAGGAACACTGTGACACAGAATCTGACGCAGGAGTGATTTATCCTTGTAACCATGACGACAAACATGACACATCACAGCTTACTCCTAACATCCAATCAACAAGCAGATCTGACGTCAGTGTTGGAGAGGCTTTAAGTGAATCTGACAAGACCGCTGACATGCATGACCATCACCATGGCCACCATCACCATGGTAACAAGAATATTAGCAGGGACACTAGTGTAGCGTCTGTTGCCTGGATGGTAATAGTTGGAGATGGCTTTCACAACTTAAGCGATGGGCTTGCAGTCGGTGCTGCTTTTTCAAGTTCACTTACAACAGGACTTACAACTGCTATAGCTGTACTATGTCATGAGTTACCACACGAACTTGGTGAGCCGCCATGCAGTGTAGAATAAGCTCTTCTGTTTGTCTATCTGTGTGTCTGTCTGTCAGTCATTCTCTTTGTCTGTCATTCAGTCAGTCTGCCTACGGTCTGTCTGTCTGTCTGTCTCAACATGGGGAAAGACCGATATGAGCACTGGCAACAAAAAATAAATTCAGTGTTTCTTTGCACGTGTTTTCAGTAATGTGGAAGAAACGGCATAAAAGAAAAATGCTTCCAACTGATGACTTATTCTTATAAGACCTTATATTCATTATTGTCTTGCAGGAGATTTTGCTATTCTTATCAAGTCTGGGATATCATTTCGACAAGCTGTTGCCTATAACTTGGCGTCAGCACTAATTTCCTATATTGGTCTTGTGATTGGAATAGGTCTTGGTAACCTGGATACTTCACATGTTTGGGTATTAGCTTTAACATCCGGGCTATTTCTTTATATATCACTAGTTACAATGGTAAGCAATGTTTCTTGTTGGATTATTTCACTTTTTTGCATTTCTTTTTATTCATTTTTCTGCTTTTGTTGGTACTCTATTATCACCCGTTTTTCACTTTTTTCTTTTCTTTCTTTTTTTCTCCTTTTTGTCTGTTCGCTTAATTTTTCTTCGCTCTTACACTGATTGGATTGATTTCCTGTAAGGTTAACCATTTTGCTATTGATTGTTAAACACAGCTGCCCGAATTAAAGTCCTACCAAGAGAAAGGCGGATTCTCGGTGTTTCTTTCCCAGAACGCTGGTATTCTAACTGGGATCATTATTATGTTATGTATAGCAATGTTTGAAAACCACTAGTATTAGTTACGCAGTCGACATAGTCTACAAAACATAAAGAAAATAACAGACTTACACCTGTTTGGCCTAAATTGTCTTGGAGAAAGAAAAAGATAATAATGCTACGATAGCAGATAAATTCCTGACATCAATCAGAAATTATAAACGTGAAGGCGTTCGTTACACAATGTGATTTCTTTTCGTTCAACGTGAGGTGTTTTAAGGCCGATTTCTCGAAAGCCCCGATAATTTTACGGGACTGATAAATAACGGGAAAAGCGCGCGCCCGTAAATAACTGAAGGAATTGAAAATAACGTGCACTTCGTAAAACACTTGTAAACTTTATCGGCTTACCTTTATGTTTACGGTCCGTAAAGTTGTCGGCTCTTTCGATCCGAGAAACAGGCCCCAGCTCGACACACAGTCAACTTTCGCGTGGCATTGCAAGAAGGTGTATCGTTTTTCCGCGCCGTAAAGACTTTTTCACGATACATTATGGGCTAACTATCCTGCGTCAAATCTGAGATTTTTCCCGATGTGACTTAATTTATGACTGGTGATTC
The DNA here is from genome assembly GCA_029948255.1 of Telmatactis stephensoni. NCBI lineage: Eukaryota > Metazoa > Cnidaria > Anthozoa > Actiniaria > Isophelliidae > Telmatactis > Telmatactis stephensoni. The sequence goes on along the minus strand of JALIZF010001709.1, from coordinate 348,135 downwards.
AGTCGAGTTTGAGATACACGAGATTTTCTAATACATAGTGCATATTTTCAATTACATGTTCTCAGAAGTTGTACAGTACAATTGATATTGCAAATTTACTGACATGGGGGAATTTTTTGAAAGAAATATTCATTGGGGAATACAAAATAAATCTAATTTTTTAACAGTTTGAATTATTAAATTTTAAATATATTTTCAATCTTCTAGTCAACCTGAAAATAATATTTGTGACTAGATTTATCGCTTCGATATTGAGAAAGATTCTTTGAAGTTCACTTTTAGATGTGATTTTTTTTAGTTGAACAAAGTCTCTTGTTTGATAGTTTTATTCAGAAAACACAACCATTTTGTTTGATCCAAAATTGCACAGTCAATTTTGTTCAGTAAATAAAATCGGTATAACGGGAACTGTTCTAATTGTGGGATGTTATAGTTTATGCCTGAAAGTTCGCTTTTGAGAAACGGTTCCGGCCCCGGGAATCGGGTTAATCCCAAAACAAGTGAAGATAGATTTCTTATAGGAAACACAGAATTAGAACACCCCAATGCTATAGCATTGTAATGATTAGTCTAGAAAAATTTCAATTTTATTTAATCATTTCTAAGAAATCCAAGGTTGAGGCGTTAGTGGACATCCAATTTATTTGAGTTTGTTAAAAACGTTTTCAAGTTTGTAGAATTTAATTGATTTTCCCGAGGAAACTGTGTAACTTTTTTTTGCGTGTTTCGGCGTGCGTCACATGATACGAGACCTTCGCGCATTTTGACTTACCAGTCACGTGATGGGAATGTATTTTCAATCTCATGTCACGTGATTGTTTACGTTTTATATTGTGATGGGAAAGGAAGGAAAACGAAAGACATTTTGAAATGGAGAGTCTGAAAACCTTCAACCTTGGAATTAAATTTTTCTTGAATATTTAGAAAACTATTTGAATGTCAAAAGAAAATATTTCAAAATGATCGCAATAAATATTAAAAACCTTAAAATAAAATTTAAACCCAGTTGTTTTTGTGTGCTACAGCCCCCAGACGTACCACTCTCAATATAGTGAAACCTGCACTTGCCACCACTTCCGTTAGACCACCCTACGATGTGACCATGCACTAATGTCTTATCGGTAAAATGGGCATGGCTCTTTCATGGGGAACTGATGAGTGGTGTTTACTCTTTTAGGTAACCACCTACTTTAAGTGACCACCTTTACTTGACAGTCATACGTAAACAACTAAAATCATTTTGAGTGTTCCCTTATTATGGGAGATTCGATTGTATCGTGGTTGCACAGTCACAAACAAAGCAACTCAAGACAACTGGCTCCCGTCTAACAATGGAGAAATCATAATTAGCATTACTTCCCCTGAACCCTACTTGACCTCATTCTTAGCTATCACTTGTATTGAAAGTGGGCTGTTGGAAAAAGTTCAAAATTCCCTGGGAAATTTTGGCACAAATACTCCCCCACAAGTCCTTAATCACTCATGCAATGATATGTGGGGACCTTCCATCCATTTTATGGGTGTCTAGAGCTAAAGTTAGAATCATTCTCAAATTATTTGTCAAAACAAATTAGCAAAACAATCTTTACAGCCTGTAAAGATTGTTTTGCTAATTTGTTTTGACAAATAATTTGAGTGGCTCCACAAGGCTCATTGGTTTCTCTCTGATGTACCAAGCATTTAGACAACTTGATAAAACAAACCACTGGTCTTTATTCTATTCTTTTCAACAAAGAATCTGATCTAAAATGACACACATGAGAAAGCCTTCTGTTCATAACCTATCGGACTCCAAGGCTGATCAACACAGTACCAGGCAAATGACAGACTTAAGGGAACCATTTCTTACAGGTGTTTCTTGAAGTGCAATTTACAGGTGTTCAAGTGCACTCTAAAGTTTACTGGTACTTTGTATAGCTAATCATGTATTTTTATTAATTAAAGGGCCTGTAATGTTAATGGACCTTTCCAGAAATGGGTTCTAGGCTCTGTGCTAATCATGCAAACTTAACACATTATTAATAAGTACAAACATTATACATTAAGCTCTGCTTATCTCTCAACTTATCTCCCTGGATCCATAGCCTTGGGCCTCTATTAGGGGCTGTTTATATAAAGGTGAGTTATCCTTTGTAGCCAGTATAATCTTTGTTTTCTTTTCCCTGGGGGACAAAACAAAAGAGTTATCGTGACAACCCCGAGGGACAACTCATTTCCATATAAACAGCCCCTTGGTGTGTACAGGATGTGTACTATAAAGTGAAATCTAGCCTAAGACCACTACATATTTTGTTTTGGTACCTCTTTAACAAGAACATTAATTTTATTTAATCTTTGCAAATTTCAATGTTCCAATTAAAGATATTTGCCCTAGCTAGTGTAACTATCATAAATAATTATTTCAGACTAATAAAATGCTTAATGCAGGATACTGTGTGTATGAAGAAGAATTTGACCCCTCAAAAAAGTCTGGTCTGGTACTGGTTGACTCAGTCCCTACTCAATCCCTTTTTGGAACATTTTGTATTATATTAGTAATAATAATTATTTATCCTTCTGCATGTGTGGATGGTTGTATGGTACATATGTACACCAAATCTACAGCATTCCATGATTTTTATCTGGAATTAAAAGAAATACTTGACAGCATCTGATGGATCTTCTCTTCATTTTTCAAGATATTACATTTCACTGTGCTTATTCTGTCAACCTGAAACAAATAAACAATCCTGGTTGCACTCAAAATTATATAAAAATTGGCAAAGCCAGCCAACACACAGGTAGCCCAAACATAGCTCATCAGTGGATCATGATGTCATGATTTCTCAATTATTAATCTTTGATTTCTTTTGGTATCAGGAATGTGCATCTAGGATCACTTCAAAGTATATACCATCTCTAAGATATCTTCATAACAGTATTCTGATAGTTAAAGAACACTTTGGTGTAGAAATAAATATAATTTTCAAAAAGTCAAATTTTTGAGTGACTTTTGGCACTTCAAATTTTCACTCACTCCTAGCATTCATAATTTTAGGAAAGGTATGTAATTTATGCCACCAAACTTTTTTGACTGCTCAAGAAATTCATATCTCTGTGATCATAAAGAGTACAGATTGAAATAGTTCTGTGAACTTTTATTTCAATATTTTTGTCTCTTAATTTTTGAGTTATAATTTTTTGAAGTTGGCTGAGTCAGCTCAAAGTTCACAGTGACTGTCTGCAGACATCTGCTCTGCAACAAAAATCTGACGCAGGGGGTAAGGGAAATACATTTTTATGGCAAAAATGTGACTATGGGGTTGGGGGTTGATTGTTGAACACCAATGAAAATGTTCTTTAACTATCAGACTACTGTTTTGAGGATATCATAGAATATGTTATATGCTTTGAAGTGATTCTAGAAGCACATTCCTGATACCATATGAAAATTCAAGATTTATTGAGAAACCATGATTTCACAATCCACTGATGCTACATTTGGGCTACCTGTGGTCAGTAGTCTTTCAGTGAGTAGAGATGGGTGTTGTTGTCAAAACAAATGACCCAATAAGTCTACCATGCATGTTCAGTATATATGTTTTTGTAAAGCGCCTAGAGCAGATTTTGGACAGGCGCTATATAAATGATCATTATTATTATTATTATTATTATAAGACATCCAAGGGCCCCCTTAAATGCTGTTGTCATAGATATTGTAAATGCAAGATACTTCCAATGCTGCAAAATATTGCTCAAGAAGCTGATCACTACCACACTGTTTGAAGTCTGACAAATTGCCAAAGACAAAATCTTTCTTACCATTTCAGTAATTTCAGATTCTAATTCTTCAAGCTGACTTTTTAGTGGTTCAATCTCATTGTCAGTGATGCTGTAATCAAAAAAATTCATATTATTCATTATTCATATTCATCCTCCAGGGATGCACAAATACTTCAGAGGAAGTACATAATTATATACCTTTGTTCCCGTTTGAGTGCTATAGAGTGATCTCTGTTTTCTGTTCTCCAAATCTCTAGTTCTTTATTCATACTGTCGACATCTTCTTGGATGTAGTCCATTATTTTACCAAGTGGGTTTGCACTTCTTGTTAGTGTTTGTATGCTGCCTCGAAGCTTTTCAATCTAAAACAACCAACATATGCTGACTTACTTTCACATATATACCAGTGTAGATGCCCAATTTTAGCCCTTACAGCATATAAAAGTTCCCAAATAGAGCAGATTTCGTATGAGTGAGAAACAGACCGTGCTGTGCAATGACTGTGTCAGTGCCGTGTTGTCTATAGAAACATAATTTTGAAATTCCTGCTGTAACCGTGCCGTGATTGTGCAGTGCCGTTTTCACAGTCATACGAAATCTACTTTAGCAGTTAAATAAGTTTTATTTATCATCTTACTTCTTTTTGGGCTAATTCTCTCTCTTTTTTTCTTGCTGCATCACTTATTATGGATTTTTCCTGCAAAAATTCAAACACATAAAACACTCAATGGATCTCATATGGGAAATGGTTTCTATGGGTCAAAAGGAAATGTGCAGTTTCTAGTTCTGTGTGTTATATTCATTTTCAGTAAGATTATATTATCTACAGGATGACAAGCCTAAAACATCCAACAGAAACCTTTTGCATTCACAATATTACAAACATGGAGTTTAAAAATGGGAAAGCAATGATTTAAGAAGAAAATGTGTTGACATACCGGTACTGATTTACTAGTTTGTTCTTTACTTCCTTCAAGTTCTTTGGTTGTCTCAAGAATCTTTCTAACCAGTCCACCTGAAAATACAAAAATATACAATCAACAACATGTAACTTCAATAATAAACTCCTGTCCTGCAATTTTAGTCCAACATATACAGTGGAACTTCCTTTAAGCTTGAGTTACCTGGTCCTTAACTGGTGGGAGTGGCAACACATGATTTTTACTCCTCAAAAACAACTTAAATGTGTAAACTGCTTTATTGATGAGTGTTAAATGACAGAAGTCAGATGATTAAAGCTATAGCTTTAATCTTATCTCTGAGGTATCTTATTTACTGAAAAACACCCTAGCTAAAAGGTACCAGCTTAGTCTCTGGTAGTCCAATAACCTATGAGACACCCTATAAGGTACCAAATCACTGATTTTGACCCCTAAAAGGTACAATGAGTACCTACTGTTCTCCTGGTTGTTATAAGAGGTAGTTGCAACATAAGGGTTGACTCAGATTTAATTTCTATTAATAACTTACCATGACCACTTTCATCTTCTATAGATTCATTACTTGGAACCTGAAAATTAAAAAAATTACATGTCATCAGTGTTTGCTATAGTATAATAGCTAGCATATATTTCATAAGGAAAAAACAATGGCACAGACATTAATGATCAATGTTCCAGATAAGCGATGGGTCTCATGTCAAAAACCTAACAGACATGGCTAACTGACTCGGAAACTAAAACAGAAAAATTTACTTAGAGTATATAAAAGAGCAGCTTGCATAACCCCCTGAAAAACTACATATTGACCCTTTAATCTTATAAGGCATTCAGTTACTTTTAGAGTACAGTTGCAGTAAAGAAGAACAATGTACCACTCCCACTACTATATAATCTGGTTAATGACAACTTACAGCATCAATATCATTTGTTATTGGATGGGAGTCTTCAACAACAAAAGTCTCATCATCATCATCATCTTTGCCATCATCTACTATAACACTAGTCACTTCTTTTCCTGAACCAATTCTAGAAAATAAACACAAATTCAGTCATAGCTACATTTATCAATATTTAAGCAATATTATATATTATATTTTATAAAATACTTGAGATATAATGCGCGCGCTGATTGGCTGGCTACCATGTTTATATCAGAGGACAGAGACATGGCTCGCTCAGAAAACGTCGAAAATATTTTATAAAAGCAATATAAAATGATCACTTATGTCTCTGTTCTGTGATATAAACACTCTGGAAGATGTAGAGCACTCGAAAAGCAAGAGAAACACTTGGCTACGCCTCGTGTTCCTAAGGTTGCTTTTCTCTTGCTCTACATCTTCCATCGTGTTTATATCACAGAACAGAGACATGCGCGCACGTTTTATATTCCTTAAATAACACATGTGCATGTCTGACTGTACTGTGATATAAACACGATGGAAGATGTAGAGCAAGATAAAAGCAACCTTATAGGAACGCAAGGTGTAGCCGAGTGTTTCACTTGCTTTTCAAGTGCTCTACCTCTTCCAGAGTGTTCATTTATATCACAGTACAGAAACATGAGTGATTGTTTTATATTGCTTTTATAAAATATTTTCAATGTTTTTGTGTGAGCCATACACTGTACTTCAAAATTCTCTGCAATCTATTTTTTCGAGTGTCCTATATAGAAATACACCTAATTGCAAGAAGGTTGTCATATGAAAATAGGATATTTGTAATTTAGTAGGAAAGGAATTAATTAAAAGACAAAAGAAGATCACTCAAGCTGAACTCTTTCTTTTGTCTTCGGAGTTAAGCTTCAATGATCTTCTTTTGTCTTATAATTTATTCCTTTCTCACTAAATTACTAAAGTTCTTTTTTCCTATGACAACCTTTTTGCAAGTAGGTGTATATATTAACCAAACGGAATTTGTGAAAGTTAACGGAAAAGCAGACAATGGGAACACACCAATCACAACATTTCCAAGTTGCATATATATGATGGTAATAGGACTGAGTGGAGTCCAATTCGGTCTGTAATCATACAAGGGATAAACAAAATTGGAAGACTGCATAGTGGGAGTCCAATTTGTTTATTCCGAGTATGATTAATAATGGTAATAGAACTGAGTGGAGTGCAATTTGGGCTGAAATCACAAGAGTGATTACAAAATTGCACGACCGCGTAGCGGGAGTGCAATTTGTTAATCACGAGTGTGATTTCAGCCCAAAATTGCACGACACGAAGTTCTATTACCTATTAATCATATTCATTTTGAAATCACAATAAAGATTCAAACTCTTTTATCAGGCTGCAGTTCCAAAATGACAAAATGACAAAATGATGCTATTAATGATTCAAAATAGTGCGATTAATGCTTAAATCGCACACTTTTTAACCAATCAGATTGCAGAATTTGTGAGTGATTTCAAAATGGATATGATTATAGACAGAATTGGACGACACGAAGTCCTGTTACCAATTAATCATAACTATTACAATTTCCGAGAAAAATATTTTCATGCCAATCAATGCTAAGCGCAACTAAAATGACCAAAGTTTGTTGAAAAAGCGAGAAAAAATAGTGAAAAATCTCTTGAGCGTGCGCTTAATGGCGTAGCGATTACGTAACTGCACGCGCACAAAATGCAAAATCTGATTGGCTCTGGCAACTGTCCGATTACAACTGTCCTATTACAGGTATCCAATTACAGCCAACTGTCCAATTACACTATCCAATTACAACCTACAGCTTGATTAGTGAAAAATAGAGCAGTCTTTCAACCAATCAGATTTGAGGAAATTGTAATAGTTATGATTAAATGGTAAATAAGTTTCAAGTAAAGTAGTTAACCTGGCCTGGAGATTCAGTATATAACAAACCTGGCATTTTGTTCTTCTAATTCCTCTTGTTGTTTCTTGATTTTTGGTGGTGCTGGTCTTGCACTGCTTGGCCTTGCCATCCTACGGCTAAAAAGTATCCATCACTTAACAATCTTAGCTGAGAGTACTGGGAGCACTATACAGCACAGCAAGTGGTCACATCACTCAAGTGCATTGTTGAAACACTCCTTTTAATTTTTTTTATCCTTTTGGGCTTTTAGTTTTAAATTACATTTATATTGTAAACAGTTGTTTTGTTTACACATCAGGGCACCTACACAAGTTTGCCTACAGATTTAGTATTTTTGCCTATGGCTCATGATCTTAATGTCTCAATAACAGATTAACTTACAAGATAAAAATTTGAGGATTTTGTCAATTTGAACAAATAGCACAATACTTTAAATAAAAATCTCTTGCTGGGTAGGAGATTTCTTGTTATCCAAGACAATCCATACCTGACATACAGGTGAAATATTGGTAATTCTATATACAATGCAAGGGATACAAATACAACAAGAATTCACTATGTACCTTTGGATAACTTGTGGAGGGAGCTCATCTTCATGTAACACACCATTCATTTGTTCCTTAGATACTGGTATCAAATCTGTTCCTATTAAACCCAAGTAACAAGACATACATTACAAAGAAGGATGCCTTGTATGCATTGTGTTACGTACATTTAGAAAATATGCACACATCAAGGAAGGGCCTGCCTTGGATTTGATTTTCCCCAGCTCTGCCTTGAATCCAGGTTCTAAAGATATTAATATCCAACTATTACTCACCATCATCTTCTCTACCTTGTGAATCTGAACCATAAAAAGCAAAGACCCAAGATTACTATTATGACAGAGCATATTTTATTAAATCTAGTTCAATTTCATGTATTCACATATCTACATCCATCCATCCACCCAATTATTCATCCATCAACCCTATCCACCTATTTCTTCCACATTCCTCTTCCTAGTGGATAATTTCTTACCTTCACCATCTCCATCACCATGCCGTCTTCTTTGACCTTTAGCTGAGGAAGGTCTTGGGATACGATTCTGTTGGGAGTCATTCTCCTGATAAAATAAATGATTCGAAGTATTTGAAATGTACAGCAGCTATTGTTGAAGACACAATGCTTGGAAGAATGTACACTCAGATGTATTTACTTTAACCTTACCTCTATATTCCCATCAATTAATCCAGAATCAACAGCATCACCTCCATTAGCTTCTTTTTCTTTTTGGATTGTCTATCAATCAACAAATAAATGCAAATAGTGCAAAATAAGAAAAATTAATTTTAATGTCAATTTATGAGCTTTTATACACCTTGTACCGGTACCTTTTCTTTTGGAATCTCTTTTTCTTTTTCTTTCTCCTGTTCATTTTTTCTATCTCTTTCACGCCCTCTTTCTCGTTTTGCTGAATCTTCTCTTCTCCCAGAATCTTCCTTTTGTTTTGAATCATCTCTCTTTTTTTTCTCATCTGCACTTCCATGTGCACTTTCCTTTCTTTTATTTTCCTATTGAAAAATATATAGATTGCTTGGTTTAAATATTCATAACTAGTGAAATACATTCACTTTTGTCAATAAAATGTTTGTTATCTTTGTTCCAATTATAGTTACCTTATTAGCACTTCCAGAGTCAGATTTTTTCTCAGAATCTTTTTCTTTTGATATTTCTCTATCCCTGCTTTTAGATCTTTCTTTTCTTTTGCTGTCTCTGTTAAAAGTATTAGTGTAATTTAACCAGAATATGTGTCATCATAACATCTATAGCTCATACAATACTGCAATGACTTTGAGTAATAGTTTCAGGTCAAGGCTTTTGGGAAAGTCTCTGTACATTTCTTGTACATACTTTTGACCCAATAATCTTAAATTAAAAGGTTTTGTTGGAGTGTATCAACAATTAGTATCAGATTACTTACCCTGAAGATTTTCCAGGTTTTCCTCCACCTAATACAGTTTGTACTGCTTCACTACTATTTTTCTGAAACACAAAAACAATTACAAAAGTGTTAAACAGATATTTCCACATTATTTAAACCTTTGTAATAACTACATAACTATAAAATTGTTACATCCTCAGCTTCACTTCACTGACTTGTTCATTCATTGTTCATAGCATGTGATGTTATATATAGCTCTGTATATATCTTCCTATTAGTAGCATTATACAATTAGGTTTTAAAGGCACAGCATCTAACAGCCTGTAATAGCCATCATTTGACTAATAAACTTGACACCCTTTACCTATCATTAGTGGTCCATGAGAGTGTCTAGAGATAATCAAGGCAGATGAGATGATTAGAGAGTACTGTAAGTCAGGTCACTAGGAATCGAACTTAAAACCTTTGGCTCAGAAGGTTGTGCACTAATCAACTTATCTGCACTTACTGGTAATAATGAGATAACAGTATTTCAGAAACACAATGAGTGTCACTAACCTTTGATATTACAGCCTTTGCAAGTTCTTGTAAAAATTCATTTGTTTTTTCAGGTTCATGTCCAGCTACAACTTTACTTGGTCTGACTGATAATGTTACACCATTTAAAATTCCTGTATAAGGAAACAGACCATAAAAAATTTAGTATAATAATTCCCATGCAGACAAAACAGTATTTTACTATAAGCTTAATGTCTTTTAATTTGTGGTAACTTGTTGTTTTATGGATTAAAAAAGTAGTTGTTTTATGGACAATAAAAGTATATATCACAGAGATTTTTCCAATACAAAATACAAAGACAGAGATAAAGGTTGGTTGGCCTCCTCTGGTTGTGGTCAACCATATTAAACATGATGGTACAGTAGTTCTTGTCCCCTAGGAAGCAGATGGTCTATCTTTTGTCCTCTCTTTCCATCACTTGTCTACTTTATGTGTATTCAAAACAAAATTAAAGTTACGCAGATTGAAAAGAAGTTGAAACATGAGTGGGGTATCAAACTCAGGACTTCTCCCTGATCAGGAGGCTGACAGTGCACTAACCAACTCAGCCATACTTGCTCAAATGATGTAGTTCTTGTAATACAGGACAAGTAGTGTGCAACTAAATCACTTTTCAAATTTTTGTGTTGAACTCATGCTTGTATTTTTATTCATTCATACAATTACTCTGAGATCATCATCATTAAACTATCATTTGACAATAAATTAAAGGTGTTCATTTTTTGCTAAACATTTGGTTCTTAAACACTTGATTATAATATTCATTGCACCTAAGATGAGATATAGAGGATATTACATGGCCTCATATGACAATCAATGGTACAATACACAGATTTTCTTTTTAGTTTTATAACTGAGTAACCATAAACGTGCACTGAAACAGGGCCCGACAACAGTTGAATATTTGAATGTGTTTGAAGATAAATTTGTACGTTCATTTTGCAACAAAAATTGTGTAAACATCATTTGTTAGAACTGGGAAAAGAAAATTTCTCACAAGTAATTTTTTTCAAAACAACAAAAAGTGCTCAAATAAGGAGTAAACTCGAAAGTTCATACTGATCACTGTACTGAAAAAAACTGCTTTTAGCCGTACTACTTCTTACGTACTGAGCTGTAGTGCCATACTTTAATTGCCAATGGGCTTTCACTTCAGCAAAATCAAATGAACAATCATTCTTTGTTTAAGGTAATTCCGTAGTTTTGTAATGCGTATCTCTACTGCGTGGCATAGTTCAGCCTATTTTGATTTGTTCGATTGTAAAAGATATATATTTTCAAGACTTAAAATGATGCAAGCTTTAATTAGTCTTATGAAGTTTTGAACAGTAGACACTCTTTAAGAGGCGCTTTTGTGTTTACTCGCCTTAGTCCTCTTCGGTCACAGACTGTTTAAAACGTCTTGTTTCACACTTTAGCACATTGTGCACAGAAATGTGCACGGGCACCTATTATTTTTATTTTTGCAAATCAACAGTAATAAGGTTCTCTATCATATATCTAATCATAGTCAAGATTCCATGTCCAGTTTTTTAGATATTTTCCAAAACATGTGGTCAGAAGGTGCTTTCACCCTTGCTTCAAGGGCACGTACTATCAAGCAATTTTACCTTCTTTCTTGTAGCAAATGCATTTTTACAACAATTTATTGCATCATAATACTAGGCTATTTCTCAAAGAGAGAAAATGAGCTCATATTAGTCAGCTAGCACTGCTCAGATTCAAGAAATTAATTATTTTTGACGCGATTTTGATTTTCAAATCTTGAGCCCTCAAGACACAAAAGATGGTATACTTTAAAGCAATCTAGTGCAAAAATGGCTACAGTGATCCCCCAGTTTTTATTTCATTTTTGGGATAAGCAACTCAAAAATTATTAGTATGTGAAGTTTTATGAGAATTCCATGTTTAGTTTTATTTCAATCTTCGGAATTGCCTTAAGCTTCAATATTTCATAAAATGAACAACTTCTAATCAATGAAAAAAGAGTGAGTCATCAGGTTTCACTGGCCGAGTTTGTCTAGCATAACACCTGCCTATTTCTTCAATGAAAACAGTTCAATCTTAGCATTAATTTTCACAGAGAATCATAAATTCATGTGCATAAATTACAGTGTTTAACTTGCAGTTTGACCAAACATCTCATTTGAGTCGCCCAGTCCTTCATCTTTTATGAATCCATGCTTGAATTTCTCTTGCAAAAACAGAATTGGCAAAACAGCAAGCGGCTAGCAGACTTATGGGAATGAATAGTTATTTTTTCTGTTTTGGAGTCCAAACCATGGCTATAATAATTTCAATTTCAAGCTTCAGTGTATTTCCAAAATCTTCAAGTTAGGTAAGTGGTAGGCAAAGCTGGAAACTTGCAGTCCAAGTAAGTTAGTATTATTAGTCTATTCGCATTGCTGAGTGGACTTGCATGAAAGACCAGTTTTTGCTCAAAAGTTGAGTTTCAAAATATCTTGAGTTCAGAAAAAAACAATTCCTCAATTATCCTTGAAGTTGTGAAAGCAAAAGTCCATTTTCTTAAGCATTTTAAGTTAAATTAGCAAAGACAAACTTGAATTTGATCACATTTTGACAGGATTTGGCCAAAGTTTAGTAAAGTAAACAAAAAATCAATGAAAACGCCAATGCGTCCTGAACTAAAAGCCATGAGAAGTGGGAAAATGCTGGCTCGTGATTGGGCGAAAAGTGATATCTTCACATGCGAAGATATCATTGATATCACCACTGGCCACTGGAAGCAGTGTTGATATGGATTTTACGATGTTGCTATCCACCAGTATACCACTGGTTGTCATATGATAAATTTATTGATGTTTTAATGCCTTCGTTTTGAGAATGATAATGAAGGCATCAAGATCTCATCTAGTTGTATTTCCTGTTTACTAACAACCTAGGATCAGGAGCCCATGAGATCCTGCCTCAGATACATAAAAATTAATTAAACATTAATGTGTAACTCCAGAAAATATCCATACCCTACCATGGAGGGAATTTCGTATGGATTGACATCCCCCCTACCCCTCGGAATTTCCATTTTTGACGCTATGGTATTGACCCCCCACCCCTCTGGAATTTCCGAAAATTGAAAACCCACATTTCAATACCCCCTGGAATTTTTTTTGTTACAATTTAGTAGTTTAGAGCTAACAGAAAAGTTAACAGTTCAACAAAATTGGTAATTGATCGCCCGGCCATGTGCAGCCGCTGTGCCGGACAATATTTGTGTAAAGTATTGTAGTTTTTAAAACCATAAAATCGGACTTTTGATGAGTTCCGAGGCTATACCAAACTTCTTTGGGTGAGTTAACATTTGGCTTATTTTAAAACTGACTGTCTGAATGAAGCAGAAAATTTTACCGTGTCTCTATGCTGATGAAGCAAAGTTTACGATCGTTCTTTATATAATAATTGGCAAATTACGCGCACTCTGATTGGTCGAACAACCATGTGTGATTAGAGTACACACACATAGATGGCGTCATCAAATCTTACGCGCGCTCTGATTGGTTGGAATGTTTCAATAAATATTATATAAAACAGATAGATTCCATTTTTCCGTGCGTCTGTACTCTAATCGATGCACAGATGACGTCAAAATGTGGTGAGAACAAAAGAGTATGCCACAAGACGAAGTCGAGTGGCATGACTGTTGTTCTCACCACATTTTGACATCTTCTGTGCATCGATTAGAGTACAGACGCACGGAAAAATGGAATCTATCTGTTAAGTATTAAGAGGATATTTTTTTCAATGACGAGCAATAATGGCGAAAAGCGCCAAAAACTACACCTTCGTGCAAGTTTTAATCCAAATTTTCGTTCTGGATTAACACTCAAATCCTTTTTTTACCGGTTAAAAACTGATGTACCAAGATAAAATTCCTGTTTAAAACGAATTTTTGAATTGTACAAAGACTTTTTCTTGAAGTTGTGTTGGGATTAAGCTTTTTCAAGCTGAATATAAAGAAAACATATAGCAAATGAGCAAATGAAGGCCTAAATCTCATTTTCAATCCAAATTTTCGCTTTGGATTAACACTTTGATTCAACTTTTATTGGCCAAAACTACTTACAAACAACTTAAACTTTCTTATAGAAATGGTTTTAGTTTTGTACAACAGCTATTCTTCAACTCAGGAGTTTTTGTCACTCACTGCTCGAACTTGAAAAAAATCCCCTCTTAAATCGAATGCCATTCAACAGTGGCATGCGAAAATTTCTTTGATTCGTTTACTTAAAAGGATATCATGGTTTCCTTGTGAAAAATGGCCATTTCTTATCGACAAGTATAAAATTTCTCAAAAGATACACCACTGTTTACGAAAACTTGTTTGCAGCCAAAGCATTTTAGGCGTTGGGTTTCCTGTGTCTGGGGACTGGATACGAATGTTGTTGGCAGCCATGTTGTTTCCGAGTTCGCATCTAAGGATTCATCGAAGGTTGTTTTCTTCAATTTATCGTTTCCAAAGGAAAAAAAATCGTTTAGAATTGATGAAAATGTGTAAAACTGAATTATTTCACATAAGTTTTTATTAAAATAAAATAAGTTATTCCATTTGCAGTCATTTGTGAGCCAGATAAAAGTCCAACCCTCTGGAAATTTTGTTCGATTTGTTTACCCCCCTGTCCTTCGGATTTTCCAAGGGTATTTGACCCACCTACCCCCTGGAATTTCCAATTCCCTCCATGGTGGGGGATGTATATTTTCTGAAACTACACAATTAAAAAAATAATTAATGAAACAATATTATAGAAGACTCAGGAAATTGTCAAAAATTCATAAATTTAGAAAAATGACTCTGTCACAAGGGATTTTTTATTGACAACAGAAACGAAGAAAAACATTTACTGAATGTAAGTTTGAGCAAAGTTGCATTTCTAGTTATTTAGTTTAGGAAAATGTAATTATGGGAATTACATTGTAAATACAAGGAATATGAATGAATTGCAATTGCCCGCAGGCTTCACTGGTTTTTAAAGACAACATACAGAAGGTTGAAATACAGGTTGAAATAATGTCAGGAGATGTGCCAATAATATTTTTTCTGCTAATATTTTCAGGAAAAAACAACAACAAATTACGAAATTTTTGACAAATCAGCTGGTTCAGCAACAATTAATTTCTTAATAACACGGAAAAATTATTTTAAAATATCGAATTTTTGAGTGAAATGTCGAAATAAAAGATTTTGGATGTTCAAATACTTTTCATCGAAGGTAAACAATAGCAAGAAATCATTCAAAGATTACACGAATCGTGTATTTTGATGAAAACTTATGACGAACTAGATCAGATTAAGCCCGTGTTAGCGATGGCTTTTACATCACATCCCTACTGTCTAACACGATTAGGATTGCTGAATATCGTGGATAATTTTCCTGTGAATTGGTCAAATCGGTATGGCCCTGTTCCTATTTCGATATTGTAAAGCCAAATGTTGACAACCGACCATAGCAACCATAACAACTACTATTCTTAGATGGATTTCTTCAAACTTACCGATTACATCGATAGCTTTTTGTAAGAAAGCTATTTTAGCATCTTTTTCCTATCAAACAACAAAGTAAGAGAGCATGTTTAGGTACGATTCAGAAGAAAGAACGGAAAAAACACCATACGACTCTTGATGAGATTGCATCACTGAGACAGACCTTCACGTTCGCAGAGATCATTTCGTCCGCTGTATAAAGACCTTTTAGAAGTCCTGTATTCTTTATAACCTATTGAAACACCAAGACACATATATTTTCATGTACTCTACGGTTTTCCATTCAATTTCAACGAAAAAATAATTGTATTCAAAGCGTTCTTACCTCGGTTATGATGTCGTGCAAGAATCGAAACGGAGGTTTGCTCAGAAGTTTATCCGTCAATGGCGGTTTTTTAATCACTTTTCCCAATGTTTCCTGCGTTTTTTTCGCAACTGCTGGGTTCATTTTGAGGGTTTGATTGATTTGGCTTTACACGACTTCAATTTGATCTACCTGAATCCCTAAAGAGTGGTCCGAAAAAACTCCAAAAAATTCCACTTTGCAGCCATATTTTCGCGCTGTTTCTGTGGAATGCGACGAAACTAGACCATAATATCGCTAAAGAATGAAAACCTACAAAGAACGACGAAAATGATTGGTTAACCTATAAAGAATGATAGCAATGATTGGTTGATTCGTATTGTACTTTTTAAATTTCATTATTTGCTCTAATTTAATTTTCTTCTCAATGATTATCAAAGAAAAACTCACAGTATTAACTTTCTTTGTAGTTTTAAGCGCAGCTGTGCACCTCTTTTTTAGAAAATTCTAATTTAGCCTCACACATATAACTTACATAATATAGTGTGCCAAATTGATACACACGGAAAATGTCACGATGTACAAATAATAAAAAAAGGGGAAAAATAAATAAAGGGAATGTTCAAGTTGAGATAAAAGTGGATAAAAAAATGGTTAAAATGAGAATGGTGGAACAGCCTCGTTTTGGTTCCACAGTGCTTTGTAGCCACGCGCTGGTCGTTCAGCAGGAACTCGACATGGCGGTGTTCTGTTCTTCAATGGAACTACTGTACTGAAGTAAAAAACTTCAGGCATTTTAACTTTACTTTACAACATTTTATCCGTTCATCTACATACTTTAATGACTATCTTTTCCTTTTGAAGACTTGTTGTAGCTTTTTGATATGGATTTTACTGATATTCGGGAAGGTAAGTTGTGTGCTTGCCGTGATGTCAAAGAACTGGATCATTCGTCTTTTAGCTTCTAAAGACGTTTGATCTTCGTATGTTAAAGTCTTTCTCAGTCGATTATTTGCCTTTCTTTTAAAATAACATTTCGATTGAACTTTTGATTTGTTTTGTGTTTGTTATGTTTGTGTTTTGTCTCTATGAAATAACCTTCCAGATGCTCCGTGATCAAATCCACATGCTCCAACACTAAGCAATGTTAAATGCTAAATATTGGACTAGTTTTAGCCTAATCCTTTCTTGTATATCTTCCACCTGTGTGTTCAACAGATATTTCATGGAGTTTTTTATTTTATTTTCCAGATGAATTAGTTTCAAGTCTTGGTGTTGATTTTGGTAAGCAAAAAGATTTTCAATTTTCTTCATCACTGGGTAGTTGAAGACAGTGCAAAAACAGCATAACTGCGCTGTGATCAGATAATAAATGTACCCTTACATTTCTTTATCAACATAGGATACTTTTGATCACAGCCTGCTTGCACTGTTTTTGCAGGGACCCTTTTAGTTGTTAATTTCTTTTTTATGTTACTATCACAGAACATGGCAGACGGCTCATGGGGCCAAGACCAGGTTTTCGACCTGGCTATGGCCCTCGTCCACACCATGGTCATATGGGACCAGGGCACCCTCCTGGAGGAATGCATGGTCCTCGAGGACCAGATCCTTACTTCAACCACCCACTAGGGCCACCAAGGGGTCCTAACCCAGGACCTATGATGAGAGGAATGGGTCCAAGAGGGCCTTTGCCACATGGAATGCATGGTCCTAGACCACGTATGCCAGGGGGGCCTGGTCCACATGGAGGGAGACCAGATAGAGGAGGTAGAAAGAGACAACATCCTGGACCAGCTGGAAAGCCTTCACCATCACCAGATAGACAGAGGAAGACTTCTAAAGGAGATGGTCCTGAGGAAAAGAAGGCTCAACCACCACAAGTGAATCAGTAAGTAACTGCTTGAAAGAATATGGTATTAAATAGGAAATATAGAGAAATGGAGTTAGGAAATGATCACACAAATGAAGGAGAAGTTGGGGAACTCAGTAAAATCTGATTGACACAATTTAATGCATAGGAATTTGATTTTCATGTTAATGTCCATTTTCAGACAAAGTAAAGCTACAACAGTGGCTGAAACCTCTAAGGTACAATATTCTTGAGATTATGGATATTTACATAAGTAATGATAGCAAATTTATTCATTCTTTTGCTGTTATTCTTATTGTGTATGTTTTCAGACCAAAGATTCTGAACACCTAGAAACTGATGATGAGGTAGATATATTATTGGAAAACATTTGTTAAAGTTTTACTTGTAAATTAACTTTTGGTTAAAAATTAAATGACTGTCCTTATCTCACCAGGATAAACTGCTTAAAAGTGATGACGAAGGGGAAGGGTATG
This sequence comes from Telmatactis stephensoni, assembly GCA_029948255.1. Taxonomy (NCBI): domain Eukaryota; kingdom Metazoa; phylum Cnidaria; class Anthozoa; order Actiniaria; family Isophelliidae; genus Telmatactis; species Telmatactis stephensoni. Next base: position 329,961 of record JALIZF010001709.1, on the reverse strand, counting down.
TTTACCATTGTTTATGAAATGATTGTCACACTAAGACTAGGTCTATGATTACTAAAATGTGTTCATCCATGTATTCACTGTGATCATATGGAAACATTTGGAGAAATCTATCTCTGTGACCACAATAATGTAGTGAGATCACTAGCTAGTGTGGTTTCCACATGATTGCTGCAATTGTTGAACACATTTTTCACCTTAGTATTGTAGTGATCTGAGCAGTCGTACAAAAACCAAGGGTTAAACTATTTTCAATATTTGTTAAGACAACCCCACACTGAAGATCTAGATGCTGTCAGTATTCATGGTGATGAAGACATTGATGATATTGATAAAGAAGTTCAGCCCGGAAAAAATCAGCCTGGGAAAAATTCTGTAGCAAAAACTGATAAAGGTAATCTTCTTGCATATAGCACAGTTAAGGATTCTGTATAGATTTACAGTCAAAATTTCAACAAAAAGTATCAAACATTCATTCCTTCAGCTGAGACCACAAAAAAGGTTGATGCTCAAGGTGGAGAAGAAAAGTCAAAAAGAGAAAGATTTCCTTCAGAAAGACCAAAAGATGAAGCCAACAAAAAGCCTGATCAAGGTTTGATGAAAAAGAACTTAAGTTCTAAATTTCACATCATTTCACCTTCAGATTCTGAAGTTTGTGTGGATGTTTTGAATTTTAGCACCTTTAAAGGAGGTGAGGGTGGCATGGTTGGCCTAGTGGTGAGAGTGCTGGCCATTCACCACTGTGGTCTGGGTTTGAGTCCCAGCTTGGGCACTAGACCATATGTGAATTGAGTTTGTTTGATGTGTTGTTCTCTACCATGCCATGAGGGTTTTTTCTCCAGGCTCTCTGGTTTTTCCTCCTCCAACAAAAATCAACATGTGAGTGGAGCATTGTTTGTAAAACATTTAATGTAGAGGTACATGTAGTGAAGCAATGGTGGCCAAGTGGTTAGAGTGCCAGTCTGTCACCTCTTTCGTCCCGAGTTCAATTCGCGGTTTGGGCGTCACATGTGGCTTGAGTTTCTTGTTCGTTCTCTCCCTTGCTTCAAGAGTTTTTTCTCTGGGTACTCCAGTTTTCCTCCCTCAGTAAAAACAAACTAGTTTCAATCTAAGCTGTGCTCCATGATCAGACATGGGTTGTATGGTGGCTGCTAGGTGTGTATGGATGTAAATTTGTATGTAAATGTGTAACTGTCTCGTAGTGAAAGCCCCTTTGTATACCTTTGACTCAATCATGTTGAGTTTCGCCCTTTGTAATTCAGCACTTGTGCTGTGAGGAAGGGTGATGAGCTATATCAAATCTCTAAATTATTGATTTTGTATATTTTATAGTTCTGAACTTTTTAACAATTAACACATCAAACTTGCTTCAAGAGTTTTTTCTCTTCAAACTTCATGTTGCAATCTTCTAATGAATACTTTGAATCCTACTGTACAACTAAAACAAAACATTTATTGTTGGTGATTGGTGATTTGATATTTCTTACACAGGTAAACAAGACTACAGAAGTAATGACAACAGAAAATATGACAACAGAAACAGGAAGGATTTTGGTCGAGGTAGAGGACGAGGTAGAGGGGGATACGATCAGCCACCATGGTAAGACTATGGACATGGTATCATCAGAATGTTTAACTGTAGCAAACATGATTGTAATTTGTTAATCCATTTTTGATAAACATATTTTTGTTCTTCTTCTTCTTTTTTTTTTGTAGTTTTGGTGGTCCACCAATGCGTATGGAACCACCCATGCCTAGGGGAGGAATGATGCGGCCAGGACATCCAGGCATGCATGGCCCAATGTTTAATCATCCTAACATGCCACCTAGAATGCACCCTCCTGGTGATCACATGCACCCTGGTCCTGCACCATTTCCTGCTGGCCCTGGTATGCCTGGACCACCACCACAAATGAGTAAGGAGTTGCATGTTATGCTACATTTATATATTAAGGGACAGTAATATAGGGGAGTGCTCATTCATAAGATTTTTGGGTTCTTGTGTATACCACATTTCAATTAAGGAAGGGATAAATACTGAGAAGCCAGGCTTTTAACAAACTTTTTTTTGTTGAGAAGATTCCATCAGTTAGCTCAGTAGTATAGTGGTTGAAAGCGGGTATAGGAGTGCAGCAAGTCTCGGGTTCGAATCTCAGTCATTTATCAAAGACTTTTTTCCACCAAAAATCGCTACTTAGTATATTTCTAAGAAAATTTCTAAGTCTTGGTGTCCACACATTGATGACCTAAGGAAGTATGGAACGAAATTATAAATTCAAGAGATTTATCTAAATAAATCCCAGAGAAGACTTAGATAAAAACCCTTGAATTCATAATGACTGGGATATAAGCGATATAAAGCCCCATGAATAACAACAACAGCAACAACAAATCATATTAAAATGTGATATAAAGGCTCACCTCTTAACTAATGAAATTCATCTTAGTAAAGGATACTTATTCAATTCTCTCATGAAAGTGGTCATTGAAATGAACTGCTGCTGCTACAATGCTTCATCACTTCATCAGGTGATATGTAGACTGCATGGTTGTTGTCTTTTATACTTGTCTGTGGCTCAGACCTCAGCTGTAGCCAAACATGCCAACAAGACTGGCCATTGTCCTGACTGGAAAGATATCCAGAGTACTGATTGTGACCCACACTGGTTCAAACGTCATGTCAAAGAAGCCATTCATAACATCAACAGAGACAGCAGCATTGAGATTCTGGAGGCATGGTTACTGACTATTAGGAAACACAACAGCACTGACCAATCACAGAGAAGAGCTCCGCCCACCTGAACCACCGACGAGTATAAAACAGGGTTTGTGCAGGTCCTTGAACTCCTTGAAAAGTGCTGGAATTTAAAATGTCTTTTCAAGGGCACTTGAAACTCCTTGAAAATGAGAATTTTCTCCTTAAAAATTGGCCATACTCCTTGAAAGATCTGGAATTATTTATCATATAAATGTAAACTAGCAAATTAAAAAATAGAAATGAAGTAAAGTAAGCATACGCAAGGCAATCAAAGGAGCACGGCAGAATGTTATTAGTGACGATGTTATTGAACCCGCCATTTTGAATAATTGATTGTGATGAAATGCTCACAATTAATTACAAGCGTTTATTGATAACATTTACTTACTAGAGTTTGATAGGAATAATTGAAATGCCAGCAAAGATTCATTAATTCTATGCTCCTTGAAAAAACGATTTAGTCCTTGAAAACTCCTTGAATTTGTTCATGAAAATCCTGCAGGAACCCTGATAAAAGACGGCAACCAATGAGTTTACACATCACCTGATGAAGACTAACAGCAGCAGTTGAACCCTCGAGTTCATTTCAAATGACCACTATCATGAGACAATCCAATAAGTATCCTTTACTATTCAGGGGCGGATCCAGGGGGTGTCCATAGGTGCACTGGACATCTCCCTAGCGCCATAAGAGATGACGTCATCAGATTCCATTGTTAGGAGGCCTGCTGCCATCTTGGATGTGACGTCATCTCTCAAGAGGCCTATTTGGGACACCCCCTTTGCAAAATCCTGGATCCGCCCCTGCTATTACTTATCCACAAAGAATAATATCTTTCATTCTATTGAAACTCATTAAGATTGTTTGTTAAAAAATCCTTGTTTTTAAATGGTAACCAATGAGCTTTTATCAGGTATTTTTAAATTCTTAAAACAGAAAAAGAATTACCATAGCTGGGAAGAGCATGTTAAAATTAGCAAGACAGTGAAGTTTGAAGGAATTAAATCCAAAACTCATGAAAATATGAATTTTTGATCATCTCTTGCCTACCAGCAAATGCTTTCATACAAAATTTCAATTTTTGAAAATTCATATCTTCATAAGTTTAAAATTTACTTCATTCAAACTTCACAGTTTTACTAATTTTGACGTGCTCTTTCCAGCTATGGTAATTATATTTCTGTACTGTGACTTTTGGAATTACATGATAAAAGCTCATTTAGCTGAAGTTATGCTTACATCATGAAATAAATACCTAACTAAACTAATTGAATATTAAGAATCCCAATAGGCAGAAGGCAAACCAGTTGGCTATTTACATGCAAATTTGAAATAGGGGCAAACTGGAACAAATTCAGCCTCAGCTAATGGCCAGAGTGGGGAGTTGGATTGCAAGACTCACACTCTGACCACATGACCATGATGCCTCCTTACAATGAATACACACCAGTGAGAAGGGGGTTGCTTGTTTTCAATGGCATCTTACTACCCATCCTACTAATGCAGCAAAGATCTGTTACCTGACTGCAAAGTCCAATGTTTTTGTACTTTCTGTTTTGTAGGGCCTCCTGGTAAAAATATCCACATACATGTAAATCCCCACTTTAAACCTGGTAGAGGAATGCCTGAAGGTTAGTGAAGTCATTTGGTATGAATAATTTTATGTTTTTGCTTATGTTATTAATTAATTAACAATTCACTTCAAATATACGATCAAACTTTTTATTCTAAACATGTTTCGGCATTTCACATGCCATCTTCAAAGTCTTGACATGACAGTTCGAAACAGAATTTCCCATATATTGACTTTCATGATGTTGAAAATATTCATTGTATACTGAACTTATGTCTTTTGTAGGTCCACCGATGGGACGTCCTGGTCCACCAATGCATGGTCCAGGTGGTCCTGGCCCTAGAATGATGCATCCACACCCTAATCATGGCATGGAACCATTACCACCTGGTCCTCCAATGCACATGGGTGATGGAGGACCACCAAGGGGCATTACACCAAGAATGGAGCCACCAAGACCTGGTATGGACCCTGAACCAAGACCCATGCATGATATGGGGCCTAGACCAAGGGAACCACAGGGCCCACAGGATGGCCCTCCTCCTCGTCATGTAAGTAAATTGATTACAAATTTAAGTAAGATTAAAGTTAGAATCTCAATAAGATTTTTTTGCATTCTTTTGCATTCTAGGGAATGCACATGGACAGTCCAAGAATGCAAGTTCCACAGTTTAGGGGGCCACCTCCTAGTGGTCCAAATATGCCACCACAGCATCACGGAGGACCTCTAGGTATGCAACCTGGACCTCATCCGAGGGGAGTTTCTCAACAAGGGGCACGTCCAATGTCACCGCACCCTCCTCTTGGAAATGTAGCTGGCATGCACCCATCAGCTAGTTCTAATAACATGCCACCTCACATGGGACAACATGGTGGGCAACCTGGTATGCCACCTCACAGAGACCCACAATCCATGATAGACTCAGATCGTATAGTTGTTGGAAACAGAGTCACGGTTCCTAATGTTGATCAGCCAACATCAATGCATATGATGAGTGGTGGATTTGGTGCAACACCTAGTGCATCAGCTGCAGGAAGCATGGGTGCAGCAGCAGCGGCTGCAGCTGCAGTGGCAGCAGCAACACGGCAACAATATCCATTCCCTCAGCAGTTTCCATTTGATTATTCTATGTATGGTGCAAATTGGCAGTTGTTCCAGGATAGAGATCCTTATGCTGCTGCAGCTGCTGCTGCTGGTTATAAAATGGATGGAGAAAGACCAAGAACAGATGCTCCAGTAAGTATATTTTACTTTTCTTTTGGAAACTATTTGAAAAAGTCCTTGCAAAACCAGTGTAAGTGGGGTATGATCAAAAGTCAACTTCTCCTATGAATTTTTTGGGAGACTGTTATTTGATCACAGTTAGCACACATTGTTTTTGCACTGCATTCTTCATTTGTTGATAACCGTGGAACAAGATTGAATTGAGTTCCTTGTTCTTGATAATATCCTTGTGTCTCATTGTTGCTGGGTTTCAATCCTTCTCTTGAGAAAAATTATGAAAGGTGGCTGCATTGATACTACTTGCAATCCAGTAATGTCAGTCAATATCACATTGAACCTGAACTGGTGGGGCTAAAGTATGTCATCCTTTTCTCCTTCTCCCCCTGCCTTCAAACCCAAAGCCCCCAAAAGAGAGACAAGCTAGTCATCACCTAAAAGAACTCTCTATAATCGTAGTGTAAACATGTTGACATATTATACTCATATAAAACTAAAGTGTAGTGTACATGTATATAAGTGTATTTGCTTGAAAAATGTACTTACATGTGTATTTTTGATTGATTATAGCACCGTGCTAGAAAGAAAAGATCTCGCTATACAGATGAAGAAAGCGCCGGAAGTGATGTTAGTAGTCGCTCAAGATCCTACTCACGATCACCTTCAAGATCATATTCTAGATCCCCTGGAAGATCCTGGTCAAGATCAAGGTCTCCATCATTATCTCCCTCTAGGTAGGTTGAGAATTAATGGAAGTTTGTTGACAGAAAATTATACTCCTTTTAATTAATGGGTCTAAGTAATAAAAAGGTTGAGGGTTTTATAGACATTATGGCACTGGAAAACTGATTGAAGAAACGAACAATTGACTTACATTTCATGTAATGTTTATTTTAGCGTTCGATCATCAAGATCACGGTCATTTTCCAAGTCGTTATCAGGATCCCCACCTAGATATTCCAGATTTGGAAGATCTCGTCAAGACAGGGATGACAGACGTGACCGTGGAAGGGGATTTGACAGGTCACGAGGACGTCCTTTGAGAGATCGTGAAAGGGAGCGACCAAGAGAGATTCGTCCTAGGGAAAGACCATCAAGACCATCTAGACCAGACAGAGACAGGTCCAGAGACAATCACAATGTCCCACATGAAAGAGATCTAAGAGAAAAAGAAAGGGAACGGGACAGAGAAAGAGAAAGAGAAAAAGACAAAGAAAGAGAAAGAGAAAGAGATAGATTAAGGGATCAAAGAAGAGAGCGAGAAAGAGAAAAGGACAGAGATAAGGATGGAAAAAATCGGGAGAGAGAAAGAGACAGAACCAGGGAAAACCGAGATAGTGGTAGAGAAGAAAGGCAAAGAAGAAGTCGTGGAGAATCTAAACACTCTGAATCAGGCTCATCAAAGGTATAAAACCTTGAATACATCTTCACAAATTCAAAAACCATTTTAATTTGTAATTAGTCCACCTTGCAGTCAGTGGTAAACAACACTAGAAAACAACCATCTCACATAAAGCAAATTTGACATAAGATTTGTTGAAGAGAATTTTACCTTGGTCTTCTCTGGTTAAATGGATCCATCTTTTGTAGCATTTCTATCGGGAACACCAATATGCTTTCCTTGTTTTAGGAAGTGAAGTTTGATGACAGATTTTGTGTGTTTAACATGTAACAGTAAGATTTAAACTAACAGTAGATTTCTTGTACTTGCAGAGAATTGTAGTTGGGCCATCAGAAAGCAAATCCAAAAGTTCCTCCACTACAGAATCTAAATCAAGCCGTGTTGTAGTTAACAAAGGTTCTAGTGGTGGAAAACCAACCAATCGTGTGGTTATTGGTTCTCTTCCTGATCTTATTACTCCAAGTAGACTTAAAGAGCTTTTAGCTGGGATTGGACCTATACAGGTGTGTTTATGGGGGTGTTTATATGGCACTAGGATCATCCTAGCAGGCGAATCATCCTACCTGATATACATTTACTGCATTCTGTTTAGTAGGATGATCCTAGTACCTGAAGTGAAGACACAAATTTACATGTAAACAGAATGCAGTAAATGTATAGCAGGTAGGATGATTTGCCTGCTAGGATGATCCTAGTGCCATGTAAACATAAGCCCAAGTAATTGTAAGGATCAGCAATTTTCCCTTTTCATTCATGTGCTTGCACTTGTACTTGTATTCATGTTATGTCTGGAGTCTACAAATCTAAGATCATAGATTATGGGATGCAGAAAACTGAAATTGGAGTTACTGATATTTTGGTTTTAATTACAAAAATATTGACAGAGTAATGAATTACAATGAAAATGGAGAATTTAAATGGCATGAAAATTTACATAACAATCAAAATAACTGTAAATCCTTAGAGGCCTTGAAAGTAAGGGGAAAGGTGGTAAACTTGAAAGATCCCAAGGGAGTTAAATTTAAGGTTATTCAATGGTATGGCTATCCCTTTTCATTTTATTGCAGAACTAATAATTTATTGTTCTTAACTGTTGGAATTGTTTAGCAACTCAAAATGTCAACAACAAAACACAAAGCATTGGTCACTTTTGAGAAGAATGAGCATGCATTGGCTTGTCGACGCAAATTCCACAGGTTTGTTTATAAAGTCTTTCATCAGATAGCTATGTATTGTTTCTTTTTTCACCTTCCATTCCTTGTGTCCATAACAAAAATTTGTTTCCCTACAGAACTGTTGTAGATGACTCCCAAGTCACTGTGGATTTCCTCTAAGTTCGTGGATTGTTGTCAGGCTCTTGGCAAGTGGCATTGATTGTATAAAGTTTATCTGGCAATTGGCAAGTTGCACTGATCATAAAACTATCATTATTGAGATGATATACTTGTAAATACACTTCATTTCACTATGCTTACTTACTTCAAATGTCCATTTTTGAGCTATGAATTGTTTTATACGTTTGTGTCCTAACTTGTGAGTTTTTGTATCAATGTTGTGTTTGTTGTGTTGTCATGTTCTTCCATAAAGGCAAGGGGTTGTTAGCATTGCAAGTGAGAGGTTCAAGTTCATGTGCTATTTAATTGTCTTTCTATAAGAATATAAATAATATTTTATCCTTTTTTGTGGCCTTTTTGAGAAAATATTTCCAAGGAGCAAGCTGCATTTGACTGTAGCGCACTATCTAATTTGTCTTATTTGTAAGTTTAATTTTTTTCTTAAGATTGTTTAGAAAATGGAAAAAGAGATTTTTTGTAATTTATAATTTTTTTCAAAGAAATGTGTGGTTGGCCCATCTAATGTACATTTCTTTAGAAAGATTCTACAATGCAAACAATAGCTTTTCCATTTTGTAAACACTTTTTTTATTTTTCTTCATGGATATGACAAATTTGATGGTGGACAAGCTAAATGTTTTTTTTTGTTTGCAAGTAGGATAACAGCAGGTTTGCCACTTTGTTTTTGTGGGTGGGTCTGGAAGGGGAATGTTAGTCTATAACTAATCAACCACTTTGCATTCATTGGCTTGCTAATACAGGCTGCAGAATTACTGTCGTTTGCAGCTAAGCATGTACACTGGTCACTAAAACATGTTCTAATTTGTTACCAAAACAAAAGTTAGTCAACCTGAGCATTAATATTTGGCAGGTGCTAAAAATATTTCAGTTAAAAAAGCAAAATTCTTTCTCTGCAATTGAGAAACAAAGTTGTAGAGATTATGGTAAACTCATCAGTGGGAAACGCTAGAAGACAATTGTGAATTTTTCAATTTTTTATGTCAATGGTTTGAAAGCTCAACATTCTGGTTGACTTACTTCTTAATATGTTTCGGCAACCAATTAGAACATGTTTTAGTGAACAATGTAAGCTGCAAATGACAGTATTGCTGCAATGTGGTAACTTGTGAAGCATTAAATGACAAAAGTCACAGTATGATGAAAAAAGGTTCAGTTATTGCATGCAGTGTTTTACTGATTTTTACAGCTATTTTCTATATTATGTGAACTCTGACCTTGATACATTTTGGTAGAATTTGGTCATTCATTTCTGTTACAGTGGTACCTTTATTAAGTGGATACTTTCAGAACCTTGCCTGATGTCCACTAATAGATTTGTCACAAAGAAGAGGTTCCATTTTCAGCAAATATGCAAAGAAATTTTTGCTGAGACCTGAGCTTGTGCCCACTCAATAGAGGGTGTCTGCTTAGTAAAGCCTGGTTTTCACTAGCGACGCAAGCGCAAGCGCAAGCAACATACGCAGACTCAGTATCGTATGTATCACATAGGTGCGAAAAAAGACAATCTCTGCTAATGAACATTACACTACTGAGTCTGCATATGTTGCTTGCGCTTGTGCTTGCGTCGCTAGTGAAAACCAGGCTTAAGGGGTCCGCCTAATAGAGGCACCACTGTATATGAATTAAAAATCTAAAAATAATAGTAAAAGATACCTAAAGACTACCAAACCACCCAATACATCTCTATACAATTAATAAGTAGGCAGCAATCAATTTGCTCACTACATGTACATGATAGTTTAATAATATATATGTCCACTTAAAATGCTGGCTGCTGCACTTTGATAAACACTTTTACAAGCCATTGCATAATACTAGAGATCATTGCATGATATGCTCAAACCAGGTGCAGGTCTAAACTTGCATTCACACATTCACTTCTCAAAATTATATGTTTATGAATAATAGAAGCAAAATCTTTCTTTGTTCAGATATCATATGGCTATTAGAAACTTGTGGTAGGATTTGCACCACAGCAGGGGCAGATTCAGGAGGGGGGTACATTATAAAAACTGGAAACTCTCAGAGGATCCGTAGGAAATTTTGGAATATAATCAAAAAGAAAATATTGTCTCAGGAGGGGATGTGTAACCCCTGCACCCCATAGATCTGCCCTTGCATAGCATGATTATGTCATCTCCATGTACCAAATGCTAAAACATTATCACAATTCCATTCCACGTATGGTGGTCACAGTACTTACTCTTATATGCTTTGACCTTTAGCCATATGTTAGTTTAATTATGACAAATGCTGGTAATGCCAGTATTGTAATTAGTCAAATTAGTCTCTCTTTAGGGTTTTACAGGCTTTCTTTTTCTACAGTTGTAGTCTTAAATTATGATGTTCTGGCTTGACATGTAGATATCAAATTTGCCCAATGTAAAATTGTTGATATCTTAAAGCCATCATTACTTGTGAATCATGTTTGTTGAGATGACTATACCTTAAGAGGGGTATTTTGTAGCACGGCCCATTATATGACCAATTAACTAAAACCTTTTTTGTATTTGTGACTGGTTGTATAGATAAAAATTGAAACTCCATAAGGTATGTAATACATTTGGGCAGGATATTCATGTTTTGGTGCTTTTTTATAGGCGTAAATTCAATACAACTTTACATTATTTAGTAATTTACAAGTGCAGGATTGTTTCTGTAAGCTTTTGTTTCTGTAAGATTATGCTCTGATTGGCTGAAAGCTGTGTTTTATAGGAGAACGGAGCACAGTTCTTATGTCAGCAGCGTGAGCTTGACCACGTGCACACCTTTTGAATTTTTGTATGGAGAAACTCAAACTTTTTCCCTTGAATATTTTAACTTTAAAATATATAATAAAACAAAAAGAACAGCATTTTCCATGCTGCATTCATTAATACAGCACTTAAGAAGTGTCAAGAGCACTACTTCTTTCATGCTCTTGTCACTTGCTGCATGTTGTATTACTGAACGGAGCACAGAAAAAGCTGTTCTATTTGTTAAATAGAAAATTAGAGAACACATTTTTAGATTTGAATTCCTTGCCTTTTTGGAAGAACTGATGCTTGATGTTCATTGTTTGCAGTGCAAATAGTTGTTGATTGTTGTTGTTGTGTTGTTGATATAATTATTTAACTGATGCTAATGCATCAAAATAATGTAATCAAAGAGAGTGTATGACAATAACACCACATTACTAGCATTTGTGGAGCAAGAATATTACACCTTTTAAATATTAATGCTGCTAATGGAATATGTAATGGAACTTAACATGGATGCATTGGAATGGAAGATTTGTTCTTTTAATGGAATCAACCTGGTTGGATTAATACATGTCAAAGGTATTACCATATAGAAAATAAGGAATGGACAATAACAGTTGGATTGGATTATGTAACAGTGGATTATGGAATGCATTAATGGACCAGAAGTAACAGATTTATGTGAGACTGTTTCCATAGTTTGCAGTTTTGAGAGGTTGCAGTATTAGTTTTGTATGCCAAATATAAATGTTGGCACCCATCTACAATACACATACTCATAATGTGATAATATATTCAATGTGCTATACTGTTAACAATATAAAGATTTCCCAAATGGAACTATGGCTTTGTTACTTTTGTCTTATATTGTTAAATGAAATAAAGCACAAAATCTGTGTAGATATGTGTGTACTGAATTGGCAATTGATGTTGATATCAAGTGTAGTTATATACTGTACAGTATACAGTTTAAAACAGTAACAATTTATAACAATATTTCCATACTTTTTGTCTGCTAATTTCCCAATGATATTATGTGTATATAAATACACTTGGTGGTTATACTGTATTATGGGTAGTCTCTTATGAGTCATTGATGGTGCCGTCAACACAGTCTTGAGTATAGCTTGATAATATACATAGTGTAGCTATCAAGCAAACTATTTTTGGCTTTGTGTTATATATTTTCTAACAATAACAAACCAATTGCCTTGGCATGAAATATTCAATATTCTGTAAATGACTCACACAAATGATTATAAATGGAATGGGGGAATGTAGAATTTACACTATACACGTATGTATAGATTTTTTTACAATTTTTATTCAATATGCTGATGTCCTTTTTTAAGAATTTCAACATTTGTACATAGCATTTTCTAATTAATATTTAATTATTTATTTTACCTACTAATATTTGTTTATTTTAATTATAGCATAGGGATATCTGTTTAGCTAGGCTGGCTTAAGTAGAGCCCAGATAATATTGCATCACAACATCTTTAATTATACTTTCCATAATAACAATATGGGGACTGCCTGGCTTTGGAAACTTTTGACTTTTCATAAATTACTGCAGTAATTTCTTGTGAGTGGTGTTCCACACCTTTTCCTACCTAAATGAATTTTTGAGACAAACAAAATAATATATAATGTACTAGCCTCTCAAAACTTGTTAGAAATTTCAAGCAAATTTCTAACATTATGGCTGCAGCCTAGACTTTATATAAAGACATTTTATTCAAAATATTAGGACTTAAGCAGATATGGCCAGCTATTCTAGAATTGAAGTTAAACATTTTTCTCAATTAATTTGTTATCTCCAAATTTGCCTCTTTAAGGCACAAATGCAGAACTTTGCAATGTTATTTGTTTTTAAAGATCAAATGTTAATGTACATACATGTACATAAATTATGTGTACATTTCCTCTGTGCTGTTTGTAAATTGCAATTTAATTGTTATTAGTGTTATATAATGTATAAATGCAGCTTAATTACAAACTGCTGCATGTAATCTGCTTTCATGTGACTTGGAAGTAACTTTCATCTTGCTTGGTTCACACTAGCATTATGAGCATAGAACCATACAGATTTAGACTCAGTGATATACTGCTTTAGTGGTGTAAATCTTTTTTCACACCTATGATAAACAGGACACATGAAAAATCTCAATACCTAATTTGGAGTTTCCTGGGTCTAAACTGGGAATCTGTTTTATTTTACTTGGGAAATCTGTAATACCCAAACTTGTAAAAATAGAACAGTTTCCCTGGTTAGACCTGGGGAAGCCCCACGTTTGACCCAAGCTGGGAATCGGCATTTTTTTCCTGTGGGATAACAAGTCTGCAATTGTTGCTGGTGTTTATGCTTTCATTGCTAGGATGCAGCAGGCTTTACTAAGCCAGGCAGCAAAATTTTCCAGTCAAATGCAGTGTCCTCTAGTTTAGAGCCAATTGTGTGCCTTTATGTTGTTGTTGCTGTTGTTCCAACAAATCTTCAGGAACCCAGGGCTCAGCTGTTTGAAAGGTGGGCTAGCATAGGGTTAAAATAAATGGTTTTCTTTAGATTTAACCCTGCCTAATCCACTTTCAAACAACAGGGTCTAGTGGTATTATTATGCCTTACCTCTCCTTCAGAAAATACATAATGGGAATGTTAACTGTTCAAACTTGTTTGGAAGACAAAATTTATGGTGGTATTTTCTCATTGTGGTTTGTCTATAGATTATTGTGGTGTTTGCTGATTTGTTGACCAAGTCAGGTTAAGTTGAAATGAGAGAAAACTTTCCTTCCAGAACAGTAGTTCTAACAGGCAACATTTCCAGGGGTATTTTCTTAAGGAGAGGGAAAGAAACAATTAAATAATACCCAGCTGTGTTCGTGAGGGTGGTACCAGCCTTTAACATTCTTCATTTTCCTAAAGCAAAGGCAATTTTTTTCTGTCTTCAAATGCAATTTTGAATTGAATGTGCTGAAATATTTCAAAAAAGTACTTATTAACAAAATAATTAGTTTTTCACAATTTATTCCTATGATATTCTACAATTATAATACTTTTGGACTTTGAAAATTGGCATTTGAAAAAATTTTTAATCTGAAAAGATTTTATATAATTATGTGCGTAATAGTAATATTAATATGTTATTTGATAATGGTACATTGATAATATTCAAAAGTATATAACGTAATATTTATCAATTTAGACAATTTTGTTAAAATGTGAAGCAGTGATAAATGCTTTGTCAAATATCTAAAAGACAAGTTTGTCAGTGAGTTGTCTTGTTATAGAGACACGAATAATGTTCATCTGCACCAGATAGGAATTTTATCATGCTGTTCTGGAAAATCAAATTACTCTTTATAAATCCCAGTTTGGGTAAAGAGGCCAAAACCTACTAGATTATAGTCTCTAAAGTGTCACATTCCATGTCTTCTTTTACATATACTGTTGAGATGATTACTCTTTGTTATTGAATTTTTTTAAGCCTAAATACTTGCTTGGTTTATTCTTGTGTTTTAGATAAGTTTTTTCACTAAATTGCAAATGTTTTTGCAAATACCGTGATAGTAATTTAAATAAGTGCCTGGGACGCTTATTTAATTATGAAGGGGATAGGAAGCTAATTAGGAGGGGGAGGGGGGCACTTTAATATACACCACACCTATACCAGAATATTCAAAAAGTACTCTTGATTTTGCAACAATATCATATTCATGTAGCATTTATTGTTGCAGAATCATACTTACATACTGGTGTACCATCAATATCACGAGACAGAGGAAAGAGAGGGACCATTATTTGGTTGGGGGCACTTATTTCAAATAAGACAGTAGAGAGGGGCACTTAATATTCAAGGGGGTGCCTATTGGAAGGAGGGCACTTATTCAAGATGCACGTCGTGTACTTTCTATAAAAGTGATTATATAGATCTAGGGTGATATAATCATTGAAAACATGGTATTGCTGAATGATATAATTATATACAGCATGCAAAGTCTGTAGATTAACTAAATATTGCCTCGTCAAAGATTTTTCAAAGGTAAAGAAAACTTTAAGTTTCTATCAGGTATGCATTGATAAGCTATGCACTTGGGATTTGTACAAGAACTGGACAAAGGTTGCTGTGTGGAGCTGTGTGATCATCTATAATGTATTCACATAGGTGTGTCTTGGTCATCATCCAAGATAACATGACAATGTGAAATACATTAAAATGGTCACTATAATAATGAGCTTTGCACTATAAACTGTTTGCCGGTATTCATACTCTTCTCTTAGCTTTTTACATCAAAAATGTTGCATTGCAATCGATATATATATATCTTCCTTTTAATAACTGTGGTTAGATTTGATCCATCAGTCATCATTGGGGGCAAAGCTTATTCAAATAAACCAATAATTTGGACAAAGTCTTATAAGCTCCATATGCATTTTGAATTCTATCTGTAATAGCCTAACTTTTAAACAAAATCATTGATATGCAATGGCAATATTTCAACTTAGACTAGAACAGCTTTTTCATATACCATAAATTTAAAAAACAAAGAACATGAATTGAAGTCCATGGGTGAAGAATATGTCATCCAAAAATATTTCATAAAAGCAATACAAAATGATCGCTATATCTCCATACAGTAATATAAACACTTAGGAAGACGTAGAGCACTCGAAAAGCAAAAGAAGCACTTGGCTATGCCTCATGTTCCTAATAAGCTGGCTTTTCCTGTGCTCTACATCTTCTACTGTGTTCAAGACATGCATTTTATATTCACATGGGCTATAACTGCTGTGTACTGTTATAAATTTGACATATGTGTGTTACAAATTCATCAGTTGCAATAGGTAAACACACTTTGCACTTATGGTACTCTGTGCTTGCTAAATCCAACCATTCTCTAATGCTGTATTTAAAGTGAAAAGCAAAGAAATGTTGTTCATTGTGATGTTAGTTGATGTGAGTGTCTGAGTGGGTTTAATCTGTTTGTATTGTATGAAAGCACCATGCACAAATTCAGTGATTGTCGATTCATTTCTGTCACTAGAATTTATGAATTATTAACCCTACAGCCTGATAAAATACATTTGGTCAATTTTATGGTTAAAATTTATGGATTTATGTCCTGCATGTAACAAGTTGCACAGACTTTTACATTTTATGCAAGAAATAGAAAATATTTCACTGTGTTGTGTACAGTCAAAGCCCAGTGGGATGAGGTCAAACACTTGGCACAAGCTCATAGAAACGTTTCAGAATTTGTGCTGTATCCTTGATCCTTGTGCTTGATGACAGTAATCAACACCTGAATATATTTTCTATGTCATCTTTTGGAAATGTAAGACTGTCACAGCCTTTCGTCCATTCATTTATGCATTCATGTACAAACTGCATAAAAAGCATTCATTACAATCAATTCTAAAAACTTTAATTTATGATGTAAAAATGAATGGGAGCAAATTATGTGATATGTGTCATTTGATATTCCAGTAGTCCAGTGGCTTTAGAAGTGGTTTTAACTTGGTGCATATGGGCAAGTTTCTGTATATTATATATTACAGTTTACTGTGATATCCTGCATGCTTTGAGGTGAAACCACTAATTAAAGCTAGGGCATAATTGCACTTTATGTACAAAATATGTGTGTGTACAGTGAAAATTAATAACTTATCTTTTGACATTCCAATTTTTGGATTGTGTTACCTTGCTAGGAGTTGTGTATTTGTATTGTCGCTTGTTTGGTATTGTAGTTGTATGTACTCTATTATTATTATTATTGTTGTTGTTGTTATTGTTGTTGGCCTCTAATGTGTAAATATATGTACATAATTCACTCATCTCCTTCCAAGAGCAAATGTGATATATTGTAAATATTTGTCTGCATTTAAATTTTCACATATGCATCAGATAATATGGTGTGATAGTATCCAGATCATTTTAGATTTGAACTGTAAATTGCCTTCATTTTGTTCGACTATCAGACATGATCTGTATGGTATCACTTTGGTATGCTGTAGAGAAAGACAATTTAATTTGTAACATTTTGAGCCACAAAATTCATTTTAAGGCTGGACCTTTCTTATGGTGAATTCTCTAATACTATTTGTCAAATAGGAAAGGGGTGTGAAAGGATGGGGAGGGAGAGAGGGAGAGATACTTAATAAGCAAAATATATGATTGATTTTTGAGGGGTGGGATGAGGGGCTTCCAGAATTTCAAAGGAAATAATGTAAAACTGGATATTTCTAAATTTGACATTTGATAGTCAACAAAACCTCTTTGTAATATTTAATTGTAAATTAAGAAAGTATGATTTATAAAAGAAATATAGGTTACCGTTGGTTCTGTAAATTGACACAAAAAATTATGATTCATAAGAAAAATATGAAGTCAGTATCTCATCTTTCAGATCCACTGTTTGATTTTACATAGGCAGCTTTTGAAGTCAGGCATGATTATAAGAAATATTGACACTCATCGATTATTTATTTTTGAAAACAAGATTTAATTTATTACAATGAATTCATGGAAACTAAGAAAATAGCAGGGTGTCTAAAATATAAATACCTATAATTATTTTATTTTATTTATACTAAAACAAAATAAATAACTGATTGGTGTGGAAACATTTGTAAATCCACCTTGGAAAAACAGTTTTTCCTCCAATGAGAATATAACAAGGCACTGGTTGCATAAAGAGTGGATAAGTCACGGTTGGTTGTTATATCCTTGCTGGATATGTTTACTGGATAACAGCATTACTTATTCACTGGATAAGGACCAAAAGTGATATCTACTCTTTTTACAACTGGAACTCTCTTGACATGATTTCAGAAAACAAAACAGTGCTAGTCCTATTTCCATATTATTTGTGAAATTGAAAAGATCTAACATTTGACTTATTCCTGCCCCTGTTTTCTGAGGCCATCTCCTCCTGAAAAAGGACATTAAATATATGTTTCTTTCTCTTCACATCTCCCAGCTATAAGAGAGAAGAAGCCTCTGCTTGCATGAAGTCATAAACTGACTTGCTAGGTGCACTTTTTCCCTGATTATTTTTCTAAACAATTCTAATAAATGCAATTATTGATACTTCTTCGTGCATTATATTTTTTTGAGATAAAATGAAATAAAAATTCATGAGATTAATTAAAGAGTTTGTCATTTTAGTTCTTATTCCTCATCCGGAACCTTTTTACAAAGAATTTGAACTTTAAGTCAAAAGATGCTGTTAATTATTGTCAATGTTTATTTTAGACTAGAATCCTGATTCTTTTCTTTAAGGAACAGCTACTTCTGCTGTCATGATATGGTTTTAGATCACTCGAAACTTTATTGCATCAGCTGGTTCCAAGCCAACTGCAATATAAAAAGACATTTTGTCAGACTAACTTGGTTTGTGAGGGGTCAGGTTAGTGTAAATAGATTCAAACAAATTCATTGGCTAATTGAACAATCCAATATGACATTATGTTTGACATGGTATTGAGTACTGTACCTTTTTGTTTTCTTGCATTGATGATGTCACCTTCACCAAGGGGAGCACCAGCACCAGGGCGACCCCATATTTGGCTCATAGTATTAACATGCTGTGAAATAATTCAATTTAAAACTGTTATGTTTACATTTATTTACTAGCAGTTTTTTATCTTAATTCTGTGCATTAGATCAAGATTTGACTCTGGACACATCTTTGGGAATCCAGTAGTATTATTTTGTTGCTAGTTTCTTGCTCCTAGAGAAAGTACCCCTGACAAACAACTTTGAAGTAAAGTTTGCTCTCATTTCTGGCCTGATCTAAATCAGCAACATTTAAATATTGAGTGACTGTTTTTTGTCAAATTCCATGCTGGTATCAACCCAACTGACCTCCATTGAGGTTTTCTTATCCATTTCCCTTTCTTTATTTCTCAGTTGCTGCCTTTCTTCGGCAAGAGTTTGTAGGTCTTGGTGGTACATGGTGCTTGTCTCATTTTTCATTCTTCGTATATTCAATTTTTGTTGGGTGACATCAGAGGTGTGTTTGTGTGTAGCTATGATTTCTTTGGTTACTGGGTCAAATTTTGGCTGACCTACCACACCACTTCTCAACCATGATGCTACGTCACTACCACCCTGCAAACATCAGTTAACATTTCAATTGTGTACAATTTTGAACTATTAAAGTAGTATCTATATCTTTATGTTTGCATGCCGAGTCTTAAATGTACACATGAAAGATTTATTATAATATAGATATATATCTTACCTTTTTGAGGTCCTCACTTTCAGCTTTCCGTTGTAGTTCAGCTTGATCTTTCATGTCCTCTGTAAAAATTGGATATGCATAAAATACTTTTTCTTTTCATTGCAAAATACAACTGTCTCAATACACACATTATCAATGCACATATTCAAATGATGACTGGTGAAAACTTACATTATCAATGCACATATTCAAATGATGACTGGTGAAAACTTACATTATCAATGCACATATTCAAATGATGACTGGTGAAAACTTACGTAGTGTTTTGAGGTATGCTTGCTTGGCCTGAAGCTCACTCTTACTAGTGGTTGGTGGCTGTGTATAAGGAAAGTGAGATGTTTTGTTAGGAATTACACTAACCTATATAGCAACACCATGAAATTATCCCCATTTACACTAAAACATCCAAAGGGGGAATTCTTGCAAGTAACTAGTTTCAGATGAGGTGATCCTAAGGTGGCTTTAACTGCTTCCCAATGTGAATATCCATTTCATGATGATATTTGGTCCCATACTCCCTGTTTTAATAGTTAATCATACAGTATTGACCTTGGAAATCAAATGGGTTATGGTTCTTCCATCAACGTCTTTAATAGGAGCTCCATTTCCAGGCTTACCAAATGGATCATACACTTTATGATTGCCTTTTGGGCTAAAGTCACGTGGAAAGGCTTCTGTAAAAACAATAAGCGAGAATATAAAACAAGTTCCCTCTTTCATTTTTCACTTTTGGAGGTTGAAAGTGACAGAAGCGCACTGCCGTGAAGATGATTGGATAAACCACCAAATTTTGTGGCTATGATATTTGACTTTGTGTGTCACCTTAACTGGCCATGCACTGACTGTTCACAGTTCTCCTGGGAACCCCAAAGCGGGTTCTGAGATCAATCATTTGTGATATTTTGAAGACTTTTTATTGACAAAATTCAAGTAGAAGCCTTACGTCCATAGTTGTTTTTGGTCAGTGTTTGTGACTTCTTTGTTATCACATTTCCCATACAATCTCTCCTTGGACCACCAGCGCCAGGCCTTCCAAGTGACATCCCAAGACCATCCTGGAAAAAATCAAGGAATTCATAGGTGTCAGGGGCTGTGGATCAGTCCATTATAATAGTGGACATGAAAGAACGAATGGCAGATCAGATCTTGGGTGAGTGGCCTCTAAGGTTCAATTGCAGCATTTTCTGGTAGTTACTTCAATCTTGTTCCCAGAGGAGGCTACTCATTACCAACTTTTGTTCCCAGAGAAGGCACTGCCTTCAGTCTTATTTCAAACTAGTTTTGAAGCTTTCAGTATGCTGCTAATGGGCGTGGAACATGTGGAGGAGACAAGGGGTGCATTGTGTTTTCCATGTCTATTTGAGTGTGTTGTAAATTTAGTGGCAGGCTGCATATTGTGTGACTTTTTAGTTTAAAAGAGGATTTGTTTCAAGTTCAAGTAGTGAACGACAAAAACTCCTGAATTGAAGAATAGATGTTGTACAAAACTAATTAAAAATAGTTTCCGTCAGAAAGTTTAAGTTGTTTAAAAGTAGTTTTGTCCAATGAAAGTTGAATCAAAGTATAGTGTTAATCCAAAGCAAAAATTTCGATCAAAAATGAGGTTTAGGCCTTCATTTGCTCATTTGCTATATGTTTCTTATATTCAGCTTGAAAAATCTTAATCCTAACACAACTTCAAGAAAAAGTCTTTGTACAATTCAAAAATCTAATTTTTTATTTTAAACAGGTATTTTATCTTGGTACATCAGTTTTTAACTGGTAGAAAAAAGATTTGAGTGTTAATCCAGAACAAAAATTTGGATTAAAACTGGCACGAAGGTCTTAGTTTGTGGCAATTTTTGCCATTATTGCTCGTCATTAAAAAAATCTCCTCTTAACAATTTTGCTGTTGATCACTTCATTGGTCAGTAAAGGTTTCAGTCTAATCTCTGTTTCAGTGACTGTACAGCAGCTATCTCACTTTTCACTGCTGATCATTTGTCCTGTACTTACTATCTCATCCTGTTTAGGTCTGGCTTGTTTGATCATCTTTCCATCTGTGGTTCTCTCAATAGCACCATAACCTTTACCCCATGGATCATAATGCTCTCTTTCATGCAACCACTAACATATTAAAAGAGTATAAAATATGTGATTTGTGTCTGTTCTGTGGTTGGATTGTTTCTAGTGGTTTAATTTTTTCTGAAGGTTGTTTTAAGTTTAGGTAAAGGGGTTTAAGGTGGGTACGTTTTGTATTTAGTTAGTCATAGAGGATCAAACTCAGGAAAGTGCATTAAAGAAAACAAAACAATGCCCAAAAATAAAAACCAATCAGAAGAAAATTTCAAAGCATAAATTATCTACAGTACTGTAGGACAGTTTAACACATTAACTTACATCCTTGGATTTCCTGATATCTGTTAAAAAAGAAAGTATTATTGTGAGCACTTGTTTTAATGACACAATATGGCTGTTGTCTCAACAGAACGGCATGTAACTGTCATTATCTTCACTCTTAAAATTAGTTGTCAACATTGTTAACCATTGTTAAAGATGAGTTAACTATTAATAGTTATTTGTTCTAATGAAACCACAGCCAATACATCCATTTCTCAGCCAGTGATAGCATACCAGCATTCATTACTAAGTGTGTGATAAATGGCATAATGTATAACTTACTAGTTATATCATTATATGCATGAGGGTGTCGTGGCTCTACTGTGCGAAGTTCATTAATGTCTTGTGACAATGTTGTTGGATAGGAAGACTTGACTTCACCTGAAATCAATAATATAACAAATGGTCATTATTTATCTCCTACAGTATACAGCTGTGTTTAGCAATGCAGTATGTAGGAGATCAGACTGTTTTATCACAGTTGAATTTGTAGGAAACTAAGCATGTGCATATTCACTTCACTTCAAGTCTCGGAGAGGCAAATGCAAATTAAGCCAGACTTTACAGAACTTTGAGACAACTGTTTTTCTTGCAAGCCCCAGACATTTTTTCACCATGCATTTTCCTCGGTTGTTTTCAAGATTGAAGAATTATCCAAGATGGCTTTTTGCAAAAAATGAGACCTCAAGACCCATCAAATATTGGCTAATATTTTGTGAGCGCTCTGGATTTTTGGGGAGACCATTTACCACCCCTTCTGGTTTGATCTGGAAAACAATCTGGCTCTGGTTGCACAAAGCTAAAAGCTCCATCAATTGTAATGAATAAATCCTTATCTAGTGAATAAAATTGGTATTGGATAAGGATTTTATTGCTGTCATCTTTTTGATGAGCACTCAGCTACAGCCTGATTTGCAAAGTCCCTTGGTAAGTAAATGTATTAATACAAAAAAGACATATTAACTACTTTTTGTACCTTTTTTATCTTTATTTGGAGCACCACCTCCAGGTTTTCCAAAAGGATCCTGACTAATCTATACAAATACATGGAAAGTTTTTTGATGTACTCTTGTAAATTATCTCTTGAATCATTGGGAAATTACTTTTTTAGTACTCACATGGCGCAACTCCTCCTTAAAACTTTCTTGACGCTGAAGTTCTTTCCTTGCTTTAACCTCATCCATAAAGTTTTCTGTTGGTGACAAATCATTTTTCATTTTTCAGTTAACTAAATTAATGTAGTGCACATTCAAAAGCCAAAACCAAATGAGAAAATCTAAGAACCAAATATATGCCGAGTACCACACCAATGATCCATGACTGTAGAATTATAACCATATCATATGAGATATGTTTATTACACTCTCAGTACTTTTAAAACTAATTACAATTTTCCTTATACCTAAATCTTTTCCATAATCCTTGTCTCTCTTGTATCTCTGTTAAAATAACAAAATAAAAGCTACATTAGACAGTTGGATTGCATTTTGAAAAATTGGCAATCCTGCATTGGTTAGTAAAATTGTGTAGTTGTAGAAAATTTCCATACCCCCACCATGGAGGGAATTTTTAAATACATGTAGACCCCTTACCCCCTGTAACTTTCTCTAACTCCCTCCCCTCCAGAATTTCCAATTCCCTCCATGGTGGGGGTATGGATATTTTCTGGAACTAATGACACATTGTACAGACTGCAATCCGTTACTTTTAAGAACAATGTATGCAAAGTGAGGAGCTTGTTAATTTTACAACATGAGCTTACCAAGCCAGGCACAACATCACCAGTCTGGCTGTAGTTAGGGAATCGTAGCTCAGGATCTCCACGAAGTAGTGTCAAAGGCTTCCCTGATACTGTTCTATTGGGTGCACCACCACCTTGACCTCGACCACCAAGGGGGTTGTACTCCTACAACATGTATGTGTGTATATTAGTGTCATTACTAATGTTGTTGCTATGGTGATTACATGTGTTTGAATTACCTCTTCTTTGAGGGTTGTAACAGCTTTGGTGCGTCTTGCCTCCCACTTGTTTTCACCGGTACACTGAGGGAAATAAATGTGGGCAGTTACAAATGTAATTATCTTTGCATTGTTAGATTAGGAAGTAATTAATATATCGTTAATCCAGCTTCCATATGCCAATGGTGCACCACAGTAATTGTATGACACCAACCAATGCTGATAGATTGTCAACAGTGTATGGTTACTGTGATGGTAAAATATCAAGTCTAGGAGCCTACTGATAATCTACAGACCACACAATCAAGTAAAGGCGGCCAAATATGAGACACAAAAACCCTCAACTTATCGCGCAACATTGTTGCGTTGCAGGTTTTTTATCAATGTGCGTTTTTCACCTCACGATCTCAACTTGTCACACAACAAAAAAGTTTTCGCGAGGTGAAAAACGTGCAACATCGATCAGAAACCTGCAACGCAACAATGTTGCGCGACAAGTTGAGGGTTTTTGTGTCTCGTATTTGGCGGCCTTAACTGTGTTCTTGCAGTCTGCATGAGTTTGCAATGCATGCATACATACAGAATACATTATTATAGAGAAGGTTTTGTATATGAATGGGGAAAGGTTCATCATGGCATAGTCATATCACAAATTACAATTAATTTTCATAGATAGTATAGTGTATTGATGATCCAAATAGTGTCTGTTTTAGCGAGGCACTCCATTTTTGTAATGCCATATGCATGAAAACTTTGAATTCTATTAATATTTGTTTAGTACCTTTTTTGGAGCCCCTCCACCAGGCCTTCCCCATGGCTCAAATGATCTCAACATTTCCAGATCCTGGAATGAATAATGACACGTCAATCACTGATTACACATCCTCGGGGACCCAGGGCGAAAGGGGAGGGGAAGGACCGGAGGAGGAGGGGGAGAGGGAAGGAAAGGACAAGGGGAAAAGGACGCCCTGGGCATTTGACTACCCCAAACCATTTCCAACGGCAAAACTTAATTCTCTCTCTGATTGGCCTCATTATAATTTAATTATAATGAGGCCAATCAGAAGCATTTGTGCGGTTGAGCTCGATTCGTCTAAAATTACAAGTAAACAAGTTGACCCCACGCATTGCAACACCTCTTAAACAAAGCGAGCGGACACGTGAAAACCTTAAACAGAAACAGAAGCTGGTTGTATCGAAAATTATTCAGAAACAAGATGTGTTTGCAAAGCTACCCACAGGATTCGGGAAAAGTTTGACTTTAATACCAAATTTTGCCTGAACTCGGTGTGCAGAACTTGACACACAAACATGTTAAACTGTCATAGCATCCAAGCGTTAATTGAGATGTGCCAGATATTTTTGCTATATGACCTTGTTTACGTGGGATATCCCTAATAGGATTAAGTTTTGCCGTTGGAAATGGTTTGGGGTAGTCAAATGCCCAGGGCGTCCTTTTCCCCCTTTTCCTTTCCTTCCCCCTCCCCCTCCGGTCCTTCCCCTCCCCTTTCGCCCTGGGTCCCCGAGGATGCTGATTACATGAATTGGACATATGTTATAAATGTATACGTACTTGTCTCTTTTCATTTTCTAATTCCACCCTTTGTCTTTCCTTTTCTCTTCTGTGCTTATACAAAAAATCATCTGTTGAAGAAAAAGCATTCTTTGAACAACAATAAATTATTGTGATGTTAGATTGTAACTTGACCCTTGAGTTAATTATTATGAACTTTAATTTGATAGGATTTTTCAACATTTTGCTGTAATTATTGATAAAACTATTTTTACCTTGATCAAATGCAAGTTTCTTGTTCTGAGAGGCATGATCATCAAATCTAATAAAAAGAATATAAGAGATCCTAATAAGTATTATTATTTTCTTTCGTTTTTCCCCTTTTCTAGAAATGGCCTGTATATAAACCTGTATAATACATTTTCATTCATTCAGGCTCTTTAGACTGATCACAGTTTGAATGCTTGAACTGTATTTGACTTACACTCTTTGTTCTTGCCACAAGGCATTGTTAGGTCTTGTACAAGGCTTTTGTTTCCCAACATTAGTTGCAGCTTCAGTACCATACATAAACCCAACTGGCTTCTCAGTCTTGGCTAGCTTCTTCTTCTCTTCAGACTGCCTGAGAAGCTCATCTGTGCCATAGATCATCTTGTTATTCTGTGAGCCACCTGCTATCTAAAAATATGTACAAATGTATATTGTGAGGTTTTGAAATTACATTATTACCATGAGCCAATGACTGGAGATAAGGACATGCAAAACAGAAGAACATTATAGTTTTATGAGAGACATGCTGTATTTGACTAAAAATGATTATTGGCCAGACTTATTAAAAAATATATTGTGACAATTTTCGCTTGAAAAACATGCTTATACAAAACAATTGTTTTTCTCCCTTTCCCAGCACTTCCTCATTAACTTGTCAGTAGACAAATCATTTATTATTGAATATACAGTTGTGGTTTTTAGACCACTATTTTCTCTCAGACCTCCTTCAAAAGCACATGGAATGTATGTGTTATATGTCTATAATTTTTTATATGGATATGATGTTTTTAATTGACTTACACCTACCACGCCTCTAACAAAGTGCTGTTTTTTACGATGGTTCTCATTCAAGTATTCATTATTAGTAGGAATGATACTGGTCTCATATCCTTTATCATGGAAGTTTTGAAGATGATAAGCTCTTTGATATGAAGACTCCTGTGGATGCTGACCTATGGGATCTGTTTTCTGAGGTTCTCTGGGTAGAGCTGCAAGAAGACAGTGTTTATCTTATTAGTTATTAATTGATAATAATCAGTAGGTGCAATGACTCATTCAGGTGATACTCATCCAAGACGGTGCTTTAATTTGGTCAAATTCTGTTCAACAAAATTACCTATAACAAACAAAGTAACTCTTCTTTGCAACATTGCAAGCTCTGTTTACAAAGCTAATTCAACTCCATCTGCAACTGACATAACTCAGGAAGGGCAGGCCACAGTGCACTTCTGCTGTTGCATGCATATATTGCAAGAAAAGTTACTTTGTGTGTCCAGGTCCCAGTTGCATGCATGCGAATGGTGGATGTGCTATCTGTTGGATAAATCCTTGTCCAGAGGATAAAATGATGCTGTTTTCCAATAAATTTATCCTGGATACATACTTATCCATCAGATAGCTAGCACCCTCCATCGTTCATGCAACAGAGACCAGGCCTTTACAGACGTGCATAATTTCAGACATACCCATACAAGTCCTATTCTCCTCTACTGCTAACCTGACATATACATGCTGTGCAGTGGTGTGTAGTCTACCCCAAAATTGTAAAAAAATCAAGTGCAAGGCATCCTGGGACCCAAAACATTGTAGATTGTGTTGCTCTGACAAGCGACTAAAAAAATTGTATTTTCACAACTATGGATTTCCAATAGAATATTCCATTCATTTGGCTTTTTTGCATATATAGGATATGTTAGAGAAAATTCTATGTAGGATGGGTAGTTTCTATAGTTTGCATCTCAAGGAACACAATCTATCCTTGGTCAAACCAACCCCGGGGGGGGTACTCCGAAACTTTTTATACGGGTATGCTCCGCCCGGACTCCCGACCCCTTACCCTTTCACATAGTAAATTTCGGAAAATCGTACCCCTTTCACATAGTAAATTTCGGAAAATCGCACCCCTTTCACATGCAAATTTTCAAAAAATCGCCCCTTTCACATACCAAATTTCGAAAATTCGTACATTTTTCCCGAAAAAGGTACCCCTTTCACATATCTTTCCCTAAAAAGGCACCCCTTTCCCATAGCTGCGGCCTGAAAAAGGTACCCCTTTCGGGCGGAGCATCCCCGTATAGTCAATTATAGGGAGTACCCCCCCCCCCGGGAAACCAACATCCTCAGGAATCCCAAGGTATTATTCTGCCACCTGTTTCTCTAGGAGTAAGAAACAGACAACAGGTATAGAACCTCTGGGTTCCAAAGAATGCACCAGGATTAGTGCAAGTGAGAAGTGAATTTTTGCCTACAAATGGTTCTTACCCTTGCATTGTGGGTCACTGCCGTATAAAAAGCCATTCCCCTGGGAACCCCCTGGTATATTTCCTGCTACAAACCACTGGGGTTTGCCGTGATGGTAGGTAGGTCCACTGATAGACGACAAAGCCTCCTTCATGCTCTCATGCAGTAGTTACTATACACATACACCTATAAATATATTTCTGATGGAAAATTTACTTTAGTTAATTTGATGGTTATGATATTCAAAACTTGCCATATCAAAACATCTTTAGGAAAATTTGATTAAATTGTTTTAATTTGTTGTTTGTTACTGTTTTGTTTTATTGAAAAAGGCAAATGATTTTCAGTAACAAGCTTAAAGTTGTGCTTAAGATTCTAATGAATGCCCAATGAAGCTGTCTTCACATCTGGTCAAATCTAAACAAAAGCGTTCATTAATTTTTTTGGTCAACATGTTTCTTAATTGCAACTCCGAGACTGATATGAATCCCTTCCTAAACTAACTGGAAATTTATTCTTGAAATTTACCGCCACTTAGATCGTTTATGAGCTATGAGGATGAAAAGGCATTAAATTATGTTTTCTAAAGCAATGCGTCATGTTGACCTAAAGACTATGATACGTCGACACAAGAATGTCAAGCTTTACTCTATCACAAACACTCGCTGTTAGAATCTACCACAACGTGTCAAAGCTATTTGATAACTCAAGACTGTTCAAACAACTAAAACTATAAGGCTTAGATACTTTGAAAACGGAAATCTGCGAACTGTTCTTAGAAAACAGAGTTCCTTTAGAATATGAGCACGTGAAAGATCAAATACATGTTTATGAACTATCGCATACCAAAACAGACTTACATTTCACTCTGTAGTTGTTATCCCAATCTGCTTCCTCAAATCTCAACATTTGCTTCTTTGAAAATCGCAAAATCACAAAACTTGAACACTTAGCTTTGAACTGTTATAACCCCTGCAATTACTGCGTATATTAAAGACAACATTTATAGCAGTTGCTATGACAACTGGATTAATAACACCCCCAGGGACTTTTTTTCTTTTCGTAGACAATATAGTTTATGTTATGAATTCATGACACAATAGACATATTTAAGATCAGCGGACTAAACGGAGGTACGTTGATTTTAGGGGTACAAAACTTAATTGAATAATTGTACAATATAATATTGACGGAGAAAATTCAGTTTCCAAAATTTTGAAAAAAAAAATGCAAGAAATTGTTGATTAGCAGCAACATGTATTGGTATTTAGTCCAATATTGTTAATACTTAAACTTAAGTTATAGGGATCTTTATGCCATCGTTATAAGGGTAATAAACACCTCATTTTACAAAATGAGTTAACACTTCATTTCACATTACTCAAAATGAACTCAACTCGAATCTTGTCAGTGACAATCACAGTTTTTAGGAAACGCCACATACTAGACATACCTACATGGCAAAAGCAAGTCGTTTCCAATATTTTTAAACTGAATGAAAAATTTTCAAGAGATTTAGAAAAACTATAATAATGTTTTTGCTTTTACTGGATATGCCATCGATATTTATAGCTCTTTTCTGTACAAACCTGCTAATTGTAATGATACCTTTATCTGCCTTGCGTAATAAGAATTCTTCAATGTACTGGGTGCATGCGGCGCATTGACGCTCAAGACGAGTACATCGGGTTAGAATTTTTTTACCGCAAAAACACTAAGTTAAAAGTTGGCCGTGATCGTGAGCGCTAAGGTTTTAAGCTACGGGTTTTAGCTCAATTATTTGTCGCGGCAACGTTGCAGGTTTTTGTCATGAATTTCTTGCAGTCCCGCACACACACAGTAAAGAACTGTACACCCTAACATTATTTTCCTTTCCTTTCCTTCTTATGGAGGAACAGTATTAATGAAGTCAGTATAACGGTATATCTCTGACTTCCAGTGAGCCTGTGGCGTTATAAATGTCTGTGTACGTCCTTGTACAATATTCTAGTCGGACGTTAGAGTATGTTTCTCGTCATGACGTTTTTTGTACTGCGCCGCCTTGAAGTCCTAGAGGGAAGCCTCTGAAATTAAATGTTGACTCATTGAAAAACATTTGATGTACTTACTATGGTCAGAGGGGTGGTAAAAGAGTGTTTTAAGATGTCTTCTTGGTGCTTGTCCCCATGCCTCCGTAACCTGCAATGGTCGTAGTACCCTGGTAGAGCGGACTATGGGTGTGGTCAGATGAGATGATCCCTGATCAAACGAACGGAAAAATGAGTCTTGTATGCCCAAATAAGTTTTCCATTAAAAAGTACAATGAATGTTGCTGTTAGTAATAAGTCATGAACAGAAGGAAACCACCAGTCCCGTACCAAATTGTTGCAATGAAATACAAGGAAAGCTCGGCGTCTAAATTATTTTTTTGCGTTTTACTGGCGCATTTAGCGACGCTGGAAAGCAGTCTCAAAATAACCCCACGCAGTTCCGCTACCCGCCATTCAAGCGTCGTTGGTATATCTCACTGTTATATAAATAAACTACACACAAGCAACTGAGACAAATTTTCAATATGAAATATAGTATTTCGTATAGGCTTGCATCTATTTTATTTTCTTCCCGTTATCTATAGCTGTGCCAGTAGACGACTTAACTACATCGTGAACAATAACTACACGCGTGCATGTCAAAGTCGACGGTGACATTGGTTACTGACCTTATATCTTAGATCTCCCTCGGATGCCGTCTCCCATAGGTTATTAACAAAGCGGTAGTTCGGTACGGGTATTGGATACCGACGAGAAGCAATCATATTCAACCACTGGAGCCCTAGCACCTTCTAGTCCTCAAACTCAATCTCTACTCTTGAAAAGAGTCTACATCATAAATGGCGTGGCTTCTAAAAGCGTAAACTATAGTTTCCCAGAGAACGAGAATAAAAATTCAAAAAGAACTGCCGTGATAATGGCTTCTAGAATGCAGTAATTCGCATTCGGGAAGCCATTCTAATGTTCGGTTGAAAAGATTTTTTGACGTCACATAAATGAACATTTAATTGGCTTCTATGACGTCAATGTCTTTTTCAAAAAAAACTATTATCGTTTGATTCCAAGTTTAGAAAGTTGACGGCCCTTTTTAAAAAAGTGGAAAAAAGTGTTAATTTCATTACTATTTTATTAGTCTGCGTTGCATCCGGACTTTTCTCTCCACGAACTAAACGAGAAAAAAATGGAACGCAAGCTACGATGTTATCATATTTTATTTTTATATGCATGTACAATCAACTAACAAATTTTCATTGTAAATATTGTAATTAATTTTTTGTAATCATTAGAGCCGATTCCGTATGACTGTGACCAAGAGAAAATGATTGTTCAAAGAAAAGTTGAAATATTTTTGGTTCTAAATAATACCAAGGCATGGTTCTTTATTTTGTGAATATGTCATCGTATTTGCTGGTTTTGATCGCCGTTGAGATGACTGTACGTAAAGCACTAAATTGCTGCGTTTATCTCGGAATTTCGACCTCCACGTTAATAATGCTGTTTCTTGAAAACTGGTATATCAAGTTTTTATTATTTCTCGATATTGAATATTCAAGCGTTTACCAGTTAGGTGTATAAATTACAAAGGCATTGAAGTTTTTTAAGACCATTAAATAATTTTTTAAACATTGCCATATGTGCAGCATGTATACAATTTGTCTGCGCATGTCTGTGTTTTGGGCTTGAAATTCATTTGCATATCGAATGCAAGACATTTTATGTTGACACAGAATATTTGGCTGGCTATCTCGTTCTTCAAAATTATGTTAAACCACCGAAATATTAAGACAACTAAAACATGAGCAGTGTACCTACCGCTAGTGCGCTGTGGATAATTATCCAAACTGAAGGCACTCCAGATGGGAAAATATCGCGCGTCAAAGTCAGTAGAAAGTTGTGAGAAGGACCAGACCTCCGCACTTTCGAGTAATATTGTGGGCGCTAAATTTATATGTAAGGTACGTTAAGCAGCGGAAGCCATTAACAACAAGTTACTGTGTAGATTAGACCCGATAAGGGTATTTTAGACTCCATCGATCGTTTAATAATTAGCCATGTTTACTGGAATGTCGCTGAAAATTCTTGCAAT
The DNA here is from genome assembly GCA_029948255.1 of Telmatactis stephensoni. NCBI lineage: Eukaryota > Metazoa > Cnidaria > Anthozoa > Actiniaria > Isophelliidae > Telmatactis > Telmatactis stephensoni. The sequence continues at coordinate 298,190 of JALIZF010001709.1, read as the reverse complement.
TCACTTTCAAAATTTGACATCTTAGACTGCGCCCCCCAGCAAATTTATTTAGTAATTCGCTTTTTCCACGTTTCTTGCAAAACTGAGCTTTTTTGGTCCAAACTCGTGGTCCCTACATGTGATCTAAAGCATTTTTGTGAACGTGTTTCCAAGCACGTTGTTTGCATGCAAATTTCAGCGATGAATTTTTTGCTCTTTTATAAAATATAAAACGCTGCTTCATACGGCACACTAACTGTATGCCTCACCATGTATAAAAACAAGTCATTAACTTCTAGATAAATGTCGCAGATTATAAAATATAGGCTATACCGAAATATGTCAATTTTAACAAGGCTTGAACCCGGCTGTAACCATTGCTTGAAATCACATGGAGGGACCAGGAGTTTCCACCAAGAAAGCTCTGTTTTACAAGAACGAAGCATGGAAAAAGCGTATTATTAAATAATTTTGCTGGGGGGCGCCGTCAAAGATGTAACATTTTCAGAATGAATTGCAAGAATTTTGCGCTAAAAAGTACGAGATTCCAGTAAACATGGCTAATTATTCAGCAATCAATGAAGTCCAGAGTACTCTTATTGGATCCAATTCACACAGTACCATGTTGGTAATGACATCCATTACTAGATTTACCTTATACATGAATTCAACGCCAGCATTATAACTCGAAAGTGCGGAGTTCTGGTCCTTCCCACAACTTTCTACTGACTTTGACGCGCGATATTTTCCCATCTGGAGTGCCTTCGATCTGGATAATTATCCACAGCGCACTAGCGGTAGGCAGACTGCTCATGTTTTAGTTGTCTCAGTATTTCGGTAGTTTAACATAATTTTGAAGAACGAGATAACCAGCCAAATATTCTGTGTCAACATAAAATTTCTTGCATTCGATATGCAAATGAATTTCAAGCCCAAAACACAGACATGCGCAGACAAATTGTATACATGCTCATATGTGCATCTCTATTCTCCGAGTTGTTGCCGGTGTTTGATTCAGGCTTTATGATATGCATGCCTGCATGCGTGTCGCTTTGGCGCCTCGTGCAAAAAATGCAAAAATATTTCAACTTTTCTTTGAACAATCATTGTTATAAAATTAATTTAGTAAAGCACCCGCGGTTTTAAATTTCTTCAAAGTTAAATAATTGCTCCGTTTTTACTCAAAATCGGCTTAATAGAACTTCTTGAAACGCTCTCACATTATAGACAAACATTTGGTTTACAAAGTCTCATAAATCGTTTGGCTCGTCGAGGTCTGTATTTTGAGAAAATTGGCAAAATTTCAAATCTAGTGTATAACAATTTCGACGTTAAAAAAGCTCCGATTTCAACCAAACTAGTATCATTATAAAATTTGGTCCATTTGTAGTAGGTGTGCGTAAAATGTTTGGCCAACTAAATTCTGTAACGCGATTAATAGCCGCTTCAATTCGACTACCCGCGCACTGGCGAAATTGGGTCGAGCCACCTTAACAACTCGAGACAGAAGATAAAAAGAACATTGTATGTTAGGGATTTTTTATGTTTAAAGTTATTAATAACACAGGAACTTCTAAAAGATCACCTGTTTAATTCAGTTGTAATGGAACACGTACGGCTTTAATAATATTAGACAGTTTCTGGAAGACACAAGTATGAATTATTCTGTCATTAATTAGCATCATGCTGTATAAATATATCTACAGTACTCTTTGATTTCTTGAGTTTGCCGGTCTCTGAGAGAAAACAGTTCAACAAGTATCTTCACAACCATGAATCGGTCTAACATTACATCCATGATGAACGGTTCTAACATGAATCCGAGCTCCTCCTACTGCAAGAGCTGGAAACCTGACTCGGACATTACAAAAACTGTTAAAGTAGTGGCATTGCTAGTCATTGGAGGAATCGCTATTTTAAACAACGTGTTTGTCATTATTATTGCAGTGAAATACACGGTGCGTAAGAATCTTCACTATTTGATCGTTAACATGTCCGTGTCAGACACTTTGGTAGTACTGATGACTTGTGTTACAGAAATTTCGAAACTACTGACACACTATTTTGGAAAAAAAATTAACAGAGCCAACTACTTTTTAAAAGTTACTTCTATTTTTGTAACTCTTGTTACTCTCTTGATAATCAGCGTTGAGCGATTCCGAATTACGAGGCCTACAAGAGTACAGAGATCACAACCATACACCCTTAAACAACGTGTAGTAGTACTTGTTTGTACGTGGTTGGTTGCAATGACTTTGGCATCACCAGAAGTATTATATTTATATCATTTTGTGGCCAAAATATCTTTACAACTGAACAATGCTAACTTTATATATAATCCAAAATATTTTATTGATTACTTGCAACTGTGTAATTATCGTACTAAGCATTGTTACCTTAAAAAGACTGTCTCAACCACAAGCCATTCAAGCCAATCTTTCTGAGAGACAAAAAGAACTACGAAAGAAGAGAAATATCAACGCAGTTAGAATGGTCCTGTGTTCGTTACTACTTTATTCGTCTTGCTATATACCTCAATTTATTTGTTATCTAGCTTTGGACATCATCGACTATGTGAAAGGTACAAAGTTTTTAGTAGTCAGCATTCTATGCTTATTCGATTTCCAATCGCTAGCATTCGTGCTATACGCCACTCTTCCGTTAGTCAACTCATGCCTCAGCCCCTGTATCTACATTTTCTTTCTTTCCGATTTTCACGAGGCAGCAAAAAGATCACTTTTTAAAAATGCAGCCTCAAACCAACACGTCGAAAGACGAAACTCATTAGAAATGGACGCTATTCAACATGGGTGTGAAAACCATTGAAAATAATCCTGAACTGATCATGAAACTCATGATTAATTGTGATCCTGAAAATAGTCAAAAAATTGTAGTTTCTACTGGACAGTTGATATTCACTTAATTAGTGACGATTTTCTTGGTTGTTTACAGTAAAACGTTTTATTTCAAGAATAATGTCTAAGTTGGAAAAATAATGTTTTACTGAGTATTAATAACAATAATAGTAATGTTTATTACTTATAACGCGCAATTCTAACATTCAAATATGATCAAATGCGCACAAACTAAAACTAAAATCAAATATATAAAATAAAATTATATATACATATATATTCGTATATATTCGTAGTTGCCTGCCTTCTCTTTTAACCTTATTCAAGATATTTCTATGAAGTGCAGACTGTGAATCCTGAAGGATCCTTTTACTGGGAGTATATCGTTGGACAACACCTCTTCACTTATTCTCTCTATATGTATACGTATGTATATAAACACGAAAAATGACCTAATGATATTATTCCAAAATGTAATTATTTGACATATTTTATTGATATTGAAATTATATTAATATTGAAATTATATTGAAATTATATTGAAGACCGTATTATTATTATGTAAACAGCTGCATGAATTGGTAATTCAGGAAATTGTAGTTTTTTTTCCTATTTAACGATTAATTATTCAGTAAAGGTCGCACAAATTAAGGACATTTCTGGATCATTTTATTAAAGTGTTCTGAGAAAGATGACTTGATGTTGTATTATTATAATGTACAAAAGTAGGACAACAAGTAATTGTTTAATTGGTAATTTGAAAAACTTGAAGAAACAATACGTCGTAGAACTGGAAATCTTTAATGTGCAATTAATTTAATTGGTAGCATTTAGCTTTAAGGCAGAGTGTAAGAAAGAAAGAAAGAAAGAAAGAAAGAAAGAAAGAAAGAAAGAAAGAAAGAAAGAAAGAAAGAAAGAAAGGAAGGAAGGAAGGAAGGAAGGAAGGAAGGAAGGAAGGAAGGAAGGAAGGAAGGAAGGAAGGAAGGAAGGAAGGAGGGAAGGAAGGAAAGAAGAAAGGAAGGAAGGAAGGAAGGAAGGGCGGAGAAAGGAGGAAAGAAAAGAAGGAAGGAAAAAAGGAAGGAAGAAAGAAAAGAAAGAAAGAAAGGAAGAAAGAAAGAAAATAAAACTTAGAAATTTGTTTAAAAAGGATATCTTGAATAGTACGTTCTTGATTTTAGTTTGAGCCCTTTGAGAAGGCAAAGGTTTGATCTTTGATGACATAGTAACTGATCCAGTACACAAGAAAAATTAAGTAAATATTCAGAAAAAGCACCTTTCATTTGTGTTCGAAGTAATATTTTCACTTGGCCAATGAGCTTTTATCACATAATTTTTAAATTCGTAAAACAGAAAACGAATTACCATAGCTGAAAAAAGCATGTTAAAATTAACAAGACAGTGAAGTTTGAAGGAATTAAATCCCAAACTCGTGAGAATATGAATTTTTGAAAAGTATAAACCTTTGCTGGTAGGCATCTCTTTCATACAAAATTCCGATTTTCATAGTGGAAAATTTATATCTTCTTGAGTTTGAAAGTTACTTCATTCAAACTTCACATTTTTACGACGTGCTCTTTCCAGCTATGGTAATTATATATTTCTGTACTGTGACTTTTGGAATTACATGATAAAAACTCATTACGTACATATCTCAGTTGTTAATATAAACGGGAGGGCTGGGTTAGAAAGTTTGGCATTTCTGTGAAGGCGAAGGGGTGGTTCAATAAAGTTTTGCTTTATAACTAAGGGGGTGGGGGTGGCTGTTTCTGAGGAAAAATTAAAGCCGCTCGCTGTTACCTAGTGACGAATTATTAACAGTTAAAATTTGCCAGCGAAATTAAAACATCGATGGAATCATTTTGATACGTGGTTTAACAGTAAGTAATGTAAAGAATGGTTGATACACGTAGTTTACAACATCGAATCGACAATTTTGTTTGTAGTATCAATGTGAAAGCTTTATTGAAAGTAACTTCTGTTCTAACCATTGCAGAGTCATGCCTTTACTGCAGTATAATTTTTTAAATAAAATTATTGTATATCAGTGTACGAGGTTTGAAGAAGGTTATAGATAATTCAAAGACCATACTTCTTTGAAGGGGCGACAAATTTCTGACTGATCGTAAGGGGGTGGAGGTTGGGAGGAGTTTTTGTATGTGATCAAAGGGGCCGGGAATCAAAACGTTTTTAACATGGGTTTTTCTCAACATGATTCTCAACAGTTATATCACTGGAAAATATATTGGCTGCAACTAGCCGGTAATTTATCTGACAGGTTTAGCGTCGCTCCAGCGTTTATATCAATCATCACAATAGATAGTCATACTTTACGCTAAATCTTCGTAAATGATGATGCTCAAATCTACCATTTTTACCACAACACAACTGAACTGCAAATTTGAGACAGTCATGTTATATTGCTGCTGCTGTTGACGCCTCGGTGACGTGGACCGACTATATTAATAAACGGTCAGTGCAAGTTTTGACTTGCGTGGACTTGCGTCTTCGTTTGAACACCAACTTGCATCGACTTGCGAGCCGAGTTTGAACGTGCTCAAATTTGATCGCAAGTTGATGCAAGTTTTGGCCTGTTTGAACGTAACAGTCACCACGCTAAACTTCACAAGTTGTTTTTCCTTCTTTTTTTTCTTATTTTCTTTTCTTTCTTTCTTTTTTCTTCATTTTTTTTTTTTGAACTTCTGCACATTTCCTCTCCTACAAATAATCCAAACAAAGAACAAATTTGATTTTCTCGCTGTCCTTCAGCTAGCCAGAGCCTTGCCCAGTCCCGGTAAGTACTTCATTCACCATCAATATAATCCATTGAAATTCTAGGCACGTGTATATACAAAAATACACACGTATTCCCATGTATTCCCATGTATTCCCATGTATTCCCCTGTATTCCCATGTATTCCCATGTATTCCCCTGTATTCCCCTGTATTCCCATGTATTCCCATGTATTCCCATGTATTCCCATGTATTCCCATGTATTCCCCTGTATTCCCCTGTATTCCCCTGTATTCCCCTGTATTCCAATGTATTCCCATGTATTCCCCTGTATTCCCCTGTATTCCCGTGTATTCCCGTGTGTTCCCCTGTATTCCCCTGTATTCCCGTGTATTCCCGTGTATTCCAATGTATTCCAATGTATTCCCATGTATTCCCATGTATTCCCCTGTATTCCCCTGTATTCCCGTGTATTCCCGTGTATTCCCGTGTATTCCCATCTATTCCCATCTATTCCCATCTATTCCCGTGTATTCCCGTGTATTCCCATGTATTCCCCTGTATTCCCCTGTATTCCCGTCTATTCCCGTGTATTCCCCTGTATTCCCGTGTATTCCCCTGTATTCCCATGTATTCCCATGTATTCCCATGTATTCCTCTGTATTCCCCTGTATTCCCCTGTATTCCCCTGTATTCCCGTGTATTCCCGTGTATTCCCCTGTATTCCCCTGTATTCCCCTGTATTCCCGTGTATTCCCGTGTATTCCCCTGTATTCCCCTGTATTCCCCTGTATTCCCGTCTATTCCCGTGTATTCCCCTGTATTCCCCTGTATTCCCGTGTATTCCCCTGTATTCCCATGTATTCCCATGTATTCCTCTGTATTCCCCTGTATTCCCGTGTATTCCCCTGTATTCCCGTGTATTCCCGTGTATTCCCATGTATTCCCATGTATTCCCCTGTATCCCCCTGTATTCCCATGTATTCCCCTGTATTTCCCTGTATTCCCATGTATTCCCTTGTATTCCCCTGTATTCCCGTGTATTTCCATGTATTCCCGTGTATTCCCGTGTATTCCCATGTATTCCCATGTATTCCCCTTTATTCCCCTGTATTCCCATGTATTCCCGTGTATTCCCGTGTATTCCCGTGTAATCCCCTGTATTCCCATGTATTCCCATGTGTTCCCATGTATTCCCCTGTATTCCCATGTATTCCCCTGTGTTCCCCTGTATTCCCTTGTATTCCCCTGTATTCACCTGTATTCCCATGTATTCCCCTGTATTCCCCTGTATTCCCGTGTATTCCCGTGTATTCCCCTGTATTCCCATGTATTCCCCTGTATTCCCTTGTATTCCCCTGTATTCCCATGTATTCCCCTGTATTCCCATGTATTCCCGTGTATTCCCGTGTATTCCCATGTATTCCCATGTATTCCTAAGTATTCCCATGTATTCCCCTGTATTCCCCTGTGTTCCCATGTATTCCTATGTATTCCTATGTATTTATACATGGGAATACAGGGTAATACATGAGAATACATGGGAATACACAGGAATACATTGGAATACATGGGAAGACATAGGAATACATGGGAATACATGGGAATACATGAAAAACAGGGGAATACACGGGAATAAAGGGGAATACATGGGAATACATGGGAATACAGGGGAATACACGGGAATACAGGGGAATACATGGGAATACATAGGAATACATGAAAATACATGGGAATACACGGGAATACAGGGGAATACATGGGAATACAGGGGAATACATACCACTTATTAGATATTTTCTTGTGTATTACGGGCTGATATTTTACGAGTCGCGTATGTATTTTGCCAAGCCTTTAGGCGAGGCGAAATGCGAGCGATGAGTAAAATGTCAGCCCGTAATACACAAGAAAATATCTAATAAAGGATTTATTATACAATTGCTTATTCGCTTTCTTTTTAACAGTATTTTTATCATCGAAACAGTCCTTTTTGAAAACCATCGCGCGCGCTTCAAACCGGTTTGAAGCCTTGACGTCATACAGGGCCGAATATGCAAACCGGATTTCTAAACAGTCCTTTTTGCAAACCAGCGCGCGCGCGGGAAAAAGAAACCGGTTTGAAGCCTTGACGTCATGCAGGGCCGAATACGCAAACCGGTTTTGTAGAGTGTATTACCGTCCCATATTGGCCCTCAAATGATACCTTATTTGGTAAATTAACGTCACAATTGTATAATAAATGGGAATACAGGGGAATACATGGGAATACACGGGAATACAGGGGAATACATGGGAATACATGGGAATACAGGGGAATACACGAGAATACACGGGAATACAGGGGAATACACGGGAATACAGGGGAATACAGGGGAATACATGGGAATACAGGGGAATACATGGGAATACATGGGAATACAGGGGAATACAGGGGAATACAGGGAAATACAGGGGAATACATGGGAATACAGGGGAATACACGGGAATACAGGGGAATACACGGGAATACAGGGGAATACAAGGGAATACAGGGGAATACAAGGGAATACAGGGGAATACAGGGGAATACACGGGAATACAGGGGAATACAAGGGAATACATGGGAATACAGGGGAATACACGGGAATACAGGGGAATACATGGGAATACATGGGAATACAGGGGAATACAGGGGAATACATGGGAATACATGGGAATACATGGGAATACAGGGGAATACAGGGGAATACAGGGGAATACACGGGAATACAGGGGAATACAAGGGAATACAGGGGAATACAAGGGAATACAGGGGAATACATGGGAATACAGGGGAATACAAGGGAATACAGGGGAATAAATGGGAATACAGGGGAATACATATTGGGAATACACGGGAATACACGGGAATACAAGGGAATACAGGGGAATACAGGGGAATACAAGGGAATACATGGGAATACAGGGGAATACATGTGTATTTTTGTATATACACGTGCCTAGAATTTCAATGGTTGATGGTGAATGAGCAGCAAGTGATAACGTTGCGAGTATGCGCGGTCCGCTGAACGGAATTCATGTGATCGCTGGAGCATGCAATGAAAATGGCGGCTCTATTAAAATTCGCTATCGTTCTTCTGCTTATTCTTTGTTGTTTTCTGTTTGTTGAGGGCAGGAAAGACAAGTTTTTCTTCTTACTTTCATAAAAGTTATAACCATCTCGCAAAACCGATACTCAACTTTAGTATTTGAATGCAGTAAAGCCGAAAATATTTCGAAAATGTTTGGTTTGCGCAGTACACGTTACAAATATAAAGCTAAACCGAGTTTTATGCCACATTTAATAAACACAAACACGGAAAAGGAACTTCAAGTGATGACTGTTTTAATGCTTTTATCACTTAAAAATGCTTCAGAAGGTCTACACGTACAATTTAAATCAATTTGTATTCATATAAACTGCAATAGTATTTCTTATTACTGTAATACTTGTGTACCTGTTATGATTAACAAATTTTGTTCAAATTGTGGAGCTAAAGAAAAAGAGATTTTCAACAGGTTATCATCTAAAAACAACATAAACTTTAATATTTCAAATGCAACTTCAAACAGCTGCTAGATCAGTACATCAATACACACTAAGCAGACTTGACACCATTAAACTATGCACACCCACTAAATAATCCTACACATGTAAATGATACACACCCAAATATATGTGTACAGATACTACTGAAATAGTTCAAGAACAAAAAATGTTGTGTTTGGCTGTGATCCTTTTACATATCATAGCCTGGAAGTTATTGATATCACTTCACTAATAGCATCTAATAAACACCATCTCCAAATACTGGACTATGCATATGAGCTGGCTTGTTTGAGTTGCTAGGAAACCCTCATGTATAGTGGTTGCAAATCTATGAGAATAATGGAAAAGATGGCAATTTAGTTGACTTTATCACCTCTCATTATAGTGGACACCCTTTGGATTGTCATTTAGTTTCCGTAATAGCAAGGATCTATAAATATATACAAGAGTGGGGTGCCTGCAACAGACTGTACACTTCTTAACTTAACTAGTAATTAAGTTAGGAAGTGCCCAGTACGTGTGTTGGCAAACAGACATAAACACACAATCCATTTAACTTTTTTCAAAAGTTCTGGCTGTTAAATTTCAGGATAAATATAATTAACATGCTTAGCTAGCATCTTGATGTTAGGTCTGATCCCTCCTTCAATGCAGATCTATCTTATCTTGAAGGTTTTACAATATTATAATTATAAGATTCATTGTTGTATGCATATACATGAGTAAAATTGTAAAGTTGGCATCCAGAAAAAATAGCTCAACTGTAAAGGACACTTAGGACCTCTCTTTTCTGACTGATTTCTCAAACTCCCGAAAATAATTCATGCTCAATGCTCAATAACAGCCTCAAAAGAAGCAAAGTGTTGACATCAAGTGATTGAAGATTAATTTAGGCTTAATTTTGACCAGCATGAAATTTGCTTGTACATTACACATTGCTAAATACCATCAAAATTCTCAAACTTCTCAAACTTGATGTTCTATCAATAAACGAGACGTGGCTTGATGACTTGGTAAGCGATAATGACGTACACATACCGGGTTATGAAATCATTCGTTGTGATAGGTCGGAAGGCCGCGGTGGGGGAGTCTGTTTTTACGTTCGTGATAGTATTAATTTTTTGCATCGTAAAGATCTCTCTTCTCACGAACTAGAAAGTATGTGTATTGAAATTCGCAAACCAAGTTCAAAACCGTTTCTCATAGTGACATGGTACAGGGCTCCTAATTCTAGCGTAGATAAATTCGATTTATTTCAATCTTTAGTTGGCAGGCTCGATGCTGAAAACGTCGAATTTTACTTATTAGGTGACTTCAACTGTAACTTGAAGTCAGAGCCTCTAGACCATAATTCTAGGATACTGCTCGATATTTCTGACTTTTATGGCCTACAGCAACTAATTCAAGAACCCACACGTGTCACTGAGTCATCTTCAACTATGATTGATCTTATTTTCACTAATACGCCGGATAATATTGTTTGCTCTGGTGTCTCTCATGTCGGCATTAGTGATCATAGCTTAATTTACGCTTTCCGTAAACTTTCATGTAACCTAACCAAGAAGGTTCATGCAACAATAACTTACAGGAATTTTAGTAAATTTAACCTCAATAGTTTTAGAGCTGATCTGTTTTCACAGAATTGGGAAGTTGTAAGCTCATTTAACGATCCTAATGATATGTGGTGTGCTTGGACGAACATTTTCAATAGCGTTGTCAACAGACACGCGCCCTTTCGCACGAAAAGAGTCAGAGCTTCAAATTCCCCTTGGATCACGCCTCATTTAAAGGAAATGATGCGTAAGAGAGATCGTCAAAAAACCAAAGCGACTGTCTCGAAAGATCCTAAAGATTGGGCTACCTTCAAACAAACGAGAAATTCTGTGAACTCAGAAATAAAGCTGGCAAAGCAAGTATATTACAATAATGCCTTAAATGAAAATATCAAGAACTCAAAAAAGACTTGGAATATAATCAATGAATTAACCAATCGAAAACAATCTAAGCATAAGTCTCATGTTACGGAAATTAAATTGGGCGATTCGGCTGTCACAGATTCCCAGATGTTATCTGAGGAATTTAACAAGCATTTCGCAAACATCGGACCTAAACTCGCAGCAAAAATTCATTCAAACGATAATGACCAGTCTCATTTAGACTTTATAACAAATTGTCCACCTGATGATAGTGTTAATTTCAACTTAAGTCGAACAAATTCTTCTACAGTCTTTTCTATTTTGTCCAAACTCTGTAAATCAAAAGCAACAGGTTTGGATAAAATTTCAGCTAGGCTTCTTCGTGATTGTCCAGATATAATTGCTGAATCTCTATGCACAATTTTTAATCGGTCCATTGACTCTGGCATTTTTCCAGATGAATGGAAAAGTGCCAAAGTATTACCCCTGTTCAAACAAGACGAACGTAGCGACATGAACAACTATCGCCCTATTTCAATCATTCCAGTCGTTGCAAAAGTCTTCGAGAGGATTATTTACGATCAAGCCCATGACTTTCTTACTAAACATAATCTCCTGTCAAACTGTCAATCAGGTTTCAGAAGTCTTCACTCTACGGTGTCTGCGCTTCTTGAGGCCACAAATAGTTGGGCGTATAACATTGATCAAGGGAAGGTCAACGCTGTAGTTTTCCTAGACCTCAAGAAAGCGTTTGATACCGTAGATCATTCAATTTTACTTTCCAAACTGAATGCGTACGGCTTTGGAACTTCTGCAAACAAATGGTTCAGGTCATATTTGAATGATCGTACCCAACAATGTTCAGTAAATGGACATCTTTCAGGCCAACGCTCATTAAAATGCGGAATTCCCCAGGGTACAATTTTAGGGCCATTGTTATTCTTAATATATATAAATGACCTACCAAATTGCCATAGATATTCCAGGCCGCGCATGTATGCCGATGACACTCATTTGACGCTCGAAAGCAACAACATTGACACCATCAATCATTATTTAAACCAAGATCTAAAGAGAATCAGTGAGTGGCTAGCAGCAAACAAGTTAACGCTTAATCTTTCCAAGACAGAATTTATGCTAATTGGATCACGTCAAAGGCTGATGACATTTGATTCTGCTCCCTCCTTATCAATTGACGGAGTCTCTATAAAGCAAGTTGAGCACACAAAATCTCTAGGTGTCCATATAGACCAAAATCTGTCTTGGAATGTGCACATTACTAGCGTAATTAAAAAAATTGCATCTGGCATAGGAGCTCTTAAACGCTTGAGGCCCTTTGTCCCACCTATAACACTTCAGTATGTCTATAATTCTTTAGTCCAACCCCACTTTGATTACTGTTGTGTTGTATGGGACAAGTGTAATAAAACTCTCGCTGACAAACTTCAAAAATTGCAAAATCGTGCAGCGAGGATTTTAACCTCTTCTAGCTATGACACTAATGCCGACCAACTTCTTATAAAACTTGGCTGGAAAAAACTAAATGTGCAGCGAAAAATCAAGAAAGCAATCACTGTCTATAAAGCTCTAAATGGTCTTACCCCTGATTATTTAAGCTCAATGTTTAAAGACCGTAGCAGCTTAATTAGCTATTCTTTGAGAGATACCGAGAGCAATCTAGTTATTCCGAATCCACGCACTAACTATCTCAAAAATAGCCTTAGCTATGATGGTGCAGTGCTATGGAACAGCCTTCCACTCAAGGTGCGTCAAGCAAGCTCGCTTAACCATTTTAAGGCAGGCTGCAACAGCTTCTTCTATTAAACTACCACACACGGCACTCCTGGAAAACAGGTTTTAATTTTGTTTTATCTACATTTCTTTAATTTCATGATACGCATATTTTATCTACATTGATTGTAATTTACTACACTATTTATACATATAGCTAGTGTATTTTATTATGTACTTTTTAAGTTTGTACTGAAGAGTCTACCGTGTATAAATAAAGTTATCTTATCTTATCTTATCTTATCTAAAAGATAATCGTTTGAAGTCGTTATTCAACTTCACCAACAGTGGCAATATCATTTTTCGAGACTTTAGGTGGGATATATCTTGGGGTGTAACAAATAATCACTGTCAAAATCACACAAAAATGGGATTTCAGAGGAATAACTCCGATCGAGTTTGCTGTTATTTTAAAATAAAAGCTTTTGATCCTTATTTTTAACTACCCACAAGAAATACTGATGCATAAAGACCTACCTTTTTGGTACACTGTCCTAAAATTCATTGTTGATAGCTCCAGGGCCATTCAGAATTTCCATGAACACATGTCAACAAACCACTTCTTCCACACTTCAGTCAACCAAACCAAGTGAGAAATTTAGCAAAATTTAGCAGGAAAAAAGATACCTTTTTTATACAGACAGCTTTAAAAAGACTCCATAAATATTTTGGGTGGATAATAAGTGTTCATGGAAGTACGAATAGCTTGAAATAATCCTTTCAAACTGCCACATTTCACTAGTTTCGTGCTAGACTGCGAGCAGTCCTCCTTTTCCCTCCAGAATCCCAAAATACGAGTCCGATCGGAAACACGGACGAGCGAGGAATGGGGGAGAGAGGGGGAGGGGAGGCGGGGAGAGGAAAAGGAGGGACTGCAGACAATCTACTAAGGTTTGAATTACCCGTTGCCGACACAACGGAAAATTCCCATTGGTCAGAATTTGTGATCACTCATCGGCTTGTCAGTTGACTGTCATCAACTTCGACGATTAACTCCAGAGATCAACGTGAGTTAGATGTTATGGCGGACGAGTTGATAGAAGCGTGTTTGAAGGATTTTAAAAACATTACATCTTTAAAGCCGGAGCAGAAAGTTGCGGTAAAAAGTCTACTAAATGGAAAAGATGTATTCGCTGTCTTGCCGACTGGCTTCGGAAAGAGTTTGATTTACCAGTTATTTGTTATGGCCAAACTTAAAGCAGTTAAAGCAAGTGAACGTTCCTCGGTTATTGTTGTTTCGCCATTGAGAAGTATTATTCAAGACCAAATAAGTGATTTGAGCCAAGCTGGTATAACTGCTGCCGAGTTATCGCCGACTTCATTTGGTGATATTGCCGAAGGAAAATTCCATGTGGCTTTTACCTCGGCAGAAAACTGCCTTTCTACGGATTTCCGGCAGGTTCTGAAGGAGAAAAACCTCAAAGTGTCGTTAATAGTTGTGGATGAGTCTCACACAGTGGATACGTGGTATTAAGTCTTAATAAACTTTCGTGCTTGACCCTAAGCTTAAAATGTTATGTTCATGTAGCTGTTAATGACGACTCGATGATAACTCTTGACAGGTGTGAAAAAAGGGCGGTAATTCAAACCTTAGTAGATTGTCTGCAGTCCCTCCTTTTCCTCTCCCCGCCTCCCCTCCCCCTCTCTCCCCCATTCCTCGCTCGTCCGTGTTTCCGATCGGACTCGTATTTTGGGATTCTGGAGGGAAAAGGAGGACTGCTCGCAGTCTAGTTTCGTGCCGCCATTACAAGTTTCGCTAGAAGGCGCACTGAAGTTTGACGCATGCGCACATGTTATCACTTGCTGCTGCTTGGTGAATGAAGTGTGATCACAGGGCCCCCTAATTAAACAGAATTTTTTTAAAATAAAAGTAATAAAAAGTATACCTAAATCGTCTTTGTTTAGTCTTTTGGTTGTTATTTGCGCGCGCATGTGTGCTATTCTACTTGGGCTTCCTGTGGAAAGAGCGCGTGCTTGGAAGTTTTTATATTAGTGTTGTCAAGGCAAATGGCGCACAAAAAGACATTAACGGTTCATTGCTAGCTTGTTAGCCTTACAATATTTTCCTGTGACTGTCACAGGAAGTTTACACACTGACAGGATACCCACGAAGCCTGCGCACAGTGTAGCATCACAGGAAGCCCAAAAAGAATTCCGTGTATGCGCGCGCGCAAATAAAAAACACCAAAACGATTTAAATTCTTTTACTTTTACCACTACATTTATTCTAAAGTTTATGAATAATTAGGGGACCCTGTGGTGTGATGAAGTCACATTGATGAAGTACCAACTCCAGTCCCGGGGTCGCGTCCGCTGACCAGAGGCCGGCAAAACTCTGGGCTCTAGATTGGCATGTCTCTGTACCGTGTAGAGCAAGAGAAGAGCAAACCTTGGAAGCGTAGCCGAGTTTTTCTCTTGCTTTTCGAGTGTTCTCCATCTTCAAGAGTGTTTATATCGCAGTACTAGGCAGAGACCCGACATAAACGATCGTTTTATATTACTCTGCTAACTTGGGTTTCCTGTGTCATATTTCAGCATGTGGTGACGTAATACATTTGTGGAAACTGGAATCAAGTCTCTAACCAAAATATTTGTCAAAGAGTTCGTCGTTCAACTGTTCAAAGGAAGTTTTTCTTGATTTTTTAATGACAGGAAATGGCTTTCAATTTCAAGTACACCAGGTTGTCTTCTATCGGTCAAATTCTACTTGGTAGTCTGTGTGTCATTTTTGGTATCGCCGATCGAGCTACCATTTACAGCCAATATGGTTATTCTTTTCATACAGAATCGGTGGTTCCAATATGGATGGGTGTTTGG
This sequence comes from Telmatactis stephensoni, assembly GCA_029948255.1. NCBI lineage: Eukaryota > Metazoa > Cnidaria > Anthozoa > Actiniaria > Isophelliidae > Telmatactis > Telmatactis stephensoni. Next base: position 282,533 of record JALIZF010001709.1, on the reverse strand, counting down.
GTAAGTCAGTTTCCTAAACTTCAAGTTATTATTGTCACATTTTGGCTCGATCTGATTCCCTCTGGAGATTAATCGAATTTTGCCTAACGTACGTCCTCTGTCGTTTTGATTGTGAAAATAAGTTATCAAAACATCCGTGTACGTGTGACGTACGTACGTTTGCTTTTTTGTTTGTTTCGAAAAAATCATCTTTGTTGCAGTTCGTTAAACGAAGTGTCTCGGTGTCCCGCAGCCGGTCACGGTTTCGAAAATACTCCGTGTCCGGCAGTCGAAATGTGTGTTGCTGTTTTTTTTAATTATGACCAATCCGTGCTATCTTTGTTGGGGTAGGGGAAGAAAAAAAAGAAAAAAAAGATGCACAACAAAAAGTACCAGAAAAAAAAATTGTGCATGTTGAAAAAAAATATTCCTGCACTGCCACGAAGGATAAAAACAATTCCTGCACAAAAAACATTGCCCAACCCCCCTCAAAAATCTAATGGTTTGTCCCTTATGTCGTCCATTTTTAATCTTTTCTATTTCTGCATTGTAGATTGTTATAACTGGGGTCATTGGTTTTGCTGGAAGCAAACGCATCCCTAACAGTGATAAACCATCTGCGCCATTGGTAAGAATTTTTCATGCTTTAAGATAATTTCCTGCAATATATACTGTCTTGTTTTTGTCATAATGAGAAGTGTCCACTTAAAAGAGGTGTCCATTAGTGGAGGTTTGACTGCAGGTTGTAGGTTATGTTTATTAAGTTCAAAATGAAAGACCTAGGTTTGTGTTCCCTTGTCTTGAGTTCTCTTCTTTTCTCAGAACCCTTCATGTCATGATGAAAAATTGCAACCGTAGTTTTTTCTTCCTTCTCCCCTCCCTCCCCAAAAAAGTACATTTCTCTAAGATATATTTAATTTTATAATTATATTAATACAATTTTATATTTTGAACTAATGTTTTCTATGTATTGTCTCTTTCATATTTCATGAATTGTAATCCACTGGCCTGCCTCGATTAGTTCTCACTATTTGCAGGCATGGAAATGTTTTTGTAAATATATTCTGTAAAGAGAAATGAATAAAATCTGAAATCTGAAATCTGAAATCTGAAACCTTGCAATCTGATTGATTTGTTCTTATTTGTAGATTGGAACATATCTTGGATTCAGTATTGTCTCCGTTATTTTTGCGGGAGTAATCACTGTCATGTACAGTGTTGGCATTGCCAAAATACTTGGAGGAAAACCTTGCTCTCAGAAAATTGTGCACAAGAGTGGCTACTATCACTACGATATGCGGGTATATGTGACACAAAAACCTGATTCCCTGGTACATGAATGCAATACAAGTGTTGGCTTGGGTTCCATGATCATCATTTTTGCAGTCCTTGAGTTTGGAGTTGGAATCTGGGCTTGTGTTTGTTGCTGTTCAGCAGGATGCAGTTGTGATTGTTGTCAGCCCCATGGCCAAGCAGCCCAGCCTCAAATGGTATGTGTCTCTCTCTTTTATTATAAGGTTTAAGGAAAAAAAATTAGTGGAGCAAAATATGTTAATATTCATTATCCATGTTATTTTGTCACTCATTTCTTACTCCCAGTAAAAATGCTCAAACTGAGATGATAATAACTTAGTCAGACTTAAGGTAATGGGCTTGCGCGAGTTTTTATCAACGAATTTTTCTATAAATCATCATATAGATTGTTTTTGAGATGGGAACATGAAATCAATAAAGAAAATGGGGGGTCACGGTGCTAGTTTTGGTGCTATGATAGCTCAAAAAGAGTGAAATCTCGCCATTTCGAACGAAAACAACTACAGATTTTAGAGTTTGACCTAAGTAACAGTGTAAGTGTTTGTAAATATGCAAACTAAAGGCTTTCAGACATGCTCAATTGAACAATACGTATCATGAAAAGTAATATACCTAAGTTCACTTATTTGTAGGCAAAGCTAAGTATTCGCATTTGAAAGTTGAAAATCAATTGTACTTAAGCGTGAATTGGACGTTCATTTTGACGATTTTTTGCGATTTTCGCAAAAACCTATCGACAAATATATTTTTTTACTTTTTTGATATGTTTTAGTTTTGATAAAAATACGCCGAAAAAGTAGAAAATTAGGATAGGTCATGGTGCTAGATTTTCAGTTATAAGGCTTTGAATACTGCTACGTGGCGTCCGTCATAGCTCGTCATATTGAAATATTTTGGAACAAGTGTCACAGGAAGCCCGATCAAATTCGATATCAGCGTGTGCTTGCAAAACATGCACAAACGTTATGCGCACGAATGCACGAGCACATTACCTTAAGGAACTAATGTTTCAGCTGAAGTAAAATTTACTAGCATTATTGATCATTGTAATATGTTTATACATATGAGTGATGGTCATGTACCTCAGTGTCAAACCAATCAGGAATTAATATTTCGACTGCTGCAACAAGGGAAGTTTAACAAGTGATGGATGTTGTTCCCTGATTATATATGTACTATATAGCTATTTCAAAAAAGCTTGACGGGGCAAATGGCAATCAGCAAATGTAATTGCACGACCAAAAAGAAACAAGAATTGCTTTATTTTCATTCATTAAATATCCAAGCAATATACGCAGTAGTCCATGCAGTATAATTAAAAGCATAATTAGACAAAGTGGTCAATAAGCGATTCATATCTTCGCACCTGAAGGATAGTGGTCTAATAGCATGACCACAGTTCCTTTCGGTCGTGCAATCAACTGATCACTGTTTGCCATTCGCCCCATCAACCTTTTTAAAAATAGCTATAATATAATATACACCTATTTCAAAAAAGGTTGTCATACGAGAGGTCTCAAGCCTATGTGACAAGACCAAAAAGGACTATGGGTATTAGGTAAAAAATCACTCTTTTTCAGGTTTGGTCTTGCGATTTTAGTTTCAGCAAGTGAAATTCTTTAGTGTTTAAGGTCAAGGCAAACTATTTTGAGTTGTCGTACGGCTGATTTGTGTGGTTTTATAGCTTTAGTAATTTCTACCCTACCCTGCGAGCAGAATCTTCTTTAACCTCCTTCCATACTCCCTTTCGGGTGAGTCGCGTAAGCTTTTGCTGACAACATTAATTGAAATAGGTATATACATTTTTGGAGCATAAATGAGCAACAGAAAAATACCCAATGAAGGATGTTATTCATAAAACTGGGAAAATTTCATTTAACAGGCCATTCAATGTCTTGTCTGTGTAGGGAGTAATAATTAATTGGATACACAATGAGTATACTTCAACATTAGGTATATATCTCATGCCAGTTCGATCAGCTTAAGTTTGAATTATATTGTGCATGATCTAATGAGAGATTTCCATTTACTAATGATTCATAGGGACAAGTCATTTACATTCAGACACAACATGGCCAAGCAGCTTATATTATGACCCAGGGTGCTAATGGAGTTCCTATTGCTGTACCAGCCATGACAACAAGTTCTGTTATGATAAGTCCAGGCCTGCAGTCTCCCATGCATCCACAGAACCAACAAGTCTATCAAGCACCAGTACCTCAGGTTTGCACATAGAGAAACACATGATGTCACACAAAAAATCCTATTTATCTAATAATGCCTAAATTCAATTTTGATAGAAGGTCAAGAAGGAATAGATATAGGGAAAATAGGGTTTATTTTTGGGTAGACCTTTACCTGTTCAAAAGGTGGTTTGTTCTCCTAATTTGGTTTTGATCAAACAAAAGAATGCAACAGAAGTTATGATATAATCTTTTGTTGAGATACTAATTAATGGTATAAAAGTATTTGAATGACATGAGGACTTTGGACAAGGTGGCCATTTTGTAGAGAAAATAGTATTTAACACTTTGGGACTGAAATAGGTCAGGAAAAAGTTAAGTTTTTCTGGCATGGTCTGAAAATGGGGAAGGATTTCGACAAGACTGGGGCACTCAGATGCACACACCCACTCAAAGTTTTAGGGAGTACTGCCTCTGGTTGTGCATGTTAACTACATCTATACAGCTAGTACAGTGTACAGTTTCATGCATAAAAACTCATTTGAAGGGGTACCCATCAAAATGGCTAATTATTAAGACGGCTTTTTGATGATTTATTCAAATAATTTAATTTCTCAAATGGTCCAAAATGATATTGCCAGACTTTCCTATCATGGTGAAATATCAGCAGTATATATGCTAAGGCTGTTTTCTTGGTCACCTATTCATTTAAATTAATCTTGCTTTTCAGGTTGCCTATCCAACAGCATATGCTGGTGCTGGGGCATTGGCTGGAGCACATCAAGCTCCAGGAGAACAACAGCAGCAGCAGCGACAGCAGCAGCAGCAACAGCAGCAGCAGCAGCAGTATAAAACCAAAGGCAATGACCATCCTCCAGCTTATGAATGATAAGGGATGTGGTGAAAACAAGCCACTACAATAATTTTGTTAGAATTGAATCACTTCAACTGCACTGAGCTGCATTGGGGTCATTTAAAAACTTATTTTCTTCAGCTGTGAGAAGCCATTTGTATTTGCCATTTTGCTTTGAATCAGGGAGTGTTTTGGTGGATGTTTTGAAATTCCCCCCTTAAAATTATAGTGAAATACTTGTGAACTTCTAATCTTGCATGATCAAATTGTTTTTTATTTCACTTATTTCTTTCCCATTTTTACAATGTATCCATTTTTTCAGTGAGATAAATTTGGAAAAGTGCATTTGCTACAACATTTTTATGATTTAAAGAAGTATGTCACAGTGTTAACTTCGATCAGAATGGCAAATATTTGCACCTGCTCCAGTAATCAGCACAGACAAATTATTAGATGAAATGAAATTATTTATGAAGAATGATCACAAGACCTCATCACTTGCAGGCACTTTTCATGAGGGCCTCAATAAAATATAATGAGAGCTTCTTGTATCCTCAAATATTTAAGGTTGCAAACCTTCAAATCTTAATAGCAACCAATTATATTTACATATATTTTTAAATTTAATTTATAGATATTGAAACCTCTCTACATGACAATATCTTTACCAACTAAGCCACTACCCAATCTAGCTTGCCTATAGGCTGGCTATTGTAGAAAGATTTATGTTTAGGTACAATGTCGCAGCCTTGTAGCAAAATCTACGTAAAGGAAAAGTATTGCATTTAGTGCAAAATCAAGGGTAGTGTGCATTTATAATATTATTAGTTATCTCTGAGAGTAGCCCTTGTATTTTTAATTAGTCTTTTTTCTTTTTCTTTTTTCTTTTGCTATAACTATAACAACTGGGTTATAACAATTAAGTACCTTGAAAACATTAGATAGGATTCCTTTAAGTTATTTAAGCTGCAGGCCAGTTTTAAAGGGTATTTATTGCAGCTCCAATTTCCCTAATGAAGAAAAACTTAGAAATATGTGCTGAATGTTTGCCAGCAAATAATGTAAGTTTAATGTATTTAAAAAATGTCAATTAAGGCAAAGTTGTAACAATTAAATGCACAACAATAAACTGTACTGTCTTGTACATTATTTTAGAATTATCCTCAAGTGGTATTTCAAAAAGTCTTGTACACTTTCAAGTTGATAGTTGCATCAAGCCACACACTCCCATGACAAGACTTATTCAAGTCAGCTTTAATACTTTTGAGGTGTGTGAGTGCCGTGATGACTACCAGTCGTACCACGAGTAGCTCAGAGTAACAATTAAACACAGATTTCAGTCCTGACCATTTTTTATGCATGAAGTTCCATGCTGACAGTACTGTAACATTGCAATATTTAGCTATAGTAAAAGTCCCATAATAATAAAAAAAGATTTCCAAACTAAAAGACAAATATAAATTTAATGATAGTTTTTTGTATTTTTGTTTATGTAGGGGTGGGTGGCATGAGAATATGGCATGATGATGTCAGCTAGTTGTCCATCCAACCCTATAAGTGCATGTTCATAAAGACTGATGTTCAATTTTGTTGCAAAACTTTAGGTTCTTAATTTGGCAGGTGTAGACGGCCCAGTAGTTTGAAAGACTATTAGTCTTAACCGAGGATTAAATCTACAGAAAACCATTTTAATCCAGGATTAGCATTAATATTAATCAAACGATTGACTGAGTCTGCATCAAACATTGAGTAGCAATATACAAGGGTGACTTCAATAGAACTTTTAGCACAATAGCCACACTTATGAGTTGCACTTGTAAAACTTTTATTGGTGCATATTTGGAAAATTCCCACTGGTCCCCTTCCTTAAAAAAATCCTGGATCCGCCACTGGCCATCCCAGTTGTACATCTGCATCCACAGTATACAAAATGTGGGTCTCTACAGCACATCACCTCAGTCAAGGAGGGTCAAAGGTTTGGGGTCAAAAGCCCACCTGGTGAACACTGCAACAACAGTCTTGTTTCTTTTAGGTCTTCTTATTTCAACAGTCTTGCTTATTTTTTGAGAATACACACTAACAGCTGTTGTGTAGTCATATGGCCGTGTTATTGTTAAGCTTTGGCAATCGTTCATAACAGAAGCAGGATTTTAGTGTGAATTGATACTTTCACTTTACAAATCATAAAATAAAAGAAGTGGTCTGAAATGTCAATGTTAGCATATAAACTTGGAGTTTATTTCAAATCAACCAATCACTGAATGAGTTCATGTAAGCTCCACCCAAGAATATTGATGGACAGATCAGAAAACTTTACCGACATTTGATGCTGCAATGCACAATTTTAGCTGTAATTCAAAAGTAATCTCACAAAGATCAGTGCATTTTGTCAAGTAGTAGTGCATCAAGAGTTTTGATTTTGAAAGTCAAGTTGCATAAGTAGCATTTTTTAATGTCAGCATGTGCATGCAACAGGTGTAACTTGTTCAAAAGTTATTGTTCTGAAAGTAGTAATGTTTTAAATGTTTTGAATTCAAAAGTCAATTTATATACACATATCTAATTTTGACCCTGAAAACATGCGACAAGCAAATACGATAGCATATAGAAAGGATAAGCATTGGCTACAAAAATCATAATAAATGTCACCAGAAATTATAGCCTGGGTTACAGATCAAATTTTCCATGGTTTATTTTTTCAAGTAAATTTAAAAAAAGAAAAGTCATTCATTCAGCATAGATATAATTGTAATCTTCTTCTACCCCACAAGTTTCATATTTCATAAAAAGGTACATATACATGTGCCTAACACGGACATTCATATGAGCAAAAATCGCTTTCACATTAAATATCATTAATATTACCTATTGATCCGTAAAAAACTGAGACAAACAAAATAAGTACAGCTCAGAATACTGGTCCTTGTAAATCATGTCTTGCTACACAGGCAACATCATAATTATATCTAAGTTGTGTCTAACTAGATAATGCATCTTATGGCTCGGACACACAATTCAAATTTTTCACTGTGTTCAACAAAGTTGCACCATGTGCCAACCCCTGCAACAACTGCAAGTTTAGGGCTCAAGTTCTTCTGCAACTTTTTCGGTAAGGTCTTATATTTGTAACACTGCAGGGGTGGACACAATGAAACACTACGGAAAAAGTTGCAGCATGTGTCAGGGCCTTCATTTTCATTGGTATAAATGGTTATTATGCTTATTGACAAGAAAAATGCAATGCCCCAAGTCTTTGATCTTTGTATTCACAAAAAAAAATGAGAACAATATTGAAGGTGAAGTTACCATGTCCTTGTAATTTTGTTATCCCTTTAACTTGGTCATACAGTTTTCATCAACCAAGTCATGGAAAACAAAATTGAGATTATATTTATTGTAAAATCACTTCAACTATAAATTCAATCAATAAAATTCCCTCTTCTGGTACAATAAAAGACTTTAAAAATTAATGTTCCTTAGCTTGTAGCAGTCAGATCTAAAATTGGTATTCCTATTTCTTCAAATTTTTATTGTATTACTGCTATCTAATACTCTTTTTCCAAGAAGCACTTAACATCAGAGCAAATACATCACTTCATACAATACCCCAGTTCACCAAGCTCCACTTGTGTTGTATAGTTGTTGAATACTGTCTTCTTTCTACACAATACCTAAATATCAAAGTTAAACTGTGCTCAAGGCAGTCTTGCTTATTTCCATTGAAAAGCCAATTTTTGAAAGATCTGTTTGTATTGTGTTATAGACATAGACAACTTCACCATTCTTCATTAAGAATGAAGCTCTTGTGTCAAGTTTAATATTAATAAAGAACTCTCATCCATTGATATGGCTGCTCAGCTCATTAGTTGGTATTTGCAAGGTCTTGTTATATTATTATAGCCATCTTTCTAAGTCTTTACATATGATCAAGTTTAGTAATCAAAGAAGTCTTGCTCATTGGTATAGCTATTCAACACATCAGTTGTTGTCGTTAAATCCAAATACCCCAGTTCCTCAACCTCTGCTTGATGTTTCTCCTCAATTTGTGTTACAATTTCATAGGGTAAAACCTCATAATCGTCAAGAATAAAATCAACATCATCACGTTCACATCCATGCCAACTTGCACTTAATGGGTGAATGTTTTCATCCTCAACCTCATCATCTGTTGTAGTTGTGAAATCAGTGCTGCTACTTAGTGGAAGATCCTCAGTGCTTCCTGGAATTGTTGGTAATGTGAGTTGTCCACCTGGCAGGGCACTAGCATAATTCACAGTAGAACTTCGCTGACGTACATCTGAGAATATGAATGCATTTTAATACATTATTTTCTCTTCTTAAATTTGGGAAGTTTGCATTTTAGGATTGCAGTAATCCAAGTTAGCTTTCCATATTTTTGGAATAAGAAAATACATTTAAATAATTGTTAAAACATACATTGCAAAAGGAATGGAAGACATACCTTCATCAATAGTTGAACAATCTTGACTGCATGCCAATGGTAAAGAGTAATAACCATCACCATATTGTGAAGACCAGCCACGCCCTCCAACATATGTTTTCTTGTGTTTTCTAATGTAAGGAAAGAAAAACAAACTTACTGTGGATAACAAGATTGGTAGCTGTACCATATGTCAGGTACCAAATCTGTACTTAGCTACTTGTCTTGATGAAATGCCAGACCAAGAATAATTACTGGAGCCCTGCTGCCTATAATGGTTTATACAAGAATGCTCTGCCCCAAGAGGTTGAAGGTATAGGCAGATTTTTTGCTTATTAGCATCTAGGTATGTTGTCTTGGGGTTTGGCTTCACTAGTTAAAGTATAGACCTCCCCTACCTCCCCTTTGGGACAAAATACTAAAAAAATAGTCTTGATTTACCATTTATTTGTATCTGCAAAGTTTTTTATTTTTATTTATTTTTATGAAATGTTTATTTTTCCTGAGAAAATGTACCTTTTTGGTAATGGATATTCTAGGCTTGTTTTTCTGGATGATACTTTCTTGTCTTTCTTACTTTTGGTATGTAGTCTTGTAATAAGTGATTTAATAGCACCTGGTGTTCTAGTCTTTAAATAATGCTCCATTTCTTTTATACTGAGATTTGTCTGGAGAAATAATGCTAATGCAGGCTCCTGTAGGAATGTATTAACTGACAGTAACCTGATAAAAAACACAAAAATTTAAATGCTAAGATTTCTCTGCAGAACTCAATTATTTTTTCTACACTGAATCTGAATATGGCAACCAATTTAAATAACTATTCATGCAGGTTTTCACTCACATGTATGGTTTCAGGATGGTTGGATGGGATCAAAAATACTGCACCAAAAAGAGTTTCTGTTTCAAAAATATGAGTGATTAAATATGCCGACATTCTAGTAAGAAATGTATCAGCTGCCATCTTAGTGTACCATGGCTGTACACCAACATGGCAGCTTAAAATTAATAACGAGTCAAAATCATGCCATAACTACATTTAATTCACTCATTCTGATAAAAAATTAATGTTCATAAAACAATATTTATTTTAATGAACTAATTCCAATACATGTTATTTCCTGCCAATGAGCTTTTCTCACCCCTTGCGTGACATTTTAATTTTCTTATCCAACAACAACAAAAATATAATATTTCAAAAGAGCACACCAAAGTTAGCAAAAATTGAAATTTTGAGGTAGTTTCAATGAATACCACCAAAGTTATGGATGGCCGAAGTTTGTGTTTTTTGTATAGAAAAGTTCATTGGTTAACGCTGTGCTTTTTGTATACTATAGAAATGTGTTGCCCTCCACCCAACATTTCTATACAAAAAGCAGCAACCCATAACTTTGGTGTGGTCTTTTCAAATATTATATTTTTGTTCCTGTTCAATAAAATATAAAATGTCAAACAATGGGTGAAAAAAGCTCATTTGCCTGTTTTAAGGTGGCCCGTACCTATTGATTTGTTTGTTGGGCATGAATTTCATGATATAGCAGATATAGTTCTCGCTGTTTTTGAAATTTTGTTGAGATTTTGACTACATAATTTTGCGTTGTAACAGGCAGAACAAATTTTGTATCGCAACTTCTAAGGCACTAATTGGCATGATACATGTTGTATGTAGTCCTCTATGCCTTTATACTTGATTGACGAAATAGGAAAAAAATTCACCTTGGAATTTTGGATTTATGACCAATTTTTCTCAAAAAGCCATTTTTAAAAATCGTCTGATATCTCAAATTACTTGATCTAATTCGCAGAAAAATAATTACCAGTACAAATTTCAAGGCTTGTAGACAAATGGCTGCAAATTTCTCAGAAATCAGACAAGGATTTGATGTAAAAAGACGCGATTGAAATTCATGCCCAACAAAGAAATCAATAGGTACGGGCCACCTTAAGTCACTATCTGAGTGTGACAGCATTGCATGACAGAAGTTTTGGTCATCAATAACTTAAAAACTAAACAGAAACAACCCACATTTTCAGGGCAACTTCTTTCTATAATGTATACAAAATACTAAAGAGCAAGATTTTAGCAATTTCAAGTTTACATTCTAGCCTTTTGATGACGTCATGTGAAAACTGAGAATTGTTGTGGACCAGTTAGCATCTCATCCAGGTGAAATGCTTAAATTGTGTTTCCATATTGTGAACATGCATGAGGCCAGTCAGTCCAGAACACTAGCAGTTCAAATTGGATACATATTTCAGTCAATAAACATTGTAGTATATTTCAATAAACATACAAAGCATTTATCTATAGCTGATTGACTTGCCTGATTAGAAATCTCTCCAAACCATCTTTTCTTGCCTCCAAAAAACTGTCTTTAAATCGACCAATCAGCTGCTTTCCTGGAAGTTTTGGTGTGCCACCCCTACATGAGACCAATCACAAATCACTTATTTAGATGTCATTCCTGACTGTTCTCCACCACCCTGGTTATTTTCATATAAACTGAATATTTTCAAGTAATACTTACTGCACCCTTACATCAGGAAGACCAAGTTTACTTCTCAGCCAGATAAACTCTGAATATCTTCTTCTTGTCTTTGAATTTAGCAGAGGAAAGCTTGGATGATTTGTCTAAAATGTAAAATCAAAATTGTTTCTAAATCTTTCATTTCATATCTTTACTATGTTAGATAATCATCTAGCCTAGACAATTATTTAGCAGAGTAAATCATGTGATTAAATATTAGCACAATACATCATCACCGTCATGTCATATAAAATACAGGCAAACCAAGTTTATGCTATTAGATCATCTAATATATACGCAAACTACATATGACCCCAGGAATGTGACCTACATCATAAATCTGTCACGGTGTGGAGGAGACAAAGAGAGGAGGTGGATGGGTTTGGTTGATGATGAGGTCATGAGAGGTCAACTTTGCAGATAAACAGAGCTCTATTTTGCTTTTCATTTGGTATAATGCTAGCGATAATCCTTTCTAAAATTCAAATGGCAAACAATCAATAGGTAAAATAAAGAATAAAATAAAAATTCTGTAATAAAAACTGCCATACAATGAATAAGGAATAAGATATTTACTAAAAACCTCTGTGACTGGTACTGATAGCAATGACGCAATGAGCAAAGTCGTACAGACGTCTTCACTGTTTACTAATGAAATATTTGCCTCTGTTTGAAAACTAACGTAACAAAACGATGGTCCAGAGAGAAGTTATACAAGAATTATGCAACATTCGTCGCCCTAAATTATATAGCGTTTATACAAATTAAGCTTACAAACAGTTAAGTTATGACTGCACTTTGATCTTACTTTAAGTTCAATCTCATAGTCAGTATATAATGCTTTTCCTTTATCAATATGTGTTCGAGGGTTTTTCACCTCAACATCGAGACACTAAAACCACAAAATAACAAATAGATCAGCACATGTATTACAGGTTGTGTCGACTGGCCACCATGGATGCCAGCAACCCGTTTGCACAGCTCCAATGTACATTTGCTTACCGAGCAGCCAATTCCTGCTACTGCGACGTGATCGTGAATCATAATGAATCCATCATTTATATGACTACCATATTACAAGCTTTTATGAGGCAATCAGCTTGAAATTCAGGTTTATTTCTTGACGATTTCTTGTACAACATGCACACACTACTCGACTGTTCTCTGTTGATTTCTGGACTTGCAATGTATTTTGGGTAATATTGTTCGTTAACTCGTGGATAGCGCAACCAAGAAGGGCGTCGTTTCTTGATTTTGTATGAGTGTGAAAAAGATTGTATCGTGCCGCGACCGTGTTAATCGCAGCCCTGTCTAGTCTCGTAACGCAACGCTCCACGTTGAGACTATGACCCGTGTCAGTACCGTGCTGGCTATAAAAAGGTTCGGAATTCCTGCTGTAACCGTGTCGAGACCACTGTCATACGAATCTATTCCAAAGTAATTAAAAAATGTGTTATCTGTGTTATCAGTTGGTTTGCTCTCCTTTCCCAGTTCAGAGTTCAAATGGTAGTACTACTAAATAAGATTTAATTTCTGTTAACGCGGCAAGCTCATTTCTCTCTTTAATAATAAAGCCCTTGAATTCTGATTGCAAAATTATTTTCCAAACATCCGCCTACCAAAAAATCATAAAAGAAAACTATCAACAGATATAAACTAAACTTGCGTACAACATAAACAACAATTTAATACATTCAGGGTGTTTTTGAGCCGCAAATTCAAATTCAAGTTCGCAGTTGATGTGTCGATCGGCTGGTTCAGTTGTTGAATCAAGTGCTGAATCTCGTGTTACAGCTCGTATTTACACCAGGCTTTAGAGAGGGTGGGATCAATGTTAGAACAATAGCTGTAGCAAAATAATTGTTTGTGATAAAGTTGTCACCTCCACGCTAAGATAATGGACATGGACTCACCTATTGTTTACTAAGTTGTCACCTTTTATATCATCACTGTTTATTGTCTTTAAATCTTTTATCAGTGAGAACTGATACAGTGATTGACTTCATAATCTTATAAACAAACCTATTAACAATCATATGGACTTTCCCAACAAAGTTATGAAGAAAAAAAATTTCTTTCTATGGTATATTAAAGTAAAATGTCATTCTTTTCTTCTGAATCATTTTCATTTGTATTTGTGAACAGTTATCACAACATTGCTTGCCACTAGAATCACTTGCTATAAATTACATGTATATTGAATACTTTGATTATTCTATCCCGGTATAGTGCAAATAGATTTGTAAAGTTCTTCAAGTTGATTTCAATTGTCAATTTGCTAAAGAACAAAAACAAAACGAAAACAAAAACAAATGTCGTAATTTATCAGTATCTTCACTCGAAATGTCTGCCAGTGAAGTTGTCACCTTTTATATTATCGTTATATATTGAGTAAAATCTAAATGTTTTCATAAACTTATAAACAAAACTAAAATAATAATGCTAAAAGAACAACTCATTTATACTCAATGACATAATAAAATAAAACTGACCCGTTTGTAGGCATGCAGAAAAAGGAAAAAGTGTTACCAGGAAAACTAGGCAACAAGACAGGAAGCCTAGGGTATATAAAACCAATCAAACAATACGAAGACTTATTTAATTACTAAACAGGAAGTACAGTAAAGAGTCAACACAGGACAATCACGGAAAGAAATAATCATAACTTGATGTTGCGCAAATGATATTAGCTTTACTATTCCCGAGACCGTTGGCTAGTTAATGGTTAGCAACAGCAGAATATAGCTTATGCGCATTGTCAAACAACTACAGATCACTCAGCAGACATTTCGAGTGAAGATACTGATAAATTACCACATTTTTGGTCATCATGTAGCATAGTTTTTACAAATCAACTTGAAGAATTTTTCAATCCATTAGCATTCACAATAAAACCCGGGATAAAACAATCAAAACATTCAATAAACATATCATTTATAACAAGTGATCAGTTTTAGCGGCAAACAAAGTTTTGATAACTGTACATGAGAAGGGAAATGATTCAGAAGAAAAGAATGGCATTTTTACTTATAAAATCTTTTTTCATCATACCTTTGTTAGGCAAAGCCCACATAATCGATAAATAGGTTTGTTTATAAGTTTATGAAGTCAATCACTGTATCAGTTCTCACTGATAAAAGATTTTACACAATAAACAGTGATAATATAAAAGGTGACAACTTAGTAAACAATAGGTGAGTCCATGTCAATTGTCTTAGCGTGGAGGTGACAACTTTATCACGAACAATTGTTTTGTTGCCATTAGCCAGCTATTGTTCTAACATTGATCCCACTCTCTCTGAAGTCTGGTATAAATACGAGCTGTAACACGGGATTCAGCACTTGATTCAACAACTGATACTGATCACATTAACTGCGAACTTGAAAGAGAACTTTTAGGACATCAACATGAAACCAAAGAGCAACGATCGTACTTCATGTGAGTATTCGATGACACATGCACTAAATCGATTAACGGTTTAAACGAACTAATCTTATCTACGCTATGTAAAATATATCACGCTAATCGATTCACGTTTCTATTTTGACAGGCTCACGCAGCAGTCAAAGACGCAAAAGAACGTTCTTCACCAAGAAACAGCTTGACCGCCTCGAGGAGGTATTCCAACAAGACCGGTTTCCTGGTATTGAGATGAGGGAGAGATTAACTGACGAGCTTGGCATCAGAGAAGATAGAATTCAGGTAATTCATACAGTTCAACTATGGCTTCTGTTCACCGTCTAGCGTCCACGTGTGTCATGATGAAATCATGTCTTCTCGTGTAAGCTTACTGTTATCATTCTAACAAGTTCGTTTTGGTTTCTCTTCAGGTTTGGTTCCAGAACCGCCGTGCTCGTTGGCGCAGACATGAGATCCAGAACAAACCTGCTCCCTCCGCCGTAAAAGACGAACAACTAGGAGTGGCCCCCTCATGCGTGTCAACCGAATCCACTGCTGTCAATTATCCATATGGCGTTCCACAGTTTGCCTACCCTAAAGAACTCCATGCTCAGATTCCACCAGCTTTCCTCTTCCCGTATCCGACAGTTAACCTGAACAACGAAGTCCACTTGTCAGTTCCCTTGCAGAGATTCCACCAACGACGAGCCACGTACCACCCACTACTCTCCCTGCCAAGTACCATCGATGTGCACAGCGTACCGACTGACTCACAGCTTGGACGAGTATGCTGCAGCAGCGGGTCTGCTAAGTGTCTTGGATAGACAGAATTAATCAAAATGGTTCGTCTATAATATAGTTTAATTTCAACTGACTATGATAATCACGTCTGTAAATAAACGGGCCGGGAAACTTTTGATTTCTGATATGTATATATTGATGTACTTAATATTATATTATGAATGTGTAATAAAAACTTTAATTGATTGAAACTTGTGTCAATTTTGCAACATTTTTTCATATCAGTGATATGATATGCATTGTACTGAACAGAACTCCATAGACATAGAAAACGAACAATTAAAGGCTAAAAATGAGAAAAAAACATGCGCTAAAACCGTCTGCCCGCTCGCTACTCGATGCTAGCGCTCGTCCGCCTTTTAGTGAAAAATCTTCCCTCCCAAACACACAGTAATCAACTCATGTAAACTAAGGACGTATCCTACCCTTACAGACAGTTAGGATACAGTTACTGTTTTTAGTAGAACTCTCAGTATGTTAGTTTGGCTTTCCTCTCCCGTACCGTGAATTACGCGAAAGGAATACCGCAAAATACTGCGTTTTGCAGTTATGTTGCCTACAAGAATGCGCGCGTAAGGAGTTATATAGGCAACAAAAGAGGGATATAAACATTGGAAACTGGCCTATATACTTTATATTCTACAACCTCCCCATTGAACTATGTTCGCGTTATATTTCATGTATCCCTGAATTGCACTAAATTTTCAACCATATCAATGGTGAGCAAGAGTCTTGTTTTTTGTTGATCGCAAAGTAAACCAAGTTATTCTAATGTTTATTCATAAAATTTCTAGGGACGATTTCAAGGTTGTGGAGCTATTTTATATCGTTCTAGTCTGTAATATCTGATGAAGATAAAAAGTTTAGACGTCGTTTTTCATGATTCGATGAACAAAAATGGTTGCTACTGACAAGGAAGCCAGCTGATTGTAATTTCTTGCACGTTCGATGCACGTCCGGGAATAGATGGCGACACTAAATCATGTTAAAATTTCTGGATTAAAATATATTACTCTGTTCTTATCATAAATACACCTTTAAAGTCACTTTTACTTAAGGTTATCAACAAGATTTTAAAACCAAGAAAAATCAATGATTAAATAGCACGCTATCGAAGTGGTGCAATCACGTTAGGGTCCAGTTGTGTAACCAGGTCCAATATTCTATTTCTGAACGGGCGTGACCTTTACAAGTGGAGTTTTGTGACGCTGAAAAAGCCGAAATAAAGATGAAAACGTGATTTTGTTGTGTTGCTGCTAGTGAATCACTAATTTTTTAGGCGAGAAGAAGGAAAAGTAATTTATATTGTCTGAATCCTGCGCTTTTTAACTTTATTGTTGATTGCTTGGAATCACGTAGAGCGTGTGTGCATGCCCTGTTCACGTGCGATAGCGCTGTGCTCGTCGTTTGAGGTCATCCTACCCAGGGTATTCATGGGCTCTTGTCCTAGTCATAAATATCAAATTGTTTGCTTTGAGTCTGTAAAGGAAATTGAACACCTTGAAGCAAACTAATTCTTTGACTTATCAAAATCCAAGAAAGCTGAATAAACAAATCCGCAAAGATGTAGTTTTTGTGTGTGAGGGTTTAATGGCGGACTAAAGTCTACTTTCCCAAAAAATGTCAATAATTCAATCTTCAGAAAAATCAATTACAGCTATTTTCGTGGCTATTTTCGTGGCTATTTTACCCGTAGTTTGGTAGTATTTTTGTCGTTTCTGATCCGTCCATCATCACTGTGGGCAGACCTATGTCAAATATGCTTCGCTACCAAAATTAAGAATGATTGATGGATCAGCCGGAAAAATTCGAAATCAAACGGAAATTTGTATTTTGCAGCTAGGTCACGATGCAAAGAAATTAGCTGTAATTCGAATTCCAAAAGTGTCATTCTTTAAACGAAAAATGGCCAAGTGAAGATTGATGCATTCTTTAATTTCACTGGAGGAGTCTACGGAGCCGTCTACGGAGCCGTCCGGCAAAGGGACATGCACACTTTTTTCTTCGGATGCGACTTTTGTTGCAAGTTTTGTTGCAAGTTTTACTGCGACTTAATAATAATAATAAAAATAATCGAATATTTATACAGGATAACCAATCAGTTAAAATACTGTTGTCAAAAGGGTCCTGTAACTTGCAAGTTTCACTCCGTCTTTTGCTGTAAATTTTACTGCAACTTTTGCTGCAAGTTTTACTACGAATTTTAGTAAAACTTACACCTAAAACTTGCAAATCGCCGTAAAACTTGCAGTAAAAGTCATAATGCAACTTGCAATTTGCAGTAAAACTTACAACTTGCAGCACTAAAAATCGCAGTGCAACTTGCAGCAAAAGTTGTACTAAATCTTACAGCAAAAGTCGCAGTAAAACTTGCAAGTTACAGTCGCACAGCAAAAGTCGCACCAAAAAAAGTGTGCATGTCCCCATACGATATTTGGTATATTACGCGCACTCTAATTGGTCGAGAACCATGTGTAATTACAGTACACAAACATAGATGGCGTCATCGAATAATCTTACGCGCGCTCTGATTGGCTGGAATGTTTACGTGTATATACTCTAATCGATGCACAGAAGACGTCAAAATGTGGCGAGAACAATAGTCACTGCATGTTCTCACCACATTCAGACCATAATAGCACTTTAGATTTTGAATTTTGTAAGACATATAGATTTGGGCGGGAATTACCCTGTGTTTGTCAGTAGGTTGTCAATATTCAAGTGCGAAATCCAAGAAGTGATCACAAGAAACGATGGTCATCTCAAGTATGTTAAGGCAAGGAATTTTGCTTCAACAGATAATTAAATTGCCTTAACCCAGGTTACTAAGAAGACAAATCAACAATTTTTTGCCATATATATATTGTTGAATTTAACATTTTATGGACAATTTTTGTGACCATCGAGGTGTAACGTGATCTATGACGTCATAAATTATCTTTTTCAAAATGGACCAATGGGGAAAAAAGGAAACGAAACAATATTTGCTGTTTTAGTATTCTACTAATGTACTCTGATTTCTACAATTAAAGCTGTCTTCATCGCTGGTCCACCTCTCATGTATAAAAGGATAATATGCAAAACAGGTCACGTGTTAAAAAAAAGCGAATCAAATCTTTTGGTTTATCCTCGGATTTAAGAGTAGCATTACCACTAATATCTCTGAGACTCATTCACACTCGCTACCGACTACATTCGATATACTCTACATACAACACTCACTCACATGTTGATTTCTGCTGAGGGAAGAAAAACCGGAGAAAAAATCCTCGTGGCACGGTAGAGAACAACACATCAAACAAACTCAACTCACATATGATCCGGCGTCCGAGTCGGGACTCGAACACCGGACCACAGCGGTGAGAGGCGAGTGGCTTAACCACTACGCCAACCATCCTTAAAGCGGACTATGAAATAAGAATCTCTGTAAGTACTGCATTTGCTGAAGAAGGAAAAGGAAACTCTTCAAATTATTTTGAATCTGAAGTTTAAATCTGCCTGGAATCTGGTATTGTAATATCCTAGTCCCCCCTCCTCTCCCTCAACCTCATTTTCTCTTGCCTCCCTATTGAAATCAAAAGAAAACTTAAACCAATTCACACTTTTAATACTGTTGAGCAAGTATATTGATTTCATTACAGTAATAGTTCTATTTACTGTAAAATACAAAGACTATTCAGGGGCGGATCCAGGGGGGTGTCCGTAGGTGCACCGGACACCTCCCTAGCGCCGTACGAAATAACGTCATTAGATTCCACTGTTAGGACTGTTAGGAGGTCGCCATCTTGGGTGTGACGTCATCTTTCAAAAGGCCTATTTGGGACACCCCCTTTGCAAAATCCTGGATCCGCCCCTGCTATTGCTTAGTGGACCTCTACCATTTCTACGACATCGTAAGTCCTGTAAAGTCCCGCAGAACTTAAACTAGACGATGAGTCATACAACTGCTTCGATGTACCAAGCTCTAGTCCACCTATAGTAGGAATGCACAACACTAGTATTCTGAATCATCACTTTGTTCTAGTTCAAGAGCACCATCGTGTCGTGGTTTAAGTTTATTTTTTATCGTACGCGCACTCGCCGTGGACAGCGTGTTGAAAAATCCATTCACGCACGGTACACTAATAACGTCATATTCGGGAATCGTTTGCGATTCGGAAACAGACTCTTCTTCGCTCGTAAAGATCTCGGAGTCCGAAAATGGTTTTACAGTAGCAAGCCAGTCTCTTAGCCGGAATTTTTTGACGTTAATGACGTCATAGTCTAGTATATTCATGTCTGTCTCGTCATCTGCGTCATATTGGTTACATTTTGTGCAATTTTCTTCATGACATCGCTCACTGGAGCTTGGCGAGTCTGTATTTTCAGTTTGTTGGTCTAATTCAGCTATTACTAATTGGCCTGATGGTAACACTGATGCCGTGCGACATAGACTTTTACGTCGACAAGCTTGACAACGTCCCTTGTAACCAGCTTTCGTTTTCCTTGTGGAGTGTGTGTAAGTGCATCCTGAACTCCAGCCATTGCCATTACCTTGTAACACACAATCTATGTATGTGAAGAAATCACCATGTTAACATAATTGATAGCAAATAATATTGATTCACATTCATTTAGGCCAGTCAACACAACTGGTGGTTGGGACTAAATGATTAAATAATCTTTTACAGCAGATCCACATAGTGGCTAGTCTTCTGCTGGCACTAACACTCACTACCTCTCCATTAAATATTTTTCATACATCGCTCAACTCACATGTTAATTTTTTGCTGAGGGAGGGAAAACTGGAGAACACGGAGAAAAAAACCCTTGTGGCATGGTAGAGAACAATACATCAAACAAACTCAATTTACTTATGATCCGATGCCCGGGCTGGGACTGGAACCCCGACCACAGCAGTGAAAGGCTGGTGCTCTTACCACTTGGCCAACTATGCCACCCCTGTTTTACTTTCCTCCAATTCAGGGATTAGATTTTGTATGGTGTTGAGAGACTGAATCCTTTAAAGTGATTTGACATCCTTATCCCACTTATCCAAGAAGGTGTGAAGGTCTAACCATTTGTAGATGTAACTACAGAGGTAGCACCTTGTTGTGGTGGGACTCCAACTTCACCCCCTGAAACGACTGGCATTCAACCAACTGAGCCAACCAGGTTGTGGTCGAACATTCAATATATTCACTATCTACGAACTGGACTAAATTTTTACCTGGGAAATGTCCTGTCAAGGTTAACACTTCCTGAGAAACCACTGTCAGTGTTGGTGTTTGCAGAAGATTGTCGTCTTGCTCCTTCTCCATCTGTCATTTCTCGTTGTGAGACAAAATCTGTAATGTCCCGGCAATCTTTCCCTTCTAGTATTCTCTCAATTTCTTTGATAGATAAATTAGTTTGAAGAAAAAAATGAAGGGCAGCTTCAGAAAGATATGTTGTCATGTTGACCAATCTATAATACAATATAAAATCTATTTTAAAATGATAAAAGCAACATTGGACTAGTGCTATGGTGTCCATCTTAGAAAATGAAGTTACTCTAACTTACAATTTCTCAAGTTTCAAAGCATAAATTCAACAAACCTTGTCAAGAATTCTTCTAACCCAGCTCTCCTTTTTTCGATAAATTTTTGATTGAATCGGCCAATTAAAACCTTCTTGCTTGGAAAAGGAGGAAGGCTACTGATTATACAAATAAAAAAGAAATTATAATTAGCACATCTGTCAAGAGCATGAAGATATTTCTCCATTTCCTACTTACGTTGTTAATGGACTAGATTTTTCTAATGTTCGTTTTAGCCATTCAACCTCAGAAAATCTCCTTCGAACACAAGAATTGTGAAGCACAAATGCTCTGTTATTTGTCTAGAACAGTAAAAGAAAAACAAAATTATTTGCTTGCTCGTAATTTGTTTTTGAGACCAGATGTTAGCTTTTGAAAAATTACAATGTGATAGCTATAATAAACTACTCAATAATACAATTTGAATAGTTTCCTATGCCACCAGCAAATGCAGTACTTACAGAGATTCTTATTTCATAATCTGTAAAGGATGACCATCGGTTTTTGAGATGAGTTCTTGGATTTCGAACTTGAACATTGATAACCTAAACACAAACATATGATCAATACAATGTTCATTATTTGGTTGCCATAGGCAAACCAGTCTAGATCTGCAGTGTTGAAAAGTTGTCTGAGCAATAGTTCCCAAAATGCTTTGTGTAGTAAGTTATGATTGGCTGAGAACATAAAAAAAACAATGCCCTTCATTCATCAATGTCATCTTTGAGACTATCGATGTCAGAGCTTACAAGTGTTAACTCTTCAAAGGGATCGCGACTGAGGATGTAGTAGAATTCAAGATGGTGGCCAACTGACAAAATGGCTTTCAAAAACAGGCTTTGCCCCTCGTTTGAAAAACACTGTACATTCTTTGTAAAAAAAGTTAATGCTTCCTAAATTCACCATTGCTTCAGCTTTTGAGATCATAATCCAAAACTTTCAGTGTTTACTAAGTTTGACATGCTCTTTCCATTTCTGACATTCATATCGAATTTATAGAGTCCTCACATTGATTTTTGTGATTGACTGTATAAAGGGTGATGCCTATTGATAGCACCATCAAAGAAAAAATATGCAAGTAGTTATTCATATGTCAGTCAAACTGTTGTGGAAGTCTTTAAGACAAAGAGTTCAGATAATAAGTGAAATAAAATCAATTTAATAAACTGGCCAAAGTAATATTCATATGCTAAGAAATAAAATAATTAAATTTAAATGTAAAAGCTTCCTCAATAAAGATTATTATTATTATCATTATTATAATATCACATCGAAACTTGAATAGCCCAGAGAATTTTAAATGGTCAATGAGTAGGTAAGACAAGATGATGTTTGTAATCTCGTCAGGTAAGGATTCACAAGAAACACAGTCAGCTGGTCAGTCTAGGAGCTGAGTTGTTGTTGTTGTTACTGCTTAATGCTGATAAAACAGCCCTACAGATTGAATTCAAATGTATTACTGTTGATTAATAAACATTAAGAAATGGGTAGGAAATTCGAACCTTGGTGAAAAAGGTAGGGAATTCACAACTTTAGTAGTGACGAGTGAGTCTAAATGGATCTCGTCCTTGAGCACAAGACAATGCAAGTCATGGGGGGTCGTGCAAAACAGGCAACCAGTTGAACAATGAAGACTGAATTATTGACATTTTTCAAGAAAGCACTTCATGATAATTTACACTTTGAACCCTGATGCACTCCTCCCTAAAAAAACAAATAAACAAAACAACAACAAAAAACGGATATATTCAGGTTTTTAACTAAAACGTCTGCTTAAAAGTGTTCGATTCCTTTACGGACTCAAAGAAAAGCGAAATTCATGAATGAGATTCTTGACTTGAGATTGAATGAGATTCAACGCGAACATATATAGCGCACGTGACGAGAACGTGATGCAGATCAGCCAATCAAAAGTTTTATTTATTCAGATGCTTCTTTGAAAGGTGTTTTCTTGATATATTTTCGATAAAAAGACTTGATACTCACATAAAAGTTTTAAACTTTTGAACATTTTAGATGTTCAAAATTAAAAAGAAAACATTCGGTCCAGTTTATACATGAATTCATATCCATTCTCAAACTGGACCCTGATGTGATTGCGTCAGACATTTCGATAGCGTGTTGTTTATCATTTTTCTTGGTTAATCTTAGAACCTTACGTGATCTTGAAGGTGTATTCGTAACATAAACAAGAAATATATTTTAATATAGAAATTTTAATATGATTTAATAGTGTCGCCATTTATTTGCCGGATGCAGCGAACGGAAGGGATTAATACGGCTACGTGCAAGGGATTGTCAGTAGCAACCCCTTTGTTAATTGAATTAATTAAACCCAAGAACATGACTTCTAAACTTTTACAGCATCAGATATTACAGACTGAAACAATATGAAATAGCTGTACAACCTTGAAATCATTCCTAGAAATTCTGTGAATAAACATTAGAATAACTTTGGTTTACTTTATACAGAGTCCTATAACTTATAAACTTAAATGGCTGATTTATTTTGACGTGAAACGTGATTTAGGTCTAAAATCTTTTTGCGTCCACGTGAAAGCAACTTTTGATTTTTTGTGAACGTGAAAGAGATTTTCAATTTTCCATGACGCGTGAAAAGACCAAATATTTTTGCGTGATTTCATTCTGCAAAGGGGAATAGGGAACCAGTGTACTTAGCGATCAACCACGACTCTTTCCGTCGTCCAGTAAAATTCTTAATATGTTTTGTCCGCATAAACAACGTTTAAAGTAGAAAATTTAAAGAGATCGTGCTTCTTCAACTACATCAAAAGCCTACGTCTCAACTGAACTAGTAGTGAATCAAAGTTGGGATCGACATAGCAACCCCGAGTTGAATGCATTTTTCCTCAAAGATTTCATATCAAAACTTCACTAAAATTACATTATAACGTATAATCTTACCTCTGCGTCAACCATTCTTTTCTGAAATGTTATGTATATGATCACTGGTACATAGAAAACAGAGAAATCATCAGGACATGGGACAATGCCCCAGACAAGCGAGACAACCTTCCTTCTTCGCTGGATCAAGCAATCAAGTGATCGTGTTGGATCGATTACCATGAAATTTCTATCTAGGGGAGGGGTAAGTAAGTAAGTAAGTTCATTCAAGGTCAACACATTTTTTTTTGCGTCAAGAGCCACATATATAAATAGATTTTTTTATGTGAACTAAAATCAAAAGAGATGACGATAAAGCATTGGAACGATTGACACAATCATTTGTTAAATGAATCATTTGTTAAATGAATATTTTAAATCAAAGGCTTACCTTGTTTTACGGGCTTCCTGTGTTAAAGAAATAAACAAACAAGACGGCCATTTTGGAAGTATGAGGTAACTGATTTTTTATAAGTTTTTGGGAAACATTTCTCTTTTACTAAAGGGTTTACTGGTCTGTTTAAGGATATTTTTAATATTCAATAATCAACCACTTTATGCAGATAATGAACGTTTCTCTCCGTGCATAAAATCCATTTGAACTTCTGATATTGCTTTTGTATTTTGACGATGAGAGAATTATTATTACGCCACAATGGCCTTTTAACTCATTTTCTAGTGTTTTAATTCCGTTAATCGAAAGAAGCGATTTATATTACAAAATATTCAAATATGCTATTAAAAATGTCTTTCATATTAATTTTAATTGCAGTTGAATATTTCCGGGATGACTGATGATATTCCTCCGCCATACTCAGAAAACCCAAAAGATCAACTTGGGGGACAAGGTTATTCTGTAGCAATTCACCATGGGAACTTACTTACTTCAAAGAAAAGCTTGCCTTCAGATGAAGGAAAGGCAAGCTGTAAAGCAAAAGGTGTTAAAATCTTTGGGGCTGAATCTGAGGGATTCCAATTTATCCAGCCCGTAAGACTGAGGTCATTAGAGAACTTTTTTACACTGCCAATTGATGGAATACCAAACTGTGATCGTTTATCGAGTAATTTTACCTACAACTTGTGGTACTTCCAAAAGAATTATGCTGTGTTGTGGTTGCTTGTTGTTTGGATGGCAATACTACAGTAAGTACAATTAAAATGAAAAACAAAACAAAATATGAATGAGAAGTGGATTTAGGAATCTAAAATGTTGCAACACAAAAATTTAGATTTCGTAGCAATTTGAAATTTTGTGGGATTTCTAGAGATTATTTAATTTTTAGCTAATAACATTCAATTAATTAACTTCTGTACATCTTTTTGATAGGATTCATTGCAGCAAATTCACAAGGGAGGTGTATCTAACTGTTGTATTTATGGCTGTTGTGTATATCATGAATAAACTTGGATGTCAAGCCAAAGCCTTAGGTAAATACAGAGAAACTGTTATATGAAAACACCTTTCGTCCTTGAGACAAGTCAGTTTATCGTCCCTTCCTTCCTTCTTTCCTTCCCTTTTTGAAAAATAGGATCTTCTTTAAACTTCAAAGTTAAGATGAAAACTCAAGTATAACACCATTTCACCCCTATCTATATTTCATATGTATGCCAATATTTTTCAAATTATATTTTTTCATGTAGGTCGTAAAATAAAGATATCAGAACAGTTTGTTGCCATAATTACATTCATGATTCTTTATAATGGGTTTATACCGGAGGCATTTGAATTCATTTACTTTTTCAGTAAGTGTTACCAATGTTCTTTTTACATTGAAAGCATATTCCCATAAAATTGGCCTAAGTGACTTATGTTTTGCCTTAGGAATATCAAGTTATATAATTTTGTACCATTTGAGAAAATTTGAATAAATCATCAAAACAGCTGGGTCTCCTATTAAATACCTTTTGTATGAAACATGAATGGCTGATTTGTTTTGACGTGAAACATGATTGAAATCTTTTTGCATCCACGTGAAAACAACTTTTGATTTTTTTGTGAATGTGAAAGAGATTTTTTTAATTATCCACGATGCATGAAAATAAGACCAAATATTTTCATATTTGCAAAGGGCTACAGGGAACCCTGTCAAAAATGTCACTCAAGCCATTTTTATGGGCTGTCATCTCTTCATTATGAACATGATACCTTTTAGTTGAGTAGTTACTTTAAACACGTATACTTTATGGAACTTTGATTAAGTTGCATATATCACTGTCTAATAAACAGCTAATCTATGTCATCTCTCTTTGCATGGCACTTAGATATTTTATTAGCATCTCTATTCTCAGTGTAGGACTTTAATATTGATGTCTGGCCACTTAATTAATATTCAAAAAATCATTTGTTAAATTATGCATACATGGGTGGTGAGAGCACAGCCTGTGTGTTGAGACTAAACACAGCTGTAGTGGAGGACAAAAAAATTATATAGAAAAATTATAATAATATAGACTTTCTTATTT
This sequence comes from Telmatactis stephensoni, assembly GCA_029948255.1. NCBI lineage: Eukaryota > Metazoa > Cnidaria > Anthozoa > Actiniaria > Isophelliidae > Telmatactis > Telmatactis stephensoni. Next base: position 256,110 of record JALIZF010001709.1, on the reverse strand, counting down.
TAGGTGGCTACATTTTCTTTGTGGTTATCCATGCGTCTGTCATCCAAGTTCGTAAATCCCATCTCATTGTGGCTGCAGTTCATCATGTTTAAGCTCAGGTCTCTCAAGTGGTTGTGTTTGCAATCTTTGGAATTTTATTTTGAGTAATCAATTTCCAGATTAATCATAGTGATCAATATTATAGTCATGCAAGGCTTTTAAAATAAACTCTAAGGATTTAGTTTTAAATGGGTATTTATAATGAAACTTGAGATCTGACATAAATCATAGATTTACTCTAGCTACACTTTATATTTATATACAATTGTGTAAGACTAGTGTAATAATAAGTTGTAGATATAATTCATGTACATTAAAAATATATATATTAATGGTCTTTCAAACAAGTGTCTCTTTTTGTTGTTTAAAAATTAAAGGAAAAAAAAGAGATTAGGGGAAAAAAGAAAAATAAAGTATGGGAAAATGACAAATAAAATCACCAAAAATGCCTTTAAAAATGCCTTAAAGCCCAGGCAGAAGATTCTGAAGCAATTTTATCTACCCTTATGATTAGTTTTTTAGACACTTGGCAAAGTGAAATATAGAAACTGCTTATTTTTCCTTTTTTTTTCTCCTGTCTCGCCCATATGTTGGGATTCCTGTGTATTCACGCCAGCGAACATTAAAATATTCAGCGGTGACCATGCGCCGAACTCCGAATGACACGAAACCAAATTCAATATGGCGGCCTTTTCTAACATTGCTGAACTTCTCTTTCACATGTAAATACCTGGACATCTTAGGAATTCGAGGCCAAGAGATTGTCTGATATTCTCTACTGTATTTTACAGAAACCTTTCTATGTGATTCAATCGAGAAACATGAGTCGATTGGCCTAAATGGCCGACATCTTCATGGACAAATTTTAGATCGATGTCTGGTGTTTGGGCGCAAGACTTTGTGGCATTGTTCATGTTCCCGCCACGTTGTGAGAACTTTTAATCGTATGAAAAGTTTGTCTGTTGATGGATTACCATGATCCAAGGGAAATCATATTCAACAGGCCAAGTAGATGGGTTAAAGTACGTCGAAATTCCGAAAGGATGGAGTAGAATCCTCGAAAATGGCTCAGTACTCTACGTGAGGTTAGTCTTAAAACTTCGTCTTAACTTAATTAATTGATTATGAAAAATGCTTTGGAATCGTGTTGAGAATGTCCATGTGTCCCGCTGTTCTATTTGAATAGCGATTTTACAAGTATCTTAACGAATTACTGGCTGTTGATAGCTGGCAATTATAACATTCCTCTCACCCACGTTGAGTTTTCGTGCTTGGAATTTAATAATAGTGACGAGATTCGCGCAGAGAGAACCCAGTCAAAGTAAAGTCCACAGAAAGTTGCTAAATCCAGACAATGGGCATTGAAAGGACTTTTGTTAACAATTAGACTAAGAGGAAATAATCACAGCTCTCAACACATACTTATTTTCTTGTAAACAATTATTGTTTTATATTTTGGTGGGAGCTATGTGTACTATAGTATTAACCATAGTTGGTGTACTACAATTAACTTAAGTACTTACCTTACCCTACTAATAAATTCAATGTAATTTCTACAGCCCCAGCAGCAGTCATCTCAAGTCCTATGAGCACGTCATAGAATACCTCAAAGCTGAGGGTACTTGCAAGTGTGGTCTTGACTGTCCTTTTTTTGTACACCGAGTGTTCAACTTTGATGCAAGTGTCCAAAACAAAGAACAAAAGGATGAGTTACCAAACAAAGACAAGTCATCAATTTGTAAGCTATGTGACAAGAATGGTCCAAAGGGAAAGAGCTTGGTTGATCAGATGCTGTTACAGAAACAGCCGCTCAAACAATCAATGAAAAAACCTGCTAAGTTTTCTCCTTTTGATGGGAATCTCACATCAAAGAAAGGTACATAGTTTCGTCATTATTGATATCAGTATTAGGTTTGAATAATTTCATGTTCTTCAATATACTTGTTATAATATGGTGTTACTATCAAAAGCCTCTTAAATGCTCACGGTAATGTTGGGCAACAGCTATCAATATTAAGATGATTTATTTGGTTATCTCTAGCTTCACTTATTTGATGAAAAGTTGACAGACGTTTGGCCTAAACGAGGACCTTCTTCAGTGTGACAAAAATTGTTTGCACACGTGATTTTAACGGTAACAATTAGAGTGTGCGAGATTTGTAAGAATTTACAAGTGTTCTATAAATGTCTGGAATTTGGATTCGATCATTCCCTGACTTGTCATCAAGGTCTGAATACCGTTAAAATTGTGCGTGCAAACGTTTTTTGTCACACTGAAGAAGGTCCTCGTTTGGGCTGAAACGTCTGTCAACTTTTCATCAAATAAACGAAGCTAGAGACAACCAAATAGATTGTCATGAATAATCCTAGCTGCAAATTCCAAATAGCTGTCATTATTGTTGGTTCAATCATGTTAGATGCATTTGAACACTGCTTTGAGCCAAAATTGTCATTACGACTTCACGCCGATCTAAGTGTGTCATTGACAACGATACTAATTATAAATTCAACGCATGCGTAATTGTTGTTAGCATCAACCAAGCGTGAAGAAAGAAGGCTGAACTGATTTTTGTTTTCGTCCATGTTCTGTGCTTTTTGGCGACATAAAGTAATGTAAACGGATGTTTTTGTCGAAGATTCTTCCAAGAGTCTTAGTTTTAGCTTATTTCTTTAAGCCCAAGATCTATTGCTTGATTTTACAGCTTGATTTATTTCGAAAACTTTGAATAAACAATGGTGCTTCAGATCTGGGGTTTGTTTAGAATCTTTCCCGTCGCTTGTTTTAAATAATAATCGCTTAATCACTTGTAATAAAGTTCCAAACACATATTTTAGTTTTTTCTTTACTCAAAGAAGTACATAGGAAGTAAAAATGAGTTTATTTTCAAGTGCATGGAAGATAAGGTGCGAACAATCACGACGTTTCGTTGTAAATTCCACAAGTTCTGCCAAATGTTATCTATCAAATTAGAAGTCTTCTACATTATTTAGTTACTTCTCCTCAAAAATGTTATGTTTTTCTAGAAAAAGAACAACTGATTTGGAAGAATTGGTGATTACCAGACTCTTTAGCGTGTTTGTTTGTTTGTTGCGCAGCAACGTCTACTAATTTGCATGTGGAACCCATGTTCAACGGGGTGACACGCTAATTTATGCAAACACACTTAGATTGGTGTGAAGCCGTCATGGTTGAACATTGCTGTTAAATGGACCCATTTGAACTGCCGACCAACAACTGCAAAAATGTTAATGTTGGGAGCATCTGCACAGGGCCTCATAGTTGATTGTCTTCATCAGTTTAATGTTTTTAGGCTTTGTTTTGCCTTTGTTATTTATCTTCTCCCAGTTTAAACATTTTAAACTACCTTATTAATACATACTGTAACTTTTTGACTTACTCACTGCAAAACTCTCATATTAGCATCAAGAAAACTCTAAACTGGTAAAAGCTTGTTTCTTTTTGTTGTGACATTTTACCACAGATTTTTTTGATGACCACTGAAACCTTATAAAATTGCTTGTGTATTTTCTTGAGTAATTTTTTTTATTTCCAATGTCTAGACTTATTGCTATCTGACTGGTTCATTATCAAGGTTGAATAATAGTATATAATACATGGTGTTGTTTGCTTGCATATATTGTGGTATACATTTTCCACTGGTGTAAATTCTTAGGGCATTGTTTTACTTTCTTAATCCACTTCGTTTTCAATGGAACCTTTCGAACTGACTTAAATACATAACTTACCAATCATAAAACCCTTAACCAAACATTGTATTGCGGTTCTCCTATCATTTTGATATGCTGAGAGATGGCATTATTTTCAAGTAATATTGTCTCAAAATCAGTGTTTGTGATTGGTCCAAATTTTAAGGGCTGTAACAAAAAATTCAAAATCACAAAAGCCTACAGAAAATCAATTCTAAATTGAGCAACAAACATACATCAACTGTTTAAATAATATCCACATTGATGAAAAACAACTATGGTCAGGAATATTTTGGTGAAAAATGCAAGAAGAGTTAGTAAAAAATCTGTCGAGGGTATGCTGAATGGTGTAGTAATTGTGTGATTGTGCAGACATTTTAAAAAACTTTGCAGGTACAGAGAATCTTGTTTTCAATCAATCAAAAATGAAAAGTTTTTTCTTCACAAAAGAAATTAGAATCATGATATAGCACTAAACATGATTTTGAGACAGCATTTTTGGTTTGTAATGAGCCATCATAATAAACTGTATGTTTTTTATCAGTTTGTAATCAGCTGTCATAAACTTATAATGCCATCTTAAAATCATATCTAGATTACAAAAAGATACTCTGATGCTGTATTTTGATGAACCTCTTGAATTGTATATGTATGGACTATTTGAATGAATCAATTATTATTTATCAGTGAAGTGAAGGAAAAAATGTGTCACAATTAGAGTGTAATCAATGTATATAGATATATCTATATGAAATTGTTGATGAGATTTATTGAATGTCAGTAATTTCTAATCTAAAAGTATTTTTGTTTGGTGTTATTTTTCAGTTATAAGTCGTTCTCGTCCTAAGCTGTCTGATGGCCCCAAGGCAAAGAAAGCAAGGAAAGTATCCAGCCCTTTGTCTGATATCCCAAGTCCTCCCCCAATACCAATCAGTAGTCCTGTGCAAAATGTACCCAATAACATTGGTACCCTCAACCAAGGCCCTCTACCAAGTTTTGCTAGCATTGTTAGTAGTTCTAAGTTCTTCAATCCTGGACCAAATAGAGGACCTCTCCATCCTACTGGCTCCTTGCCTCTAAAGACAAACAATGAGTTTATATTTCCAAAGCCTGTATCTACGGTGGTTACTACATCAACTGCTTCAATTGCCATAACTACAACACAGGCTACTCCTTTAGTTTCTGAGAAAAAGCCATCAATGAGCAGAACATTTTCTTTGGCAACAACATGTACTACTGTACCAACTACAACAAGCTCAACTCTTAGCAGCATCAGCAAATTACATACCATAAACAATGTTTCAACTGTGCCAACACCAGCAACTTCTACGAAGTAGTACTATATCAGTGGCTATCAATGTTTCAACTCCAAAACTGTCGGAGTCAGTTTGTAAACCAGCAGTTGTACCAATCATAAGTACACCATCATTACCAAGTGCATTCGCACCACTAGACGGACTACCCCAAGTATCTACAGATGCTGTAAAATTACCTTCTAAACCTGTGGCTAAGCCTAAGTCCAGGTCTAGACCCACATCAAGGTCAAAACCCAAACCCAAATCTGACAATAGTAAGTCTAAATTTGCTAAAGGGATTGGTAATACTGCACCTATGATTCCTGGGGCACCATTAACTGCTGTTATATCAAGTCCTGTTGTTGCTGCAGCTACTACATTTCCTGTTTCTAGTCACTGGTCAGTTCCTGTGCCATCAGTTGTGAACACAGTTGGTCACATGCCATACCAAGCTGCTAGTCCTGTGGTTACTACAGTGACTTCTGTTGCCAAAAATACTATGAGCACTTCTTTGGTTACTAGTTCATACGTGACTGGAAACTCTATATCAAGGCCACCAACAACCCAGTCAGCACTCCAGGCTACCATACCACCTTCCGTTTACATGACAGCAGGTAATTTCCAGAACCAGGTTGCTGGGCAGGCAATACAAATGGCATCTATAGCAGGACCTAATCTCCAGTCAACACAAGGTCTAACCACACCCAACCAGAGTACTAGTTCAGTTGGGAATGGAAAAGATAGTGTGGTTATAAGTCCTACTATTGCTACAGCTTCAAGTACGTATCCAGTGGTGGCCACACCGAGAATTCAACCCCCTCCTGGAATGATGTATGTAGCCACAGCTCCTGGAGTTGGAATGTTCCCAGCTAACTATCCATATCTAGCTGCTTCAGCTCAACAGTTACAGATATCTCAAGCTTCATATAGCCAACCACAAAGTAAAAGCTCATCATCAACCACCACCACTGCAACTAGTACCAATCAGCAACCAGTAACACAGGGTTTGGCAACAGATGCTGGTCAGGGAAAAGTGAGTTTCCAGGTTCCTGGTATGTATGTACAAGGAGCAGCGACCAATCAGATGTTTCCATTAAGTACACAAGGTTTTAATGTCAATCAATACAAAGGAGCATATCAACTCCAGAATGCTATGTATCAAGGTGGAGTGCCAGGAGGTGCAATGGCATTTATTGCACCTAATGGTGCCAAAGCAACTTATCCTGGAATCCAGACAATGGCGACAGGGAATATTGGTCAGTTTGCATATACAAATCCTTATATGTTTGGCATTGTTATGACAACCTCTACAAACCAGCCATCAAGTGTTTCTGTTTCATCAACAAGGAGCTCACCAGCAACTCAAACTAATGTTACAACTTCTCTGCAAATGATACAACCACAAGGTATTCAGAATCCAGCAATCGCTGCAGCATTTGAGTCTTTTGTTCCCATTGCACCAGCAGCTGGTGGAACAGCACCGAAGGTTTGCACAAACACTTGCCCACCTTGCCAGTGCATACAATGCTTTCCCAGCAAGTGGATTAGTCCAAGGTCCAAATCCAAACCAGCTCCACCTTGCATATCAAATGATGCAAATGAATCCTCATTCAAGTACTCAGCAAGTTGCAAGCTTAGGTGGAATGGTAGCTTCTGATGGTTCACTTAAAAACCCAGTAGCTACATCTGTTAAGCAAGGACAAACAACATCAGTGGCTGATACAAACAAAGGAGGTGTGAACACCCAATCTAAAGGTCATTCTGTTGCTCAGTCACCAACATTCTTCAGCTTCCCCCATAAGCACCATAGCACAGGATAACAGTGGTGGCATTAGATCATTTGTATCTCCACCTATTACTACGTCAACATTTCCTATTTCATCTCTGCCATGTACTTCTGCTACAGTATCGGTAACCCAAGCACATCTTAAAACCAAGTCAGACAGTGCCTTACATAATGAAAAACATCTTCAGACCCAGTCACAGGACAAATGCCTTGAACCTGTCAGCAAAGGAAACTCTGGTATTGAAAGTTCTTGCAGTGACACGCAGAACCTTTTCCATGAAACAAATAAGACAGCTAACTTGTCTAGTAACAGTGCTAGTCAGGGAATCAAGCCAGTAGTTACTGCTATAGATTTAGTGTCTACGGATCACAGTAATTCACTGACAGTAAGTCAAAGTCCTTCACATCACAGTATATCTCCATTACAAAACCAACAACAAACTTTAACTTCAACATTATCTGAAGATAGCACTTCAAAAATTGAATTATCTTCTGAGGTGAAATCTCAGAAGTATCTCAACCAAGTAGATCATGACAATTTAAGTCCAGTAAGAACTCCAAACTTTCCAGTTGAACAAAAATTAATGAACTTTTCAAATGAAAAAACAGGGGCATCAAACAGTCACAGAAGCCAGACACCTCCAAAACAAATAAACTCTTGTCCAAAAGGAGGAGTATTAAGTGACATGAATACCCCTACAAGAACACTAGAAAACAGAGAGCCTATCACCCCTACAAACTATGTTGATAAGGTCAATTACTATGAAACTAACCCTCTCCTGGGAATGAAGCGATCTTGTGAAGCTATTGAGGTTTATCCTGACCCCCCTGAAAATCCCAACTGTACTGAAGACGACAAAGAGGATTACTACAGTTCTAATGAAGAATCTCTTGAGGAACATCCTTTCGGCAAGGATGACACCACCAGTGATATTGTGGTAGACCACAGACAGGGTATGGGATGTTAGATGTGTAAATGTTGTCTGTTACTATGGAAACTGTTTGTGAATTGATTTCACAATCTAGATACCATACATAACTTTTATTTAGTAGTATTTATGTGTTCTTTGCCTATAATCTGATAGGTGCTGTAAATAAACCCCACTTTTATAAAATTCTAAGTTTATTGGCTTTTTTAGTATTTTTTATATAAAAACCTGAGACAAAAATTCAATATTCAAGTGAGGAAGAAGTTTTTCCCTGTAAGTTCTGAAGGAATTAGTGTTCTGTGTAGTTTTTGTCTGTAAGCAAAGAAAATGAGGATGAAATGCTCCACACATAGTCTGGGACAGTTGCTACTTTCCTTTTTCCCTTAGAAGAAATTAGACAAGTTTTGCAAAATGGTATCTATAATCATGTTACAGGCAAAACACTTTCATACTGTCAGTGATAATAATAATTACTTTTCCTTTGGAAAGGTACAGGAATTTCTCTAAATCTAAGAGAAACAATTTTATGGAGAAAACTCTACGGGACATGAATGCCTGTGTCTATTGAACACACTTTTCAATTCAAAAAGGAATCAAGAATTGTGTCCTTGGTAGCACACAGAATGGATTTTGCTATCTGAATAGACACACTTAGTGGATTAAAGACCTCATAGAGCAGTTTTTGTATGAGTGAGAAACTTACTCAGTGCCATAATGTCTATAAAAAACATTAGAAATTCCTTCTGTAACCATGCCCTGTCCTGACCATGCCGTTTTCCCAGTCATATGAGAACTGTTCTACCTAGAGGGTTTACAGACAGCAGCCATGTTCAATGGTAGCAACAAAAGAATCTCTTTATTTCCTTTCTTTCTAATGTAAAATTACTTTATTGTTACTTCTGTTTGACATTGCTGCAAGAAATATTGACCGATAGTGTTATCTGCTTTTTGTGTGACATGATCCTGGAGCATTTTTATTATCATGTATTCTGAACTGTCATTCAGCAGTGTTTTTGAAATCAGTTGTTGGCAGTCACAGCCAATGACACAACCTTGGTTACTTTACTGTTCTCAATGCATACTTTAACACTATGAATGCAAATGTATAAAAAAAGTGCATCTACAACGCTGTTTACAGTGCAATTCACATATTAACTTTTGATAAGTGGGTTCCAGAATTTGTTCAGCAGTTCCAAAGCTCAAGTTGTACTTTGGAAACTCACAATAAACTTCATTTGTGAACTGAGAGCTTTTCTTGATAGAGCATTGCCTTGCTTTGTGATGCAACTGATGTTACTGAAATCCTCTACTGTAATGAACTTCCAAATTTAGGTAGGAAGTAAGTTAAAGTTCGCCATTGAAGCTCATTGTGAACTTCCAAAGTATGACTTGAACTTCAGAATTTCCAAACAAACTTTGGAACCTGATTGTCGAAAGTTATGTGAAATGTGCTGTAGCTTGACTTTAGCTCTTGAGAATACTGTCTGTTCATTGTTCAGGGAGAGAAGGGTGTATAATTGCTGTATACAGGCTAAGAGTAGAGAGCTTAAGCGTCACATACACGGGAAATGACAGATGACAGAAAGGGTCACATAACTTGCTTTTTTGAATCTGGAGTTGCCAGCTAAATGCAAAGGTGAGTTATCTTGCATTTGCAGTAAATGTGGAAAGTTACAATCTTGCGTGACACCAGGTGCAAAAAAGGTTGTGTGATCATCTTTGCCTCTACTGTTTCCTGTGTATGTGAAGGTTAAGCTTTCCAATATGAAAAAACACATTTATAAGAAAAATAATTTTGGTAATCATGCAACTGACTAAGCAGTATACAAGCCAACGATACATGCATATTTGTATGTTAGATAATTACAAGAAATAAATGTTGAAACTTATTTACAATGTGTTTGTCTTGTATTAAAGTGTATGTCAACCCTGCAGTTACCCATCATTTCAAAAATAAGCATATAAAACAACCTTACTTGATCATGATATTACCTAGATCACTGGATTACAGATTTGAATTGAATTACAAATTTGGAATTTACAGATTTTGGTTGATTATATTGTTTGGTATCATTGGCTTGCGAATGGAGTCTGAGCTCTGTATGAGTGGTGGTGCAATATTTCTTTCAATGCAGCGAAATTAAAATCCTAAAGACTTTTAAAATGTTGCCTACTACCAAACTTCAATCTCAACAACTATTGTGCTTTCAAAATCTGTTCAATTCATTCAATTTTTCAAGAAATCAAGTTAAGTGACGGCAAGACTGATAAATTTGACTTTAAACAATTTACATGATGTGCAGGGTTTACATAGGCTTTAAATGAATATGAAGTCCCCAAATGAATGTAGACTGAGCAGTCCCAGTTTCCCTCAGTTATTCAGGTAAGTTGAGTTTTTAAAATACAGTATCTAATAATTCGTCTTTTCAGGGGGAAACGTGGAACTGCTCACAGTGTAAAGGTAGTGTAGTGATTGTGTGACAATTGATTTGATTCTGAATGATGTTATATATATTCAGGTGAGGATCGTCATGTGGACCAGGAGCCATACAGAATCAGTAATCAAGTACACAATGCTGCAGTCAAAGACTTGTACAATGGAGGATGCAATGAGACCCGTAATGGTAGGAAACACACTTATTGCATTAACCTCCTAGTATATATATTTCCCTGTTGGGTAGCTGAGTGTTGAATATTCTGACCATATAAGTAGCAAATGGAAACCATAAATTAACTCTTGGAGTGTGTCAATATATGAAGATACAACAAGGAATGAATGGAAGTCTGTGACTGTATAAAGAGAGTAACTTACTTTTAATATTACTGATATTTCAAGCCTTTGCCCTTTGTTGGAGGCTTAAAACATCAGTAATGTGTAAGTAGTCTGTTTATAGACGACTTTCAAAAATGGCGGCCTAGTACATGAGAACGAGGCCACAAAGGCCTTGTTACCAGAAAATAAGTGTGGTGAAACTTCTATTTCTATTAAAGATGTGTTCCTCTTCCTTTTGAAATAACTATTTTCTGTGCATTTTACAGGATATACTTAGGCTCATTTGATACCATGATAATTTTGAGGCCTTTCTGGCCTCGTTCTCGTGAACAATGAGCCCGCCATTTTTGAAAGTCGTCTATTAGCCAGTAACAAAACGAGCAGGGGACTGGGACCAAGTTTCTTAGATACAAGTTAATTCACAAACAGACTTCATAATGAGAAAGAACACATAAAAATAAGTAAGAATTGAAAATTTGATCATCTTTGAGCAAATGGAAATAGAATTATGATGTTTCAAAATACAGAGAATGTATGGTTTGGCTGGACGTTTTGGCTGGACACCATCCATTTCTTTGTAATTTTGACAGGGTTTGAATGCTCATAACATTGTTTCTATTAAGTCCAACTTCCCCAAACTTGGTCAGCAGGCATGTTGTATGCTACTCTTTCATGTGATGGGGTATTTTTTTTCTGGAACCTTAATTGAGTTGATTTTACAAACTTGGACCCAGTCCCTTTAAAAGCCGAGAGTGATAGTCCATTTAGTTTCACTGCAGAGCCAGATTAGCAGATGATTATAGGCTGCATTGTTGAAATAACATTTATCTCATTAATGATGAAATTTATTAATAGGTCCGAGATATATCCATACCCTACCATGGAGGGGAAGGGAATCAGAGAAATGGCAGAATTATAATAATAATAATATAATATACAGAGTTTGTATGGAAGAAAAAGGCAGTTCTAGGGGGTAGGGGGTCCATTTACAAATTATCCCTAGTCGTTAGGAGAATGTATATTTTCTGAAATGAGCAGATGCATAAAATGTTGCTATCATGATCAGTTGTTCAAATTCTGGGTTATTGAATGACATATAATAAATTGTAGTACCCTAAAACCTGAATCATGATTCATTGTTTTATATCTTTTCTAGAATCAGCTATTCAGAATAAATTTCCAAGTATAAAACCAAGTCAGACGTTTGTTGGGGATCAGTCTTTTCGACCTGAAATGTTTGGAGATCTGTCATTGCCACATATCAGGCCACACTTTGATGTGGGAGATGTTGTATGGGCACAGGCTAGAGGTCTGCCATCATGGCCTGGTAAAATAGTGGATGAAAGCAAAGTGGGAAAAGGAAAAGCAGATGATGGAAAGGTGCATTCATATGTGTTTTATTTGTTTTTTATTTTACTGCATCACTCATCACAGTGATGATTTCTATTGTCAGGGGGGTCATTGTTAACACCTTATTGGTGATCTTTATTGTGTTTTTCTGATGAATTATTATTGAGTTTGATAAGTAATAATTTTTGTATTTCAACTGCCTGGATGAGCCAAATTTTGTGGCAAAAGTTTGAGTTACCTTTTCTGACAGTACTGTTATGTGTTTGATCTAGAAATGGGTGATGTGGTTTGGTGACCACACCTTCAGTCAAGTGGAAGTAGATCGTCTAAAGACTTTAAATGATGGCCTTCGTACATTAGATGACAAGGCAAGAAAAAAGAAATACAGGTGACTCTTTGTTTTCAGTAACAATAATATGAAACTGGTTTTGATGTAGGTTTTATTTGGTTTATTGTAGAGCTAAAAAGGCGAGAATAAGCCTTGAACAAGCTATCAGTGAGGCTCTAGAGGAGCTTGAAATGGTAAGAACATGAAATAAGTGAAAGCATTAACTATAAAAATGATGAAAGTTGATGATACTGCAGGTAGGATGAGACTTTTTGGGGGGTAAGGTAGGGTTAAATGAATGTTTATGGGGGAGGGTGGCAGTATTGCCCCTTAGATGTTTTGAATCATGAATTAATACAAAGATAAATTTTAAGCATCAAAGATATTAATTAAACCATATTTTATTGATTAATTATTTTACAATGTATTTTTTTAGAGAAAACAATTACAGGCACGACAAGGTAAGGTAGTCATAAATATCCCTTGGGGGACCCCTACATGTATGTTTAGATCTATATAAAGGGTTGGGATGCTTGTCGGAAAATTTTGAAAATGACCTCTAAGTAAAGGTACCCAAGCCTTATCCAGGTGGGTGTGGCAACACATGATTTTTACCCATAAAAGGTACTAGCTGAAAACAATAAATAAATGCAATATTTTTCAGTTTTAATAGTAGTAAAGACAGAAGCTTCAAACACCTACTTGTAAAGTTTATGAGGGTACTTTATTTACTGAAAAACATCCTAAAGGGTACCAGCTTAGTCTCTGGTACTCCAATAACATTTTGAGACACCCTAAAAGGTATGACGAGCATCCCCCATCCCTGTCCAAAATATATGGAAGTCCCCCTCAGGCATAATATATGCTGCTGTTTTTAATTCAGATATCTATTATATCTACTAAGCTTAAAATGACCAATAATGGCTCCCAGTTAGTGCCCTTCAATGAATTCTAGCATGTATAGGAATTTAGGGATGTTTGTTAGTGCTATGATACAGAATGGCAAGAACATTCAATTCTATTTTTCCATTCTAGTGTTTGTATCCCATTCTAGTACAACATAGGCTCCCCCATCGTCAGTGCATGATTGACAAGCTGTCACTGTACTCAATGTAATTGCTACTTCACAAAGCCATTAAATAACTATTTGTTCTTTTTGCTATTTTAGCTGCAATGAGACCCAAGACTAAAAAGAAGCGACTAAGATGAGTGAGTTATCAAGCACACGGTGTTCTGACAGTTGTCAATCAGTGTTCATTATTGTAAATATATCTAAATATATCCAGTAATATCCAGGCTTCATTTTGCCTTCCATAAATGGAGAAGCCTGTTAAATTCCTGTCATTATATAGGATAAAATTATAAATTATATATTTGTAAAGTCTTTTTGTAACAGTATTAGTCCAGCATGATGCCAATGAAAAGAAGCTAAAGGAATCGTAGATAGTACATGAGATAAGAGTGTTAACAGGTGAAGTCTCCTTGTCAGGGTTAGACACTTATTGTAGAAATGAAGAAATATGTTATTTTAATTTGTCTTCTATATGCCTCCCAAGAAAATGCCACATCATGATTAGAGTATTAGCTCCTACATGTAGCATCCATAACAATTTTGAGACTTAAGATTGAAGTGCCATTGCACATTTCAAAAGGCTCTGACTAGTACATAGTGATAAACCCCATGTAAAGCCAACATCTCAATCAGCACTCAGTGAAGGAGTCAAAATAATAATAATATTGGTTTCTGATTTCAATACTGATTTAATAACACATCTACAAAAATACTCATTTCTGATTGGTTGCCGCCAAAATTTGACATTTTTCTTTAGGATTAAGGTTAATAGTGTACAATCAATTCAATTGCATCTGGGAACTTTGCTTGTGAAATGATATTTGAAAACATTAAAAGAAACATTTTTTGTAGATGTGTTATTAATAGGAAATTCCACCTTGGTTTTCAAAGAATTGATGAAAAATACTGCTTGTATTTGATGAAAGAGGCTGCTATGCACTCATTGTGTTAAGCCACTTTCATCAAACTATGCATGGCATTTTTCATTAATTCTTCTTGAATGGCATAATTTCCTAGACTTATAACATGTCAAACCATATATAGCTATTTGCACAAATATTGACCCTTTCAAAATCATCGAACCTAGAAGCTGAGACTGAAATGGCTCCTGGGTATACTAGTAATATATGGATATTTGAAGCTCAAATAAGGTACAACATCAAATTCAGCTACCAAACATTTATACAAGAGGGTGCAGAGTGTCAATCTCCAGGTCATGCTCTCCTGACCTATGTTATAATACTGAGGTGTGCCAGTACCATGAGCGTCTCACTAAAATAATTAGGAAGCAATCTGGCACCCTATTTAATGATTTTTTTGGCATATTTTGCTTTGTCATCCCTTTTTATTGTGTTAGCCATGATTTCTTAGAGCCTGTTTACATGTAGCAGAAGGGTGACTGTCAATTGTTTCTCAGTTTTGTTTTGCATACTCAGATGGACACTCAGATCATGATAAATTTGTGTGATCGCCCTTGTATGTAAAACAGGACCATCTTTGGTTCCTTTTAGTAGAGTAACCAGAACCCATTGCACATGTAAACAGGCCCTTATAGTTTCACTAACAAGTTTCTGAATATGCATTTTTCTGTTTAATCACTGAATCTACTGTAAAACATTTACCACATGTAATAAGGTTGATCTGATAAAAATTGGAAGGAAAGAAACTTCAATGCAATTTCCTTCACCTACAAGGTACTATACTGTTGTCTGGCTCTCACCGAATAAGTGACATGATGGTGTATATAAAGGGTTGGTATTTCATGTAAGACCCCAACACTAACTCTAACTTTAACCAACCACTGGTCAGGACATTTCATGGGGTATTACATGAAATACTTCACATGAAATACTATCCTCAATAGGGCACATCATTTAATGGGTGTCTGGCACTCGATAAAGTCTTTGAGGGTTTATCAAAATAATTCTCTGCTAACACCGACGCGCACCTCACAGGTATAACGTTTTTCAAGCCGGCTGTGCTTTTATGAAATGACAGTGTAATGTACCTCTTTGTCTTGCCCTAGTGTTTTGCATTCCAATCCTGGCTTGGGAATATTAAGTCTTCTAGTAAAATTGAATTAAAAATTCTCTTGATGAATGTATTTCAATCAAAGAATATCATTCCAATGAGGGTTGAAGTGGGAGCAGCTGCTATAAGGAAAGGGGTTCATGGACTGATAGTTTTTACAGTATAACCAGGAAATTCTTTTCAACACGTGTGTTGCGTACTAATAGTATTGTAATATTTGTGATCAAATAAAGATTTTATACAAACGTCTTTCTCTGAGAGCGAAGCTAGAATAAGCATAACCCATGTTAAGCAGGGCAATACGCGAGGATGTCGAAACGAGAAATATTAACAAGAGCAAGCTTGGTCTCCTTTTGTCCTCCTATACATAAGCAAACTTGTAATGATTTTCAGTAACTTTTAGAATGTCTTCAATTTCTTGGAAAAAATTGAATTTGACTTTTTAAATAATAGAGTTATCCATAGTCCAGAACTGGACCCACTTTATCTTCGCGCGCGCGGCCAAAATTTAAAATTAGAGCGAGCGATGTAACGCTAACGGACGCGATTTCCAATGCGCGCGCGCTTCTTTTATTTCTTCGTTCACTGTTTATTGTATATAATTGTTATTGAGAAAAGTGGGTCCAGTTCTGGAGTAAGTTATCCAGGGACAACCCCAAGATATAGGGAAAACATACGAAGGTGTGTGCCTTGAAATCTGGGAAAATTTCCCGGAGGGGACTCCGATCGAAAGAGGGCGGGGATGCTCGTCAGAAATTTCGAAAATGCGCCCCCCTAAAAGGTACCTGAGTCTTATCCAGCAGGGCGTGGCAACATGATTTTTACCCCGTTTATTTAAATACGATCTATTGTAGCAATCAATACTGATGTGGTCGTGTAATCCAATCCCTATCTTCGGTAACTAATATATGCTAGAACAACAACAACAAAAAAACAAAAACAAAAAACAAAACAAAAAAACACACCCAAGGTACCACCTTAAAAGTACGGTAATACGAGCAACAAAATCACTCAACTTGTCTCGCAACATTGCTGCGAAACGAGTTGAAGAGCAGTGCTGCGCGTTTTTCCACCCGAAAACAAACTTGTCTCGCAACAAAATAGTTTGCTGCAAGTTGAGTGAATCCTGACTTTTGATTGAATCAATCACGAACACGAAGGAAGCCATTTCGCAGTTTGCTGCGAGACAAGTTGACTTTGGGGTGGTAATACGCGCAACATGAAATTTTGTTGCAAAAAGTTGAGCGACTGTCTACTTGCTGCAACAGACTTTTTCAACTTGCAGCAAAATCTTTACAATCATACGAAGAGAAAATGTGGCTGGCACAAAGAGAATATATGGGAGGGAGAGGAAGAGAAGAAGGGCAAAGGAAGGGAAGAAGGCACTCTTTCCCTGTCCCACCACCTTCGCTAGAGGCGCTAGCTATCCAAGATATAGAGTAGAAAGCTCTCTTATACACTCAAAGCTCTCCTTGCGACCACTCTAGTAAGCGACCAGTTCTAGTTACGACCACCTTTTAAAACCCCGTTTGAATTGTCACTCAAACTCTGTAATAAAAAAAGGTAAAGAGTCCTTATATACCTTGGTAGCTGGTAATAGTCACAAATAACTTGAGGCCGACGGTCCGCTCATTTTAGCCCTTCTCTCCATCAGTGCTCCGTTTCACGGGTATTTACAGCACTTAAAGCTACACGGAAAGGAAAGAAGTCAAAACAAGGGTGTGAGGTCACTGGGAATCGAACTCGGGACCTCTCGCACCGAAGGCCGCGCACTAACCAACTGTGTCATCCTTGCTCCTGCACAATCACTATCGGGTCTTTTGCTATGTTTTCAAGATCTTGTAAGCAACCATTTAATCTTTAATAAGTATACTCCTAATTCAGCATAACTATACTAGACTAGGAGTTCAAATAAAAATAAATGAATACCGAAAGAAATACGTAATCTACTGATAATAAATAAATTAGATACGCATATATCTATAACATAATATAAAATCATAAAAATGTATATAATATACAATATATAAAAATATAAGAATATCTACATATAAAATACTTGCGGCAATGGCGCGGCTGATATGGATAAATTATTCCAAGTCCCGGGGGAGGGGGGGGGGGGGGGTACTCAGCCTCCTTTTGGATAGGGGTGTGCTACCGGAGCTCTAGAAACCTGACCCTATCTAAGACACTCTGAAGTGAAAAAATTCTACCCTATTCAAAACAAATGAGAAGAAAATCGACCCTATCTAAGACTCAAGTCAGCTTTCTGATACTGACTCGTAACAGATTCGACGCCGATCTCCTGCCGACCCGTCGCGTGATGAGACGAAAAACGGCTACGAAAGAGATAACAGAGCCGTCAGCTACGATATACTTTGTCAGCAAGTAAGCGGTAATCTCGCACGGCGAGGCGCTCTTTTGTTTATCTTTAGAACAGTACCCTATCTATGACACAAAAACGTGATATGGCTTGTGATTCCTTGTCAAAATTATTAGCCTACGTACAAAATTATAGATCCTGTTTAAGACAATTTCGGGTAAAATGTTTAAGACAGCAGGGCCAAAAACCATACCCTTTCCAGCGGCACATACCCGTATAGCAAATATATGGGAGTACCCCTCCCCCTCTCCCGGTTCCAAGTCCTTATCGTTCTTGGGTAAAAGGAATATTTAAATATATTGTTCAGTGTACTTAGTTGATGAAAAGCTTGACAGTTAAATAGGCAATCTGGATGTTCTTGTGTTACGATATTTCGGGAGGAAGACAAATACCACTGAACATGCCCTTTATAGATCCATAGCTCAGATGTATATCATAGTTCAGGTAATGTATTATTCTGATCACATAAATAATGAATGTTAAATTTAATCCGATCTCTTTCTTCAGAATAGTAATCTGTATATTCGTAGGCTTCTGTAATAGGTTGATAATTCCAACGTTAAGCGACCAGCTCTAGTTGTGACCACTTTTTCAAATTCCCAGCTTAGACTGCCATGCAGTCCCCTCTCTCCCCCTCTCTTTTCCTTCGCCCTCCCCAGACCTTTTCTTATTTGAAGCGGTACAACGTTCAGGGCCATAACCAGGGACCTTTATGGGTGGATGCACATCAGTGAAATGGAGTTTGCTTTGTCTAATTGCCTAACCTCTTACCAGTTTCCCCAACATTCTGCTGCTCAGTGAGAGTGAGCGCGATCATAGCTCCGCCCTGTTTTGTTGCATATCGACCAAATGGTTAGAAGTTACAGAATTTGGGCAAAGTACACAGCGTCCAACAACTACAACAAGCGGACAACTAACTGCAAAGGAGATACGATTCTAGATCAAGCTCGTCGATATTCAAATGGTAAAGTTCATATCTGACAACTGTATTCGAGAGAATTTTGCTTCATAGGTTGCTTTGACTTGCAGTCTGCTTGTAGACTTGTAGAATCTAGATACAGGAGAGATCGACCTTGAAGCAGCTTATGGTGATATTTTATTTCTAGCAGGGCCTGATAGCAATGCTGTGGTACCAAATGGCATTTCGATGATGGAGAAGAAGTGCTGATGATGAACACGTCGATCACAACTAAATGTGTTTCTCTGGGCATACAGCTTGATCAGGAAAAGGATACAAATAATAAACCTTCTCGTTATCCTTTTCCTGATGTCGATCACAGTTTCGACCATAATCATTATTATATTGATATTGTATATGAACAAGAGACCATAATACTAAGAGAGCGAAACTTAGTATTGATGTCTGTGCGATGTTCGTGGCGCCTAAGGCTATTTTTAGTAACTTCGCCATAGCGCGCGCAAGGCCCTCAACCAATAGAATTTGATTTTTGACATGCGCGCGGACGGGACAGTTTGAATTCTATTGTTTAAGTGCCTTGCGCGCGCGATGGCGAAGTTACTAAAAATAGCCTTAGGCGCCACGAACATCGCACAGACATCAATACTAAGTTTCGCTCTCTTAGTATTATGGTCTCTTGATATGAATTTACAACCAAAATCTTGTTAACAAAAAATAAAAAATATTTCAATCAAATCTGAGTTTCCTTCCAGTGTAGCAGTTGGTGGGGTCTCATTAACCATGCATCATATGAAAGTTTGGTGTAAACAAGCATCACAATTAATGAATGCAAATTTTGATTTAGAGCAATCACACAGCTGCTAATATTTGGGTTACCTGTTGTCGTGTGGGACTGAGACCTAACCCATCGGCCATCTTGGATTTGCAAAAAGGTATAAGCTTGTCTTTTATCCATCTTTGAAATGTATTTTATGCAGTGAAGTTTTTATTGATTTTCCCAAAACTTGGGTTATAGTGTCATAATGCTTGTTTTCTCGGCTAGACTTAAGAATATAGGGTCTAAAGTTATCATTAATTGTGATGGGAGATGGCTTCTTAAATGTCAACGCCAACAACAAGTTGATTAACTTATATATTAATAACCATTTAAGCTTATTGAACAAATTGTTTTTAGCTTTCTAGTTAATATAATGTACTAATTATCGTCCATTGTTTTCAGTTCTACTTCAGTAATTTAATGATATTATCGGTTGTACTAAATAGGTAAAGATTATCCACACAAGCAAACGTTCACGCAGTATCAAGTGAAGCATGCAGACAGGTAACAAGGAAACCAAGGATTTGTCATCACAAAATAATAAATATTATTTATCTGGTGCCCAAGAGATAGATTTCCATGAACTGTTGGAGAGTGTTAGGGCTGATTTTACAGGAAGTGGACAAGATGATGAAGCTATGGTGGATAAAGCTGTAAATTTTGATCACATTGAGGCTGTAGAAACTGACAATGACAGCTGTACTGCAAACAGATTTGAAGGAAGTGAATCATTGAGTTATCAAGGTGCCATGATGGGCTCTGATGAAAAAATATATAAAGATTCTTGTTGTAATAGAATCAAATTGGAAGATGAAGCAACAGTTAAAGAAGATGTCAATCATGATAATATTGAAGCCGCAGGAATGGATGAACCTGCAGAGTCAAATAATTATAACACAAGTGAGGATTTAAACTTAGATAACAGTAAAACAGAAGACAAATTCATTGTGGAGCAAGACAGTGTTCAGAATGGAAAGGATTCAACTGAAAAGACTAATAAGACCAAACCAAAAAGAAAGAAACAACACATTTGCCCTTATTGTAACAAAGACTGTAAGCGTTTAAGAGTCTTACAAATTCATGTCAGAACTCATACAAAAGAAAAACCATATCAGTGCCCAAAATGCGTCAAGGCCTTTTCAGACCCTGCTTCACTTAAAACCCACTTATTGAGACTTCATTCTGGTGATAGACCTTTTAAGTGTAAAGATTGTGATAGTAAATTTGTTAACAAGTGGGATCTTGCTGGTCATGTGAAAATACACTCTGAGGAGAGACCACATAAGTGTGTCCATTGTGGAAGGGCCTTTCTGAGAAAAAGTGGACTCAATGTCCATTTGCTGGCTGTTCACTCTGAAGAAAAGCCTTATAAATGTGAACATTGTGACAAGAAATTTGCAAGAAAAGGCCAAGTTGAACAACACATGTGGAAGCACACTAATGAAAAACCATACCCATGCAAGTATTGTGATAAAGAATTTGTACTAAAAAGAAGTTTTCTTGTGCACATAAGGGCAGCCCATACTGGGGATCAAACATACAAATGTAAAGAATGTGATGAAAAATTTATCACAGAAAGACAACTTGAGAAGCATATGGAAATACACCTTGGGGAAATGATTAAGAAAAAGAAATGTGAACATTGTGACACAGAATTTGTTACAAGAAGGGATCTGATTCAACACCTACAAGTACACTCTGTAGAAAGACCTTTCAAATGTGATGTTTGTGGATGGACCTCTAAAACAAAGCAAGATCATTTTCTACACTTACAAACTCATAGCACAGAAAAAAAGTATGAATGTGAAATTTGTAATAAGAAATTTCCCAAAAAATATGATCTTGTTAGACATTCAAGGATTCACTCTGGAGTGAAACCACACAAATGCGAAATGTGTCCAAAGTCATTTGTTTACAGATGGGATCTTGTTCAACATCAGAAAACACATTCTAAAGAAAGACCATATAAATGTGAGCTTTGTGATTGGACCTCAAAAAGAAGGAATGACCATGTACGACACCTCCGAACACACACTGGAGAAAAGCCATATAAATGTGATCTTTGTGGAAAGGCATTTTCAAGAAAGGATATGGTTCCTAGACATTTGCAATCACATGTCAGAAAAGGATTAATTAAGAAGTGAATATCATCATAAGGCTTTTTTAGAACCATACCACACCACACCATCCCACACCACACCATATCATACCAAACCAAACCACACCATGCCACACCATATCATACCACACCACACCATGTCATGCCATACTATGCCACACCACACCACACCACACCACACCATGCCATGCCATACCATACCATACCATACCATGCCATACCATGCCATACCATACCATACCATACCATACCATACCATGCCATGCCATGCCATGCCATGCCATGCCATGCCATGCCATGCCATGCCATGCCATGCTACGCCACACCATAGCATAGCATAGTATACCACACTACACTATGCCATGCCACACTATACTACACCATGTCACGTCATGTCATGCCATGCCACACCATAGCATACCATAATATAGCATAGCATACCACACTACATCACACCACCGACTCCATATCATACCTCCATAGCTCCATGCCTCCATCAAAAATGAACTAGTGAGCTGAGAGTTGGGTGTTAGAATAGAATATTAGAATATTTAATGTAGTAAGGCGTGTGTGTGAGTGTATTAAGATTTCATGTGCATTGATCATATATCATGTGAATATTAAATAAATTTGTGCAATAAAAGTGCTAAATATTATCATTATTATTATTCATTATTATTATGCCTTATTATTCACCTTTTTATCTAAGAAATTTATAATTAATATTTGATATAAAATCAAACTGTCATGAAGTTACACCTTGCTGGACACCATAAGTGGTCTTTCAATGGATTTATCACTGGTGACTTGGCAGACATGGTCAATAGCTGATCTTACAGTTACATGTACACTACGATGACTTTAAACAAAGGTTTCATTTTCAGGCTATCAGGCAAGTTTCCTGATAGCTTAAATTTGAAGGCTTCGTCCAAAGTCACCAGAATGTATCTGTATTTTACATTTATTTTCATAATCCACAAAAGACTTCCATTACGTAGATTGCAAATGTGGAGTTGACTGCAGTAGTAGAGAGTACAGCTATTTTCAAAATTAATTATATATGTTTCTTTGGGCATACAACTTAATTAGAAATGGGATTACGAGAAGATTTGTCATTGTTTTTAATTTGGATATTTCAGCCTTTCTCCAAAGGCCATCAACAGCAACTAACGTTAGTTTACATGTAAACTAAATATCCAAATTAAAAACAATGACAAATCTTCTCATAATCCTATTTCTAAAATTAATTATGCATTAAATTTGATAAATCTAGAGAACATTCTAGTAATTTGACTGCCCTCAATCATTGACTTGTGTCCTGTCAATTGATGAGGCTTGTCAAATCAAACCAAAACAACCCAGAGGCTGTAAAATACCAGTGCCCAGGTACATGAGGCAACTAACATTTGTGCTTGGGTGACTGAAAATGAAGTATGGTACAGCTTGTGTGATAGGTGCTCAAAGGTCTTCCTGAGTACCCTGATATTTGTGTTAGAGTAAATTCGAATAATGAGTTAAAGCCAAAATCACCTGAAAATATCAAATGTTGGAATATAGTCTGTGAATACAGCTGACTCACATCATGCACTGTAAATCTAGGTATGTTAAGAGAAGTGACTGTCTTTGCAAGCTAGTTGAAATATTGTGGGATAGAAATTACCTTGACTTAGTGATTTGCAAATTTCTGCAATTAGATACTTGCCGATTGACGACTGTCAAAATGCCTCCAGGAAACCACTCCCACAAAACCCCGTCATTCACCTCCCCCCAACTTCCCTGAGAAACAAGAAAGAGGAGATGAAATAATGGTCATGTTTCATTTATATAATAGAAACTAAGATTTCATTATTGATTACAATATCTATAAAAGGCACAGGGAGCCCGGCTTTTAAGAGTCGTAAATGAACGAATAAACCAATTAGTATTTTGGGTTTCCTGTGTTGAGATTTGAAACGAGACGCTAATAATGGAGAGTTTCCGGTAGTCGTAACTGCCAGTAACCTGATAAGAGATTACATGGGGTAACTTGAGAGCAGTTTGAAATTCAAATCTAACGTATCAGTGTAACGCACTCTCTTAGTAACAGTCAATATTGAACTGTTACTAAGAATTTTCGAATCCCGATTTGTTCAACTGAAAAGAATTAGGATATTTTCAATATAAGTGCCTTTGTAGCGATGACTACTTTTCAGAGCGCGCTATATACAACATCCATGTATCCTCCATTGCACTTGATCACATGCAAACATTGGGATTTGGAAAAATAGCCCGTGTAGCTGGCACTTGTAGGGGAAGCGACTTAAGTATTCCCCTCTCTCTCCCCCTGAGTGCTAGCTACGCAGGCTATAGGGGAGGGGTTGGACAGGGGCGGATCCAGGATTTTGCAAAGGGGGTGTCCCAAATAGGCCTCTTGAAAGATGACGTCACATCCAAGATGGCGGCCTCCTAACAATGGAATCTGATGACGTCATGTCGTACGGCGCTAGGGTGGTGTCCGGTGCACCTATGAACACCCCCCTGGATCCGCTCCTGTTGGAGAAGACTAATTACGAGCATTGTCGTGAGGTCCAAAGGAGCGTAGGGTCTTGAGCTATTTTCTACTGTAACTCTGTAAAGGCCCAGACATGATGCAACTTTTTCTTGTACATTGCGTGTACAGTTGCACCGTGTGTCCACCCCTGTGATGTTGTACGCAACCTTAGAGAACAAGGCACAAGAAAATATTCATCGCCGTGTCCGAGCCAAAACATGGACGGCCAGAAAACGTTTCAATGAACTATCAAACACAGTAAATTTGCACGTTGCAGATTGCGTCTTGCGTCAACTGGCGCAACTCTCTCTTTATGGGCGACACAAGCATAGACGCAAGCACATAATCTTGGATAAAGACAAGCACGCGTACTGTGTCTTATGCATGCGCTTGTGTCGCTATTCCAGGCAAGCAAAAGCTCGCGCAAGTCTTCTCGTTTGATCGGAGTGTCTGCCCATACGACTGTCTGGTATTCCTACCTTTCGTTCCCATTGAAATTTGGGATGCAAATCCGGAAAACCCGAAAAAAATCCGAAAAAATGGTACGTGTCGTTCCAGTCGGAAACTCGGTCTTTCAATTGAGATAATTCACTTTTCCCGCTCTTTTCGGTACTTCCGGTAGACACGTGTACCATTTGTTGGACGTCAAGAGCAGCTGCTCCTGAATTTCCAGAGTTTTTGGTTGGCTCAAACTGGTGTTACTAAAACGAGTAACGGAGTAATGAGTAATGGGAGTAATGGAAAAAAGAGTAATTTTCGCCACAAAGAAATCTCCATGCATAGGAAATGGGATAGTGTGTACTAGAATACATCATGCTTATCTCAGCCAGTCTATTACTCGTTTCAGTTCCATTACTTCCGTTACTCATTACTCGTTACTCTGTTGACTCGTTCTAGTAACACCCTGGCTCGAAATTCACATCAATAATCCTTTAGAACTGAGTTCGAACGGTAATATCGACAAGTTAAAATGATAAGGTTGTGCGGGCCAAATGACTCTAGAGCCATTGCCGGGGTTGACTGCTAGCCGGTCGTACGACTTCTGAAGGACTGGATATGAGGTTTAAGACGGTATCAAAAGATGAGCGGCCATAGAAAAAATGTTTAGAACAAAGCAAAATCTATAAAACCTGCTTTTCTCAGTTTGTCGTTCGATATGAAAAAGCATAACTTTTGAAAGGCTACATTCTTCCTCTGATGATCCCGCGTTCGGGGAAGCAAGAAATAAGATTTAAAAACAGCAAAAAGAACAACTATTACACAGAGAAAACATTACACAGGATTATTACTTAGACAATAAAGAACATGGGTCTCAAGTTAAAAACATTTCGATTGAGTGTTTAATGTCTTTCTTTGATATTTTTCTTTCTAATCAATAACTGATCGGCCTATGGTTGCTATGTAGAGCTCATGACGTCACGAAATGCAACAACGTCGAACATGAATCCGAGCCGCAAAACAATAGAGACGCCTCCTCCCCCCTGAACTTGTCTATTGTTACAATCGATCGGGTGATGATGCCTCTATAAAAGTAATATTGACAGCCATCGTTTTCATGTTTGTATAGAATTATGCTTGGTTGCTTAGGAAAATAAAATACTGCCACTACTTTCGCGAAATATAGTGCTCTTTTCTCATTTCTTGTTATCGAAAGTCGCGAAAATAGAGCCTCCGGCCGCAAATTGCCGTGTCGTCAAAATCGCGAAAATAAGAAGGCGCGAAATACGAAGAAGGTAACCGTTCACCTTCTTGACCTACACAAAAATGCCAAACTTTTCCAAAGTAAATAAACAGAGACCAAAATGTAAATTTGGTTTACTGAATTTCAATCATGGACGAGTGTTCACGGTTGCATTAAGATTGTTCCCTCTTTTGCTTTAGATTAGAAATAAGCTTAGCAAATGCCTACGGAAAAGTACCTCAACTGCAAGAGAACACCAGGAATTCTTTCATTGGTTGCTACTATTGCTTTTACTCTTTTTGTGTATAGTTTTTCTGGAGTCGGCAGAAGTGTGAATTTAAGAGGTAAGACCTTAGTAAATTCTATTTTATTTGCCACTGCAACGTGAATAAGTTAGTTTTTTAAGCAGAGTGAAAAAACTGCAATATAAAAGAGCACCTATGCTGGAATGGAGACTAGAGGTCTTTGTTGCCAGCACAACAACGATCTAGAAGTGCACTGATAGTCGTAGCATTAATTATACGATATAAGATAGGTGTACGATTTTGTTAAAAAACTGAGCCTAATCCAAATCAAGCCAACTTGTCAGAGTCACTTAACTTGGGAAGGGTTGCCATACTACTAGAGTTTGCCGCACATGACTTTGTGAAGAAATTTAAGCACTTTTAATTTGTTATTTTGATGAGAACTTGCTACTTACAATTGCCTGGCTGTACTTGGCTTGAAAGGCCGGGCAAAGTCGCATCTATAAACAATAAATTTGTTCCTATTTGACTTGTCTACGAAGCGCTATCACCATAGCTAAAGACGGTGGCATCTACCCTGAGCAACTGAGTTGTCGTGTTTTCTTTGACAAGGGAAACTTGCTCGTTTAGACCGACAAAACGTGTCAATGAATGAACAAGAGTTATAAAACATTTTTGAAGAACTGCCGGCTACACTGATCACATCGAAACATTGAAGTATTGCTAAACTAAAGGACATCGATTTCCAACAAATTTTATTTTACTAATTTTGACTCCGTCTTCTTTGCCTAGCCGAAGTTATGAACATGGATGCTCACACACTCATTAAAAATCAGCACGGCAACAAAAAAACACGTTTACTAAAGGAAAACTACAGGGACAAGTTACTGAACAACCAGCAGGGCAACACAGCGAAATCAGTTAAACATTATCAGACCATCCAAAAGAACTTAGCTAGACCTCAATATCACAGAGAAGGAAAGCCTAGTGTCAGGTCATTCACAACTATGTGGAAGTGGTTGGCAAGATAAATACGCAGACCTTCACAGAAATATCCTTGCTTCTAAACAAGAAGGGAGATATCTTGCTTACACGTGTCCTGGTTATAGACAAGGTTGCTGTGGTTATGGCAACCGTTTGCGCGCTGTAGTGTCACTATTTTATCTGGCAATTCTTACTGATAGAGCTTTCTTGATTGATTGGCGCATACCAGAGCCCATAGAAGACCATCTCGTACCTAATCAAATCCAGTGGAATTACACATATCCTTTAGATATTTGCACAGGGCTCGAAACACGTCGGCATTACTGGGGAACAGCTAAAGCTGATCTAAGACGGTTTGAAGGCTGGATTGTACAAGACAGTAAACATTTTAAGAATTGGTTTGTTGGAAGGAATATTAGTCATTATTTTGATACTCCTGTAGAAGCCATTACTACCATTTGGTATTTTGTAGAGAGTGGAGTCGATAAGAACCCATATCTTATGAAGCGGGCCAAGGAATTAGGAATTACACCGTTATTATCTCAAGGACCAAAATATGCTCTCATTGGTTGTGCTTTTGATTTTTTGTTCAAAAAGTCAAGTGTCGTTGAGAGCCACATGAAATTCTTTAGAGGGAGGCTTCACAGAGGTCATGGTCCTACAATTGGTATTCACATCAGGACAGGAGATAGTCAATTTGATTACTATGCGTCAGACGACGAAAGGAGTTTCAATCTGAATAACGTGACACGATTGAATCAATTCTTCCGTTGCGCAAAAAAAATTGAGAAAACACTTCTTGGTGGCGGGACTGATTCCAATAATACTCAATGGTTCTTAGCAAGTGACCATACTAAAGTGAAAGGACTTTGCCAGGAAGAAATTTCCAGGTAAAGTAATGACAACGAATTTAACAATCCGACATTTGGATATTCTATACAATACTACAGTGTTAAATGGTACTCTTGAATGTAATTTGACCACTGGAGACAATGGTACTGCGTGGTGTTATAACACTGTAAAGTTTAACAAGACAGAATTCTGTGCAAATCGAGCCACCCATATTACTTCTGAATACAAAGGAAGCTCAACAAACAATACACATCAGTTTACTGACGGCATTATTGCTATGCTAGTGGACCATTTTATTTTATCTGAATGTGACTTTTTGATTTTATGTGACAGCAGTTTTAGCTCGACAGCGGTTGGTTTGAGCATGCGTGGTGCAGATACGTTTGTCTTAGGTGATCGTGATTGCCTGGATTACAAGCAAGCACAAAGGTTGAAGAAATTGAACTTTTTTAGATAAAGACGTGACACACAATAAAATTTCATTGTAATTTCGAACTTTAGCTTCCCACCAATTCTTTTCTTCTAATCTAGACAATCAGGCGTTATTTCTTTCTATTTTGTCTATTTAAATACATGCGTACAAAGGCGATGATCTTAGGTGTAAATGTCTTCAAAATCAGAGTATCTTTGCTTCGTAAAGGGTGCTTACACAAAGCTAAGTTCTAGTGTTACGAGAGGGACTTTGTAAGAAATCGCCTGCTCTGCCAACTCGTTTATTAGACTTTGCACTTTGCGTACTACAAGTTGAGGTAGAGCCAGGCCAACCAAAAAGACTTTCCTTTATAGTCGGAGTGGCTGTCAGAAGGTTATCAATTAGACAACAGAAAGCCGCGCGCCCATGGCGTTATAGACGCACGAGAGAAAATATAAAGAACGATTAACAAACGCGGTAAGAGTGGCACGAGGCGTAGCCGAGTGTGACTCTAGTTTGTTAAGAGTTCTTTATATTTTCTCAAGTGCGTCTATAACGCAATGGGCAAGCGGCTTTCTGTTGTCTAATTGATTTATAACAGAGCCTAGAACGTTAAAAACGGAGCCGTGCAGCCCATGGGGAAATAGTTCATAGTTTTTTCAGCCAATCAGAGCGCGCGTTATATGTGTCGCCATCTTAAAAACGAACGATTTGAAAAAGACGATGACGAAGATAGTGCGCGCGCATTGCAGACCATGGGAAAATAGTTCATAGCTTTCTGGTCAATCAGAGCGCGCGTAGGATTGTAGCTATGTTATAAAGTTCCTTACTCGACCACTTTCGTTTCCTTACTTAGGGCTATACTTTCCAAACACTGAGTCGTACCCCGAACTTGCCTCGCTAATTTGTACAAAGACTAGCTAAAGAGTGTGCGAGTGTGACAAATATTAACAACTAAGCTAGATCTGATTTCCTGTTTACATCACATCTCTAGTCAAAGCGAAACTATACGTTGGTTTTATGTTTGTGTTATAGTGAAAGAGGATGTGTCACAGTCAGGAAACTCAAAGCAAATCCTATGATCAAAACAGTCAAGGTTTATTACAACACTAAAAATGCTTAACCAGTAAAATTACTCAAAATACATTGAGGTTGATAAATACATAATTACTGGAAATCTGTAGCGTAACACTAGTAAGTGAGCGACTGTGTGTGAGAAACCTCCTGAATGTCAGTATAAGATCACGTTCAGCTTTACTTCTTATATTGCACGCAACACATCACCTTTGAAACGCTATATCAGTCCCTTGCAAAGATTTGATGGATTCATAAATTTCGTTTGTTTTACCTAATCATATGTGCTACTGATATTTTGTGCCTTTAGTTTTTCAGTTTTTTGGGGTTACCAAGATATCTCGAGCTCCTTAAGACAACTATACAATGGGAGTTTTACAATTCATGACTTTCAGTTTGCCTTTCCTGTTTTACCAAAGCAGCTTGATTCTGCCGACTACACGCTACAAGTTTTTTTCTTGCGCTGGTAACGCAATTATAGATTTTCGTGCAGAAAAAAGTTGTAGCGTCTATCATTAATCTGCAATATCCAATACGAGTCCGATTCAACTGATTAAAATGTTGCAGAGAAAGTTCCAACGTACTTTTGAACTTTCTGCAGAATGTTTTTTGAAAGACCATTCAGTGTTGCCTTCGTTGTTTCCAGAAATAATACACTCGGTAAATTGTACCTTGGCGACGGCAATGCAATAAGAAATACAACTAAATGCATTGCCAGCGTGAGAGAAGATTGCATTGTGTAAGTAAAAGAAAATGACGAAATTTCAAGTAGTGTCCAGTCTTCCTTCCGCTCGGCATTGCGGCTATCGTTAAACTGTGCATATATTCAGTGTAAGAGAGGCAATACGGTTAATGAGAGCTTCAGATTTAAAGTGTACCTATAAGTCGAAGTTAAACCTGGAACTTGTTTTTCAACTTTAAAGATCCGTATCGGAAGGAGTTGATTTTTTGAGAAGCATTCTGACACGCTCAAATTCGATATGATTTTTATATTTCTTTCTTTATTTTGCCTTATTCACATCGTGAATAGCCGTAATTGTACAAGCAGTGATATCAAGACCCAAGTAATGCCGTGTGATCCAAAATCCAAAAATCAAAAAGTGGTGAGCTTCCTTCA
Organism: Telmatactis stephensoni; assembly: GCA_029948255.1. Lineage (NCBI taxonomy): Eukaryota > Metazoa > Cnidaria > Anthozoa > Actiniaria > Isophelliidae > Telmatactis > Telmatactis stephensoni. The sequence continues at coordinate 225,666 of JALIZF010001709.1, read as the reverse complement.
CGGTGACTGGTAAGTGGATAATCAATCGCTTGGTTTTCTAGATTTGATTTTTTGAATCAATTGTTATTGACGACTCAACTTAGCATGTTTATTCATTTCATCTTCCAAAAACCTGGTTTGAGTAATTAATTTTTGGCGGAAATACCATTTATTGTGATCTGGTGGTACAACGATAGGAATACCAAAAAATGATGCTTTGTAATTCTGAGCCGTGAGTATAGATGATGGGAAAAATCAAAATATACGCTTCGACAGAACTAAGAGTATATAGCTAATTCAATTAACGTTGTCGCTGAAAAAAGCCTAAAGCCTAAAGCTTTTTTGAGTGGAAATCATGAATTCTTTTTTTCACTGTGACATTATTACAAGCAAAAACTCACTGTATGCTTACAAATTCTACAACTTGGACACATATTCCTTAATTTCCGAGATAGCCTACAGTGAAGTTTGTTAGTAAACAAAAGATGGTTGAAAGCCTTTAGGCTTCTTTCAGCAACAATGGTTTATTGGAAATAGCTATATACATAGCAACAAATCAGAAAAGCAACTTGGCAATCATCTCCGAGGGATTACCCATAGATCTTATTCATGATGGGAACCCAAACTGCTGTCTGAGATGCTAGTCTCTCAATTTAAAATGTTCAACTTAAGGTTTCTTTAGATGTATTTAAGATTCAAAGTGAACAGCTTGTTTATTCACGTGCAAGATTTTTGACGAATTTTTGACATATTCATTTTGACTTTAACATGTGCTCAGTCACATGACTGCCACCTGTAATTGTTTCGTGCAGTTATATTGGATTGGAGGGAATCTTACTAATCCATAAAAGGCAGCGAAATCTTGTTTTAAAGATTCCTATAAAAACTTATGGCTTTACGACAGGTTGATAGATTAAAGGGTGCCTCTTAAGTATTTCATAGCTTGATCTAGCCCGGGGATCTAGCACTACGGCTGTAATGATTCATACCAAATGTGAAAACAACCAATCAGCTTACCCTCAGAATTCCCCATGGAATAGTCCATGTCCTACAAACAAATATTTACAGACAAGTTTTAAACATTTTAAAAATTGAATCATGGCAGAATGTTAGACGATCAAGTTGTTATAACGCTATGAGAAATATTCCGTGAGCGGACTTACTCAATTGCTGATTAGATTCGATAAAATATGATAGCTTGTTGGACATAGCAACGGTAAAGAATAGGGGAACCATAAATAAACGCTGATTTTTGATACCAGCTTAAATGACTCATATTTGATTATGTATCACATTTGTTAGTTGAACTCCATAAACAGTGTGCTCGATTTGTTTATCTATTATATTTGCATGAATTATATTTGCTAATGAGATATTATGTAGATTTATAAAATAACTATGATATGACGCGCGCTCTGATTGGCCAAAGGACGCGTGTCGCCCGCTCTCTATGAGAACACAGCACGCGAGCGCACACTTTCAAACTTTCTCCAACGAAAAAAGAAAATAAAACTTCAATTGTATTTTATAAAAGAAATAGAAAACTCGGCAGCAGTGCTATGTTGAGTTATAGAAGCACTTTGGAGTTGTAAGAAGACTCGAGAAGTGTTGAGAAGCACTCGGCTATTATTAATTAATTAATTAATTAATTTCCTGGAAAATAAACCTGGTACAATATTCAAACACTTTAAAAGATCAGCTTGATCCTTAGCTCCGGGTAGATAATTATTGTGTTTTTTAAATTAGGCTACGTGCATACTAAAAGCTAGAAAATACATTCTTTTTTCGTGTTCTTGTACCTTAGGCAAAAGAAACACCACTTTATTGCTTGGGAATAATAGTATAGAATCCGTCTAAGCGTTTTTCAATTTATTAATTTGTTTAAATTGCAGTGGAATGCAGTATTTTATTGGATAGCAAAATTATGATTAGATCAGTTCGTATTAAGGTCGTACGAGGCCTAATAGTAGTTTTTTTATAATGAAAAAAGAAGAAGAAAAACTATCCATTCTCAAGCAATACTTGGGCTGCATGTGACGTCTGGTGGCTATCTTGGATGAACTTCAACAAAAGATTTCTCATTAGTGCCTTTTGTTTGTTCATCCAACATGGCTACCGCTTTTTGTCTTTTGATTTCCGAAGGTACGGATGAAATCCAGCAATATGAAAAATGCGACGATTTTGTATATTAATTAAGGCGCAAAAACATACAAAACTTGCGGTTTCAAATTTATCTAGTCCAGATCCCAGGCCTTTTTTTACCCCGCTCCGGCTTCGGTAAAATAGAGTCCAGAAGAACTTTGACCGAAGCGGAGCGGGGTAAAAAGAAGTCTGGGTCTGGACTAGCTCTTTAACTGGATCAGTAAATGCGTGGTCTTTTTGTAATCTTTCGAGTTACGCGTTTAGACACACCCATTTTGCTGAAACAACGCCCACTTTGACATCTGTGCGTGACTCGATAACAAACATCGTTGAAATCAAATCGAGTTACGTATCTCAAACTCGTCAGAGTGAAATTTATTCACGCGCTATTTCCATAACTCGATCGTAATGTTAACAAAACTTTTTAAAGTTATCAAAAAAGAACGATATTAATATATTGTTCAAGACACGTTCTAATCCGGATAAAAGCGGCGTACTGGTATAGAAGAGGAGCCTAAAGCGCTCAAAAACAAAACAAAACAAAACAAAATAAAACAAAACAAAACAAAACGAAACGAAACGAAACGAAACGAAACGAAACGAAACGAAACGAAACGAAACGAAATGAAACAAAACAACAACTAAACGAAACGAAACGAAACAACAAAACAAATAAAAACAAAAGTATAAACAAATAAACATAAAACAAACAAACAAAAACAAACAAAAAACAAGAAAAAACTGGCCATAGTTAGTACCTAGTCTTATTATATAACTATGACGTAATTTTACCATATAAGGATGAGAGAACTAAGCAAATATGAGGCCGTATTATATGCCGTATTACATAGTTGAAAACTGGTTGGCCATATTTTACATAAAACAATAGGAAAATAGGGAACTAAAGGCTTGGCAAAATACGTACGCGACTCGTAAAATATCAGCCCGTAATACACAAGAAAATATCTAATAAGTGGTATTTATTCTCATCTTTCATTCCACAGCACTCTAACTGATCCCAAATTGATGAAAGCACCATATGAAATCCCATGTACCTGTCCACCAGGCCAAGGACTTACTGGTGACAAACCCACATGTCAGCCATGTCAACCAGGAAACTTCAGTGCTGGGGGTGAACATATTAGTGACTGGAGAAGCTGGAGCCAGAACGGTACCAAACCTCCTCCTCACACAGACATGATCGCATTTTGTGAAGTCATTCGTAAATACCGGATGCATTCTTGTGAAAGCTGGAAAGCAAGTTGTAAGTGATATTGCGGTGATTGCACGTGTTGTCAGTTTGAAAGCAAACGCGACGTAAAAACAGTTCGAAATGACGAATAAATATAGAGCCATTTTCATATGATTGGGAAACCGCGGCACGGTTACTGCAGGAGTTTTGAATACAGGCATTACGTCACTGATACTGTAACGGCACCGCGCAGTTGGTTTTCTAACTTGTGTAAAATTGGTTCATTGCGTGATTACCGTGACGCTACGACTCAGGACGCCATTTAACTTGTTTTCGCGTCCTTTTCAGAACGTTGGTAACGACAACAGCCATTTATGACATCATTTGTCAGAGCGCGTACCTGTCGCGACGCGAGAACAGGACGTGAGAACAAAATTCGTCAGCGCGCACGGATTGTTCTTCCACGTCGCGTCGCGGTTGCAATGAATTTCCTTTAAAATCCTATCATTTAAAGATAATTGTTTAGCAATTCAAAAACCGAGAAAAAAAGAGGGGGTCACCGTATTGGTTTCTGAGCTATACGATGTCGTAAAAGGTGGTATTTTCAATGATTTTCCGCGATTTTTTGCAAAATGTACGTAATCCATATGGTCTGAAGAATGCGAACAAAAGTTTTCCTAGAAACGCCTTGACCGTCTCAAAAGAGAGATGTGAGGTTTATCTAGCAGTTGTAATCATTGTTTGATGAGTTGCAAAAATGATTAAAAGGGCATTCTACAATCAAATTCCTACCCAATTACGCGCTCCGAAATCGTTTACGGACTGTAACAATGTGGAAAATTTACGACAATCCAATCAATGAAGTTGTATTTTTATTTTTTACATCAAAAAAATGATAAGTACTCTCTTGAATTAAAAGAAATAAACCAGGGGGTCACCGTATTATTTCAAGAGTTAGAAAAGCACAAAAGAGAAAACACCCGAAAACGAACACCAAATATCACCCATTTTAGCGATTTTCTCGCCGGCTTTTTCGATGGATAAGATTAACTAAATTTAAAAGTTTCAGGTTAAATATCTACATTACATAGCGTACAAGATTTCTTGATTAAAGTTTATCCGATATTTGGATGACAAAATATAATTTTTCTCTACTAAAGTTTGAGTTTCTACGTTTTCAATCGCTCTCTTACTAGTGCCCAGACTCCCCACGGTAATACCAATGCTCTCTAATAAAAGTGCGCGCGCTCGAATGCGCGCGGGAAATGCGCAGTAGCAAGGGTCCGGAACTACCTTATCTGGCCAGTAGTGAAATTTTGAGGTTTCCTAGCTTGCGTCCCATCCGAAAAAACTCTCGTTTAGTAAAAACCCATTAGAACTGCTTGAATTTTGATTTTTAGATTTCAAAGACAGCTTGGAGTCAGGTGATAATTCCCAGACAAGATGCATTAATTCAGTTTTGATGATGAAAAAAACGTTTGTTGGGCCTGACAATTATGTTAAGTTTACCTACAGAGTTGAAGGCCGTAGATGCACCTATAATTATGTTGCATGTGATGGATTAGCGTTTTTTGTTGACAATAAACCAGTCATGGATAATGTTGGCAGACAGTTTTCATGGAAAACAGTTAGATTCAATGTGACATCTGTAAGTACCTTAATGATATCTAATCTCTCCATACCCCGTGGTGGGGTAGGGTAGGGGTGTTTGATGCTTTTCATAGAAAATACATGAATGCTAGCTTGAAAGTCGTTATATCTTGCTCTAGCTTTAATATCCTATTGAAATTTGCTTTTGTTTATAATTAGGATTCTGAAACTTCTTTGATAAGCTTGTTAAATTGTAAGACCTCAGTTCAACTCAAAAACAGCTATATAATGGATTATGGGAATTTCACCACTTGCTGATCGACCTTTTTGCGGACGGTCCTCTTTTCCTAGTTTCCTTTTCTCAAAATTTCCATTCATATATAGCCATTCATTGATTTCTCTAAGGAATAAGTAGCTTAGAGCTTCTCTTAATTATCGGTCTAGTCTCTGGTTAGACTTCAAGTCACACCAAGGTCTTAGCGGGGAGGAGTGGGGAGAATTAGAGTATGGCACGATATGTGACACCGAATACGCCCTGGATATTCGTCTCGTGTGCCAGGGTAGATGTAACCCAGTAGCTTCTACCACATGGTCGAGTCTTATTCGATCTTTGTCAAGTATCTAATGTTGGTTCATTTAATCTTGCCTTGTTTTAGGGAGAGCATGAACTCAAATGGATTTACAGCTTGAACTGTTATCACTTCCACGTAAAGGGGTTTGCTGAGAAGGCATTCATCCAGTCCATAACATTAGTAAGTTAGAGAGAAATCTTTTCACGCTGTGATAGTCTCATTTGACTGAGTATGGAATCTGTCATAGGTAGGAACAGCAGAACCGCATACCACGTGTAAGCCCTGCCCACCTGGTACATACAGTACAACGTCTGGAGCCACTGAGTGTAAAAAGTGTAACTATTTCAAGCATCAATCCAAACAAGGTAGCCTTACACATTTTATTTCATATCTTATATATCATTCCTCAATCAGGAACGCAAAATAAAGCAGTTTTTACAACACTTGACACTAATCTCGCGATCTGATTGCTTGATTAGAGTGTGTGAATAAGAGGACAGACACACTGCTGACGCGTTTCAGCGCGCGCGCTCGTTCTGTTGCCCCGTTAACGTTTGAAAAGGCTTTTTTAACTTTTATTTCAAATAATTGTTGTAAAAAAACGAACTCTCGACGTCATTAATTTTACCACAATCAATCAGTTTCTCGTTTCTGATTAGTCGAGAACTGTTGTAAATAAGGGTACATACCAACGAGTTGCGTTATCGTTTTGATTTTCCGCGCGTGCTCGAATTCGAAGCTAGTTCGATAACAAATTGCTTCTCCAATTTGTGGTAAAAACAGTGGCTTTCCGTGGTATGGACTCTTATTTACCAACATTTTACGTCAAAATTATATGGACTCACAAGGCGTAGCTGACCATGTCGACCATGTGTGACGTAAAATGTTGGTAAATAAGAGTCCATACCATGGTAAGCCATCGTAAATTTGGTAATTTGGTGTGGACTCTTCTTTCAATGTGCTTAACTGCAACGCTATAACTGAACGTGCTTTTTACTTTTTTCACTAGTTTACTAGCCTACCATTCCCTTTGAAGGCTCAACCCAAATTGATTTGTTTTCGTCCTAGCTTTCAATATTCAACAGCAAGTCCTTCTCTTATTTGGGTAAATCAAATGAATCCTAACGAATTCCTCGGGTCCCTATCAATTGATTGTGCCTTTGATGTCTGGTTGCAACGCTGATTTTTTCTTTCATATAGGCCAGACATCCTGTGCTGATTGTCCACCAAATACCTACACCATGCCTGGCTCTGCTTACTGTATGCCATTGTTGAAGTGTAGTAAAGATGACGTGGTTACAGCGCCAGACCCTCTCAGTACTTGTACCAAAGAGAAAGACACATTGATGAGATATATTAAACCCTACGTACTCCTCTGTTAAAAGTAAGTAAAATCAAAGCAGTGAAATAATGCAGAAGTGTTCAGTTTGACCAGGTACCTAGCCTTCTGTCCTGTGGCTGTTCCTTGTGAGTTTACTGTCAGACAAAGGAATCCCGACCAGAATGGAGGTGTGCGGCGACACCGCAAAAAATGTTCCACGCATGCGCGACTTATGAAACGATTCCAATGAAACCATTTGGCTGTGAACTTTGCCGGCGAACAGTAGGCCACAGAAGCCAAAGTTAGTCCCCAAAGAATGAGTTCTGGGACATTGTATTATATTCTGTTGTCTGCCTTTTGTGCCAAGTACTTTCCTGTTTGCACTGATGCTCAAAATTAAGATATGATATGGAAAAGTCGATTAATAAAAATTCTAAAAATATTGCTTGGGATTCCTGTGGTGAAGGCATAGACGCACGCATGCGCAGTCATTTTGCCGCGGTGCCGTGTGCAGTGATGTTTACAAGAGGTAGATTTAGCAAACACGATACGATGCAAAAGAGGTCTTTATTCAAACACGATCAGGCTTGTTGGGTCGTGTATTTCTGCACACTCACTACCTCTGCATTCGATATCGTGAAAATACACACATCAGCTCAGATTTTCAATGATCTAAAGAGGACGTCAGTGGAAATAGTTAGAATGGCATCATTATGTCGTCACGTAATGAAAGAATGTGCCATACATATCCTGTTCTCGCATCGCTGCCGCGTTTGCTAAATATCCAATGAGACTTTTCCCACTTGAGGATGCGAAGCATCACTGGGTAATGAACTATAAATTGCAATTGTTGTAACGTGTATAAGACTATAGTAACTTGATTTCGTCATAATCTGTAGTTGATGGCAAGGACCACATCCTTTGCGCAAAGCCGCCTTCAGGTTCACGTGACCTGTCACCCAAGAGGGTCCCTTGCCGTTGTCAACCTGGTCTAGAGTTGTCTAATCAAGACCCAACGGCTAAATGTCGACCATGTGCTAAAGGCATGTACTCAACAGATGGCTTAAAGTGTAAAAAATGCCCCAGTGGTCAAGTGGCCTTAATGGGGAAACATTTCTTTACTTGGACCAAGGATAAACTACCAGAGGGATTTACGGCCAATTGTGCTGGGGATTGTAGCAACAAGGTAATTGTAGTATATTAGTACGGTATTCTAAAAACAAGCTCATCAAGGTTGACTTATGAAACTCAGTCCCCGTTCCCCGTCCAAGTTTGGTAATGTACACCTTTTTGTCCACCACCCTCTCCCCAAAGGCTATTTTTCCACAAACTACCCCAAGAGCACTCTCGTGTAGGAGCAAGTGAGAGGGCGCCTAACTCGTTGAACAAAGTCATGGAGTGGTAATGTAAACATAAACGATTTTGTTGCCCATGCGTATTACGCGCCTTTAGTAAAATGTTTTGGAAATCTTGTAAGTTCAGTGTTAAATTATCTTTATTTTAATTTCAGTACGGCTGGTATTCCAGTGGAGACCACGTTCGTACAAATCGTGTCGTAGGTGATGTTGACTCATACATCCAGTCAGGAAAATACTCCGTAGTGTCCAATATCGCTTACATCGAGTTCAAATGCTCGATATCGTGCAACGTTTCACGACCTGTCCCTACACTATCGGGAAACCACTTGGTGGAGATAAAGTATTGTAACTTAGTATTTGAAGTATGGGCCAATGGAAGTCTTGCCGATCGTGTCAACTGCACTGCGCCAAAGGGAGGAGACATCTACAGGCATGAAAGATCTAGAGATGGACGAATCATGATTCACAACTATCCCCTCAAAAATGGCCCTTATCAATTCAGGTATGGGGAAATTAACGAGAGCAGTTTTTTCATGTTTAAACTAATCGGATTCCGGATATGATGTTAATCAAGGATGCTTATGTCTTTCTGCTGCTTATGCATATGCGTATGGGGAGGGGTGGGGCGAGGGGAGGACGTTACGCGGGCTATAATCACTCACTGACAAAGGAACAAAAAACGTTTGTAACTAAAGTTAACTTGTATCGGTTTGTCTTCGTAGATGGGTCTTCAACCAAGCAAACTCAGATTCTGCTGCCTTTGAAGCCAAAGTCTTTAACATCAGTATCGTTGGCGTTGACGGGGGTTCGGCGAGTAATTGCACACCATGTAACCCGGGATATTATAGCGTTTCTAAAAATACGGACTGTGGAATTTGCCCTAAGGGATCGTACAGTCCAAAGGGTTCTGATAGATGTGTACTATGTAAAGAAGGATTTTTTGCTGACGCTGTAAGTATATCAAATACTTCTGTAGTCTTAACTTGTCTCTGGGACGTTCTCGGCGATGTAGATCAATCAGTTTGCAGTTATCCTTAACCTAACTGCAGTCTTAACTTAGATTGTGCGATCCTTTTGGATTACCCCGTTCCTTGTTCTAAAGCATACAAGTGTGTATGTTGTAGCTTGTCATTCAACTACTTTGCTTTTAAGTCGGCTACAACCGAAGGGAATTCTAAAGTGCTCTCGACTTTGATTGACTCAAACAATAATCGAGGAGATTGGGCACTACGGTCAAATTAGAGTATAATTAAGACTCATTTAACAATGGGTACCAATATCCATTGGTAAGGGTGTAGACTACAGTTCAATTATCTAATGTGACTCAGCCATTATATCTGATATTAAGCTAACAAATTATCAATGGATGTCATCGTTTTAGCCTGGAAGTGGAGAATGCCTTCCTTGTGGCCCCAACACCAAAAGTCTAATCTCCCACGATGGTTGCACCAACAACAACTGCAAATTTTCTCCGCAGTCAGGACTCGAGTACGATTTTTCGCAACTGTCGCGTGAGAATGGCCACATGTTTCAAGTACTTAATTACCAAACAGGACGCTTTTCTGGACCAAATTTTGCAAGGCACAAGTCTAAAAGAGAGTCACCTCCTTATAACGCAGAAATCTGGATTAATCTCTGTACTGTAAAACACCAGAACACGTCATGTACGGCTAGGACTTCAGACTTTGGTCCACTGGAGATTCTTCCTGTTATGGCCTGCCGTTCAGGGTGGTGGAGCCGTCGAGACACGAGTATTGGGCGTGTGATGGGATACCAGCCAAAGGAAGACGTTCGCAGTGGTGTTATGGTGCAACTTCTCCATGGAGATATCTGCTCAGGAAGTAAGTGCAGCAGTTTGTACTTGTTCTTTTTTCTATCTACTTACACACTTCATGGTTGGGTACATATAAGTACTTTCATGCTTCAGTGATAATCCGATAGTGAGTTCAAATAAGTTATATATGTATGTATGCATTTGAGGCACCCAAAACCTTGTACCGACTAGTCTCTATGGATGCTAATTCGACCCCCCATTTTTGTCATCTTAATTTGCAATCGATTTTTTGATTTGATTTGATTTAAGGGTCTTAGACATCTCCTACCTAGACCTTGCTTTCCTCTAAAAGTAACGCAGCCTGTGGGTACAAGATTGAAAATCGTGCAAAACAACTGCGCATGCGCACTTCATATACTAATGGCTAGAAATTTCCTTGCCTTGGACTCCTTGAGAGGATACGTTTTCTGGGTTTCTTGTGGTAACAAGGGAAGAGGAGAACTGGGGAGACTCTTCTTCTCACTGGAAGTCTTCAGGCCTGAAGAGGCTCGTTTTCTAGTGAAAGTGCGCTAAAGTCTCGTTTCGTTCAGCTTGTGTCGATTAAAATGTTGAAAGTTTTCGCATTTACCAGTGTTTTCAATATTACACGCACTAGCAAATTCAACTAATGGCCAACCAAACATGACTTCTTTTTTATTTTCATTAGAGATGAGATACAACACTAAGATTGACCTGGTTTGTGATGTGAATGCTGGTATTGGTTACCCAGGACCCGTGAACAACTACACCAATTTCTACAGACCCCCCTGTACTTATCAATTCAAATGGAGATCTCTGTACGCATGTCCAAAGTGTCGAAAGGAAGACTTTGAGAAGGTTACCCACCCATGTGTAAATGGCACTGCCAAAGTGACAATCATACGCAGGGTACCCTGTTGGGGCTCAGTGGACGGCATGGACGTTAGCGTGAATTATGTCAAGTGTTTTAAAACTGCAGTAACTACCACACCGACAGTGAGTTCCACGACGACTGCTCGGGTAATGACGGAGTCTTCCAAGGGAGCAAGTGTTAGCGATTCCAAGTGTTCTACTACCAATAAAGTATTGGTAGGGGTTCTAGTGGTCATCATAGTTGTCTTGATAATCCTCGCCAGCTATTTCTTTTACAAGCTTCGTGCTCTCAAGTACAAGTATTACGGATCGTTTGCAAGAAACAAGCCAATGAGTAAACTTGAAGAAGAGGAAGAAGATCTCGGGCGGGCAGAAGAAGATGAATACAAAGATACTTACAACATGTTACATACTTAGTATTACGCATTTGTAACATATCCTTACATGTTAGCCCTTTGGAGTGGGGTGGGGGTGGGGTTATTTAGAGAGCCAAAAGCAACAGAAGGGGAAGGGGCAACGCCAAGACGCACTCTTTAATTCTGATTCTGATTTTTTTTATAGTAAAAAAAAAAAGGTTAGTGCAGGACCCAATTGTTTGAAATATCGATTAACACTAAATCAGGATTAAATCTGATTAAAACCTGAAACCATTGGTTAATCTAGGATTAGAGTAACTGTCCTTCTATATATAATAACCACGTCCCGAAGTCAGAGACATATAACACTTCGATAATCCTGCATCGTTAGGGGTGAGTTAAAGTTTAAATCGATATTGTGTTCCTGCTTTTGCTTCACGTCTATATCATTTAATTTCATTTCAAGCTTTTTCATAATATAGCCTTAAGCCTTTTTTTGGGGGGGGGAAGAGCACGGGGGGAGGGGGGGTTGGTCCGATTTTTGAGCATTGTTTATGACCTAATCCACCATTAATGGGTTTCTCTAGTTTTTAACCATCAATCAAGTGATGATACGGACAGAGTAGCTGTCCTATTGGTTCCTATTTTGTGTTAACTAGCTAGGCACTGAGGAGGTTTCAAAAGAATTTCTCTTTGTTCGTAGTTGCAAAATACTTTGTTACGGTAGTGACCACATAGAAGGAACTAAGGCAAATTGGATTATCTAAACACATTTCATCATAAACACTTACTGGGAAAGCCATCCGTTCCAAAGAGTTTACTGTGCAAAGGCAATCAAACAATATGTTCAGAGGGGAGAAGCGTATCTTGTTCGTAAACAAGATAGCTGTGCTTTGGACAAACTGGTTTTCCAGCAAGGTCAAGTGAATGTTTTACGTGGATTTCACTATACACTGTAATTAAAGTGATCAAACTTAATTGAAAGTGTTTGTACAACTTGTATTTTTATTGTTCCCGGACTACTAGTGAAACAATAAGGTTTTATACTATCACAATACTGAAAGGCCTAACATTACTTAGTGAATTTAATTTCAATTGCATGGCAGATTTTCGCTACATGTAAGGGAATCCGGAATCCACCAAAAATTTGATTTTGGAATCCGGAATTTAACACTTGGAATCCGGAATACAGCCCTTGGAATCCGGAATCTGATCATTCAAATCCATAAGACAGCTCTAGGAATCCAGAATCTTGCATCATTACAGATTAATTCCCTTCCATGAGGCGTTCGTATCCTAAAGCCTGTCTGTAAGGTACAGTACAATCCCCATATTTTCCGTCTACTCATGTGCAAACGTCAAATCAAAGATTCCCCTGGTTATTTTACGCACGTCATTTTTTAGACTCGTGTCTGTAAAGAGGAAGCTAAAGCGCGCAGTCAAAGTTTCCCGAAACGTTTTACCGCGCGCGCTAAAAGGCACAGCGAGCATCGAATTTTTGGCACGCGTGGCTGTCTGCTTTGTTTTTGCCTTTGTAATTTTCTATATGTATGGAGCTCCGCTATTTGTCATAGGAAATTGGCTTTCGTAATAATGGAAATCATGTCCAAAACGCAGTCCAAATTGTGACGTACGGCCAAATCACGCTGATATCAGTTTTCTATGAATAGCAAAACAGGCATTACGCGCGGGTTCATGATATGATATGATTATGATAATAAAGTCTTTAATTGAAATGATAAAATACATATAACTTACAACTGATGATGAGAAAAAACTAATTAAAACTGAGCCTAAACTAATCTAAAACTATTATATAGTAGCATGTCGAGATTTCAACATCTTACAATGTAATTAGTTTCTATAGCTCGCTAAATGTCACTGATAGGACTAAGACCGAGAATGTGACGTCACCTATTAAAAATATAGCAATAAATCACACATGTGACGTCATAAAGGCATTGTTACGTCATAACTTCATTAACGTTCATTAGTTGAATGTCTCCTTAGAATTCTGAGGACCAACTATATCATCATGCTATCATGAAAGGTTTTGTCATTGGTGGCATCGCACTCAGAGGAGTCGCAGCATCATATCATCGATCATTATAATCATCATCATCATCATCATCATCATTATTGGGAGTATATTACAAGGAGGGAGTGCAATCACCAATCGCCATTCGCCGTTCGTCCCGTCAACCTTTTTTGAAATAGCTATATATCGCTGGTATCTCTTAGGGGTTAAAAATCGTCCAGCAATGCCCTTCTTAAAAATATTTCCGGTGTCTTTAGGCCGGTGTTTTTGGAAAATTCCCGACGAGCATAGAATTTGGCGCGAAAATGACGTCTTTTTACACCACCTTCACGCATGCTCAACTTAAAACATCATGAGAACCGGAAGAGGCAATCTCGTCTCCAGATCCCTATTCCCTCTTATGCATGCGAGCATGCGCAGTAAGAAAAATCTGCTCTGGGGACGAGATTGCGGAAGAGGTTTCTCCGTGCCGAGGATTACGTCACTTCCGGCGATTTGGCCGTACCATTTTTAGCGACAGAGACTAAAAATTTACACTTAAAAAGGAACATTACTAAAGCTCATAATCAAATCTGTTGTCTTTAATAAGGCAGAAAAAAAATCATTCCTTTTAAATTCTGTATTAAAATATCAACCATCTAAAATACTATACAGTGAAATGTATTTGTTTAAATCTTCATTTTTTGCCTTTGTAGTATTAATTGGCTTTCAAGATGTCCACTTTAATATTTTGGCTAGAGAATGCCAGTTTTAAATGCTTATTAAAATTATATATAAGTGATATTCTATCAAGATCTATTAGTATTTATTAGTAATTTATTATAAGCTCAAAATAACAGCAAATAGCCTTTTTACTTTGAACCAAAAATTTAGACAAACAAATTTTGCTGCGGCTTCCTTTGTGGTTCTGGAGCGTTTAGCAAATGGTCGGTGCGTAAATGTATATGAATTTCCAGGTATTATGAAAAATTGATCCACTATGAAATTCTATTTCAAAACTGATCATTCACTTTCAACAGCATTTCAAATGGTCAATCGACTTTTGTTGTATCTTTTAGCTCTGTCGGGCCTGCTTAACAATGGTCAGCGGTGCATCACTTTATATCTTTTCTGGTATTATGATGATATAAAATATGAGATAAGATAAACTGCATCCATTGACAGCCGTTTCCATGGACAGTTCCGACTAGCCAATAGCCTAGCCAGTAGACTCAGTAAAGGATAAAATGGAAGCCAGCGAGTACAAGTCTGGAATCTGTGTATGATAATAACTACAGATGATGAAGAGTAATATTTGCGAGAAGAAATCGTGTTTTTAAGACAATTTCTGGTAAAGAATTGATATACCGTTTTATTCCAAAATTTACTTTTAGCCTTTTCAATGTAATCAACAAAGGCATTCCACTCTTGGCAACACAGTATACCAAGAAACACATCTCTGTTTTTATAACTGTAATTAGCCATGTTTAAAATTAATAAATCCTCCTTTTCCTTTTAAGATGAAGCCCTTTGAAGTTAGCGGCATTAGAGCCTCGTGTCGTGTCCCTAACAGGTCTTTTTTAGAAACATGGTATTTAAGTAATCGCTATTTGGAACACCTCTCCTTTTCTTTCCTGTAACAGCGTCGCTATTTTGCTTTGTTCTATTGACAAGCTTTATTACAATACAGACTAGTTTAGGGTTGTTCTGTAAAAGGATCGTGAGTTACAATTGTTTGGAAATACTGAGGGCGTGTTTTGGCGCAAAGATTAATCGTTCATAACAATTGACTTAATAAATGACTTGTTTTCGGTTAGAAACTTAATAATGCACTGACTGTATAATGTACGTCCGACCAAGACGGGTAATAACGTTCTAAACGTCAGTCAAATGAAACTTTCAATAGTTAATACAAGGTATACAAGGTGTTCGATCTTGCCAATAATACACCCACGCTATTCATACAAACGTCCTCTTTGTAATATTCTTAATGTTAAAATCATTTATGTAACGCCTGTAGCAAAGTAGTAGCGTTTGTAACTTCTCAAAGTTTACTAATTGAAACCCCAAAATATAAACCCTAAAAAATTCTGTCTATAACAATGTTCTCTTTCCAAATCATTTGGACTATTTTTCATATACTACAAATAGGCCCAGACTGGTTCATAACAAAGCTTTAAAGGTCCAAGCTACACATTCATCCCTAGTGATTTAACAACCCCGTCAAACCTGACACTATTACAAAAAACAAGCTACAATGCTTTAGTATACCCTTGAAAAAGGATATTTGTTTGTCAGCCACTAGCTCCTTCTTGTCCAGTATTGAGAGCAGCCATTAGAAATAGCCTAATAATCCAATCGAGTTATCCCTACAGTAAAAACAATCTAATTTTGTTATGGAAAACCCACCAGCTCAAACAATATCAATTATTTAAAGCTTCCTAGGACAAGATGCAACCAGCTACTTCGCCGTAATTCATAAGTTGGAGTACGAAACAGGTTGTATCCGTTATGAAAATACAGCTGATTATACAGCTATCATCTTGTCTCGTGCAACCTGTCAACACAAGTAAAATAACGGTTTTTGTGAACTTTTCAAAAACATTTGTTGCTCAATTACTTCTGTTCTCTCATTTACAGATGAAACAAGGCACCTCGATTCAATTTAGAAGTTAGTTACCCTAGTCACTCAGTACACATCTACACTATTCTATAAGTGAAGATCCTTTTTGTTTCGCAAATCGCATTAAAAACAAATCTTTCTTCATGCTTTGTTGGCGGCCATTTTATTTTCCTTGCATGCTTTGAAATGCATTGAAATAACTTCTGTTGGAAGCGAGCCTTTGTACCAAAGCACGAGTCGAACTTTGTATAGTTTTATTCTTATATAAATTGGTGAAGATTCATTAGGAATAACTAGAGGTTATATATAAACGTTTAGCTGTTGTTCTCATTGTACAAAAACCTTCTTGATTAAGTCTTTGGTAATAAAGAATACCAATTCGAAAGAGTATAAAATAATTCTTATGGAATGCTTTTTATTTTACTTTCCTAAGAACAACGCTGCCCAGCAAAGTCCTTTAGTTAGTCTAACTGCCTTGGGGAATATATAGATGCACAATGAAATGCTAATCATGTTAGTTATCAGTCTGGTTTGGAGATTTCTTGACTACCACCTTGCCCCATTTGTAGCAGGACAAGTTGTTAAATCTGTTTGGCAGGAAATGATTTTTCACATCGCATTTCCATTTGCTAAGCTTTCCTTAGTAATACCAGGGAATTGGTGAATCTAGTCAAGGGGTTCAAAGCAAGCTTTGTTGCTGGCCATTTTGTCGACATTCTTGCAAATGAAATGAACACAGAACACGTAGCATGTTGCCATACCTTTTAGGTTGCATTTTGATAAAACGTCAACAGAATGATATTTTTGACAATAAAATAACAAGGAAATGGTCCTGAAACAAATAAGACATCTCTTATTTAACTTTTGTGATAAAACAATCTCATCATATGAAAGAAACATCCACGAGTAATTTCTGGTGAATTACTGTTCATTCAATTGTTACAATCAGCTGAAAATAACATTCCCAACTCGATGTAAGATGCTACATTCTAACAGCATGATTGAGTGCTACTCGACAGCGATTTGGAAGCAGTATTTATTGAGGCCATTAACCACAATAATTTTAGTTTATTTTCTCTATTAAAACGCTATGGAAAGTGGGACATTGTTCGTTAAATATTGAAATACAAATCAACAAACCATAAAACTTAGATAATTGGAGATCTGAAATGGAGATCTTAAACCAAGTAAAATGCGAATGATGATCACCGTCAAAGGAATAATTAGTCAGAGTTGAACGATCACAGTTTATTTTGGTAAACTTTAAGGTTTTTAGCATTCTGTATCAAGCAGAAAAATGCCTTTTAGTCATTGTCCATTTCAGTTTATTCAATATATTTTTACTTTGATGAGTTTGAGATCGAAGAAATCCAGAACGTTCACTCTCTTTTTTTGCTAATGAGTTACCGCATGGGAAACTGACTAGTTTAACAGGTCAGGTTGACCTCTTCAGTTCTTTTGTCCATCATGTCCCAGTTCGTGATCCTCGACAATGCTGTCCCTTACGTTGTTTTCTTATCTAAATCTGATAAAATCAATCTTAACACTGGCGTAGTTCTAGACGTGCAGGACGGCTATCTGCTATAGTAGATTTATATCTCAAATACAAAAGAGACATAACAGCTTGTTTCCCAGTTGAGCTGTTCACATACAAAGAAGACAAATGAACAATCAATGTAAAAGAACATTTTGCGAAAAAAGAAATACAGGCTATTAAAAACTAATTGAAAATGAAAACGATAACAAAAATCTTAGACCTGATCTTCATCAGAAAATAAAAAGATTGTAAACAAGGAATTACATCTCTAGTATTTCATTTGCGCCCAAAATCAAATATGTACATTCAGGATTGCGCGTTCTATATTTCAGGCAAGAGAAAGCAAGATCAAAATAACATACACTTCGACTTCAAGTTCAAACCAAGCGAAGAACTACAGAGTGACGATTTTAAACATTTCACCCCATTTCCTTTTAAACTAAAATTCGTGGACGTACAACTTAAATGACTACTGAACTCACCCATACACTCGTTGGGTACGCGCTTAATTTTTAAATCTCAAAACTGTAAATAAAACCGTATGATCAAGACGTTTCATATTGCTCATATCCTTTCATGGAAACCACTTTTAACTGAGTTTTCTATTAAAGACAGAACTTATCTGTTTCTTTCGTTCTACAATTATAGAACCTTTGATGTCGAGTCTTTGTAGTGCTCTGTTCGCTTTCAGTGTTATCCAGTTTATATCAAGCAATGCAAAGAAAGACGTAGTTATGATGGCCGTGTGACTTTCATTACTACGCTAGACTGACTATCGCCGCAACACAAAATCGTCCAGCTAAGACTTTTGTCATGGTATAGATAACAGGTATGTTGTGGACCGTCTTGGAGTCACACAAATACTCGAAAAACTACATGCATCATGTAGGAATGACTGACGCACTGATGGTAGAAGTTATCACTGAGTTACTGCTATAGCTTGGAACAGTTCTGCAAAGAGATAAATATCCATTGATTGCAAGACGAACAAGAGTTTTTTTCTGTGTAGTTTGATACATTAGTAGAAAGTTCTTCCTCTTTAAATTTAACAGTTTTTAAAATTCCTTAAAAAGTCAGGCGCTTCGTACAAATAGAGTGTGAAAAGACAGATATTAGAATTTCTTTTTTTTATTATTTAGCTATTTCTACATTCTGGACTTTACAGCAAAGCCCCGGCGGCTATGTGGAAGTTACAGAAAGCAGTCAATTCAGCACTGTCACTTTGCTCAAACTTGTACTATATCGTTGGCATATATATGCGTGCAAAATTAAAGTAAGTTACTTATCAAAAACTATGCCAAACATTATGACCATGCAGTACAGTTTGTATAAATAGCGGTGCCACGTTTATCACAATGAACGAAATCTTTCGCGTCATTCCAAAATATCTTATCCCACTATGCCTCCAATCTATTAGACCCTCCATACAGAAACGCCAAGAACTCAAAATTCAGAAGAGGGCGCTGATAATCCGTTATACTATTTCAAATATTGGGCCCCTCCTTCCAAGCCGTTCGAACTCAACTTAAGTTCATTACTTGCTTATCTTTTTACATTTCCGCCGGGTAGTTCAATTATAACAGTAAAAAGGGCATGGCGTCTTTGTGTTCTCCTTTTCGGCAAAGTCAGAGCTAGTGTGAATACTTGACACATAAGAGCGAAAGGAACCAGTCTGTTCGTATTAATAAAAACTCTTTCATATCCAGAATTTGCATCTTTTGAAAATACCGTCCTTTTGAAGTTCAATCGTTTGTGATTCAACCGTTCTCAGGGTTCCAAACCAAATTCTAGATGTCTGAAGAATCTAGAGCATTGATGCCTTAGTATAATATTAGCATTTTTAATAACACAAATGATTAGATAGTAACGCTGTGAGCACATCGGTTTACTCAAGAAACCTTTCAAACTTTTCTACTGCTAGAACTTTTCTATTGACAAAACATTAGCGAACTTCCTACTCAATAAAACTAGATGTATTGCCAATTTTCAAGAGCCACTTATGAAGCAGAACTACCAAAACGCCGAACTTTCAAAGTTTTTATTTACTTAGGTCGCTTTACCTGATGCTTGAAGAAATGCTAACTTTGGCACTCTACCGCAAGCCTTCAGCGTGGACTGGAATCAATTTGAAAGTTAATGCATAGAAATCTTTATTTACAACAGCAATGAGAATCGAGGAAAACTTGCCTAGACGTGATAGACATTTCCTAGCTGTCGCGCGTTGCTTTGTCTTAGGACATGCAGCAATTTGCTGTTAATGTACTTATTTGAAATACCAAAATAACGCAGGCAAACAGTATTTATTGATTTGCACGTTGTTGGCACTTCTTGTCGAATACTTTAAACTTTTAGTCTCTTAAGCATTTCTTTTATTTTAACATAGCACTGAAAATTTCTTCAATCCTCCTTGCAGTCCAAAACGCCTTCAGATTTCATTACACTTGTCATCTATCGGCCTATGATTAAATTTTGATGAAAGTTCCGATGTGGTGAGTTAGCAGGATGTGATCATAAAGTGAAAACACCATCCTAAATTAAACTTGTGTAAACAAGTGGCCAAACATTCCAGTAACTCATATTTGTACAATAACGCAGTGTAGGAATGGCTGCAATCTTCTTGAGCAGTTTGGAAGTCAGAAAATACCAGTCTTGAACGTTCCTTTTAGTGAGTTTTTGTTTTAGAAATCTCTTGTTGAAGAGGGAAACTCTGCGGCCTTGTGCTAATCATAATAAAAGGCGCGTTTGGTAATTAAAATTTGAAAAAATCGACAAAATTACATTGCTGGTCTGACAAGGTTATTCATAGAATTATTATCATATTTTTCGATGATTTTTCTATTTCATTTAATCAAACTCTTTAAAATACTCCGTAAAATAGCAAAAAATTGTAGAAGAAAGACGAATTCAGAAGCTGATCGACTTCAAACACATAGTGAAGTTCCTTTTTTCTAAGTGGAACTCGAAGACATTCGCACATCAACAAAGTTTGTGTTGTCAAATTAGACGTCGATTCTTGATTATTATCGAACGTAATATGTGTTTGTTTTGTGCTAGTTTGGTAATAAATAAGTATTAACCCAGTTATTTCAAATGTATACAGGACAATAAACATGATTTCATACAGAAGTCTTGGTTTTTTTCAAGTATGCCGACAGTCTATCTTAATTTCTCCTCAGTTCACGAACTTGACTACTAGAAAACTTACATAATCAGTAGATCATTTTATATATTTCAACTTTGTACGCTTGTTTGTTTTGGTATTTTCACTAAAACGAAAGTTTATTTTGTCGAGAAAGTAAACTTTACAACACCGTCAAAACCCTCAACTACGTGGTAGTCAGATCTGACAAACTGGCAAGCTTTACTTTCCACGATACTCATACAAGTTTATCTTGCGAAAAATCGCTGTGATCGTGTATTCAAAGAAAAAAGAGGAATAATTTTAGAATAAAATGGCAAAAATTTAATATGAAATTTAAAAGATGTTATCTTAATTTAGTAAATGGATATTGCAGGAATAAATATTTCTGGAATTCATGAATTTTATTCTCTGTGTTAAAAGAGTAGAGTACGATTAAAATTATTGTCACAAAGATTTCTTATTGCTCGTAATTTCTCTAAAGTGCTTCGAACAACAAAAATCTTGTTATTTCAATCCTCGTTGCTTTTATTTAGACAATCAATTAAGTGGTCTCGAGGCGTTCCAGTTTTTTGGTGGTCTGTACCTGGAGTTTTTAGGGGACTATGATAATTGTAATAAATGACCTATTGTGCCGGCCCCTTTGAGGCGGCATGTTAGTGTAAGCTTTTGAATAGTGCAATCTCTGTGGGGACACCGCTCATCTAGGATCAATAACACGCTAAATCTCTCTTTTGTCCAGCAGCTAACACACAAACGTATTGTGTTGAAATTATCATCAACAAAACTATCGAGATTGAAATAAGTGGCTTATTGTCCACAGTGACTGAAAGCTTGCGGCGTCCGTTGAGATGCCGCTGATGGAGGAGTCGGCGAAAGGATTGTCAAGCTATGGCGGTATACTTTGCTTCACAGTTTTGTCCAGGAAGATACTGAAGCGACGGTAGTACCACACGAGTGGCCTCGCTACTTACAGCAGCGTCCTAGACAGACGTACCCTCACAAACAAACGAAAATTAGAATTTTCCTGTCACATATCTTACCGGGTCAAAGAAACCAAACTTTCGCATAACATCTAATCTTGACACAGGTCATTTTACAAATTGACACTATTGGTGTGGCTTTCGGTCACACTAAGGAAACCTCTCGCTTCGTTAGTAGGATGTCCTTCTGACTGACACGTATATACTAAAACAGCGTTAGAATGTTGGTTAGAATAATATAGTACTTCAGAGATTCTCATTAATTAAGATTATCGGTGAGAGCGATGATGAGTTTTCAAGACAATAACGCAAAGCTTCCGCTTTCTGAGTTTCTAGCGGAGAAAGTTTCTTTCTGGTAGACGAGTAATTGCGAACGTTAGTCTGTCATCTTCTAGCTTACCAGTTAAACGGTTTGACCTCTAAGGTTAAGCATATCGGTAAAACTGTGTCACTTTTGTCATCTTATTATTTCTCACCCTACGGGAAATGTTTAACTTTCTGAGAGGTTCAATCATCATTGATGTTCGCTGTGTAAAGAGGACAGATCTGTCGGCGCGTTTGATTGGCTCTTCACTGTTTACACAAGTCAAACTTATCTCGCTACTGTTTATTGCTATATTTCTTTACCTGCGTTGCGCGATTAAATTCGGCGAGTAACGAGCTCTGATTGGCTGCTCACTTGGGATTTAAATATCTATAGTTAATTACTTTTTTGACATGTGGGAATAAGGTGTGACTTTTATTCATTGACGGCTAATTAGAGAGTTCGGTGAATCGTGGGACGGTATAATTTCATTTTGTCGGGTCATCTGGCTCAGTAATAGTTTATTAGTAGCCCAAGGAATATAAACAGCACTTAGAGTAAGGAGCAAAAGCACACGAAGCACTTGTCATGCATTCAGACGAGAAGAAACCTTCAGCGTTCAGCGTGAACCACATCCTACAAGCTGCCGAAAACTCAATGGCAGATAACAAAGACAAGACAGGGAACCGATCATGCAAGCAGAAATACCATAGCCGATGATAGCCAAGTGAAAATAGTCTTGGAAGACGGTGATCTTTGGCGACGATTTAAGTCGTTGACCAACGAGATGATTGTAACTAAGAATGGAAGGTACAGTATCTTTAAGAGCCTTGACAATTCATAGACTTTTTAACCAGTGAACTTGATATAATGCTAGTTTGTTTTGACCATTATCTATGACAATTTCTTCTCAGGCGTATGTTCCCGGTGCTCAAAGTCAATGTGACAGGCCTAGAACCAAAGGCTATGTACTCCTTTCTCTTGGATTTTGTCTGTGTTGGCGGCAATCGCTGGAAGTACGTGAATGGGGAATGGGTCTCTGGAGGAAAGCCTGAGCCTCCAGCACCAAGCTGCGTCTATATTCATCCAGATTCTCCTAACTTTGGAGCCCATTGGATGAAACAGAGCATTGGATTTTCAAAAGTCAAACTAACTAACAAGCAAAATAGCACTGGACAGGTAGGACAATGATTCGCCTACGTTGTAACTCAAATAATGGCGCCTGAACGTTCAATTTCTTTGTAGAAACAGAGCTTGGCCTTGGTAGTTTATTTTGGTATGTTTTCTTTGAAATCTCGGAAGCGACGACTTTGTTTTAATAGTTGAAAAGCGATAATCTGATAAGATCTGGACAGGACGGGACTTCACCACTTCATCAAGATAAAAGTTTTACAAAAATATCTACAACCTTCTAGAATATATCCCAAGCAAAGCCTTTAGCTTTAATAGGATTTTTGAAAAATAATTTTGGTAATACTCATAGCCTTTAATAATGCTTTAAGGGAATTATTACTTCATCTTGTTGTATACTAAGGCTCCCTCAAAGACAACCCACTTGAAAAGAAGTTTTATTGCTTAAAAAGATTAATTACTTGTCTAGACGCCGTGTTCTCCTAACGAATATTCTGTTCTTATTCCAGCAAATAATGTTGAACTCTCTGCACAAGTACGAACCGCGTATTCACATCATAAAAGTCGGAGCGTCGGACAATAACAGAACGATCGTGTCGCATTCGTTTGCAGAGACACAGTTTATCGCTGTTACTGCTTATCAAAATGAAGAGGTACTTTGCTTACGTTTGAATATTGTGTGAAAATGCACTTGAAAACGTGGTTACTTGGGTGAAAAAGAATAGCAATACGACTAATCAGATTACTCATTTTGTTTTCTCAGATTACAAGCTTAAAAATCAAATACAATCCCTTTGCAAAGGCCTTCCTGGACGCTAAAGAGAGGTAAGACACGAAACCAGGCAGTAACAGAAAATGCCTTTCTTTACCAAGAAATTCAACTCAAAAATTATCTCTAAAGTTTCTTTTTATTTAATCTTCAGACAAGAACAGAAAGAAGCATTCGAACAGGCGGAGACGCATTCAGCGTACTCGCAGTGTAAGTATATGTATATTTTTTGCTAGTTTACCAACTGTTTTATTGTTTTTTGAGGTGAATTGCTTTCGTAAGTACATAGCATAGTTTACTTTTCTTAGGATTTTTCAACAAAAAGATCTCAAATTTCATTGCGTCTGTTCTCATTAATATCATCATTTATAAAATCGTAATCAGCTTTTTCAAAAGAACAGTCGGTAGTACGTTCTTAGTGTCTAAATTACCAGTTCAACGAGTCTTTTTATCACTAAAAATAAGTTAGTTCCACATTTTTCGGAACACTGACCAGTAAATTTTCGTTGGTCTTAAAATCGACTTTGCGATCTACGGTTGGAAAACTTTCCGAAGGTTTAGATTTTTAGTTGGATTCAATTAAATAAGATATTTTCACTTAAGGAATAAAGGACTTTGATTAGATTCCTCTCATAACGAAGGAGTTTTTATTAAGGATAATAATAATTAAACTTTTTGTCAGAATATTAGAAACACGGCGGTTTCCTTTGTGGCTTTAATCATATTCTTATTTGTTCAACAATTTTGCTTCAAAATCTAAAGTATCTCATTTTACTTTGTGTGTGTGTGCAGATGGTTGGTTTTGCTCTGGTCCACCTCCTGTACACTCCCATCATCACCACCCGTCATCGTATCCACACATTTCACCTTCACCTTACCGGGGCATCAGTCAGATAGGAATTCGAAGTCACCGCCCGACACCATATCCTAATCCATACTACAAGCGAACAGACCTTACACCGACTGGTAAGATTATTTATTTTATCCTGCCCGTTCTTCATAGCACTTGTGCTTAAAATGTCCTTTCTCCATTGGCTTGACAGACTATTGACAGGTATTTGTCGGGTTTTAATTTTTCTACCAAGACCGTCTCTTCTTAGTGGGAAATATATTTTTAGCGCAAATCAACAAATGAAAATGAAAGTTTTCACTTTCATATTGGGTGTTGTCTTTGATAAAATGGGCACATTTTCTAATTTTCCATTTGAAAATTCCACACATACGCTGTATCCTGCCTTGACGCAAATTGTCAAGATGTTTTTGCCGTAAATACCCAAGTGACAAAGTCTACCATATTTTGCACCAAACGTAGCAACCAGCTCAAAGGAAATCTTACACTTAGAAATTAGATTGCTTGAGATAGATATTAAATGGTCCTTGATTAAAAATAGTAGTATGTTTTGATGATTTCTATCATTCTACGTTTTCAATACATTTTCCGAGAGTCCATATGTGAAAAAAATTGATTTTCGTTTTCAAGTTTTCAATTTATTTTTTATTCTCTTGCCAGTTTTAGTTTTTATTAGAACGTTTTCCGATATAACGAGTTGCAGTACGAGTTTGTCTTGACTCTGTAAGATAGCCCCTAATCGAAAAGATTTAAACAGCTGTCACAGAAAACCCTTAAATTTATTAGAACTGTAACTAAGGGTTGTAAAGTTTACTTTTTGAAATTTGTGGTCATTTTTGACAATTCAAAACCGGGCATTGATAAGTGAAAGTTATAAAAACCTCTTCAAAACGATCAAATAATAGTGTTATCCTATAAGACTCTTTGTTGAGGCGGTATTAAACTCCTGAACAAACGCATCCTAGTTCTTTTTATTCGATTTACAAACATGATCAAAAGCTTGTCCATAATGGCCTTTTGTGTTTTGCCTGCCATATCGTTCGTTCGTCTGATTTCTTGTGTAAATTTTGTGAAAAGCAATCTGTCTTGTAAAATGACTTATGTGAATGTCATTGTTATCGAGGCTCAATATTGACAAATTCGAATAAAAAGCTAATGCATAAAAACTAAGTAAAGAAACCAAGTGCATAAATGAACAAGACTTATGAGTATACAGCTGAGAACAGGTCTTTTTGCTTCAATTTTCTAGACTTTCACAAAATGGCTAAAACTGATAACTAAATATTAGGTAAAAAACAAGAAAAAAAACTGCATTCAAAGTCTTAAAAAGAAAAGGATTATAATATTTTCAAAACAAGGCTGTATATACATCTTCAGGTTCCCGACCTGTGTTAAGAGAAATGATGGTATATTGCAATGCTTCGTAGCGTTGTTTCGAAACCCCGCGAAATTTATATTTTTCCAGATTCCAAGCTAGTAATCCAATCTCCAAGCTCAAATCTGAGTATCTTTTTGTTCAAAACTATAGAAGGGTCAAAGGACGGCGCTCCCCATTAAAATCATTTGTCGGTTCACCTTTTGTAAAAGTCTTGGCCATGGTCTCCATGACAGCACTACGATCCTTGATAGAATTGTCAAACAAAACTCCTAATTTTTAACTAGTTTTACTATTCAAATAAACCTGCTTATTTGTGTTTCTCTTTTTCATGAATTTCAGGACTTGCTCAGCCATACTACACACAAGAATCCAATCAAATACTTTTTCCAGGGACCACGTCGATTGAAAGCTTGTCGATACCAAGCACTCATCACTCACCCTCGTCGCTTAGCAATAGCCATTACGTTAACAACCTTAGAGTGTCGCACCATGATTCAGAAAATCACAGACGAGATTCAGAAAAGTCGAAGCACCTTCAGAATGGCAGTTTGAGTCTGCATCCAGCTTGGAACACAATACCCCAGCCATAAACACTGAATAATGCTGAATTCAACAAAAGCACTTAAGTCTCCTACAATAAGGCTATCGAGAGATTTTCAGTGTAGAAGTCTCTCCAAGCCTCCACAGTTGAAAAATTATAAAATATGTATTTAACATTATCGACCGTATATCGTCGATAAGTATACAAATGATTTTTTTGGAAAAGTCGGACGTAACCTTTTTAAAGTAACGTTTAATTTGTCAAGAAAATTTGGTCCGTAATTTTTTACTTAAATGATTATTGTTATTGATTCCTGTTGATTATATCTTTATTATCGCTTTAAATCACATAGAAATTATTAGAAGAATATCATACCGTTTCAAAAACAGCGCCACACAAGGCATTTGGTCTATACAACTGTAAATAAGAATTGTATTATAAGTTAAAGTTATTTAAAGTGAGAAACAATCAGCAAATTCAACAGAAATTTGTAAAAAGAAAGACATTTGTTGTAAACAGTGGAGTTGGTTTTCACTGTCTTATTAAAAATTTGTGCTTGTCATCAAGAGATTTACTGACTGGAAAGATAATGAAATTCCAGGTTTTTCCTTTGAAAATTAATTAAAAAATTATGAAAACACTCTTTGTGTTTAGCGCTCTTGTAATCCTTCTACTGGCCCTTCGCGTTTTCAAGCTCTTATTAAAATCGTTTCACGCAGAAAACTTTTGTCATTTTTATAACTGAAACTAAAAAATTGCGTATAAAGAGAAAATTTGCTGTAAATCGCCAAAAATCTCAAGTCTGTCTTTCTTGTGAAATTTAATAGGCTAACACCTTTGTTTCAATAAAGAAGCCGAAGAATATTAAAAAAGCTGTTTATTTCTGCTGCATTTCTAACATCATTTTTAGTCATGGGTTTAGTGTAACTTGCGACGATTTTCGAGACGAGTTCATTGAGAAGTAAGCTTAAACTTACACATTCGGGCATGGAGGCTTGAAACTTGTCAAGATTACGTTTACTCAAAGATTTACACAGAGATTGATTGAAAATGACAAAAATAATCTTCCTAACAAGTATATAACAAAGGTCGGCCAAAACCTACTCAAAAGTAAACGCACCTAAGATTTACAGTCAGAGTTGAGCAAGATGAAATTAATCTCTACCGTGTTCTTAAGCTTTTAATTGTGTTTTTGTGGTTGTTGTGCTTTGAAGCATTCTAATAAGTCTGATTCCGAACCTTTGTATTATCGAGTAAGTGTCAATTCCGTCAACAAAAGATCGATGAAAAGTTTCATGCTTTTCAAAATCTCCAAGAAGATTAAACTTTTATCAACTTTGTGAAACTTTCTACCTCAGCCCCTATGGCTTCAAAAGTTGCTTCAACTTCTCTCTTTTGAATGTTTTTGCCTTTATACGTTTGCGTTTTTCAAGAGTCTTAAGTAGTAGCGTGCCGCTTAGTTTAATTAAACTGTGATTGAGGCTCGCGGCCCCTTTTGTGTACGTGAGAAGACAAAACACTACAATTTACTTGTGTTATGCTAATGCTTGGGTAATACGTCAACCTTTGTAGTTTCTTAGCTGGTTTATAAATAGGATTGAGTCGCTAAGCTAATAACATTAGTATCACTTTCGTACAAAAAATTTATATTATTAGAATCTACAATTCAATATTCAGTGTCTGGTTGAAAAATTTAGTCAAGATAGCGTGGAACTCCGCTGGCTCCAGCTGGGTGGATAGCGCTATCCATTGGATATAAATCTTTATCCAGTGAATAAATCTATTTGAAAAATGTCAAGCATTTTATTAACTGGATAAGGAGTTATGATCCACCCTATAGAAACAACCGACCAGTACAAAGGGTTTTAGTTACTAAGCTAAGGGCTTAGTGTCGAAGCCACTTGTCCACGTCCTATGTGTTAAAATTAACTGGTCGAAATAACGAGGTGGCCATATTATAGAGTTTTCTATTTACCAGGCCAAAATTAGGTGGTCGAAACAGTGGTGTGGTATTTTCAACGGGGTTCCACTATAGCATTCCAAAATGTAATGCTTCTGCCGAAAAAGCAAGGGCCATTGCATAGCTCCTGGGATACACGCAAAGCAATCCATTAGACACCAGGCCCCCACCGATTCGCGAGGCGCTTTCGTAACCAAAAAAAGAAATATTGCGTAGATAAAAATAGTTTGTTGGAAGAGTGTTTTGACCATTTCCACAAGTCAGT
Organism: Telmatactis stephensoni; assembly: GCA_029948255.1. Classification (NCBI taxonomy): domain Eukaryota; kingdom Metazoa; phylum Cnidaria; class Anthozoa; order Actiniaria; family Isophelliidae; genus Telmatactis; species Telmatactis stephensoni. The sequence continues at coordinate 196,994 of JALIZF010001709.1, read as the reverse complement.
ACCTCATATTACCGTTTCGAGTAAGCGCCCGGGGCGGTGATTTTCAAGGATTAAACCACTGCATGTGGCTAATGGAAAAGCCTTGTCTAGCCTGTGTACAGCCGTTAGGGGGGGATCGGAGGGAAACGGCTGTACACAGTCTAAGCCTTGTCTAGACATTTCATGAACAATCTTGTAGACTGTTTTTACCGTAATGATTCGAATAAACACTCGAGGTGCTTATTTAACTTTCAAGTCGGTAGAGAAGGGCGCTTTTAAAATGCAAGAGGGTGCTCATTTCATTGTCAGAAAATACCACCGCCTTCCAAGAGATGGATCAAAGATTAATTGCAAGGTAAAACAGAGACACATATACCAGAACGTTAATAAGTATATATCCTTGATTTTGCAGCAAAGTGTATTCACGTCCTTTTTATACACGTACTGTCACATCAGGCTCCTGACGGGGGCGCTTATAGACGCAGTTGAGAGGGAGCGCTTATTTGAATCATTACGGTAGTTTTAATTGTCTCATCAGTTACACGTTTTCCTCTCAAACCTGTTTTCAAATTTGCGCATTTTCGTATTCCGCCATTTCTTTCACAATTAACTCAGTCTTGAGTTTCACGATTATTTCTGTATTTTAAAGGATATCGAAAATAAAACTTCATCAATTACATGCTCAAAGATCTAATTAGACCCTATAAAATGACCTATCAAAGAAAACTATCAAATATTCTATTCATTTTATATTTTATTCAAACACGTATGCAGCCTGCGTCACATCTGGACTTTTCTCTCGTTATAAGTCCGTCGGACTATAAACGAGAGAAGTCTGGATACCTACATACACGCATACATACATATACTTTATTATCACCTTGGATTTTTTTCTTTTTTAGCTCACAGGTGCTGGCTAGTATCTCCGAGAAAAAAAATGTTGCCAAATATATGAAGATAAAAATTGATGAAGGAAAGTTGTTTGCAACGCAGTCTAAAGTATGCAAACTGGAAATGTGCTATTTTTCAGCACTTCAAGAGTTACCATGCTGAAATTTCTCTCATAAATAACAGTGGACAAATCATGTAAGAAATCCTAAGAAAGAAATCCTAAGAATTTGGGTATTTCATCGCCCATGGTAAAAAGCATTCTACTTCGAAACAGGAGCACAAACGTTTGAGATTCCCTGGCCTGTATTTAGAAGAACTTGGTACGTTTTATATCGTGAAGGGGGAGTTTCCAGGAGGATTGTCACCATAAACGTTAATTTGCCTAAAATAACATCTTAAATGGTTGTGCTTTTCTTTCTTGTACTTTTGAACTCTTTAATTATTTAAAGTGACATCTGTTTACCGCATGAGAAAAGGGTCAATATTTCTTTTAGAATTGATGCTAAAGCATTAGACCAGTGCCAACTGGTATGCCAGCTGACTCATGTTGACTTTTCTTTTTCACTAACTAGCCTTGTTAAGGGCCCAACACCTCCTAAAACAATGTATAATGAGATGTCAACTCTCTTATGTTCTGCGACCTTTCGTTTTCCCACATTAGCCGAATGTCTTGGTTTTAGACCGATATATTAATCGGATCTTATGGAAATATGTTTTTTTTTGAATAAATTGAATATCCAAAAAACTAAGGTTTGAAACAAAGTTTCTTTGTTTAAAGATTTCATCCAGTTATATAAGCGTTCAAAACAATAGCCAGAAAATGTCTTCAATCTATAATTTTTCACTAAAAGGGGATCGGATAAAGAATAAGATAACAACGGATGTGCTCAGTTAAGAAGTTATGTGAGACTTTCATGTTTCACCCAAAGAGGTAAACGCTTTAAATAATACAACAATTAGCACCTTTCTGCATTCCTTGCTGTTTAAAGCTAGATTGGCGGAGTCCGTGAGTCATAAGAGAGATTAAACATCACGTACTACGGTAAACGGCAAATGGCAGAGAGGATCACGTGACCTGCTTTTCCCGCGTCTGGTGTTGTTGTTTCAACGCGAAGGTGGGTCATTTTGCGTTTGCAGTAAACGTGAAAAGTCGCTCTTTAGTTTGAGTGTCAAACGCGCAGCGCCAGCCGCGAAAATCGTAGGTCACGTGTTCCTCTCTGCCGTCTGCCGTTTCCCGTGAACGTGATGTTTAATCTCTCTGTAGATACATTCAAACAGGAATCTAAACCTTAGTTTATTACACATACAGAAACTGTAATACAGTGAATTACAAATTACAATTGAACTAAGAAATAAACATATTGTCTTTTATCTTAGCGCACCTTAGTCCAATCCACCTACTGAATACTGTAACATTTTGTTACTCAAATTAATCATCAATTTACTTAAGGAATAATGAAGATCCCCCTCCCATATGTCATCAACAAATTCGATGAATAATTACATTTTAATTCTTATGCTAACTAAGGTGTCCTTACTTTCGTTCAATCTTCTCCTCAAAAATGGTGTACAAATGCTTTCCATGACTGTCCTGTCCTTAGTCTAGTTTTTCCTTTCTTCCTTATAATAACGCTCAATGAAATATCAACAGTATTGATTAGAACAAAAGTTATCTTTCAATGACTTTGTGAATTAGCTCTAAATTGTGCTCGGAAACTATATGTAACGCAAGAATTCGCGGTATAGCGACACAAGTATAAGCGACTCAGCATCGCGTTTACCAGACTGGCGTGAAAAAAGACAAGCAACACCGTTACTGGTGTAAAATAATGGACTATTGTGAAGCCGCTGTATACATCCTTAATTGCAGTAATTCTAACTGGTGAGACGAAAAATTAAAAGCAATGAAGACATTTTATAGAAAAACGCTTTCACCGCTACTCAGTCGGGTGAGAGCTGGGATAATTAGTGTAATATGTTTCAAACAATGGGAATTACTGCCAAGGATTTACATCAAATTTTTAGCTTTCGCAATTATGATAAAAATTATATTACTTAATTAATTTAATACATCAGTATTAATTAAATTTAATTAACTTTTTTGTACTTTTTGTACTAAGTTTTAGTAGATTAGATAATAAGAGCAATTGGACAAACTGAGTCTTTGTTTCTTGGATTTATCATGTACATTTGTAAGCAACAAATGTGCCTGTATATTTCATATAATAAAGTGTAATATCACCAGCTGGGGCACTCAGTAGCACTGGCGAACCAGCCATTTCCTGAAGTTGTACAACGACAAGCAGTATAGATGGGCGATAATCTGGAAGATGACCAAATACAAAAACACAAGTATGCAAGACCAGACTGGTTCCTTACTGTAATCCAAGGCATTGTAGATATAATAATGACCTTTCTCGTCAGTGCCTCCAAACGCCCAGTAAATCACCGTGAACAAAACATAAATGGACTGGAAGATATGAGAATAGAAGAAATGCAGCAAGAGAATGGGAATATTACTGACAAGGAGCTCGATGGTGATGAACACAGAGTTGAAGATTAGGAAGGTGATGTTGATTCCATTTATGCCTGTATTGTTGTAGAAGATGCTCCAGTATATCAGTGTTACCTGCAAGGACCCGACGCTGGCGATGGTAAAAAGCATCCAGAACACCTTGTAAGAGAAGTTCAGCTCATCCTTGGGCTCTTGAGACCAATTCGCAGGGTTTCGATCCAGAGTGTTATCACCTGAGAAGCCTTCGATATATGGCTCAGATCCCCATCTCGTGCTCTTCATCCTTCGATGGTACTTGGCCTCATCCGAGCAGCTGTAAACGATCGATAGGATTGTCCCAAGGAGAAAATACATGGCTATGAAGATGAAGACCCAGTTGCTAATGTACAGAAACCATTTGGCGTCGTCACGCGAACTGCTGAAAATGAGCCATGACAAGCAGAACAGCCCAACGATGGCACGGTAAAATATGAAGACTGACAATGGTAGCCACTGCAAAAGAATTGATAAAGAAATGTTAGATATTTAACATTTATTCTCATTTACCGAGACGCGAAGCGTCCAGATGAATATTCCTAAAACCGCTATTCACCGACAGTGAAGAAAATAATTGTTTTAGTATATACCAACTCCACAACCCAACACTATAGGATTCATTAAATTACATTTTTTTAAATGTCAACTTATTTTTAAAATAATAATAAAGAGTGACAAAGCGCGCGAAAGTAAGCCTCGTTTGCAGACTCTCGGGAACAAGGCGTTTTGTCTCTACAAACACTGTCAGTACCTACAGTCTTAACCTATTTTAGCACATTTCTTAGTCTTAGTACTTTTAAACACATTCTTGAATATAGGGCAACTTTAATCCTTGCAAGCAAATGCTCAAGAACAACAGGTTATTTGGATCGGTACGAAACACTGGAGTCAAAATTTCTATTTGCATGATTTTCCAGGCAAGTTTACGGGTGTAAATTCTTTCGAGAAACAAGCCCCCGATGAGCCGGGTCGGTACAAACGGGAAAAAGAACGAGACCACTGAACGCACCCGGCAAAGATTAGATGCGAAGATTGCTTTTCAATTTACATTTGAATGAGAGAAAGATTTGACTGGATATATAAGTGTTCAGTTAGACTTTGTAGATATAGCAAGTATTGTAGTATTTTCTTATTGCATCTCCTAACACCAAAACAAAAGAACTTTAATGAATTTTTTTAGTTTTTGAGGAGGAACAACTACAAACCTGCTTGCGCAACACACGCGCGCGCAGAGCCACGAGCACAAGTTCAGCTGCTAATCCGGAACCGAAATTTAAGGCCCGATAATACGAGCAACAAAATCGTGCAACTTGTCGCGCAACATTGTTGCGTTGCAAGTTGTAGAGCGATGTTACTTGTCACGCAACAAAAATCGGTGTTGCAGGTTGCGAAAATTTGTTGCACAAAGTAGAACCACTTTTTACTTTTTGCAACAAGTAGCTGCAACCTGCAACACCGATTTTTGTTGCATGACAAGTTGCGTGCGAGGCGGTAATACAATTTTGTTGCTCGTATTAGCGCACCTTTATTTGTAACATCAGAAGTGTTTTGAGATACAACTGAAGAGAAAAACAAAATGGCAGCACTTTACTGGTCAGATTTTAACATCTTTAATTTTCTTTGCAATGAAAGATCATGTAGGGAACTCAAAACGTACAAGCTAACAAAAACCTTCACCCAGCGGAATTTGAATTATGAATTTTTGAATGAGAATTTTAGGTCCATTTGCTGAATGTTCTATTGTTGGCATGACAACGTCAAACGTTATAATCATATATATTTTCGGATCTACATTTATCCGACTACATAACCTAAAATAATAAATAATGCTGGTTTTTATCATAGATTTTAGATAGTACGCATGCTGTGATTGGTCAAAAGCTGTGCTTCTTTATGACTTATTATATAGTAGAATTTCACGAGCAAAGAAAGTAAAACTGATTTCTATAACTTTTTTCGTGTTCCACAGCTCCAGTCGTGTTCCATCAGAGTACATAACATAGCTACGCCTGATCTATTTGTTAAACAAAGTACAGTTTTGATGTCAGCAGCGCGAGCTCGACCGCATGCACACTTTTGAATTTTTTTACGGAGGAAAATCGTTTTCCCTGAATATATTTTACTAAAAAAAATTTAGCAAATATATAATAAAACAAATAGAACAGCTTTTTCCTTGCTCCATCCAGTAATACAGCACTTAGGAAGTGCCTCAAGTGTTCCCTACACTTCTTCCGTGCTCTCGTCACTTCGTCCGTGCTGTAGTACTGAATGGAGCAAAGAAGAGCTGTTGTATTTGTTAAATAATGCCTCTGTGGACATTCTTAGACAAAAGAGGCTTTACAGCGCACCATGCTATTGCGTACTATTATGTAATAACCATCATATAACGTGCGCTCTCATTGGTCGAAATATGCACATAGCACGCGCGTGCACTTTTCGAAAAATTCTACAAAATGTGCCTGAAACAATTATTTGTGATAAAAGGTGAAAAATCCTCATCAAACGGGGTAGCAGAACTAGCGCGCATGACGAAACACGTCAGCACCGTTGACAATGACTTTCAACCAATTACATTACGAGATTTTGCTCGAGTGTTGTAAAAAAGAAAACTTGCCCGCTGTGCTCTGTGCAGATTTACTGTACTTGGCGATTTATCAGAACGGCTACGCCTCATGCTTCTCTTAACACTCTTAACACTACTCTCGTGTTCTGATCAATCGCCAAGTTATTGAATCCTAAAATCCTGGACTCAGAGCAAAAAATAATGAACTAGAGATATTTCGGCGGTTTCACATCGTGTGGTTGTTGGGCTTCCTGTGGATCTTAACGGCTATTTGCTACAATCAATCAATCAATCAATCAATCAATCAATCAATCAATCAATCAATCAATCAATCAGTCAGTCAGTCAGTCAGTCAGTCAGTCAGTCAATCAATCAATCAATCAATCACTATATTTATACACGATAATGCCAACAGAAAAATTCTGTGGTTCACATGACAGTCGTGGAAAAAGTATGCAGATATATAACAAAAAGATAAATCTAATTAGTATTATATAAAGTAGTTCTATTAGTACATGTGTATAAGCAAGTAAAAAATATAAAGATTGGAATGATATGGATAATTAATAAACATTAAAAGTATGGTCAGTGACAGCTAGCTTTCATTGGAACAGTCAGGACTGCTTTCTTAAAAGATTTGATATTGGTTTGGTTCCTAGCAGTCTGTGAAAGATCATTGCATAGTTTAGCTCCCCTGTAGGCCAGACTTCTCCTCCCATACTCAGTGTTGAACCTTTTGATATGCAGTTTAATTATTCCTCTAAATTTGCCCAAAACGTAGAAATATATATCCCTCAAAACTATGATAGAAATAAGAATTGATTGTTTCAGTATAAACACTTCTGGCTTTTGTGTTTGATTTGGGTACGGTTTAGGGTGGTTTTTGAGCGACCCTTTTCGACCACGCTCCCAAGTGTAGAAAGAAGGATGCAAGGTGCCGAAAGACAGTTGATAATGAGAGGGAGTCCAATTTGAAAAAATGAAGACAAAAACTCCACTACAAATCAACAGACGTATTTGAATAGATAGTTGGCCTTAAACAATGGTATTTTTCAGCCTGATCTACAACGTTTCGTTATTGATGATTCATATTGAAGTAACTATGCATGGGTTACGTAGCGGGATTTTTAATACCTATATTTACCTGTTTTCTAAAACTATCGTAGCAACATTTTTTCGTTCTTGCACCGCGTAACGTGTTTGTAACGCCATTGCGTGACAAGTTGCAGAAAACGTTGCACCTTGTAACAGCGCCGTTTGAAAAGATGACTTACATTGTCTCACCCACAGCAAAAACGCGCGAGTAAATTTACTCTGCAAAAACTGTTCATCCACAGTAACTCTCTTATCCGAGAACATTTACTCAGTTATTTGAGTAACTGAGTACCCTTTACTCAAATAACTGAGTAACTGCGCGCTTACCCCTTTAGTCAAATAACTGAGTAAATTTTCTCGGATAAGTGCATGAGTTACTGTGGACGCATCGATTTACTCGAGTTTTTGTTTTTTTTTGCGCAAAGTTACAGACTTTGAATTATGTTCAGCTTATTGTTTCTTTAGTTCTCAGGTTTTGCCATTTTAAGCATTTGTTGAAAATGCATATAGTTTTGGACATTTCTTACAATCCATCACTACTGTTGACAACATAAACTGACCTACATACTCGTAAACAGCAAATATACCGTTGTGCACTCGACTGTCCATAAAAAGGCTCTGCAACTGATGACATTCTTTTCTCTCTACCTAGCCGTTATATTTTCTTTTGTTACAGTATTAGAAAAATAAAATCTCTAAGTAAATATACAATGAGCCTGTTCATGTGTAACGTTTTGGTTGAATGCTAATCCAAAGGCAATCCTAAACTTCTGTACCGTTAAAGACATTTGTATGAACTCTCAAACTGGTAGGAAATTTTAAGGAAAAGAGTAGAAAATTATTTCAAGAACGCATTTATTGGAAAGTTCTACTGACTGATCTCAGAGTACTCAACCATGAAAGCGCGGTCAAGAAGTTTGAAAGCATTTCATTTCGCGCCATTCATTAACATAAATTAGTTCAAAAATCCCGCGTTTTCTTGAATTATAACAAATCACTGATTTATTTGCTATTAAATAAATACTTAGCTGTATTTGTGATCAATTAAAACTTACAGAGTTTAATAACAAAATGCTAATGCACTTTGATAGAAAGTAAAAAAGAACAGGGTTTGTGTACAAAAGCGCGCTCTCAAGTACATTTGACAGTTAATACAACTTGTTGATCTTTTTGCATTCACTTACAGCAAGTTTACTTGAACTTTGATTAGCAAAATATAATCGAATAATATGATTACTTTTTACATTTGGTCTATGGCTTGGTGAATTGATTGATCTGTATCATTCGCAATTGACTTTGAGAGTAATAGACATAATGTACTCTGAAATTTCATGCAAAAATGTGTACAAGGATCAGAAGCCACTGGTGCTGATAAAATACAAAAATGTACTGCAAAATACTTTCTATGACATGATTCCAAGCAATGATTTCTCACTCTAACAGCTGAGCAGCTAACAAATCTTAGTTCATCACAAATAAATGTTTTGTAATCTTACCGGGGAAGTTGCAAAAGCCCTGACAAAGGGAAAACGTAACCAGAAGTATTTGGGATGAATGTCTCCTATTTTGAGACACATACCACACGACTTTAAGGAGAGAAGCCACGAAAACGATTCTTAGAGGTTTGTTTCTTGGAGAGACCAAGAATCTGTCGGACAACTGATGTGTATATTTTGAGACCAGTCAAGCAGTTCACAACATCGTAAATATTCAAATTTATTCTGATTCAAGTTAATGAAGCATGTTAATGAAAATGAGTTTTAGGTCCTCTTTCGCTCAATTTCCATATACTTTAATTCTTTTCATTCAGCTTGAAAGTTGCTAAATTTAAATACAAATACGTGATAACCACTTTGTACAATTCAAAAGACTGTTTTAAACAGGCATTGTATCTTAGTAGATTAATCCCAAACTGATAAAAATATAATTTGGGTGTTAATCCGCAAAACGAAAAGTTGAATTAAAACTAAAACTTGCACGAGGGGCTAGAGTGGTTTTCAAAACCCATGAAACAATTTATCCATTTACATTTTAATAGCGTGCATGAGACAATAGAAAACAAAAGACTTTTAGCGGAATAGCACTAAATAAATTAGTAAGTATTTCACGGGTTTAGAGTGATGGCACTTAATCCATGAAACAAAATCTAATAGTCAGTGTCTAATATAGTCTAATCAAAACATAAGAAAACAAAGAAATAGTGTCTACTAATGTCTGTTAAACTAATACCTATTTCACGGATTAAGTGCCATCACTCTATGAAAACCACTCTATTTCTTTGCACTATTAGCTATTATTACTCGATATTGAAAAAAATCTCCTCTTTAATAACACAGATGGATCCCGAGGGAGTACTCAGTGGCCCCCTCCCCACCGGGAGATGAATCCTGGCTGCAACTTTCACAAAAAAAAATTGTCTTTCGACTTTTCAGAAGTAGTATATTTTGTCAATTATCTTTATGATTTGATTTAGTGTAGTTCTTTTTCCTTCCTGTTATAAGTTTTTCTTTCAGATGGTTTTAGAGATTTTGAAATTAGTAATTAATCAGTAAATAAACTTACAGGGACAGTTACAGTCAGAAAAAATTGAATCAACCCAACAAACAAGCTCACAAACAAACTCGGTAAAAGATTTCAAAACTCCAAGGGCGTGCACTATAAAGTGATGAAGAAAACAAATTTATACTAATTACAACAACAACACTCTTAACTGCTTTTGGCATTTTCTTGGCTTCATCGCACTTGTTCCTTCATGACAAAAAAAGATCGTTCAATTGTAATATTTTAAACAGCAGAATTAAGAAAACTTTGGTTTTCGACAAGTTTGCTTTATTGAAAATTGTGAAAATGGTCTTGAAATTTCGGGCGTGCAACTTCCAATAATCAGAATTAAAGAATTATTGAAAATTTTTTATCACACAGAAAATGGACCCTCTTATGATTGTCTTTTAAAAAACGAGCAATTTAAGAGTCCAAAATATATGGGCTAAATAGTGATAAGTTATTCAAATTATACTGTTTTCTAATGTTTAATTAGTGCTATTTAGTACTAAATAGTGCAAAGTAGAGTGATTTTCATCGGACTGTGGAATACTAACTAGCTATAAGTGTATAGCAGTCAAAATTCAACAAAAGGAAACAATGGAATTGGGATCTACTAGTGTGCATTAGCTTAGTAACTATTTCACAGTCCGATGAAAATCACTCTGATCCGTGAAATAGATATTAGTCTAACAGACATTAGTGGACACTATTTCCATTGTTTTCTTTTGTTTTGATTAGACTATTAGGTACTGACTATCAGATTTTGTTTCACGGATTAAGTGCCATCACTCTACACAGTGTTAGCGTTTTATCTTTTAATTTGTATCTTAGTTTTTAATATTAATTTTTATCTTAGGATTATATATATATTTTTTCAAGTATTGTAAAGCGCCACTGGACAGCAATGGAAATGGTGTTATAGAGTGATGGCACTTAATCCGTGAAATAGATATTAGTCTAACAGACATTAGTAGACACTCAGTATTTCTATTGTTTTCTTTTGTTTTGATTAAACAATAAGACACTGACTATTAGATTTTGTTTCACGGATTAAGTGCCATCACTCTATAATAATAAATTATTATTATTACTATCATTATTAATTTTATTATTATTATTATTATTATTATTATTATTATCATCATCATTTAAAATAATTAGATTAATAAGATAGCTAATTTCATTAAAATACACTGAATAATAAATTGAAGTAGCCCCATTGTATTCAGTTGATCAGCTGATTTCTTCTTGAGACAATTTAAAACTGAATTTGAAAATAGCATCACCCCCCCCCACTACCACCACCACCATCGACGACGATTACGACAACAACAACAACAACAACGACAACAACAACAACGACAACAACAACGACAATAACAAAACGAATACCGAATTAATTTGGAACGGAATTACATTCGAGGCCCGTGGGTTGGGGGGGGGGGATGTGCGGGGGGTGCGTCCGAACCCTCTAGTCGGCGATTTTTTTAAAGAATTTTCAAACTGGAGCCAATTACTCGTATAAAAATGAATGAATTTAAACAAATAACGAAAAAATCACGAAGCCATCCCCTCCCCCCCCGGCTTGGAAAGCACGCGATGGGCCTGCATTCATGTGATCATCACGATGCATATAAGTGTTGAGTCACAGTCACTGCATAAGCCCTCTGGTGAGTGCTGTTAACCTGCCAGGGAGAATTGACGATATTTCTTGTCTTTCATCAGATTCATATCGTTGGTCCTGATTCCAGACACTCCAGGTGCTTTGTAAATAATAAGAACTACAAAATGAATGCCGAGACAATCAATTTAAAGGTCAAAAGCAATGCCACACACAACTTTGGCTTAAAATGTGAGAAATTATATATATCTAAAAATTATTAATATTGTTTTGTGTGTGTTTCTTGCGATCATCTTATGTTTTTGAGACAGCCGCGCCCATTTTCGGAAATGCGTCAAAATTTATGGTGTGACCGGACGTCAATCTTGCTAATTATTTTCGGCACGGCCAGTGGTATAGAAAACTACAAAATAAAATAAATACAAGCGACTATTGATATTCGCTGAAACTAAGAGGTATTTACCTTGAGCTTTGCTTGGGACAGCAAGATTGACGTCAAAACTTGTCTCAGCCAAAATTATCAACTTTGAAAATGACCTCTGGAAAATGCATTTTATCACAATCTTAAACATGAATTTTCTCAACAGCAATACGAGATCTTGTCCATGAGAAAATATGTTATTCCCTAATAGATTCTACAGTAATTGCTTAAGTTGTATATAAACCTTTTAAAATTTTAGGAGGGCAGTGGACATTAATTTCAGATTCCTTTCGGGATGGAGTGATTATGTCCAGCAATACTCCATATATTCATATTCCTAAATCTTGATAATGGAGTATGACTGCCATTAAAAACCAGTACAAAAATCAATATCGATAGAAACAAGATGAATCCAGGGTCATGTTTTGCAGCAACGTCTAGCACTCTAGCTTTCCTGGATCTCTTAAACGGACTTGATTTCCCTTGCAGGTCAGAGGGCTTCAAATGTTCTCCCTGAAACAACTCAATCAGGCTCAATGTAAAGCCTAATCAACTATATACACTGTTTATTTGGCCTATTACTTGTGGAAAAGTGAGGCTGATCGAAGGGTATCCCGTTGTCTATGAGACTACAAGGACAGTCCTCCATTATGCTATTGTTAAAGATATTTATTGATCGACTAGACTGGTGTTCAAGTTGGTGTCATATAATCATGGGGGTAGAAAGGAGAGAGGAAATAAAGCAAAATCGGTTTATTCAGGGATTATGTTTAAACCACTAAAGGTCTGTCTGTACAAGAAGGATCGCATATCCGTTAGCCCTTCACCCTGCCTAAGGCTTTCAGACAGGAACCAAGCACAAAGCAAGAGCCTTATTAGCCAACAAGAAGTTCTCCAAAATCTGACTTCGTAACTAGTAAGTAAGATTACTTTTCACTCCGCCTTTATTTGTTTTTCATTGGTACGTTATAGTTAGTTTGTTTATTCAGTGTGTTTGAATTACTTCTTAAGGGAACGACTTTCACGCCAAACATTTCTCCTTGTAAAAACATTCCTTCTACCACTACCACTTATATGAAAAGTGGCGCCAGTATTAAGAGCTACAAATATTATAAATATCAACTTAAAGTACTTTGCTGTTACTTAATCCTATTTAAGTTTCACCCTCTACGTAAGCTAACGGAATGAGAAGTGTTCATAGCGGGTATTGGTTCCAGTACAAAACGGTAGTTTTCATCATATATTGACATTTTGTTTTGACAATGAAGAGTTAACCGTGGATAAGCTAGTGCGCATACACTAAAAGTCGTGTCAACGAAGTAATAAGAAAACTAATGAAAATTATTATGTAACTAGTGTTTTCACGGGCATTTTTTGAAGGCTAAGGTTGTCTCTTTTGCATGCATGATTATAATGTAATGCTAAAGCGAGATCTAGAGGTCGGATGTTTTTACCTAAGAAAGAGGAAAGATGACCATTAACTTTTGAAGTTTTGTCTCAGTTCAGAAAGTCAATCCTCAGCAGGAGATGGCTACATTAGCATGCATCAGATGCATATATGAGCATGCGCGTGACCGACTTGCGCGCAGGTTATTTCCTTTGGAAACTCTTCAAAGCTGACTAACATAACTGGGGTTGTCGGCTATCACTTAAACGACATCATATGCGTGTGAACTGAATTAAATCGTGACTTCGACATCATTTTGAATATAGTTATCTTATCGAGAATCGATTCAGTGTCACGTATATCAGCTGTACGAATGTCATTGCTCATCGGTCAAGAATTCATGAGGCCACCTTGAAAATGAACATTTCCCCGCAAGTTAAATTTCACTAACCAAACTCGCGTGGTATATCTGATGACATTCATTGCGTGTCCTTGTAAACCTATGCGTGAAGATCTCTCTCATAAAGCAATTGGCAACCAACATCTCTCTGTTGTACTGCCTTGATCCACAAAGACCACGATGACAAGCAAAACTATTTGGTGAGACGTGACCGTTAAAATACTGTTCTCGTGTTCCCAAATTAGCCACCTTGAAATTAGCCACCACTATCTTTATCTTGCACAGGTCCATTAACGTATATAGTCATCGTCACATCAATGGATTATGCACTTGGTCTTTCGTTATGCATGTGTATCATTTCTACGGCCGATAATACTGCGCTGATCAGGACAACCACGATTAATATTAATCCGCGGATTACAATAATGATGGGTTATAAGGGACGGACCATTAGATTTTTGATGGGGGGGGGGGGGGGGGGGTTGGGCAATTTTTGTCGTGCAGGAATTTTTTTTCGTCGTTAGTGACGATGTACGAATATAATTTTCAATTTGCATGAATATTTTTTGGATGACTTTGGCTTTGCATGAATTTTTTTTCTTCCTTTAAAGCTGTGCTCGAATTTTTTTTTGGTTATTGCCCAACCCCCCCATCAAAATTCTAATGGTCAGTCCCTAATAGGTTATTCTATTATAATCCAGGAAGGATTATTATAATCCAATGATGGATTATCATAATCCAGTAACGGATTAAGAATCGGCAAAAAAACTGAGAGATTAGGCTATTATGGAGATTGATAATAATAATAATTGATAATAATTATTGATTACTAATAGCTGATCCGCTGCTTATTTACTTTATGTGTCATCACATGCAACATAAACCAATCACGTCACAACATGTGCGAAGCCACAGTATGCTTTTGTAACTTGTAAAGCCTGATGGCAGAATTACGAACGACCTCTGCACGATCGATATTCTTGCAAAGAATTATATTTTGGTATTTCAGATGAGTCAGTTAACGGTGCTGTTGATCTGCCAGATTATAATGAGATTAATATTAATCATACTTGTGATTAATAAAATCAGATTAATATTAATCCTATCCAAGATTGATGTTAATCCTAATGGATAAAAAAACCCAGCTCAACCTTCAGTAATTTATATGGATTATAACAATCAATATGGATAATAATAATCCATTACTGGATAATAATAATCCATTACTGGATAATAGTAATCCATTACTGGATTATAATAAATCATTACTGGCTTATAAAAATTCATTACTGGATTATAATAATTCTTGAGATTAATATTAATCTGATTAATATTAATCCGGGTTGTCCTGACTGATCTAATTAGACTGGCCATAGCTAACACCGGCTAGAAAAGATACCTGACAACCGGGTGGACTTAATTAACCGCAAAGGCCCTCGGAAAGGGTTCACAGGTAAAAATCAGAGGTCGAAACGATCAGACATGACATGACATCTCGACAGTGCACGTCGCAGCCACATTTATGGCTGATAGCGCGTTGATGGTTGTTAATTGTAGTAAGTGACAGTGAACGAAGTTAATCAAGTCACTGATATTTTCAGTCATAAAGCCCTCAGAGTTATCAAAGTGTATTACGCCCAGCGTGTCTTGTTTCTTTAGGTTTCGGAAGTCAACAACAGAGAGAATATTTTAATTTGTAGCTATTTTAAAACGTCTTTCGTGTCCACTTACGTCTTTCGTGTCAACAGTATGCCTGTATTAAACAATTTAATCCAATTATTAACCCTGATTTGAACTTAAATTTGTCTCGACTGTGACCTAATTCGTGGCAGAAAAAAATTTACAGAAAATTTTGAGATTTTCCAATTAACCGAAATGGGGACAGTCATAACGACTAGGGCCATCTTTTTGGTAGTTTATTATGCCTGATGATAAGACCTATGGCAGCTAGGAGGTTTATTCAGAAATAAAAAAAGCATTTATTACTTATTTTGTATGATAATGGTTATGTACATGAAGCAATACCTGTTTGTAGTCAGTAAATTGTTGTGCGTGTCCTTATTCATCATCATCTTCTTCTTCCAATCAACCATTGAACCAATTGAATATTAAATGAGCGTATTGCATCGAGAACTAGACGGTTGTAGACAAATCGCCGCCCAATTCTATACTTGTTGGAATAAGCTAGCAGATGTAAGCAAACGTTTTTGTTACGCCCGGCCTTTTATCTCAAACCTCAAGAAGGGCGTGGCCACAAATGCGTTTGGAACTCGATTTAATCTTGACCACAAAACTAAATTCCTGTGTTATCACTAAAAAAACTCTCCAAGAATACTATCCAACCAATAAGTTTAGGCAACGATTAACTTTCATTTATCTGAACAAAACTGGAATTATCGGGTGCATGTATGTGAGTTTATATATCAAAATTAGATTGAATACGGAATAGGGATGCGAGTTCGGACAAAGATGTCTGGAAAGAAACGGAAGTGAGTGGAAAACATGGTCCTTGAAATCACAACATTCCTCTTCCCTGGAGACCTAAGAAACGTTTTGAAAACTCAAAAATAATAAACAATTGCTTCTGCGTTTTTCCGTTGTATGACAGTTTTTTCAGATGTGTATACTACCATTTGGTATTCACATAGCTGTGTCTTCTTGGCTGCAGAATGTAGGAACTTCATTTTTCATCTCCGTATTTCTTTAAAGATAAATGCAGCATTTCCGTACACTCTTGAAATGAAAATTTGACTCCAAGGTTATTGAAGATACCTTGTTCAAGAGGAATTCCTTGACGTATGCAAATGCAAAATAGAACTCACATAATTATTGCTCATTTCTCTTGTCACTCGGTATATAAATATATAGATATGTTTTTTGAGTCTTTGAAAATTATTATCTTATAGAGGATTTCAATTGCACGGTATTTAATCGTAATGTACTTGTAGTCCTTTAGTTTAACCCCACGGGAATAGCAGCGAGACTGCACAGAGCCCTTCTTCAATCCTAAGTGAAAGTGAAGATAGGGTCAAATTCTTGAACTGCCGACGGAATATTCAAAGATATAATTTTTAACCCAGACGTATCCTCATTCTCGAGTGTCCAAGGCCAGTGAAGTAGCTGAGGCCTCATCGCTGGACTCGACTACGATTTTGGACGGACCTTGCTTCACTCCTCGCCAGGTAACTCGTTTAAACTACTTGTGTGAAATACCTGTAAGTTCATTTGTAGTTTTACAGGTCTTTCGTGACCTTGCCGCTAGTCCTTATACCAAAGTCATAGCGTGAAGATAGATTTATAAGTTTACAAGGTGGCAATATTATCGATGGGTGTGACAATAATTTATTGCTTAGGAAAAACGTAACTGAACGACTATCATGGGACCTGTTTGAATATATAGAGATATGTCGATGAAATATTCATGTTAACACGACTGTCAGATTATCCAGCGAAGAGGGAGCATATCAATCCCGTGTGGGATGGGGTTATTCGGCGTTTGACAGTGTCAAGTTGAAGTGTATTTTCCCAGGGATCTTAAATGCACGAAACAGACTCGAGAGGGAATTAAATGAGGAACTCTTGACATCCGCCAAATCGAAAATGTTTACTTGTCTGATTTTCTCATTCTTTCAATTTTTTGTCATCGTCAATTTTCACGGTCTTTCGACATTTTAGCAATCGAATTAAAGTTGTCTTTTGTGTTTTGTAATTCTCCAAAATTTAGACTGCAGGTCTTGCGACATTATGTTGAGCAAATATCATTTTCCTGACCTTTAAAGACTTTCGTCACGCACGCCAACATCAGACGCAAGTTTGAAATCACAATCAACCAAATACATCCTTCTTACATGCCCGGGTACATGACGATTTGTGCATGCGTTATTGGGTTGCATGTAACGTCACGGCAGCTATCTTGGATGAACTTCAACAAAAGATTTCATACAAGTACTTACTTTACATTGTAGTGTCTATTGTTCTTCATCCAACATGGTTACCGCTTACTTTATCTGTTGGTTCTCAAGGGATTGATTGAATCGCCCTAAACGACTAACTCGCGCTACTTTCAAAAGGTTATAAAGTTGTGTACTTGTACTCAAAAATGTGCGGCTTCATTTTTAAGGTGACGGATTGAAATCAAATTCATTTTGAGCTCGAGTGAAGTAAATTTCGTGATTATACCACAATACAATACACTTTATACAATATATACTTTATTGGTGTTTCCTTGAGGGGTAATTTCAGCAGCAATTCACAAATTAACAAATCGAAAATATCAAAGATTAAAACTTGGGTACTTTGCGAGATCTAGACTGAATACCTAAGACTAAAAAAAAGTTTCGAGCGAGACATCCAATACAGTTGGTCTGTCCACCAGACGTCTTGCACTGCAACTCACCGATTAACGTCTATTTAGCCTGAAGTACGTTCCATGGTTACGCCATGGTTGACCTTCAAACGGAAGGCTAGGACCTGGCCCCCAGGCACGAATTCATTTATCATATGGAATTGTGTTACTTCCAAGTGGGCACAAATCTGCTAGAATATTCTGGAAAAGAATTAGTGGCATTCAGTTTAAAATTGACATTTCTGCATCTCAGCCTTTTATTTTATGATGACTATAACTGTCTTTAGCACGATGTTCTATATATGCAAGCCATGTGCGTCTATATGGGAAACTAAACACATTGGGCGGGGCTGATGATAGAGTACAAATGTAAATGGCGAACAAGAGTTCTTCTACTTCTGCTTCACGAACGACCTCGATAATCAAGAACGTATGTTGTTGAATATATGGTGATGTCAACATCTTTCGTTCTTGTCATGGTTAATAGGTACCGGCAAAGAGATTGGTATTTACCTGGCGGGCGAGGTCAGAGGTAGAGAGAGAGAGCTACAGAACTCTTGTGTGAAATGTGCCGTTTGAGTTGCGCTGGACTGAAAGAAACATTTCTTTCTTTTGCTGTTGTTTTGTTTCTATTGTTTTGATGTGTTTATGGTCAGTTGTCTGTAAAAGAAGGGCTTTGCATGTCTCTGTTGTTCAGTCGTCGTCGTCGTCGTCGTCGTCGTCGTTGTTGTTGACGATAATGATGATGATGATGATGATGATGATGGTGGTGGTGGTGGTGGTGGTGGTGGTGGTGGTGGTGGTGGTGGTGTTTGGTCTCTTGTCTCTTTATATCTAGCTGAGTCTGGCTGTGGCTGGCCCGCTCATCCGTCCCTTATAAGATTGCAAGTTTGATGAGATTTGATAACTCAATTTAATTAGGGAAACATGTTTAAAGACAAGTTATTTAACATGCAGCCGTTAACAAACGATAATAATATCCACCTTTAAATCATGGGAAAACGGATATATATGTATGTATATATACATACTTAATAAACTGATAGGTCTTAAAATATGTGGTATACGTTAATGCTACTAAAACTAATCAGAAAAAAGATCTTTCAGATGACGTCTCGAATCTTGCTTAGCTTTGCTTCTCTGCATGTCTTTTTAGTTAGTAGTCAGTTCTATGCTTTCGTGCGTCTATACTCAAGAACAGACGACGTCATATTGTGAGGATTAAAAAAGTTCAATCTTTTTCTATATTTTTTCCTTTTGTTTTTATTTTGATTCATACGAAAGACAAACGCAAATTTTGTACAACGTTTCGACATCTTGTGATGTCATCGTCAGGCAATGAATTTTAATCTGATGAAGCATGACTTTATAGTAAAATATTAAATTCATTGCCTGACGATGACATCGGAAGATGTCGAAACGTTGTACAACATTTGCGTTTGTCTTTCTTATTAATTTAATTTCACTTATCAAAGTTTTTAGTTTGCTTTGTTTTTTCCCCTAGTTCTTGTTTGTTTATTGTTTTATGAGTATTCTCCTCTTTCTTTGAAGATAAACGTTCTGAGAATTGAATCTTTCAGATTTCTTCCATTCTCATGTTAATCTTAATACGCCATTGCAGATGTGACCATTCTATACTAATTTCTTTTACAGACTATGGTCATTTAGGTCATTTTGGCCGCAAAAGACAGCTATGTAGTTCCTTTACAGTTGTTTCTAATTAGCTCCTCTGATTATCTGTAGATTGGTCGGCGGCATTCAGTTGGTGCAGGTCGCGGCACAACTGCTGTCCCAAAATGTCTAATTTCAACATCAAACTCGACTCGAGAGTAATTACTTAATTAAACGTTAATGAACGGCGTTGCGTCTGATCTGTCTGGGAAACCACAAATTCATAGAATCATTATTATTAAGTAGTTGACAGGGTTTGACTAATCAAAATCAAATTAAGCACCAGTGAAATAGCACTGAATAAATAGAAAGAACCCCCGTTAAAGAACATGTTTGATTACTTTTGCGCTCGCGAACGTCATGCGGCGACGTCAGCAAGACATTATTTACGGATGTACGAAACTGATCGACCATTCGACTAACACGATTTTTATCGTTGAGCTGAGTTCAAGAACAAAAAGTCGAGAAAATGCTGTTCGAATAAAACTTTTTGAACAATCATTTTGTTAGTTCACGAGTGACACTAGCAGGATACTCCTACCCAGTAATGCACTACTGGTTAGCACCGCTTGCTTGTTTGTTTGTTTTCAAACTTATTTGACAAATGCAATATTGAGCCACGTATTTTGCTTCTTCTTCTGCTTACGTTGCTCTAGAAACCCAGGCCTAAGAAAGACGTTTTAAAATTGCTTTTCTATTAAAACGTCTTGCACAATTTGCGAGATGACACATACACAGAGATTTTACTGAGTGCGGGTCATTAAGCACGTTCAAGTGGGCTTTACTAAGTGTTTGTAGATAATGAACGTCTTTTTCACCAACTCTAGCAATTTAGATTAATTGACCCAGCCCTACTATAAGTGCCTATTTCTAGACAGACTTGTAAGTGCGTTTAACCTTGTTCCCAAAGACCAACTCCTGCTTTTGCTAAAGACGCTTCATTCATCTAAATAGGAAGCGGCACGTTTTACTTTCTCTAGCTCGAGCAAAAATTAACGAATTATCATCGAATTACTGAGAAAAATGCTAATGTGGAGTGTCGTCATAAAGCATTACTTCATGACTCTGATACATTTTCTCGTTTGTTCACCATGCTGTTTGGTCGTGTTTTTGAACTACGTTCGATCAAACATTTCTTTTGTTGTCACGTTTGTTGGGCGGTGTTTGGTTGGTTTGCACCGTCTCTTCAAATATGTTTTGCATTTGCGCATGCGTACTGCAAAGAGAAAAACGAGGTATTGGTATTGCTTAACCGACTGCATGTGTCCAGTCGCATTTGATCCCTGTTTGATAAAGCATGTTCAATCGATTAGTTAGAATAGGGCAACATTTTTCTTTGTGACATTTTCTGGTTTCTGGTCGGTCTTATGTACTATATAGTTAGAGGAACAACATTTGCAAAGCCGTTCAAATGTAAGCTCGAAGAAACACAAAAAGCAATTAGCAATTAAAAATGTTACTTTACTTTTGTTTAAAAACTGTTAACAAGCTTCAAGGAGACGTTTTTGCAGATTTTCAGCTGGATGGTTTCGTTGCTCTATAACAATAAAACAACGATCGAGCTTTAGGACGGGAAGGGGGCTGGAAGAGTGGAAAAGGGGAGGAAGAGCTTGTAGTAATTCTATTCAGAACCTATATTTCCAGTGAAGATCGACAGTGAAGAGGCTTTGCATTGCACCATCACGTAACGCGGCAGCCATGACAGGAAGCAGGAACAATAGAGTCTAGACTGATCTGATGTATGTGAGAAAGAGTTCAGTTTCCATGCAGGGGGCGGGGGAAGACTCTGTTGCTGTTGTGTTTCCTGTCATGGCTGCCATCACGTGAAGGTGCAAAGCCAATATACCAGTTCCTGGTATGGTCAATTACAAACAGTTGATGACAATGTCAAACATTTTGATGACTAAACCCAGACATCCAACATTGTTATCCTTTAGAGAGATATTTGGGGAAGTTTCTGAGTGGTTTGTCCGAGCTTAAGAGTTTTCGACATTTTTAAAATTCTATTTGGTTTATAGGTGGATATACCCTATTGAAATTGAACTAACTTGTACTTAATTGACTAGGGCTTGACAGCAAAAGAATAATTTCTTGTCCAAAGTCTTCACTTTCAAATGGGTTTGCCGAGAGAAAATGTGCCATATACTTTGGTAAATCAAAGACTGATTTCATCCAATCAAAGCGTACGTAAGATTGATTGTCTATCCTTTAATTTCTGGTATTGAAAAATAATTTACGGTGTAGTAAATTTGGGTTTGGCTGAAATCGTACTTATTACAACCCTGTCCAATCCAAGCTCGGGTATAAATTGGAAGTTTCTTTGAGATGGAATACTCACGAAATTGAAGACGTAAAATAAGACCGCCAGATACTTTGCGTGAAAATGTTAAAAACGACTATCAACGCTGGTTTTGTTTTGCCCTGACCTGTTTTTAATTAGACCATTTTTAATTAGACCATTTACTAGACATTGTACATCGTCAGCTGTCTGGTTTCTGGTCCATGCTTGTTTTCGCGTGTAGACACTCTAAAAGGGCAATTATTTCAGTACCATGCAAACGTCCTGGGTTACACTGACTAAATAGTTTTACCGGCCAAAACCTGACGAATACCGACAAATTGCAGGATAAATTTTACCTTAAAAAATAAAATAGAACAGAAATTATTAAAACATCACATTGCAGCACCAGCTGAATTACGTAACTGTTCTTTACGTAACTGTTCTTTACGTAACTGTTCTTTACGTGAGAACCTTTCTTGAAATAGAACATCCAGGAAATGTTTTCAAACTTCCCACTGATATTCACAAATAGGTCTATTTGTGTTCAGTTACCGCCCTTTTTCTTGTGATTACAAGCGCCCTTTGTAACTACAAGTTCTACGTCACTGTTCGGGGTATAACAAGACGTAGTTTATTTTGACTGTGCTCTATTTTATTTCTAGGCAACTTCAATCTTCTATTTTTTCCTTCCATTCCCTCTTTCGATCTATCCTTCTTTGATTTCTTCACGTTTTCATATTATTTCGCCTTATTTTTTTGCTTGCCAATCATTTTTTGCATTGTTATTCTATAATTAACTCTTATAGACCTTATAAGATCTACCATAATACATTAATAAAGAGATTCTATGAAGATTCTATCGAATTTAAATTAAGATGATGCAAACTAAATCAAGTTTTCGCGCGAGCCAGTTAATACTGAACTGTTAAATTCATAGTTCATGTTCTGTAAGTTAGAAAATCTATTGCTGACATTAACCGCCTGCGGCTATTTTTGTGTGTGTTAAAATGTAAACCATGTCAACTTGCATCCTACGGCCTTTTTTAATTAATTGGATGAGACATACTTTCAATTAAATTTAATCGATCAATGTGGGTCATGTTTTGCTCAGTTCGAGGATATTAAGGGGTGGCGATATTGATAACCTGATTGGTTGCGTCCATGCAAACCCATCCAAAATCATCTTTACATGGTTTTGAAAAAGGGTCCACACCAAATAAATGGCAGAGAAGTTTTAAAGCAAACGACATTATGTGATCTTACTTTCCTTTATATATGCCATTCTTTTATTTTTTTACTATTTTGTGGTCCTTTGGTATTCTGTTGAGTGTTTACGCCTGTTGAGTTTTAATTCGAGTTTAAAACAATAATTAAACTTCCAAGAGATTCCCCGTTGATAATGTCAACGCTAGATTGACTGTTAATTGAATAAAACCTCATTTGGTGATGAAAGTTCTTTAAATAGGATTATCCAAACACCTATCGTAGACCCACTTCGAATCTATACAGGCTACACAGCTTTTTACCTCCATGTTCATTGGGGTTAAGTTATAAGTATCTGGAATAACCAGCGATATCCACAACGTAAATTATTGGACATCGTTCTTAAATAGAAAGCTCCAAAGTTGGACGGTCGATAAAACGAGGCTGCGGACTGCAGACTGCGGACTGCGGACTGTTTGCGTACTACGTTTCAGCAAATATCAATCTTCAATCAACGTCAATAAAAGCAATATCTAAAAGGTCCTAAAATGACTATCACAGATTTAAGTAGTTTAAGAAATTTTGCCAAAAATAATTTTGTCCATTTCAAACTATTGTTTTGAGTTTTTGAATTTTTCTTTCTTTTCTTTTATACAATACAATACAAGCTAATACAATTTTTCATTCAAATTAAGTTAAACATAATACAGATGACAATTTTTACAGTTATCTTCAAGTAAATATTCTAAGTCTCTATTTCTTATACTCCTAATAAAAGAATTTACATTTTTACTATTTTTTTCTTCTCTAGATAGTTTCGACCACAAGTATGGCCCCAAATATCTTAACGAATGCTTCCCATATGTTACAGTTTGAAATGTTGGTATTTTAAAACCATCTCCATTACGAAGTTGATATCTTATTCCATTTTCTTTAAAAAGATTATTTATGTAACTAGGTAAAAGTTTTTGCTTTACTTTATACATCAATATTGCAATATCTTGTAACCTCCGATTATATAGCGTAAATAATCCAGCTTTCTTGAGTAGTTCATCATATGTGGCAGTTTTTTCCTTAAATACAATTCGAAGTGCCTGCTCTTAGATCCTTTCTAATTTTGTTCTATCTGATTTAGTACAAAAATGCCAAACTATGTGGCAGTAAGTTAAATTAGGTAAAATTGCATTATTAAATTAGGTAAAATTGCATATTTATACAGATGAAGCTTAGTTTTTGTAGAAATAATTTTTTTTGACCGTGACAGTACTCCAACCTTCTTTCTTGCTTTTTTGCAGATCTCCTGTATATGTGACCTAAAAGTAAATCACTGTCTATAGTAACATCAAGAAATTAGAGGTCATTACAGTTAGTAATATCTTGCCCATCAATATGAACATTAATGGATTCGTCTTTAACTCGAGATAATAACAACACGTTATATTTATCTTTATTGCCTTGTTTTTCTTATACCACTGGGATGCGGTTTCTCCATTTGTGTTGAGCTTTTCTTCAACAACTTGTTCATAATATTATCAGACACATTAAGCTGATGGTCGTCTGCATACAGTGAAAAATCAATGTTCTTAACAAAATGTGATAAATCGTTTTGATACAAATTCCGCATCAAACACTGCATTTTGTATTCAATAGAAGCGCTTAGTGTTTCTTAACAAATCTATTTCAGCCTGGTAAACACTCGTAAATTTCTAGAATTATTGTAAAAGTTTGCGACTGTCGGCCAATAATAAGTAGTAATTTGAATAGTTACGAAGACTGTGTACTTGTTCTTAGAAATCTCTCTCCTGAAGCGTAGCATGCAACGTCAATTTTTTAATTATAGAAACAAGTCCAAAAGCTCACAAAATGAAAGAAGTGCTGGTCATTTGATGCTTTTGAAGATTTCTTTTTGCTGTTTCTTCAAAACTGGCGAAAATCGATCGAGCTGACCATGTGAAAGTGAAAGTTTGCTTCAACCTGAAGGAATGATTCTGAAAAGTTATTAATTGAAAGGTATTAAAAAGGTAGTCCGCACTTGTGTTTTCTCTGTTTATTTTATTTAATTACTTATTTGTTTCATCTTTGTTTAAACAATACCGTTTTTGTCTTCATAAAGGACAATTTGTTTGCTTTGGCTGAAAATTCACTTTTGCTGTGACTTTGAAGTCATTGAAGCCAAAAACGAAAACGAAATTACCGATTTTACTTATCAGACATGATTTTTTTATTTAGGATGATTTCTTTTTACTTCTTTTCGTGATTATTGTGTAGTTATTTTATCTACTAGTAGTTTAGACCTACAGATTCCAGTTCAGTTTACTTTTCGCAATAGTCGTGTGTAGCTGTAGTTCAACTTAGCGGCTATTTTTATCAAAATATGTCATTCTTTTCGGTCATTTTATCACGGATATTATCTAAAAAGTTGTTTTATATTTGCTGCTCAATTTTGAATTGATTTTCAGTAGGTTTTTGCGATTTTGAAGAAAGCCACTTCTATGCAATCCTTAATGTTTGGGCCAATCACGAGCGCTAATTTTGAGACGGCATTACCGGAAAATGTAGATCAAAGTGATAGGAGAATCGCGATACTACATTGTATAACTCTTATTATATAACATTTCTAAACTCTTGACTACTCGTGACTCGACGACAATGTGCTTTCTGGTTAACATTCTGGCCTTAACTTATTATCTTATTAACCTATAGACGTTGATTGACGATTGACAAAATAAAAATATTTGCTAAAAGTAGGACCGCAAACAGTCTGCAGTCCGCAGCCCGCAGTCTGCTCATTTTACCGACAGCCCCAAAGTTGCAGCCAAACGTAATTCTATATCCACTTATAACATTGTAACCCACGGCAACATCCATATATGGACGATTGCAAGTTTTCGTTACCTCTGAGACTCTCGACACTCGATTGGTCCCATTACCAAACTTGCTTAGATGCCATACCTCTCCACTTATCTATACAAGTGTGTTTTAAATTATCATATTTGAGATATTGAATCTGCATACATACGGTATGATACGCCGACTAATGAAAGATGATGAAAAATGCAACTCAGTCTCAGGTCAACACCAATTTATCTTGCAGGAGTTAACACTGTCACCTCAAATCTCCCAAAACACCAACAAAAGTCAGCTGACCTCGAAATTTATACAGTCCATCATACTTGAGGCAGTGTTTGACAATAAACCAATGAACTCAATCCTTGAGGTTATTTTAGGACCTGTCATGTACCTATTGCTGTTGTACCTAATACTACTGAGTTCCACTTTGGAGAGACTTTGGAGCGGTGAGTGATGCAGACGGGGTATTTAATGTTTTCGAACCTTTGTTGAACTTTTGATAAGAGTAGGGATTTGGTCAAAGTCTATCATAGAATCTCGTGGTAAATCATGGTAAGATTTGTTTGCTTCCGCACATTGAAGGAACTAGCGGCACATGAATGATTTGTCGCTCCTGTGTTTGTCGCACAGTGTGACAGGCCCTCCAGAACTTACCAAAGGTGCCACACCAAATTAACACCGCACCCCCTACTGATCCAGCAATTAGGTACGACAGCAATTAGCTAAGGTACATCACAGCTTATGGAACGGACCTTGGTAATTTTGAGACCATGAAATTTTGATCATTTTCCAATCAGTGCGGAGTTATAGTCAGTGGTCTTGGATGCCCATTGACATCGAGCTCCCAAGATCATTATCGTGAAAAAGAAGCTCGCGCATGCAGGCCCTAGAAATGTGCTACGCCACGACGACGCTAAACACTATCAAACACATGTTAGTAATTTCAAAATAATGAGGGTTTTAAAGGTATAAAACATGCGATGGCCTAGTTAACTCGACGAACGATATGAAATTAAAAAACATGCCAATTCAGGAAACTAGGTTAGGAAACACGAATGAAAAAGTCGTATGTAGAGTTTTGCATATACAGTGTCGGCTGCCTAGTGAAGGAAGTGAAAAAACAGTATGAGATAATTAAAAGGAGATGACATTTAATTTGAAAAAGCAAGCAATGCAAAGGTCTTGGAAGAACCATGGAAATAATGTAGAAAATGATAGATCAAAGACGCCAGGAAACAAAGAAGGGTCGTACTCAGCATGTTGTATTTTTATAGATTTGACTTTCACATCTAAATTTTTTAAAGTCGTTGTGCCGTGACATCTAATCAAAGTAACAATGAAACTGAAAAACCGCATTTATGTTGCTCCGTGGAACTCGCCGGAATGTTATCTTTAAAGCTGATTATTATAACCTGCAACATGCAAGGATGACATTCTATTCCAAGACTAAACATCAGTAACCTCTCAGCTGATAACCTGGCAGAATTGAGCTGTGTTTTGGAATATCTGTCGGTAGAAGGCGATTGATCAGCAGACGACCTATCCCCTGAAATGAAGGCAGCCCGGTATCATATTTTCCAGTAAGAAATGCAGAGCTCCTGCTGAAGTCATTTAGATATGCAAAATTTATTCAGTACTGTTATGACATATTTTTTTCATACAATGCTGTTGGCTTCACTGTCTGATTATTTTGTCTCCAGCTCCTTCTTTTTTTCAGTGTTCACTCCTTCATCATCATGATCATCATCATCCCAGTCATCATCATCTTCTCTTTTCTTCTTCTCAACAGTTTCTTATTCTGCTAGCATTCTCTGGTAAGTCAGCAGGGGTAGTGGAGAAAGTGGAATTTAAAGCCTGTCCACACTTTGTCACATGTCATCTGAAAGTTCAAATTGAGGATGCTGCGAATCATTTTTGGTATATGTCTTATGTAAATGACAGAGTTCACTTACATGTTGGTGCATGCCGGGCTACTTGCCGATATGGTAGATAAATCAGGCTGAATTCTGAATAGTTGTGGGAGTGGAGGGGGGAGGTGGGGTGGTTGGGTTTGCATTCAAAGTTGGTGGACCTGTACATTGTAGCTAATTATAGTTAGTTATCTTTTTTACAGTGCTACAGATTTCAATTTACTCCTTATTGTATCGCCACACGCCGACGTAGCCTATCACTACTGAACTGAACTGAACTGACCTGAACTGTTGTTCATTAATAAAACATATAATTGCTGCAACAGGCGAATGTCAAGTTTGGTAGAAAACAAAATAGAAGCAAATAAAATAAGCTTAAATTTATTACAAGCGTCCGATAAAAGTAGAGTAGTGTTAGTTTAATAGGGACCTTAAGCAACCACGACGACGACGGCAGGGAAAACGGGACGTCAAAAAGTATTCAAGCGCAATATTTACTGCAATTTTTTTCGTTTATTTAATTTGAATTGCCATTCAGATCAGAGTTTTGAAATGAAAGAAAATGAAAGAGAAAGTTTCTGGGCGAACGGAAAATAAACTGGTTTCCGTCCTTAAGTTCCCGTTCTCTACGGAGCGTGAAATCTGGACTTTTCACGTTGTAGTTTTGCAGCTACGGTTGATTTCCTTACAGCCCTGCTCATTTGCACGTGCGTTTATTGTATTTTGTAATTAAGGCCATTGTCTTATGCCGTCGTCGTCCTCGTTGCCGTCTTCGTTGCTTAAGGTCCCTAATGTTGACTTGTACACCGGACCTCAAAAGCATGTGGGGTGGTTCTTCCCGGGGAAGAGGATTATTCGGAAGAACCACCCAACATGCTGTTGAGGTCCGGTGTACAAATCAATATTGAAAAACACTACTCTACTTAATGACGCTTCTGGTTTTCAATATTGACTTGTACACCGGACCTCAACAGCATGTGGGGTGGTTCTTCCGAATCCTCCTCTTTCCACCTCCCATTGGCCACTATTTTGTCAAGATACAGACTATCACGTGATTTAAATGACCTATGACGTGATTCAAATGACCTGTGACTGAAGCCACGATATTTGGCATAGTTTGTTCTAATGCACGATTTCTGTGTTTCCAAAACATATTCCATTTGAAATGGAAATGGCGAAGATCGAGTGCATAAAATCACTGAAACAGTCATGCACTTGAGAATAAAGAGGCTGACTGAGACAACATCAGTTTCTCTTTTTAATAAGATCTTGGTTGATAATTTCTTCCAATTTTTGAATTCCTAATCCGTGTCTTCCATATCTATTGTCGTGACAAAGACCGGATGCACTAATCCTAGAAAAATAAACACGAATGGATAGACTCCTGAAGTAGAAAATCTTTGCAGCACGCAGAACTAGTACAGTTGACGACACAAGAGGTTTTGAGCAGGAGAAGGTATTCTAATAGAAGTTGAAACGGGGCTAAGTGCAATAGAAGCTGTTATGGAATCTCTTTTTATTGTTTCCACCAAAGTTTTAAAACTCATTAAGGTTCCAGCCTCCTTATGGAAACCACATTGCACTATTCTTCGTATGTTTTCCTTCGATTCTCAATCTTTACATTGAAAATCAAAAACTAAAGCAAAACCATGTTTGATGTACAATGTACGAACAACCCCCATCCACTCCAGCGGGAGGACTACGCCCTAAAAATATGAATGAAGATGTTCTGCACGCTTATGAAACCCTCGCTCTATTTCAGCCCAGAAAATAGGATCTTTTTAAACCTAATTATAGCTTTATAATAATAATAACTAAATTAAAACACCTTTGAGAAAAAAAAGGTGTTTTAACGAATATAAAAACAGATATATAATAAATCTCTTTTGATTAAATATACATTATAAGGAAGAAATATCGTCTATTAAGTTCAGTGTTCATAGACAACAATAATAACTCTATCCACGCTGGGCTGGCAGTGTACTGAAATCGCTAAGAACTGATGTGTAGACCTTACAATCATGGCAAAACAATCGTTCTTTTTTTGCAAAATGTTGTAATTGTTTTGTTGTCCATTGCTAAAGATAAGGTAGACATGTCAGTACTAACGTGATTTGAGCCTCAAAACTTGCATCTAATAAGTGCTTATCGTTAGCTTATGATATGATCTTTTGGTGACACAACTTATGGTATCAATGCCATCTAAATCTTTTCATTTGATTAGCTGTGGAAAGGTAAGATCTCTCCGGCGCCGATGGCCTGTTCATTCTCCTTCCCGCCTTCACGTCCTTCCTCCCCCTCATAGCCCCTCTCTCTTTTTCTCCTTCTTTCCATTCACAAGTTTCTCATTCTCGAACCTCCTCCTCTTCCTCTCTTCCTCTCTCAGCCGACTTTTTATTCTAGTTATTACAGAGAAATGATATTAAACGAGAAAACTTGATTATTTCTTGTCGCACAATCGGTTTATTGTTTGTCTAAGGCGGGTAACTGGAGTACCATCCTAATGACTTTCTGGAGCCAGTCTACATTAACCAACTCATTGGTGTTCTGTTACATTGTCAAACCAACAACTACCAACAAGTGGACATAAACACCACTCTACCGCTCCAAAAATAATCCCTACACTTTAACAAGAGAACTTATTGTAAGCTTTGTTCTATACTTTTAACCCTTAATGCTTCGATAAAGAGACAATTACTAGGAAATTATACCCCGTAGGGTGCCAAATATCATTGCAACGTATGTTGGAATGTGGGGTTGTTGATAGCTACACATCGACTATCGCCGCCCATTGTCGAGCCACCCCGCTGGTGGTGAGTCGTCGTGTTTGCGAATTTATGGTTTTTTTCTTCGTCTTTTGACAGGCCCCAAGAGGTTAAGAGACAATAAACTCAGTTTTAAGAAAAGAAAAGAAAAGAAAGAAAAAAAAAAAAACAGAACCCGCAAAAGACAAGCATCATGTCACCTTAAAAGAGCCAATTTCAAAATGTTCTCTTTTTGTTCCACAAGTTTCGCAATCTTTTTTTCTCCTCTTAGATGCAACCGGCTTCATTCCTTTTTGAAATTCGATCACCTCAGCAGCAACCGCGTCCTATAAAAGCGATCATGATTTGCGAGAGGGCCCTTTCGCAACGTTAACTCCACGTGTACTGAGGCGTCTGAGTTGTGGTAGCGGAACGCAGTCCTTGATACTAAGAGCATTGTTTGTGAGTCTACTGCGCACAAGCGTCGAAGAAGATCACTAAACAACGTGTAGACTCTACGCCGAGTCGGCGAATTTTAAAAATATCTTGCTATTGAGGTAACATGATTCCTTGCCAGTATTGACTTTCAGTCTCTGGTCAGCGCTGGCATCGAGATAGCTGACGTTTGTAATACAAAACTAGAAACTAGATCAAGAAATCAAGATGAGGTTAACCTAACGAGAATAAGTGTAAACACGCAAGTCTGATGAAATTCAAACCGGGTTGATTTTGTGCTGTGTTATGCATCGAGACTAAACCCGGCCTTTTAATCACACAGGGCTGGAGAAGCTGGCGGAGGGTTGGAGAAGCTCCCAAAGATGACGAGAATTCTCCGTGCTTCGCTGTTCAGCTTGGTTTTATGCTACTGTGTGGTTTTGACAACAAGTCAAGGTAAGCTCTCTTAGAAAATTATACTTAGTACGAGTACATATACAACTTAGCTTGACGTATAGTATCAACATATCTCGTCTGAGTTAGCTAACGGGTATCGTCCTTAACTTGCTTGATGAATGAACAAATTGTTCTCGTCGCGTTATGACAATGATCTTATAAATTTGGAGAATGAATCCAATTGTTGTGGGGCATTGGAAGTAATCTTAAGAGCTTCCAACTGTCATCCTGTTAGCTTTTTAAAATTCACCGCTGGGTCCACAGAAATTCTCCACCTTTGCAAGTATTTAACCTCTTACAAGTCCCGGCGAACAAACAAACAATGTATTATCTCGAGCGTTCTCGTAGCTCATATACTCATATGATTCCAATGTTGGTACTTATTTTCACCTTGGTATGTCTGGATTGGGAACACTAACAATGCTGCTTGATAGAGGCGGAATATTTAGGGTTTATCTATCGTGTGTTTATTTCATATCCCCGCATGACAACCACATCGAAAATAGCCTCCATTGAAATGGACGATAAGATCAGGATGAATTTGTTGTGACATTACGATTATGATGTCGTCACGAAGGCAATTTGAATTGTTAAAGATTTTAAAATTCTATTTATTTGAGATTTCTGAAGAATGTCTGATCATGTATCAAGAAATATAATGAAATATTAATTGCATATAAGGGCATGACAAAATCACTTCAACAAAAGTGCAATAATTACAACAAGTTTGCAAATGTTCTTGGAAATGACTGCACTGTTACCAAAAGTAATGGCTGAAGAGGTCGACCAGAAATGTTCTTGGTCGAAGTATCGCATTTCTTTGCAACTTTGAGACAGGCGCGGTGACAAGAATTTGACCGCCGGAAATGTAATGTCGCGGCGATTCAGCCATCGAATTTGCACCCGAGACTTGCATGTTTGTCTGTGTACTTATACGTCTTTGATGTGATGGGGCTTTGTTATCATACGAAATCGGCAATCACGCAAAATATTCTAATTTAAGTCATACGACTAATCTACATCTATGACGGAAGAACTTAAAATAATTTTTGTCTGTCATGATTCCTGCGTAGAAGTAAAATTGATTTATCAAGAACATAGAAATGATGAACTTTTGAACTTTATTAGTTTTTAAGAAATGGGGAAAAAAAATAAAAATAAGAAGAAAGGCTGGGAGGGAGGGAGGAAGAAAGGACGGAAGGAGCGGGAAAGAAACGAAGGAAGAAAGAGAGAATGGAAGAAAAGAAGGAGGATTGAAGCAATGAAAGAAGGAAGGAAGGACAGAAAGAAAGATAGATAGATAGAAAGAAAGAAGAAGAAGAAGGAAGACCGACGTGCAAAATTCAACGCTAGACCTGCTGTAATAACATATAAGGCACCTTTTTTTCTCTTCCACTTATATTATTTATTCCACAGTTAAAGTCGACTGCTAGATATTTTATAGCTTTGGGGATTACTTAAATTGTTGCCCTGCTAATTCGCTGTATACACATCAAGAATATTTTGTGGTCATCATGTACTTTCAAGGTTTTCTAACAAAACAAATGGTCGGCCTAAATCTTTAAATATTTCGTATCCCAAGGCATATGTTCTTGAAGGAAGAGATAAAGTTTGAGTGAAAATGACGAAGCGCTCTATATATTTTAAGTGGTGAAAGGTTTATATAAACGGCTTTCTTGAGAAACTAGACCTATATCATGAGCTGCAGAGACATCTTACGGCAGACATCGCGAAGGGATAAAACAAACCATCTCATTATGAGAGGAGAAAAACTTTTATTCTGTTCGAGGAAATATTGTTTAGGACTAAGATGGTTCCCTGGAAACTCCTCTATGGTTCTTTAATATGTCTCGCAAAGGACATTTACTTTACCATTGGGAAAACGTTTGTTAGACGTGGTCATGGAAATATAATGTACGTCAATGTATGGCCCAGTATTGTTATTACCCTCTACAGTGTATTTTTTCATGGGATGAAATTTGTTTTCGTCGGTTAAAAGGGGTCAATCTCCTAATCTTTCCGCCTGGTTACGGAGCAAGGATTCTTTGTAGACAACGACTGCTGCCCTAGACGAAATGTCGACAGTTTAACAAACAAAATCTCGATAATGATTTTTCCAGAAATTGGTTGAGTGTGGAATGTGGTTTGACTTGTTGGAAGCTTGGGTCAGAAAAATCCTCAAACCTTTGCCGTATATTACAAACATTCTCTGTAGTGTCTGGGTGGGCTGCTGTAGGTTTGTTTGCTATTTTCTCTGAAAACAACTTCGGCTCACGGCTCAACATACTGTAAAAACTGGACTGGACTCAAAATAGAATTGGACTGGATTGGACTTTACCGAGAGTCGGCGGACTCCCGAAAGAGTCACAGTAGAGATAAGGTTAGAGTCCGCAG
Organism: Telmatactis stephensoni; assembly: GCA_029948255.1. Lineage (NCBI taxonomy): Eukaryota > Metazoa > Cnidaria > Anthozoa > Actiniaria > Isophelliidae > Telmatactis > Telmatactis stephensoni. The sequence continues at coordinate 163,253 of JALIZF010001709.1, read as the reverse complement.
ACTCAACATTATATACCGTTTTTATGCAAAAGTATTCGTTTAGAGTCTGCGGACTCTATAATACCACGAAATCCATCTATTTAAGAATAAGAAAATAGATTTATGTTGTCCAGACAAAGGTTCGTAACACAGTCAACACACAAGCTAGCTGATTGCCTCAAACAGAGTACCGAGGACTGTAACTGGATCTTTTTTTGCAAAGAAATAATATGTAATGTAGATCCCGCGGACCCTAACCGTAGCTGGCATTTCTAGGGGACGGGGGTGGGGAGAAGAGGGGAAAGAAGAAAATGATTGGTAAGTCACAATAACGGCCGTTCAGAAACTGTGACTATTTCGGGAGACTCTCGGTCCAGTCCAGTCCAGTCCAATCTGATTTTGAGTCCAGTCCAGATTTTACAGTACGCTCTTTATGATGGCAAAAAGCAAAGTCTAGTCCATTTCCTTGTTGACTTCCATTTGAAAATATTGACTTCTTAAGCCTCTTAATTCTCGAGAATCTTTACAAGAAAAGGATGATGGAAAGTTTTCCACTTGGTTTAAATTTTGCTGTCCGTAATTTTGCTGAACCATCAAAATTAACTTTTAATTTTACTGAGCCTCTCTTCATCAAATGTCACGAAAACTCGCAAGTTTAAAAGCGCTTTCGAGTTTTGTACCATCAGCGATGTTTCTTTTGCTTTATTTTTTGCATATAATTTAAATATATTTTTATTCTTTAAAACAAGTTTAGTTTCCTACTGACCCTTGTAGACTCAGGTCTGCCCGTAGGGTAATTCCTATCGAGTTGGATCTCACGAAAGACGTCTCTTAATCTCCTTTGCATTATTGATTGGTTCGTTATTAAGTTAACGTCTGTTGAGGGGAAAAATAGCAAAAATTGTACTCATACAGCGATGTAATAAGTGCAGTAAGCCTTCAACGTAATTGTACTGCCACAGTTCTCCTGAAGTTTAAGCTCTATCAAGAATAGCACAATCTCCAAGAAGCGATGCCAAAATGTTGGTTTCTGTTGAGTCATGTGACGAAGCTTGTGGTTTCACTTTAGTGATTTAACTTTACGTCTGAAATTAACATTCAAACATTTAAACTAGTGAATCGTTGCTTTTGTTAATCACGAGACGAATTAGGGGAACTACTACTCACGTGGAGATGATTTTAAAACGTAGGTAGCTGGTTTTCCTTGTGTTGACGGGCATCAGTCAACCAATTGTACAGAAAAGAGAAAAACAAGTTCAGACCACCCTGAGAGCCAAACCTCTGCCTCTGCGGTAAAAAGAGCGGGCAAAGTTCTATCTGCGGCAGCGTCTATGCGGGATAAACTGACGCTTCAGACACGACTACAGACTTTTTCAGTACCAAAGCACGGTTGGTTGAAACGATATCAATAGCGAAACGGAAATGTCTGTCTTTGGCTCAAAGTCATAATTGAAAAAGAAACGGAAGTAATGCATTGTAAATTAACCTCCAAATTTCAGTACTAGATCAGATTTTGTCTAGTTTAAAATAAGCACATTTTGACCTCTTTGGACGGACTGTTATTTGTTGTTATCCGTTTTGATTCTGCTCTTTGATACCTCGAGTATGTTCAGTCGTTGACTTCTCAAATTCATGGAAAAAATCCATTTAACACAGAGAACACGTAAATCGCCATTATTCTACACTAAGATATTAAACTCGTTATACTGTACTTAATTAGCACTTTAATTACTGTACTTTTATTAGCACATGACCTGATGACGTCATAGTCCATAAAAAAATCTTAAAAATAAAATGCGGTCGCGAGTTTAACCCTGTATCAACGTAGGGATCTAAAGTATATAAAAAAATTTCTCTTCCAAAGTTGCACAACAACATATCCACAAATCATGAATGCCACTTAATATTGTTGAGTTATTTAAATGTGAAGGTCACGTGACCTGTTTTAGGTTTCTCCTTTGTAGCCTGCGTAGCGGGCCTAAGGGAAAGGGAAAGGGAGAGGGGGAATGGGAAGGGGAAAGGGGAACGGAAAGAAGGAAGGCCCTAGCCTGCATAGCTGAATGTTTAGGGAGAGGATCGGAGGGGAGGGAGGGGGTTAATGGGGAAGAGAAACCTTCCCTCTCTCTTCCCCTTCTCCCTTCCACTTAACCTCCAGGTACGCAGTCTAGAAGGGCCTGCAGCGAACCCCTCAAGCTTTAACGTAACGCCCCCTAAGTAATTATTCAAGTGTCTTGTGAATGTCAAGCAACACGTGTCAACGTTCATGACCCTAGGGGGGCCTCTATGCAGGCTAAGTCGTGTTTCTGCGAACGAGATGCACTACTTTTAATAGGAGAGACAAAAAGCCCCCTATAGCATGATGACGTCTTTGTCCCCTCTCTATACCAGAATCCTTTTCGAGTAGCTTTTGTTCGGTATTTAAGACTATTGTGTTTAAGGAATATAAAATTTGAATATGCAAGGCTCTTGAAAAGGATTCTGAGAGGGGACAAAGACGTCATCATGCTAGGGACATATTTCGCAGCCGTTATTAGTTCTGGTCACGTCAGGAGCTAGTGTATCGAAGTACCTTCAATAAAAATGTTAGTTGTTTCACATGCGTCATAAATAGTACTAAATAGTCATATTTTATGACAATTTCAATGTTCTATAAATTCTAATTCTATGAGGAGGCAGCATGGCCGAGTGGTCAGAGCGTTGGTCTCGCAATCTTGCGGTCCCAGGTTCGATTCCCGCTCCTGCCACTAGCTGAGACTGAATTTGTTCCGATTTCGATTAGTTCAAATTCAGTTTCTCGGCCATGCTTACAATATAGCCAACTGGTTCGCCTCCTCACCAGGTGGGATCCTTAGCTACTTTATGTTGTTATTACATTTCATTTCAGTTCATTTCAACCGCAAATGATTATATATGATTATATACATATAGAAATTTGCGGCATATAAATCTTAAACATTACTTTTATAATTCTATAAATTGTCCAACGTTTTGCACGCTTTTAGTGCTTGTACTCTATCTAGCTCCTCGAAATAATTTTTTATCTAAAATTAAGGCAATCAGCGTGAACAGGCTTTAACCAGAAGTCCACTGCTAGGAGCATCCTAATTCGGATATTTTTAGAGCAATGATATCTTGCCAACTACCCGACGTAGTCAATCGAACAAATCCGAACAAAAAATCAATCGAACTCAATCGAACACCAATCGTTCGATTGGTTGCCGATTGGTTCGGCACTCGAACACAATCGAACGAGAACTTTGCTGTGAGTACGATTTCCGAACAAAATCGAACTTCAACCAATCGAACTGATTGGATTGTTCGATTTTGTTCGGTAAATATATTCGGTCGCTAGATAACGCAAATAAGGCACCAAAGACCGTAAGTCAACAGTCAACAATGCTTTCATCATTTTTTTTAGCCTCTATGAACTCGATTCATTTATATTTTGGCAATATTTAAATTCCAAAATGAACAGTAACGACATTACTGCGATTTTCAAATTATGCGAACTCGGATATCTAAACACCCCTAGAACTCACCTAGATATACCTGATGCTATTGGCCTGAGAATTGGTACAAGTTCCCGTTGCAAGTGCCCAAGTTTACCTCTGTCATCAGCCACTTTTAATGCCCGTCCATTTTCTCCTACTTTTTTCAGTATTCTAAACTTCTTTCCATTTTCTACGTAGAGGCACTCGTTGTACCCTTAGCCACGCATTTAAGGACGATTTCTTTTTCGTAGTCTTGGGCCTTATGTCATGCAGAGGGTATTTCCCAAAAACATTGTTCGATTTGGTTCGATTGCCTTATAGTTCGATTTCCAAACGTTCGATTTTGTTCGATTGCTAAAGCTTTGCTGTGAGTACGATTGTGTCCGATTGCCGAACCAATTGAAAATCAATCGAACGATTGATGTTCGATTGAGTTCGATTGCCGAATGTTCGATTGACTACGTCGGGCAACTAGAACCTCTTTCATTTCCGGTCAGGCTCCTGTTTCCGGTTTATTGGGTTCCAAATTTCAAAACTGTTCTAAAACTTCATTTATAAATCTTGGAAACACATTTTGTGTTTGTGGAGTTCGTATATGAGTTGTACATATGTTTCAAGTCTCTTGTACACGACCATCTCAAGTTCCCAACAAAATTACGTCATGACCGGAAGTGTACATTGATTGGTGAATTTCTGGAAGCTATGTTCTAAAAATATCCGACTTATTTTCTATGCTTTCTCCTATTCCCTATACAGGGATTTCATTGCATGTTTGTGGGCAAGTACAATAGAAAGTTTTTGACTTAGAAAAGATTTCATTTCTCTTGGGAAAAAAAGCTCTATTATTTTGACCACAAACATGGCTGCCGTGAAATCCCTCAATATGCAACATTAACATGAGTGCTCCTAGTAATGGATTTCTGGCACTACCTATTATCTATCCCATATTCTAATTTCTTCTTTTTTATTTTAAAGGCTTTTCTAGACATTTCCTTGAAGCAAGAGATAGAAGACAACGAGGTACGCCATACTCGTAGTAATAATAGAGTGATTGTGTCAACTTTGGATTTATTCTCTTGTACATTTCTGATGTTTGGTTTTCCTCTAATAAATCAATACGCAATCGGAATTTAAGGTTCTTATTAGTTCGTTCTCGTCTCTTTCTCCACAACAACCTTACTGGGGCAATAGAACACTAGTTTTTCCTTAAGCAATGCGGGCTTTAGGTCGAGGTTGGTCATAGCCTGCGTAGCGGCTCTCTTTAAAGGGGAGGGGGTCTCCTCTCCCTCTTCTCCAGTCCCCTCACAAGGGACGCACGCAGGCTAGTTTGGTCCCAGGTTCTCACGATCAAATGCTGGTATTTTTACTTTTGAAAACGTTTTTTATTAATACCTTCTAGGAATTAAAGAGCCACACCCTTTATGGATCTCGGGGGGTCGATATAGACCATTCTCGAATTCGCTTCAATGCGCACAAAACAGTGGTTTCGAGTGGGGTTAACACAAAAAATGAAAGCTCCAAGTCCAGCTACGTTTTGAAACGTAATTCTGGAAGGTCTATTGAACTTTTCCCGATGATCATCCGTGTCCCAAACATAAGGGAGTCCCTCCTCTCCCCCTAGCTCCGCCTCCTAAGGGGGGAGAGGGGGGGGGAGAGGAATTGGCATTTGACTCAGCACATAGCACTGAATTGAAGCTATTCTTTAAATCCGTTTAAGGTCTATTAGGTGGAGTAAGTGTAGGAAGTAAAATGCTTGCTAAGTCATCAACATCTGATCATCCCTTTCTCTTGTGTCTTTCTTTCTCTAACGGGGAATTAAGTCGTAACATAAAGATCGATGTTCGCAAAGGGAGATTTTCCTTCTATTTTCTGAGTTGACATCAAATTACTTTTTATATGCCAACAGCTCTGTGTCCTCAAGGCTGGATTCAGTTTAAAGGATCGTGCTACGTTACTTATGTGGATGCGAAAAGCTGGCAAAATGCAGAAAGACATTGTCGAGCTTTAGGAGGGATATTTAGTCAGAATACACGACGAATATGAAGACGAGTTTATGTCTAAAGAGCTAGCTCTTCCGGAACCGCTAGTCTGGATAGGTCTCAGAAGATCAGAGTCTAGAAATAGCTTTATGTGGAGTGATGGCTCTAACTCGTCTTACTCAAATTGGGGTTTCCGTGAGCCGCGCGCAGATGACAGTGGCAGGGACTTGCGTCCATATGTATTCTGGAAACATCAGATTTGAATGGCAGACTGAACACTGTTCAGCACGACAGCCATTTATATGCGAGCGAGGTATGTGTATTATGACTTGTCAATGTCCGTCCTGTTTGTTCTTCCTGTATTGTTCGTAAGCTGAGTCTCTAGCCGTCGGACTTGTGTGCGTGGCGGGCGAACGAAATTTCGAAGGCTTGAGACTTGACCTTCCTACCTGTGGTCTTATTTAGTTTTGATTTCTTTACTTGCAAACATGACGTGTCATGGAATACAAGAATATAACATTAATACAATTCTAGTGTTTCAGTCACCATTTGAGGTGCCTGAAAAACCATGGCTCGGATTTTCAAAACGTTAGCGATAGCCTTATGTAGGAGGCCCATAATATATACTATTGGGTAACCAGTAATATATGTCAGCCTCGTTAAATAAAGTCATTATTATTATTATTGCCATCTGTTTAGAGAACCCTTTTCCATCAGGGCAGGCGATGCTTTAAAAATTTCTTTGCTGTGCAAAGATTTATCTCATCATATAGAACTACTCTCTTTTATCATGCACTTGGAACCGTTGTTATTTTTTAGACTTTCACGCGATTTTTCCCATGCATACTGACGTAGATATTTAACTGACGATTTACAAATGCACCGTTTATTACGTGATATTACAACACTGCCATAATGGCCTAGCCTTAATTTTCCCTCTAAACATACTAACGATAGGTTTTTAAGGGACAGACTGTAGTGAAGATGAGTTTGTTGAGGCGAGGAAAAGGGAGCATGCAACGTAACTGAGCATGGTGTATAAACTAGCAATACTGCATGTTTAACATGTCTAACGTATAATATCATCAATTCCTACCATTTTGTGAGGGTCAGTCAACTTCTGGTTCGTCCATGATTGTAACAAGTTTCCTTGTTTGATCTCGAAATGATTTTGACACAAAAACACCAAGGTTTCAAACGCCAGATTTAGCTTAGCGTTAAATCAGAGCCATTTTATAGACGGAGAATTCAGGCACACTCCTACAACGACCTCGACGACAACAGCTTCAAAGGATGTCGCAACATTTACTGAAAAGCCTGCAACGACTCCAGTATCTCTAAGTACAACACTGCATGTGCAAGAAATGTCATCCTTACCAACTACAGATGCAACTTGGTGCTGGAGAAGGAGGTAATTCCACCACGTGGTTGTGGAGACACTAAAATACAGTGTACCCAAAACGCAGAGTGTCTGCAAACGCCTAGTGGCTTCAGATGTGAATGCAAGTTTGGATTTGAAGGAGATGGTGTCGTTTGTGCAGGTATGTAAAACTATAGATAACGTATATTACATGGCACTGCTTTGCCCCATGGCACTGAGGGATCTTAAGCATAGTTTACACTAGTGACGTAAACATAAGCGCATGTAAGCAGCATATATGCAGACTCAGCAGTGTGCTGCTCTATAGCAGTGCTCGCTGTTTTCACTCCTTCAAACGCGATACTGAGTCTGTGAATGTTACGTGCGCTTATGCTTGAGTAGGAAGTGTGAAGCAGGCCTTAGTAGGTGATAAATTATCTCCGAAGCTGAGGGGAAATTCAGTGGAATTCCAGGGAGGGTCCAACAGCGACGTCTGCGCCCTGGAAATTTTGTATCGACTAAGAGCATACTTCGTTCGAGTAATCTTTATGTCCAGTGTACAAGTTGGCCTCGTGTGAGACATTTTAGTGGGACTGCACCATTTTCATGTAGTGAATTTCGTATGCTTTGATATTTCAACAAAATTCATCACCCGTAAACCTTGAAGGTAAAACGTTTAGGCGGACAACGATATAATAGAAGCATGCTGCGAACACAAAGAAAGACTGGGAATAATGATAAAGATAAACTGGGCTTCCACTAAAATCATTTGCATATTTATCATATTCATATTCATCCTAATCTCGAAGTATAAAGTTCCGATGCTATATCTTCTCTGTCCCACAAAGAGATCTTTCAGCTGTCTAGATGACTAACTTTATTAGACAAATTTGACTGAATAAACGACCACACCATGCACGCACCTGCATGGACTAGATTGGGGGTACTATCACACTGTACAATACAGTTCTTTACAAGTGTTTTTGTTACAAGCTCAGTGCTACTAGCATTTTATACAACATCAATAATACTGGCCTTTCTAGTCACAGTCTCAGAGCACCAAGAATGCCATGTTACTGAGACGCCACGGCCAGACGCGCGCTCCACCCCTAAATGCACACGATGTAACTATTCTTGCATTTTTTATGTTGAGACTGAGCTGAGCACAGTTTTAGGATCGAGTTGCGCGCAACAGTTGTAGGGTGGAGTTCTTGCAATTGTATTACACGCAATAAAAAGGTTTCATGCATGGTGTGTCTGGACCTTAAAACGATCAGGTTTTAAACTGTCATGCGCAGAGCTCTTTCGTCTCGCGCTAATGTTAAGTGAATTTACAATTTACAGATATTAACGAGTGTGGCAATGGAGAAAATGACTGCCATACAAGTGCGATGTGTTCAAATATTCCAGGATCGTTCACATGTCAGTGTAATCAAGGATTTACTGGTGATGGTAGATCTTGTGAAGGTATGGCGTCTTTATCAGTACAAAGGTTTCTGTAGTAGTAGTTGTTATTGTACTAGTAGTAGTAGTAGTAGTAGTAGTAGTAGTAGTAGTAGTTGAGTGATGGCACTTAATCCGTGAAACAAAATCTAATAGTTAGTGTCTAATAGTCGAATTAAGGCCTAGTTCAAACGTCGCATCTCACATGTGTCGAATTCAATGCAAATAAGTCAAATCTTTTGTTTCTACTCATTATCATCTCATTTGCATTGAATTCAGCACATGTGAGATGCGACGTTTGAACTAGGCCTAAAACAAAAGAAAACAATAGAAATAGTGTCTACTAATGTCTGTTAGACTAATATCTATTTCACGGATTAAGTGCCATCACTCTAGTTGTAATAGTAGTAGTAGTAGTAGAGGTAGTAGTAGTAGTAAGTAGTAGTAGTGTAGTAGAAGTAGTAGAGTGGTTTTCATAAACCCGTGAAATAAAATTAAACTAATACAAAATTAGTAGACCCTAATTTCTAATGTTTTCTTTTGTGTCTCTTGACTATCCACTTAAATTATCAGTTTTTATTTCACCGGTTTATGAAAACCACTCTAGTAGTAGTAGTAGTAGTAGTAGTAGTAGTAGTAGTAGTAGTAGTAGTAGTAGTAGTAGTAGTAGTAGTAGTAGTAGTAGTAGTAGTAGTAGTAGAGTGATTTTCATCGGACTGTGAAACAATTACTAATAGTCAGTGTTTAATAGTGTCTAATAGTTGTATTGCAACAAAAGAAAACAATGGGTGCAGAGTCTATTAGTGTCTATTAGCTTAGTAACTATTTCACAGTCCGGTGAAAATCACTCTAGTAGTAAGTAGTAGTAGAAGTATAGTAGTAGTAGTAGTAGTAGTAGTGTAGTAGAAGTAGTAGTATTAGTAGTAGTAGGTAGTAGTAGTAGTAGTAGTAGTAGTAGTAGTAGTAGTAGTAGTAGTAGTAGTAGTAGTAGTAGTAGAGTGATTTTCATCGGACTGTGAAACAATTACTAATAGTCAGTGTTTAATAGTGTCTAATAGTTGTATTGCAACAAAAGAAAACAATGGGTGCAGAGTCTATTAGTGTCTATTAGCTTAGTAACTATTTCACAGTCCGGTGAAAATCACTCTAGTAGTAAGTAGTAGTAGAAGTAGTAATAGATAGTAGTAGTAGTAGTAGTAGTAGTAGTAGTAGTAGTAGTAGTAGTAGTAGTAGTAGTAGTAGTAGTAGTAGTAGTAGTAGTAGTAGTAGTAGTAGTAGTAGTAGTAGTAGTAGTAGTAGTAGTAGTAGTAGTAGTAGTAGTAGTAGTAGTAGTAGTAGTAGTAGTAGTAGTAGTAGTAGTAGTAGTAGTAGTAGTAGTAGTAGTAGTAGTAGAGTGATTTTCATCGGACTGTGAAACAATTACTAATAGTCAGTGTTTAATAGTGTCTAATAGTTGTATTGCAACAAAAGAAAACAATGGGTTCAGAGTCTACTAGTGTCTATTAGCTTAGTAACTATTTCACAGTCCGGTGAAAATCACTCTAGTAGTAGTGTAGTAGAAGTAGTAGTATTAGTAGTAGTAGGTAGTAGTAGTAGTAGTAATTAATAGTAGTAGTAGTAGTAGTAGTAGTAGTAGTAAGTAGTAGTAGTGTAGTAGTAGTAGTAGTAGCAGCAGCAGCAGCAGCAGCAGTAGTAGTAGTAGTAGTAGTAGTAGTAGTAGTAGTAGTAGTAGCAGCAGCAGTAGTAGTAGTAACAGCAGCAGCAGCTACACGTAATGATTTTGTTTGCTTGCAAGTGTTTCGTTCGTTTTCGTTGTTCTCATGATTTGACTTTCTTTTTATAGACAAAGATGAATGCACTGATGAGACTGCCGCTTGTCACCAGAATGCCTCCTGTACAAACACTTTTGGTTCTTACGTTTGTAAATGTAAAACTGGCTTCAACGGTGATGGCTTCATTTGTCAGGGTACGGACAACGAAGTCCATGACACTTGTATGCTACGAAACTCATTGTGCGTGTAATGCGTGACTACGTTACTTCTTTAATTTTTATGGGAACCACAAATTCTCGACTCAATCAAACCTCCGATTACAAACTGTTGCGTGACCACCTTACTTCTTTAGCGTCGATTTTTACGGGAATCACGAACTGTCGATCCAAGGTTTATTAGGAATCACGTACACAATATATCAACATGGGAAAGTTATAAACAGTCAATGACATTCTCTGTGTACTGTGAAGACTGAAAGGGATTTAGAGAATTCTTAAAACTATTATCACATAGAAATGGCATTTATTGAATTACAAATGATAAATTTGCCCTGGACGTGCATGAGGAACGATTCTTCACTGAAAGTACGTAACCAAGGCAACTGCGGTTCCATGCAGCGATGACAGGCGTTACAAAGTATTTGGTTTTAAATTTCCAAATGAACGGTGCGTCAACGGCTGTCCTAAACCGAATCGTTTCGATCATTTTTATAATATCAAAGTTGGCTGACCCTCTTTATTGTCAATTGACATCCCCCAGTAATTCCTAGTCTATTATATATTACATATCTTAAAGAAACTATAGATTATATAACTTTCCCCCTTGACCCCGTTATAATAATAGCCCCGTTTCTATGTGCAATGTGTGATAAAAAAGACTGGAAGTGACAAATACCTCGACATATCAAACATATCTCTATAAAAAGTTGTCGTTCGCACGGCCATGAAATCTATTCCATATATGGGCAGGCATTACCTTATTTAGAAGTCACGTAGATTTGTTTTTGTTGATTTTCCTGCAATTTTGAGCCTCAAACTGTCAAACTTCCATCAAAACTTGCAGATATTGTAGCGATGAAACACATCACATATTGTCCACCATCTTGAAATTGGCTTAGAAACCTAGCTTTTCGGTAAACAGGAAGCCCAATAGTAGAAACACAGGAAGCCCGCACGAACGACAACATATGTTTACTGCATGCTCGGTACCACTCCCTCTCGCCTTTCAACAAAATCAGCCTCGCTTCCATGAAAGATCGAGCGAAAAAGGACCTGGTAACGTAACCTTCAACTATTGTTGAGCCAGTTGCATGTGGTTTCTATAAACCGGTTCCCTACTGGTTCACCTTACCATACCTAAATCTTTTTGGAATTTGATTAGGTAAATTCCAATTCATAATTTTACTCTTACTACTTTTGTTAGCCTGGTGCATATTTGATGATTTGTCCCTAATACTATAAGACAAGATACTAAACTGTTTGGAAGATATCGGGACCCATAAAGTGTCGATAAAAATGGCCAAATATTCCTCGATTGCTTATTGTCATATCATTACAACTCTTGAGCGTACTTCTCCTTGAATTAGGGTTATATCAGTGGCTGTTAAGTGGTTTCAGCCGTTAATGACTTAAACCGAGAAACTACTTCAGTAAAAAGCAAGCCCTTCACGAACCCACTTGAATTCATCACACATAACCGACAAGTCTGTCATTTTGGTTCACTTGTCTGTTAAATTTCCTGGTATTATTCCATTCATCCATTCATCCACCCACACGTGGAACGTATCAATCAATCCATCAATCCTTTGCATATATTCATTCATTCATCAAAGTGCGTCATTAATCAGAAAAATTTTATATTTTATATATTTTTATATTTTTGGAAGAATTTCACCTAACCTGAATAAGTTAAGGTCGTTAAGGTTCTTTGATAAAATCGGGACTTTGTTTCAAATAACTGATATTGTGACTCAATGTTGGGGAAGTGGTTTCCGGTTATAATTTTAACCTTTAAATGTTTGTCGAGGAGTGATGTTTTATGAGGAATGTCACCGCACACACAGCCGTCAGTTTAGATTGGATAGATATCGGAAATCTTATGAAGGTGGTCTTTATAGAGCACTTGAAATATGAGGGCCAGGCATCATGATCTGATCGTGAATTTTTTAGTCATTACTCAAAGGTTCAAAGTGCAGTGCCATGGAATGAAGCAGAATCTTTCCTTCTTTCTTTCTCTTTAATTTTCTTTCTTTCTTTCTTTCTTTCTTTCTTTCTTTCTTTCTTTCTTTCTTTCTTTCTTTCTTTCTTTCTTTCTTTCTTTCTTTCTTTCTTTCTTTCTTTCTTTCTTTCTTCTTCTTTCTTTCTATCTTTCTTTCTTTCCTTCTTTCTTTCTCTCTTTCTTCTCTTTCTCTCTCCTTTGGTTTTGAGGTTTTAAACTTCAAATTTGATAATATAACGTCACGAGTTGTAACTGTAACCAAGGCAACAACAGGGTAAAGGTTAAGTGTTATTGATCATCGAGGGAGTGGTATTGTAATATTGGCTGGGGATCAAATAAGTGGCTTTGGGATAGTTTTAAGTACCTCTAGTCGACCTTAGTGGTCTTATAATACAATATGTCTCGCTTTTTTTGAACAATTCCAAAGCTCTTTATGTGTAGATCGGCAGCTACAGTTCAAGTATTTAACCCCATCTGTTATGGATCACCAATAAGTCTATCGGAGACATGTCTCGACTAGTGCTTCATATTTTTTGTGCCTTATCGTTTTTGATATGGTTTATGTCAGTCATTTTGAAATTCAATTTACGTTTCACGTATAACGCATGCATCACGCTCTACTGATCACATACACAGCTGCGGAACGCAAGGAATCTTGGCGTCCAAGTTAAACTAACACCAAATGTTCATAAAGTGGGTTTTTCTTACTTTTTCAAACCTTGTGAGTAAATCTGGCTATGCACTAGCCACTATCCAGAACGCTAGATTTAATGCATCTTTTAATCATCTTTTGGGCATCTTTTAATGTTTTTCGTAAATATTCTCGAACGGTTTTAGCTTTTATGAATTAAATTAACAACGTTTCCAATATGGTATATGTCGTGGCAGCTCTTCTTGCCAATGTGAGATAGAAAATGACCTGTGGCACCCAGAGTAGTTGAATTGCTGTATGTCTACTATTTTTATCCCAAAGTACAAAATACATCAATGGAAACTTTCAAATTTCTAGTCTGAAAAAGTTGCCAGAGCGTAGCTTACACTTGTCTTGCTTTGACAGATTTGGATGAGTGTGGCAAAAGCCCTTGTGACAGGAACGCTGATTGTATCAACATCTTGGGATCGTTCACCTGCAAGTGTGTCGACGGGTTTACTGGTGACGGATTCTACTGCAGAGGTAGGGTAGGGACTGTAATGCCCTTCTTTGACAGATTTTTCTACGGTCAGGATTCGGCATGAAAAATTATGTGTTTTGTACTTTTCGTTAGATTTTGTTTTGTTTTGTTTTCTTTTTAAGAAAACCCTTCACAACAACAGTTGGGGCTGGTTTATACAAACGACGGAAGCAGAAGCGCAAGTGACACGCAGACTCAGTGATGTACTGCTTATTATCTTCTCTCACGAAAAGTAACACTGAGTCTGCGTTTGATGCTTCCGCTTCGAGTCTTTCCCCTCACTGTCGTTTTTCTGCCTGATTCTCATTCTTAATTGATGCAATTTATTTCTAGACATCGATGAATGCAGTAGTGACTCCAATGTATGTCACGAGAATGCAGACTGCTTGAACACTGAAGGATCTTACAAGTGTCAATGTAAGCAAGGATATACTGGAGATGGCATCAACTGTAATGGTGAGTTAATAGTCATCAGTAGCGTAGTTACCTTTACGCACATGCGCACTTGCGTACCTCGACAAAATACTATTGAACTATTGATTAAATGGGGAATCGAGATCCTTTTTCACTTGTCACTGTGTGCACCTCCTAAAAAGTCTTGGATACTCCATTGGTGATAAATGTCTGCAGTCAAGAGAAAATGAGGTAAGAGAAGGAAATATATCTTATTGGACGGTTTGATGTGTAGTATGGCTGCATATTTTACGAGTCACGCAGTATTTTGACGAGCCCGTAGGGCGAGTCAAAATACAAGTGAACGAGTAAAATATCCAGCCAAACTACACTTCAAACCGTCTAATAAGTTATTTATTATCCAACTGTCTACACTGAAAAAGAAGAAACGCGAAAAAACGCCTTTTTAAAACGCATTTTAGGACTAGAAAGTTCTTTTGAAATAACATTGTGAAAACGTAACAGTCTGCCGTGACTTTGGCGTGTGACGCGAGCTGTGCGGTCTCTGATTGGCTGAAAAGTGACAACAAGTCAAACTAGTTTTCTGGCGCGCGCGAGGTTTTTTTCACTGCGTACGAAGTGGTGATGGCACGTATTTCGACAACTTGTAAAACTGGTTTCCTACAATACAAATATCGCGAGATATTTGTACTCGTTTTGGGCGTTATTTGTACTCTGCTGAGTACAGTTGGATAATAATTCCGCGTATTAGGTCTTTGGACAATCATATACATATGCCCCGTTTGATGCTATTTTTAGGGTGAATCTGATTGGTCAAGAGCGCGCGAGCTTTCACATACGAAAAAATTGCTCTGCAAAACGAAGATTTGATATATTACAATATATAACAACAAGAAACATGTTCCAATCAATCAAAGAACCCGTAGCATAGCCATATCATGAAAATAAAGCCATGTAAAGATTGTTTTTTATTTATTAACTCGTTTAGAGTAGGAATAGTGCACCATGACTAATCAATGAGCCGTTAAGTAAATACAGTAAAAGTACCAAATGATAGTGGTCCAAATATATCGTCAAAGTGATAGAGTTTTTTTTCACTCATACAAAAATATATATGCCAAATGAAAGCTTAAACATTAAAGATACATGATCCGGGTAGGGATTTGAACATTTTAATTTTTTTCTTGGGATATCGACGATTCTAAAAACTTTCACAGACATTTTTTAGTAATTTGGTGAGCCCTACATATGCATGAATGCACATCAGAGCTATAAGAGTATTTCTTAACAAATATTTTGACATGTTGCCTCAGAATCACAATGGCAGAAAAGGGTGTATAACTTTTGTCAATGAAAAAGAGTTTAAACTTGAGAAAAATGGCAAATGGGGTATATAAAAATTCGAAAATGGTCTTGGTTAAGTTGAGCATCCGCGCGGTCATGGTGTCGAGGTTCTAAAAATAGCATCAAACGGGGCATATGCATATGATGGGTCATGGGGATTCGTTCTCTTACCTCATTTTCTCTTGCTGCAGTAAACTCCAAACAGATAGCTGTTATGTTGGTATTCATACTAAAGTATTTTTGACCTAGAATTCATTCAGGCCAAGCCAATCCCGGCAACCTTTTCTGAACAATCATGAAAATTCGATACATTTATGCATCTCTTACTTATGGGAAAGGTGCAGGGAGGTTTAAAAGGTGCATTGGCAAGGGAGAGTGTATTTAATGTCTTGTATTTGATCATTAAGCCGGAATCTTCTTTTGGAAATTTGCTAACAAGCGGAAAGGCAGACGCCAAAGTACTTCGTTACGACCGAGTCCTGAAAGGGAGCCCGATGGTTCTCCAGTGTTCACATGTACAAATCCCCACGAGCCTACTGGGGGACTCACTCGGCTTATTCTGGAACCCGCCAGAATGTCTTGGCGTCTGCCTATCCGCTATTCAGTGGATAAGTTTCCTAGAAAGAGATGGTGAGTGAAGACATACATGAAGACATGCATGCATGCATGCAAAACAAACACCAGACTGCCGTGCTTCTCTTGGTAGAACTGATTTACTCGGGATGTCATTTGCCAATGTTGACCCTCTAGGTCTGTTTTTTTTTTTCAATTTGTATAGTTTTGGAAAACGGTCTATGATATAAATTATAAGAATTCCAACAATGGCCGTGTTCAGCGGAATAACCGTTTTCAACTTAGCTGGGTTTCGATATTAAGCACTAAATTAATTAGCATGACTAATAATTTCTTGTTCAGATATCGATGAGTGCTCTGCTGGTACAGCGATGTGTGATGTTGGTGCTTATTGTACTAACACTCGTGGATCGTACACCTGTACTTGTAAAGACGGCTACGCTGGCAATGGAACCACGTGTTCTGGTAAGGCAAACCCTCCTGAAATATTGTAAAAACAGCGCTTCTTATAGTCGTAGCAGGACAATCCAGAATATAACAGGAGACTCTAGCCACACAAACTGACACACATGAAGTTGAATATGAATGTGAAACTTTAGCACATGCATGTTGTCCAAAATGTCCCTTGATGTCGCCGACGTTCTGAAGGGGATGTAAAAACGTGCATCCCGAACTTCTACTCAACCCACCTACGCCGCACACACCTCTCCCTTAAAGCCGATTTTTGTTTTTAGATTACAATGAATGTATTTATGAAATCAGCGATTGCGACATCAATGCCAATTGTGTCAACACGATTGGTTCGTACAAATGTGTCTGCAAAGACGGTTATGTTGGTGATGGCATCGTCTGTCGAGGTAAACTTGTTACAACAATGTCCTAGTCTAAATGCATTGGTTAGCTTCTTCAGCGTATATTTAGATTTACAATTGTGTAGATCCCGAGCTTACGGGTCATCGACGCATCTTCAAGGGAAGTGAAAAGAATGGTTCATAGTGGTTTTTGCACTATTTTCGCAAAATTTGATACATGTAAACGTGTCTTTTTGTGAAAGCTCTTGCTTGCGTGACATGTCACGGTAATTTGGGTTTTGCGTGATAACCTCTAACCTCATTTCTACCCAGATCCAGGTACTTGTTTCCCAGGATGCCATGCAAACGCTGACTGCGTAGTTGTTGGTGGATTCAGTCGATGTGTTTGTCGTGAAGGATTTCATGGAAACGGCGTGAATTGTTCTGGTAATCTACTAACATACTTATAAAGTTTCTGTCGCAGATATGAATTTTTTGACTAAGAACTAAGAATTTTTGAATTTCTGCAAAGAAACGCCTGTGTGTACAGTGTAATAACGGGCTAGCAACGCACGTGATACGTTGCCAACATTTCTTTGCAAAAATGCTTAGTTTTAAAAATTCATATCTTCGTCAGTTTAAGGGAATCTTTACAAAACTTTGCGTTTTTACTATTATTGATGTGACAAATTTAATAGTAAGCTCCTGTTCTCGATACATAAATATCTTACAATGTCACGCTAGCGAGGGTCATTTACCCCACATTTTCCTGTACTAGTACGGTACATCTTCGCGCCCGCATGCTCCGGTGTTAGTCTCGTACATGGCCGTATATCCGGTATCTCCCGGTACTAACCATCTGTACCTTGTGCTACTAGCCTAGTACATGTCCTCAAACTTTTCATGTCCTTTTCCTTTAATTATTTATTTCTAAGTGAATTATATTTTTGTTCAAGATGTCAATGAGTGTGAAGATGAATTACATGATTGTCATGCAGACGCAATTTGCACAAATAACATTGGTTCATATCAATGTCAGTGTAAACCTGGATATCGAGGGAACGGTTTGGATTGTACAGGTTAGTCGATGGACGTTGTTAGAACTACTTTAAGGTATCAGGATAGGTTCCGCACTCCTACTCTTTAGGCTTAATAGCACGCAGGCTTTACAGTATTTTATAAAGAAACTATACATTTTCTGAAAGCTGAATAATGAAGTATGCTCAAAATACGCTCTTATCTCATAGGGTTTTTCATTGCATGACACGTTAGGGGAGCATAAGTGCATTTCGATTATATGCGATCAAATAGTTGAATTGCATATATATGGAATGTAAGTTATGCTTAAGAAAAACACTCCACTGATAACACTCTCAAGATGATGATCTAAAAAAGGGTGCCTCAGATTTTTGATTTTTTTTTGTTAAAAAGTTTTGGCGCTATTTGTTAGCCACGCCTCCATAAAAAATGATCGATAAACTTTGCCGTAGGTTTGCTGCTTTAACTAAGTATATGGGAAATCTGAGACACCCTTGATTAGATCATTACCTCGAGAATGTGTTAGAGTGCTTTTCACAAGGATGACTTAAGTTCCACGTGCCATGGAAGTATTAGAGTGCAGTCAGGGTCGAATCTCACTTATGCCCCCTAGTCATTTTCTATAATAAAAAACCTAATAATATAAAAGCATATTTGGAAACTACATTTATTCAGTTATCAGAAAATGAATCCTTTACTTATGAAACATTGTAAAGCCTATGTGCTCTTGAAGTCTAAAGACATTAGGGGTGCGAAACGTAACCTGATAGCTTAATCGTTCTATAAATGTACAGTAGTTGATTATATATGCATAATGCAATTTCTATTTTCTATAAAGATATCAACGAGTGTGGAAGTGACAATAACTGTCATGCTAATGCGTTGTGTACTAACATACCTGGCTCGTTCAAATGTCATTGTGCAAAAGGATACACTGGTGATGGCTACACATGTACCGGTGAGTGGTTCATTCTGAAATAACTTCGTTTTCCTCAGACATTGCTGGCTATTTTAGTACCTTGACGACTCTTCTATTTCACTAGTATCAGTTTCAATCACATATTTTCGTACAGTTTTACGTTAAAAGCAGTAAATTGATTTATTGCCAAAAGTTGTTTTCTTAATGATCTTTGATATTTCACTACCGGTAATGTGTAACTACCCTGCGAGTAGAGGTTACTCACTGGCGATGATTGAACAAAATGTCTTTTCGTAGGATATTGTCTAGCTCGATCCCAATTAAATGAGAGCATGTACCACCCCTGGGAGTAGCCTCAGGTGCAGTACGTGCTCCACTGGATATTATGTTAAGGGATGAGACCTTTTCCTTTCCCCTTTGTGTGGTCCCACTATCTGAATTTAAAAAACAACTTAATCCAGGATTACGTGGTTGGTCCCAGGGTTTTCTACATCGGTCAAAACAAAGATTATCCACCAACGGAATGTAATTCATCCAGCCGCCCCAGGTGCGCCGTGCGCTCCATTGGATAACACTTTTTAGGAATGTGACCTTAAACTCTATCTTTATCTGGTACATGTTACTAAGGGACTTTAAATGCGAGATTACGTGGTTGGATCTTGGGGTTTTCCAGTGTTCAAAATAATCGTCGTGAAAACAGGTTTCGGAAAGTAGTGTCTTGAGCCCGCTTTACTGCTTGTTAGCGCGGATAAATTCTCAAATGAGGGTTGCGGCTTAATGATTGAATATAAAACATGTAGTCCGCCATGCTACAGCACCTTTTATTCCCCTCTTCCCCTCCCCTCTCTCCTTGGACAGATGTTGGAAAAATAATTCCATGACCGGTATAGAATTCGTTCCATGTTGAAATAGCTCAATTGGAGGAGTTTTCAGTAGAAAAGAGTATATTTGGGGTATTTTCAGGTGTCGACGAATGTTCAAATGGACCCCTCCCCTCCCCCCAGAAAGGATGTTTGCATAATAATTCCCTACCGGTATAGAATTCGGTCCATATTGAAATAGCTCAAACAGATTCCCATGTTCATTGGAAGAGTTTTAGAAAAGAGTATATTTGGGGTATTTTCAGATGTCGACGAATGTTCAAATGGAAATCATTCATGCCCAGCCAATGCTGTTTGTTCAAATACAATCGGCTCATATAAATGTAGCTGTACTCAAGGCTACACTGGTGACGGAAGGACGTGTACAGGTATTGTTTGTTTGATCATTTGATATTGTGCGATCATTTAAATAATGGCGACTTAACGTAGGCGATCTATGAAATCGAACATACTATGGAATCGCAGTATTCATTGTGATTTGTATAAATATCTTTCAGACATTAACGAGTGTTCGTCAAGCTCCAACCTTTGTGATGTCAACGCACGTTGTACCAATATCCCTGGGTCATACTCGTGTCGCTGTTTGCGAGGATTTGAAGGAAATGGCTTCACATGCAAAGGTAAAGATATTCATGTACAACTGACTTGTTTAGAAAACAAACTTTGAACCATTGATATACCAGAGATGAAAATAACTTGCTGTGTGGGTGTATTTTTGAACTCCGCTAATGCTTGTCACTAAGGTGTGACCGCCGATAACTCGTGTAACTTTTCTCGCCAATTGTTGCGTTGCAAGTTGCAGAGGCAAATATGTTACTCGTATTATCGCTCCGCCTGTAATAAATAGAATTTGTTGCAAGAAGAATACAGAAGGCTTGGAATGTTGCGCAACAAGCTGCACGATCTTTAAAGAGAGGGGGAAGAGAGGAGTTGGAATTGCAAACAGCGTTGTGTATTCTCTCAGCGTTGTCCTTCCTAGTGTGGTTATCTAACTTGGTGATTGCTTGACGAAGTGATAACGACTCCTGAGATGACACTGCACTAGTTGATGTTCCGTTGTTAATTTCGCACAGCTGAAAATGAAGCGTGCAGAATGAAGACAAATGAGGTTTTTCTCTTTTCTCATCATTTTGCACATGAGATTGATTACCTTGTTTTCTTTGCATTGTAGATAAGAACGAGTGTGAAAGTGGAGAAGCTGTATGTCATGCCAAAGCGGAGTGTATGAATAACGACGGGTCCGTACGCTTGTCGATGTTTGCCAGGGTACGAGGGAAATGGCAAGAACTGTACAGGTATGTCGAATAACGTTTTTATTGGATAATTGGCACAAGACTCGATACGCCACAGAAAATGCGTTCTGAGTTTTGACGATAGCAGCACTACAAAGTTGTATAAATCAATATGGGTTACTACACGTGAATGGTCGACCTACAATAGAGATCAGATTGATCAATCATAACAATCCTTTCCTTTTACCTCGTAGACATCGACGAATGCGAATTCGTAGACCTTGATGAACTTTGTGATTTCAAAGCCAAATGCATTAACACAGATGGCTCATATGAGTGTCATTGCCCCAAGGGATACACTGGTGATGGAAAGACCTGTGTTGGTGAGTAGACACTAGTACATGATACTATCATATCAACCCTTTTATAAATTAAAACATGATATTCCAGGTGAGCTTAGTCAACTGCGGCTCTGTATTATATCTGGGTAGTCTCTTTTTTGTAATTCAGATGGCATTTGCTCAGAAAATGAAACAAATTGGAAGAATAACGATAAAATTCCCTCTGCTTTTATTATTTATTGTTGTTGTAGTTGTGATTGTTCTTTGTTTTTTTAATCCGAGAGAACCTTTACGGTAGCTCAATTGGTTAGTGCGCGGCTTTCTGATGCAAGATGTCCGAGTTCGATTCCCAGTCACCTCACACTTGTTTCGACTTCTTTCGATTTTATGTAGCTTCACGGAGTATTGATGGAAAGAAGGGGGTAAAGAGCGCACCGTCGGCTTCCTGGGAGACCAGCTTTCAGCTGAAGGAACTAGCGACGCTAAATATTAGTGCTTTTACCTTTACCTTTCTCCATGTGAACTCGTGTTTGAAAGTTTATTCAGTTTTATGTTGAAAATTCATGATTTACTTATTTATTTGTCAATTTGTGTTAATAGATGTCAATGAATGCAAAAGCAACTCTCACCAATGCAGCCCAAATGCACAGTGCATTAACACTGAAGGCTCGCATTCATGTCTTTGTTTACGCGGTTTTACGGGCGACGGAAAGAAATGTATTGGTAAGCACATCCTCAATTGCTCTTGTTTCTCCAGGCCTTTCACTGTAACATGCTCCTCTTGTCTTCGCAGATATTAACGAATGTCTTCAGCCAAACATCAACTGCAGTGATGGACGCGTTTGCCTCAACACAGAAGGCTCGTACAGGTGCCAATGTAAACAAGGATACCAAGAGATCAACGGAATCTGTGCAGGTATAAGCACACTTGTTTGAATTTCCACTAATTAGTGTACCTTGACCTTTGAATATCAGTCAAATGAAACGTCGATACAGAATGGCGGCGGATGGTGGGGAAGTACACATCGTCGTCCTCGATTTTCTCAATCGCCCATTATCTATTCCAAGCAATTGATTATATTACAAAATGCTGCAATTGTTACTAAAAATGACCTATATATGACACATAAAAAGCTGCCTTATTTATAAAATTGGGATTGCTGTCTTTTGGCGCATGCGATTGTTTGGTTTAAGCAATTTTTCATAAATCTGTTTTTTCAAACTAGATGTGGATGAGTGTCTTGATCCTCAAATCAAAGAATGTCATGAGAACGCAATATGCACAAATACTCCAGGGAGCTTTACCTGTCAATGTGCGAAGGGTTTCGTTGGTGACGGACGCCTATGTTCAGGTAAAATTATGCGTATTATCTGCATTTACCTCCTTGTAAGTCTTAAATAATAACAAAAGTACAGATCGATTACTGGGGAGATGGTATAGCAATGATTTTCGGCCCTCATAGGTCTATGAGGTTTTTCTAGTCGTTAGTTTGCTTTGCAGCATGTAATCATGACACCGTCTTGTAGAGGTGTTCTCTTGACAGTTTGGATTGGCGTGAGTGGGGAGGAAAGAGCACAATGTTAGTTAAAGAAAAGTCTTTGGCTTATGAAAATGTTTATCACCGAAGAATTAGATTAGTGAGTAGCTGCAGCCCGGTATTTTCTTTCTTTGCAGATCAAAATGAATGTTTCGATGGTACAGACCAGTGTGATATCAACGCTTTGTGTATAAACAGCATTGGATCGTACAGTTGTCAGTGTATGGAGGGTTTCACTGGAGACGGGAGAAACTGCACAGGTCTGCAACATCAAATATACAGTATTGCAATAGAATCCCATAGCTCACACGAAACTCGCGCGCTGATTGGCTACCAAGTCCATCGAGGGAGTGAGAATTCAGCGTGGAATTGCCCACTTACACAGGCAGCCCGCGACTGTTTTAATTCCTTTTCCTTCTTGTAATCGGTGTTTGAAAAATAATTATTTTTTTTCAAGTTTAATAAAAAATGAAAATACAAGCCAATAAAAAAGATTCAACGGCTTTCAAGAGAAAGGAAAATATTTTCCCAAAGATATTGACGGTAAAACATGGAGGGAGAATTCAGCGTGGAATTGCATACTTACACAGGTAGCCCGCGATTGCTGTGTTTCTTCTTTTTGTTTTTAGCGAAACTTAAATTTCAAATTTCAAAGTAGTTCAAAAACAAACTTCAATAGCTGCAAAAATTATCATGAGAAAACAAGCAAACAAAAAGACGCAATAACTAATGGCAAAAGGACATTTTTACGCCTAGTACATAATATGAAAAGCGAGCGTTTGAAGAAAGTCGTGGTCTGCCGTGTTTTTTCGACAACTTCGACATTACTTTTATTCCTTCAGTAGAAAAAAACTTATCACCTATTTTAATGCATAAAGAATAGATTATATCTGGATGCAGTCATAGATGTTTTTGAAAACAAAACAACAGAAATACACAATCCAATAGATTTGTTTGAGCGATATATTTTCAACTGAAGTTGTCAAAACGAATTATCCAAAAAACACCGGTAAAAAGGCATTCCAAAAATCACCAAAAAACCCCAGCAAGAATAGAAAACTATTATCATGTCTGAATAGCAAGCTTTTGATAGTTAAGGGAACAAAAGTTTCGACTTTACTTAACTTACATTAGTTTCGCAGTGTCCATGAAATGTTCCAGACCATTTTTCCCGACGAACAAGTGTTGTTTTGCTATTCATGAGATCGACATTCCTCCAAGACAATGTTTACGTGGTTTTTAGTTCCAATTGCAGTCAAATAAAATGCATTTTCCACTAGTTTGACAATAATTTTGTTCTTCAAATACTCGACTCGAGGTTGAAGAAAGTAAGTTTGCAAGTGAGACGATCAGTTTTCATTCACGACTACAGAAAAAATGGACAAAATCTTCTCTATTTATTGTTTCTATGTCCGCTATGGGATTCAAGGAAAATTCATTTCCCGACTCGGGAATTCCACGTTGAATTTCACCCGAAAAAACTTCGCGACTCGTGTGATATTGTTTTTCTCGTGAAATTCAACGTAGAATTCCCTCGTCATCCAATGAATTTTCCTATATAAAACCAACAATAGACCTATCAAACGATACTGTACCTACTAAATGCTACTTGGTAATTCTATTTCAGAATATGCAACTACTCAACCTCCAACAACTGTTGTCACTACTGAGACTGTAATCACTACGGGAACACCTTTAGTAACTTCCGAAAAATCTATGATTACTACCGGGGAACCTGTTGTTACCACTGCAAAACCAGAAGAGACAACACAACCACCTGTTGTTGTTACCACTGCAGAACCAGTAGAGACCACACAACCACCTGTTGTTGTTACCACTGCAAAACCAGAAGAGACAACACAACCACCTGTTGTTGTTACCACTGCAAAACCAGTAGAGACCACACAACCCCCTGTTGTTGTTACCACTGCAAAACCAGAAGAGACCACACAACCACCTGTTGTTGTTACCACTGCAAAACCAGAAGAGACCACACAACCACCTGTTGTTACCACTGCAAAACCAGTAGAGACCACAGAACCACCTGTTGTTGTTACCACTGCAAAACCAGTAGAGACAACACAACCACCTGTTGTTGTTACCACTGCAAAACCAGTAGAGACAACACAACCACCTGTTGTTACCACTGCAAAACCAGTAGAGACCACACAACCACCTGTTGTTGTTACCACTGCAAAACCAGTAGAGACCA
Source organism: Telmatactis stephensoni (assembly GCA_029948255.1). Lineage (NCBI taxonomy): Eukaryota > Metazoa > Cnidaria > Anthozoa > Actiniaria > Isophelliidae > Telmatactis > Telmatactis stephensoni. Next base: position 138,557 of record JALIZF010001709.1, on the reverse strand, counting down.
CACAACCACCTGTTGTTGTTACCACTGCAAAACCAGTAGAGACAACACAACCACCTGTTGTTGTTACCACTGCAAAACCAGAAGAGACCACACAACCACCTGTTGTTGTTACCACTGCAAAACCAGTAGAGACAACACAACCACCTGTTGTTGTTACCACTGCAGAACCAGTAGAGGCAACAGAACCACCTGTTGTTGTTACCACTGCAAAACCAGTAGAGACCACACAACCACCTGTTGTTGTTACCACTGCAGAACCAGTAGAGACAACAGAACCACCTGTTGTTGTTACCACTGCAGAACCAGTAGAGATCACACAACCACCTGTTGTTGTTACCACTGCAGAACCAGTAGAGACAACAGAACCACCTGTTGTTGTTACCACTGCAGAACCAGTAGAGATCACACAACCACCTGTTGTTGTTACCACTGCAAAACCAGTAGAGACAACACAACCACCTGTTGTTGTTACCACTGCAAAACCAGGAGAGACAACACAACCACCTGTTGTTGTTACCACTGCAAAACCAGAAGAGACCACACAACCACCTGTTGTTGTTACCACTGCAAAACCAGTAGAGACAACACAACCACCTGTTGTTGTTACCACTGCAGAACCAGTAGAGGCAACAGAACCACCTGTTGTTGTTACCACTGCAAAACCAGTAGAGACCACACAACCACCTGTTGTTGTTACTACTGCAGAACCAGTAGAGACAACAGAACCACCTGTTGTTGTTACCACTGCAGAACCAGTAGAGATCACACAACCACCTGTTGTTGTTACCACTGCAAAACCAGTAGAGACAACACAACCACCTGTTGTTGTTACCACTGCAGAACCAGTAGAGACAACAGAACCACCTGTTGTTGTTACCACTGCAGAACCAGTAGAGACCACACAACCACCTGTTGTTGTTACCACTGCAGAACCAGTAGAGACAACAGAACCACCTGTCGTTGTTACCACTGCAGAACCAGTAGAGACAACAGAACCACCTGTCGTTGTTACCACTGCAGAACCAGTAGAGACAACAGAACCACCTGTCGTTGTTACCACTGCAAAACCAGTAGAGACCACACAACCACCTGTTGTTGTTACCACTGCAGAACCAGTAGAGACAACAGAACCACCTGTTGTTGTTACCACTGCAGAACCAGTAGAGACAACACAACCACCTGTTGTTGTTACCACTGCAAAACCAGTAGAGACCACACAACCACCTGTTGTTGTAACCACTGCAAAACCAGTAGAGACCACACAACCACCTGTTGTTGTTACCACTGCAAAACCAGTAGAGACAACACAGCCCCCTGTTGTTACCACTGCACAACCAGTAGAGACCACACAACCACCTGTTGTTGTTACCACTGCAAAACCAGTAGAGACCACACAACCACCTGTTGTTGTTACCACTGCAGAACCAGTAGAGATCACACAACCACCTGTTGTTGTTACCACTGCAGAACCAGTAGAGACAACAGAACCACCTGTTGTTGTTACCACTGCAAAGCCAGTAGAGACCACACAACCACCTGTTGTTGTTACCACTGCAGAACCAGTAGAGACAACAGAACCACCTGTGGTTGTTACCACTGCACAACCAGTAGAGACCACAGAACCACCTGTTGTTGTTACCACTGCAAAACCAGTAGAGACCACAGAACCACCTGTTGTTGTTACCACTGCAAAACCAGTAGAGACCACACAACCACCTGTTGTTGTTACCACTGCAAAACCAGTAGAGACCACACAACCACCTGTTGTTGTTACCACTGCAAAACCAGAAGAGACCACACAACCACCTGTTGTTGTTACCACTGCAAAACCAGTAGAGACCACACAACCACCTGTTGTTGTTACCACTGCTGAACCAGTAGAGACAACACAGCCCCCTGTTGTTACCACTGCACAACCAGTAGAGACCACACAACCACCTGTTGTTGTTACCACTTCAAAACCAGTAGAGACAACACAACCACCTGTTGTTGTTACCACTGCAGAACCAGTAGAGACAACAGAACCACCTGTTGTTGTTACCATTGCAAAACCAGTAGAGACCACACAACCACCTGTTGTTGTTACCACTGCAGAACCAGTAGAGACAACAGAACCACCTGTTGTTGTTACCACTGCAAAACCAGAAGAGACCACAGAACCACCTGTTGTTGTTACCACTGCAAAACCAGAAGAGACCACACAACCACCTGTTGTTGTTACCACTGCAAAACCAGTAGAGACCACAGAACCACCTGTTGTTGTTACCACTTCAAAACCAGAAGAGACCACACAACCACCTGTTGTTGTTACCACTGCAGAATCCAGTAGAGACTACGCAACCACCTGTTGTTGTTACCACTGCAGCACCAGTAGAGACAACAGCTGCTCCTGTAGAAACCACAACAGCCGCTCCTTCCGACTTTTGCATACTTGGTATGCATGATTGCCATCGTGATGCAACCTGCCAATCTACCCCTGGTAGCTATACTTGTGAATGTAAAGATGGTTTTATTGGCGACGGAAAGAAATGTGAAGGTATACGAATCATGAACGATTCTTTCATCGTAATATAGTCTGTTTTTGTTATGCGTGTAATTGATTAAAACTGCGTTGTTGTTTAACTTTGATAACGTGTCAGTATTTTTATTTCCATAGACGTCAACGAGTGTGCCGTTGGTAAAACTACTTGCAGTCCTGACGCTATTTGTTTAAATATTCCTGGATCATATAGATGTAGCTGTAAACAAGGATTCATTGGAGATGGAACTAGCTGTGATGGTAGTGTTAATAATAGATGAGTCACTGATGGCTATCCAATAGCTGATATTGCTGATACATACAAGTGACTTTGGACAAGGGTTCAATCTGAGGCTATCGGGACAAAATTACAAAAAAAATAAATAAATAAATAAATGAACAGAAGTTTGCCCGATAGCCTCGAAATGAAACCAAAGTAATTGAAATGTAATGTCAGTAACAGCTATTTATTTTGTCCTGTTTTGACCATCTTTGATTGCATTAATAAAACAATTTTTTTGTTTACAAAGACTTTGACGAATGCAAAGGTAATATCAATGAATGTAACGTGAATGCTGACTGCATCAACACTTTTGGGTCTTACCGATGTGAGTGCATTGGCGGTTACGTTGGAGATGGCTTTGATTGTAAACGTAAGTCTAAATTCAAATGGACGACATAGCGTTTCATTTTATATAGATACAGTGGTTATGATTGTCTCACTAGATCGGAAAATTCACAAGTGAATTCACAAGGGATATACAACTAGGAGTGACTGGAACTTTGACTTTCGTATCATTTTAATCGATGCACTATATTGTAATTGATGCATTTGATATTTCTGAAGTTGAAAAGCCAGTCAAACTGGATGTTTCAGTTTATAAATCTAATATCCCTAAATTTATGTACCTGGATACGAAGTAAATACACTTTTATGTCGTTTAGTTTCAGCAGCAGATTTATGTACTCCTCAATGTGACCTCAACGCCAACTGTGTCGATGATGAAGGTGTTCCTCAGTGCAGTTGCAAAAAAGGATTCAGAGGCGATGGATTGACTTGTTCGGGTATTAAAATAGCTTGTTTCTTTCATTTGTAATCACCTTGTAGAGTGTGATAATGATTATGTTATTACCAAATGTACCGTTCCATGCGTTACATTTTATCGTTTCTTAAAAAAATGGCGACCGTCTCCATGATACGACAACTTAATACCAAAAATTTACCATACAAATTGCTAAAGTTAGTACCTTTGGTAAGCGACTGTGACTACTTTTAGAGCTCATAGTTTGCCCTTTTCTTTTGTCTTTAATTAATCGACCTACTTGACACCTCTCTCAGCCTCTTACCGGATAAAACTTGGATGATGTGTCGCTTTAGCATCATCGTAGCCGATCAGGTTAAAATAATACTGAACTAATGCGAGCAAAATCTTTCATCATGGTAAAATGTGCATGTGTCTTACACGTAGAAATCATGCGACTAACTTTTCTGTAATGAACGAACACATGACTTAAGATATTTAGACCTCCTATGGGGTTTACTTTCGTAGGTGACCACCTCGGCCCTTAAGCGACAACTTTAATTTGATATTTTGGGTGTTCTCTAATATAGAGGCGCAAAACTGAAAAAGTCGATCGCAAAAAGTGCAGAAGGCATTTTAGGGTAGAAACTGGTAACATAACTATTCTAAACTAATTTTTCATGCTGAATCCGAATATGACAGTTACCAAGACGTATTCTGTAATTTTATACGTGTAAATGACGTATTTTGTGAATTGCTACAGTCATTTCATAACGGCTAACGGCTTTTTCATGTAATTTCAAAAGTTCCCAAACTTAAAAACGATGACCATAGCTGGAAAGAGCACATAAAAATCAGTAAAACTGTGAAGTTTGAAGGATATAAGTTGAAAAATCAAGGAAATACGAATTTTCAAAAATCGAAATTTGTCCGGCGGTATCTCTTGCATAACAACAAGTGTTTTTATACAAAATTTCGTTTTTTGAAAATTCGTATCAGTTTTACTGATTTTTATGTGCTCTTTCCAGCTATTATCACTGTTTTTAAGTTTGGGAACTTTTCAAATTACATGAAAAAGCCGTTACGTGAGTATGAAATGACTGTAGCAATTCACAAAATACGTCATTTACACGTATAAGATTGCAGAATACGTCTTGGTAACTGTCATATTCGCATTCAGCACGAAAAATTAGTTTAGAATAGTTATGTTACCAGCTTCTACCCCAAAATGCCTCCAGGTGTCTGATTTTTCGAAAATGCGTCTAGTCTATAACGGGAGGTTTGACCGTATTTATCTTTTTTTGCTTCGAGAGGATACATTTTCTAAAAGAAAATGCAATAAAAATGATTAAGTGACTCACGAATGAAATTTCGAAAAAACACCTTTAGGTTAAAATTTAATTTAAAACGCTTAAGTGTATACTCGCTAAAATTACAATGTTTTGGTATTCTTGGTCAATAGTAATAAAAATTAAATCCGGTTATTTTCCCAAAAAACTGCAAAATTAAGTATCCACTAGAGGAATCGCTAAATTTAGAAGTCGTAAAAAACACAGCCAACAAAAACCGTGTTAGACCACAAGTAATGAGATGTTACAAGATGTATGATTTTAAGATATCCCGAGAAAAGTTTTTTGTTTTTGTTTTTGTTTGTTGTTTGTTGTTGTATTGTTGTTTGTTTTGTTTTGTATGTTCTGTTGTTTTGTTTTTGTTCGGTTATTTTTGATATTTTGTTTGTTGTTTTTCATGTTTTGTTGCTCAGCTCTTGTTATTATTGTTATTGTTGGCCGAGAAATAATGGATAAGGTAACTGAGGGGACACAAAAGTTGTTAGAATCGCTTGACTAATTACTACGTTTTAACTCCGAATACAGGAGGAAAGGGGAGGGGAGTGGTGCTTACTCAACCTTTGACCTCAGAGACGAGGAACGTATTTCGAGAGGGGCTATTCTAATATAACTGGGGAGAGTTTTCGACCTTTTACAGCAAAACTTAACATTTCTCTATGTGATAGATGTGGATGAGTGTGCAGAAGGAACTCACAGTTGCCATGCAGATTCTGAATGTATCAACACGGACGGCTCTTACTCATGTCGGTGTAATGAAGGCTACCGTGGAAATGGCTTTGAATGCGCAGGTTAGCTATCTGTCGTTTTCAGTAATCACCTATAACTGAAACATTGTGAAGTCCCCAGTGGCACAGAAAAAATAATTGATTGATTGATTGACTGACTGACTGACTGACTGACTGACTGACTGACTGACTGACTGACTGACTTGACTGACTGACTGATTGATTGATTGATTGATTGATTGATTGATTAATTAATTAATTAATTACAGAGTTCAAATGTTACATAGTTAAAACGTGTTTACTAATATCATGCTGAACTGTCAAAAGATCGGCTGATATTAAAGTTGTTGAAGTTCTCTGTGTGTACGTGTCTGTATATTTTCATTACCGGTCATCCTGTGTTACACTTGGCCGAAAATCAATATGGCGGACGTCATAGTTGACATTCGTTCATTTGATTATCTGTAAATATGGGTGAGATTTTAGAACAAAATCGTACTTTATGTGAAAGAAAGTTCTCAGTATTGCAAATATGGTAAGTGACGTGCTTATATGAGGCAGCAGAATAGCTAGACTAACAACCGATAATTCCTAAAGATAAGTAAGAATTTGGTGTCATAAAGGTGGTGTTACTCGAGACGATTTTTAACGACGATTTTCCGCGCAACGTTGCAACAACTTGCAATATTTTGCGTTGCGAGTTTCTGACTTGGATTCAAAAACTCGCACCGCGTTGCCGAAGCGAAAATTGCAAGGAAAATCGTTCCAAGTGTCATGTTACACGAGAAAGATTTTGAACGCAACGCCGTTGCGCTGAAAATCGTCGTTAAAAATCGTCTCGTGTAACACCGCCTTAAGTGAAGATGACTTGTTTTCCTTGTGTCAGATATCAATGAATGCTCTGATGATTCCCATGGTTGTGATGTGAACGCCGAGTGCACTAATACTGAAGGCTCGTACAGCTGCCAGTGCAAGAGTGGATATATTGGCGATGGAAAAACTTGCAAAGGTATACACTCACGGTTTGAAATGAATCATGTATCAATTTATCTCTATAATCATGTATATCGATTAATGAAGGAATGGATGACTGGTGTGTTTGTATAAATAGATAAGGTTATAATCCAGAGGGTACAACTATCAGTCAGTTTATTTTTATCCCGTTCATTGATCAACAGGAAACATCAAAATAGTTACTACAAGTTTTTTATTTCCTGTAGACATTGATGAATGCAGTGAACCCATCACTTCTTGTGATATCAATGCAATCTGTACCAAAACAAGGTTCTTATATATGTTCTTGTAAAGAAGGATTCACAGGTGATGGACTAACATGTACATGAACACAACAACGTTGAACAAAACATTACATCTTTCCTCTTTACGGCATAATGGCATATTTTATGCAGCTTTGTAAAATTTAACCATGTTACATGTATATGTCATGGAACTTCTAATACTCAAGACATGCTCCTTGGCATGCCCACAACACTGTGTTCCCCAGTTTCGCAGTGATACAAAATCTGTTCTTTAAATTAAACCAGGCCTCTGTCTCTTTCTGGAAGCAATAATGATGATAGATATTCATTTTATTTCTATGTAACAGCATTAGTGACTCGTTGTGACCCTCCATGCAGTAATAGTGAACAGTACTATATTTCTCACCTATACATGACTTTCCATCTCCTTGATATCCTTTATTACATCGACAAACATACGAACCAGGTACATTCGGTACATTCAGCATTACCATTACAAGGTGCTAAAGGAGCAGCACACTCATTGATATATTTTGCAAACAAAAGGTGTCAAAATATCTGACTGTAAAATGTATGGCTTTAATATGGGGCAGTTATATGCCAACCAGCTGATGCTGTTGGCTGAGCATAATGGACATTCCAGAGGGTGGTTGGACCCCAACTACTTTTAAAGTGAAACAAAGGCCCACTGTTTGTCACTACTGAGCCCATAGTTGAACTGTCAAAAGTTGTAACTGTGCCCCTTCCTTTAGAGGTAAAGCTTGTAAAATTAGTAACATATGTATAGGTATGGCAATTTGCAACATTTATGAGTTGCAGCAAGCAACAGAATTCAAAGGAGCTTAGGGGCACTCCTTATACATGCTATTATATGGGTTTGTGCCACAGAATAGGGTATGGTTTCTATGCTCTCAGGTCTGGAATAGGGTATCATATTTGCCTTTTTAGTCTTTTCAGCCATTTTCATCTGGGATAGGTTATGGTTTACTTTAGTCTGAAATAGGAAAATCAAAATTATAGGTCTGGGATAGGGTCAGGGATTTGAGGTGTCCATGCCACACCCCTACCCCCAAAAATACCCTTAGTGTTCCCCCCAGGCAATTGTCATACCTTGACAGATTCTATTGTGTGTTGCTTGAGTAACCATCCTTACAAACACATTGATAAATACCCTTGACATTAATACACTATCCTCACAAGCAGAATGAGCTTTTCTCACCCCTTGCGAGACATTTTATTTTTCTTATCCAACGGCAACAAAAATGATAAAGCACCAACTTCGGCCACCCACAACTTTGGTGCTATTCATCGAAACTACCTCAAAATGTCAACTTTTGCTAACTTTGGTGTTCTCTTTTCAAAATAATATTATATTTTCGTTGCTGTTCGATTAAAATATAAAATATCATTCAAGGGAAGAGAAAAGCTCATTATTCGAAAGGCACATTTCTAATTGTAACTCTCAATTTGTTTTTCTTTTTTTTCAAAGACATCAATGAGTGCGAAGCCGCAGAATCTCCTTGTGACAGTAACGCAGTTTGTTCGAATACTCCTGGTTCGTACTCATGTAAGTGCTTCAGAAGGATACAGAGGAGACGGAAAGACATGCACAGGTGAGAACTCGTAATTACAGTAATTTTCTTCGTTTTAAAATCATACTTAAAATGTAATGCAACTCAACAGCGATACCGACCCTGCCACCAACTAAAGTAGAACATACTACAACTAAAGAGCCAATGGTCACAACTGAAGTGCCTGTTGCAACTACCAAAGCACCACCCATCACTACAAAGGAAACTTTGGTTACAAAGGAAATACCTTTGACTACATCGATACCTGTACATACTGGTGAGTTAAGGTTACTTAGGAAATGCAAGCACCACAATCTGCATGGATGAAAGGACTGACCAAGGATATCAAATCATGATATAACCGCATTGTTTCTCATACTACCTTTATTATTGCATGTTTATTTTTAATCGCAATGTTTTTTAACCTTGTCATAGTATTATTCTAATATTGCATGTATATCTTTAGAGCCGAACTTTTTTAAACAAATTGTTTGTTGTACCCTTTTAATATTGAATGAACATTTTAATCAAATAATTTTCTTCATGGCCAGTGGTAACGCCAGTGGTTTTCTTCAGATGTTATCTTGTGCCCAGATTATTTGTCGTGGTATAATTTTATTTAGTAAAAATCTACTAGTATTCTAATGCAAATCTCGCATTGATTGGCTGCTCTACTCACCTTCTAATAATGATAGAAGGTGAGTAGAGAAAATGGGGATTCGTGACTTGCAAATTGTCGACATATGTTTAAACATGGTTTTTAGTTATATTTGCCGTAAATACCACAATGGTATTTAGACAAAATAACACGTTCAAATGTTAATTAATATATACTAAGAATTTTTTGCAATTTTGAATTAAAAAAAAAAACAGCTGTAGAGTTGAATCACCTACATCTACACGGGACTACTTCGAAAAGTGAAAAAAAAAAGCTTTTAAGCCTAGACTAAGATAACTAAGCAATATTCAAGTAAAATAGCTAACAAAAATAATCCAAAGTGAAAAAATTACTTTGTTTTCGTTTTTGGCGCGTGAATGACCTCAAAGTCAGAAAAAACTCAGTTCAGTAAGCGAGCAAGTAGTCATTTGTGAGGACAAAAAACGGGATTGTTTGAATAAAAGATGAGAGAAAAAACTTTCTAAATAAGACAAACAGGGAATGCATAAGTGTAGAATAACTTTTTATTAGCTTTCAATAGCTTTTCTGTAGGATTCTTTTAGGTTAAAACCATAATTTGAAAAGCTTCACTTTCACCGAGATCACGAGTGTCGGTCAGCTCAAAGGAGCTTTGGTCAGCTCGATTGTTTTTCGTCTTTTCGCAGGAATAATACAAAGAAATCTCCACAAGCATCAGATAATCCTTTCCTTTACCTGCCAATTACCTACCAGTTTCCATAAGACAGACAGTTGCCATAGAAATTAACATTTTTACGAGTATAGCTTTCCGAAATTTCTGATTTTTTTGGTTTATAAATTACCACTTTTTTCTACATTTTGCATTAGAATACTAGTAGATTTTTACTAAAACAATTAGATTATTCGTTCTCGTTTTCTATCAGCTTTGATAGTTGACTCGGGCTTCGCCTTCGTCAACTATCAGCCGATAGAAAACGAGAACGAGTAGTCTATTTGTTTATTACTGCGTGTTTAATTTTTAATCCGAATGTCTTTTTTTAGGTAGAAAATGTTTGTCGTAGTGAATGTTTATTATTTCATGTTTTATTACTCTTGTATCATATCATCCTTTGGAATCCATGCATACATCCGTATATATATACCTCGTGTAGACTGAAATGTTCTTACACATTTTTACGTTCTTACGATTGCAATTTATTCTGACATAATGTACAAAACATTGGTACAAAACACGGTTGACGATCTACTTTGTTCATTTAAATCAAAGGTGTACATAAATCGATAAGTATTACTCATTGTTGCAGTTAAATAATTTTTCACCAGTTAAATTTTCTCTGATGGCAGATGCAAGACTAGATTGTAGCTTTTTTTGGTTGGTAAGCTATGTGTGCAGTTTAATTGGAGAGTAACTGAAAGAATATGAATTACAGAAGCAAAACAAAGCCTTAAATTAACTAGGAGAAAATAATTAACTGCAACATCCATAACGTTTATAATGTATGTATGCACGCACAGTAAAAAGCTGTTGCATGACTTTAACTAAAACGTCGTATCGAATAAGCCTGGACGACTGCTTTCATCTACACTTTCATTAGTGCATAATTCTGTTCATAAAAACGTTTTAAAACAATCTCATATGGCAGAAGACACTGATGCATATTCATGAGGAAGGAAACACACGAAGCTAACTATAGGGATAGCTCACGTAAATCGTACACCTACATAAAGACTCAAATCCAACACGTTCCTGCATGTTCCAACATGTGTCTGCATGCTGCCAGAAACCACGTTCGTTTACTATTTCTTCGTACAACACATCTCAGTTACAAGAAAAACACATAAAGCCTAATCATTCCAATACCAGGTATTCCAGTCACAGAAGAAAAAGTAACGCCACGACCACAAGTGAAGAAAACAACTCAAACAGTACCAAAAACACCTGTATTTCAAACCACAACTGCTAAACCAGAAGATACTACTACAAAAACCGTAGAAACTAGTACACCGACTGTTGCAGAAACGATAACAACAAGAGGAACCACTGAGCCACCTGTTGTGGAAACTACTGCACCACCTGTAGTTGTGGAAACTACTGCAGCACCTGTAGTTGTAGAAACCACTGCACCACCTGTAGTTGTGGAAACTACTGCACCACCTGTAGTTGTAGAAACTACTGCACCACCTGTTGCTGTAGAAACTACGGCACCACCTGTAGTAGTGGAAACTACTGCACCACCTGTAGTTGTGGAAACTACTGCACCACCTGTTGCTGTAGAACTTACTGCACCACCTGTAGTTGTGGAAACTACTGCACCACCTGTTGCTGTAGAAACTACGGCACCACCTGTAGTAGTGGAAACTACTGCACCACCTGTAGTTGTGGAAACTACTGCACCACCTGTTGCTGTAGAAACTACTGCACCACCTGTAGTTGTTGAGACTACTGCACCACCTGTTGTTGTAGAAACTACTGCACCACCTGTAATTGTAGAAACTACTGCACCACCTGTAGTTGTGGAAACTACTGCACCACCTGTTGTTGTAGAAACTACTGCATCACCTGTAATTGTAGAAACTACTGCACCACCTGTTGCTGTAGAAACTACTGCACCACCTGTAATTGTAGAAACTACTGCACCACCTGTAGTTGTTGAGACTACTGCACCACCTGTTGTTGTAGAAACTACTGCACCACCTGTAGTTGTGGAAACTACTGCACCACCTGTAGTTGTGGAAACTACTGCACCACCTGTAGTTGAGGAAACTACTGCACTACCTGTAGTTAAGGAGACTACTGCACCACCTGTAGTTGTGGAGACTACTGCACCACCTGTAGTTGAGGAAACTACTGCACTACCTGTAGTTGTTGAGACTACTGCACCACCTGTAGTTGTGGAGACTACTGCACCACCTGTAGTTGAGGAAACTACTGCACTACCTGTAGTTGTGGAAACTACTGCACCGCCTGTAGTTGTGGAGACTACTGCACCACCTGTAGTTGTAGAAACTACTGCACCACCTGTAGTTGTGGAGACTACTGCACCAACTGTAGTTGAGGAAACTACTGCACTACCTGTAGTTGTGGAAACTACTGCACCACCTGTAGTTGTGGAAACTACTGCACCACCTGTTGTTGAAGAAACTACTGCACCACATGTAGTTCTTGTAGAAACTACTCCACCACCTGTTGTTGTAGAAACCACGGCACCACCTGTAGTTGTAGAAACCACTGCACCACCTGTAGTTGTGGAAATTACTGCACCACCTGTAATTGTAGAAACTACTGCACCACCTGTAGTTGTTGAAACCACTGCACCACTTGTAGGTTTGGAAACTACTGCACCACCTGTAGTTGTGGAAACTACTGCACCACCTGTTGCTGTGGAAACTACTGCACCACCTGTAGTTGTAGAAACCACTGCACCACCTGTAGGTTTGGAAACTACTGCACCACCAGTAGTTGTGGAAACTACTGCACCACCTGTAGTTGTAGAAACCACTGCACCACCTGTAGTTGTGGAAACTACTGCACCACCTGTTGTTGAAGAAACTACTGCACCACCTGTAGTTGTTGTTGAAACTACTGCACCACCTGTTGTTGTAGAAACCACTGCACCACCTGTTGTTGTAGAAACCACTGTACCACCTGTAGTTGTGGAAACTACTGCACCACCTGTTGTTTTAGAAACCACTACACCACCTGTAGTTGTAGAAACCACTGCACCACCTGTAGTTGTGGAAACTACTGCACCACCTGTTGCTGTAGAAACCACTGCACCACCTGTAGTTGTGGAAACTACTGCACCACCTGTTGTTGAAGAAACCACTGCACCACCTGTAGTGGTGGAAACCACTGCATCACCTTTAGTTGTTGAAACTACTGCCCCACCTGTAGTTGTGGAAACTACTGCACCACCTGTTGTTGAAGAAACTACTGCACCACCTGTAGTTGTTGTTGAAACTACTGCACCACCTGTTGTTGTAGAAACAACTGCACCACCTGTAGTGGTGGAAACCACTGCACTGCCTGTAGTTGTGGATACTACCGCACCACCTGTTGTTGTAGAAACCACTGCACCACCTGTAGTTGTGGAAACCACTGCACCACCTGTAGCTGTAGAAACTACTGCACCACCTGTTGCTGTAGAAACCACTGCACCACCTGTAGTTGTGGAAACTACTGCACCACCTTTAGTCGTGGAAACTACTGCACCACCTGTAGTCATAGAAACTACTGCACCACCTGTAGTCATGGAAACTACTGCACCACCTGTTGTTGAAGAAACTACTGCACCACCTATAGTTGTTGTAGAAACTACTGCACCACCTGTTGTGATAGAAACCACGGCTCCACCTGTAGTGGTGGAAACCACTGCACTACCTGTAGTTGTGGAAACAACTGCACCACCTGTAGCCGTGGAAACTACTGCACCACTCGTTGCTGTAGAAACTACTGCACCACCTGTAGTTGTAGAAACCACTGCACCACCTATAGTTGTGGAAACCACAGCACCACCTGATGTTGTAGAAACCACTGCACCACCTGTAGTTGTTGAAACCACTACACCACTTGTAGGTTGGGAAACTACTGCACCACCTGTAGTTGTGGAAACTACTGCACCACCTGTTGCTGTGGAAACTACTGCACCACCTGTAGTTGTAGAAACTACTGCACCACCGGTACTCGTGGAAACTATTGAACCACCTGTTGTTGAAGAAACTACTGCACCACCTGTAGTTGGTGTAGAAACTACTGCTCCACCTGTTGTTGTAGAAACCACGGCTCCACCTGTAGTTGTGGAAACCAGTGCACCACCTGTACTTGTGGAAACCACTGCACCACCTGTTGCTGTAGAAACCACTGCACCACCTGTAGTTGTGGACACTACTACACCACATGTAGTCGTGGAAACTACTGCACCACCTGTAGTCGTGGAAACTACTGCACCACCTGTTGCTGTAGAAACTATTGCACCACCTGTAGTTGTGGAAACTACTGCACCACTTGTAGTCGTGGAAACTACTGCACCACCTGTAGTTGTAGAAACTACTGCACCACCTGTACTGGTGGAAACTACTGCACCACCAGTAGTCGTTGAAACTACTGCACCACCTGTAGTTGTGGAAACTACTGCACCACCTGTAGTTGTAGAAACTACTGCACCACCTGTAATTGTAGAAACTACTGCACCACCAGTAGTCGTGGAAGCTACTGCACCAACTGTTTTTGTAGAAACCACTGCACCACCTTTAGTGGTGGAACCCACTGCACCACCTGTAGTTGTGGAAACAACTGCAATACCTGTTGTTGTAGAAACCACTGCACCACCTGTAATTGTCGAAACTACTGCACCACCTGTAGTTGTGGAAACTACAGCACCACCTGTAGTTGTAGAAACTACTGCACCACCTGTAGTTGAGGAAACTACTTCACCACCTGTAGTTGTAGAAACTACTGCACCACCTGTAGTTGTAGAAACTACGGCGCCACCTGTAGTTGTGGAAACTACTGCACCACCTGTAGTTGTAGAAACTACTGCACCACCTGTAGTTGAGGAAACTACTGCACCACCTGTAGTTGTGGAAACTACGGCGCCACCTGTAGTTGTGGAAACTACTGCACCACCTGTAGTTGTGGAAACTACTGCACCACCTGTAGTTGTAGAAACTACTGCACCACCTGTAGTTATGGAAACTACCGCACCACCTGTAGTTGTGGAAACTACTGAACCACCTGTAGTTGTGGAAACTACTGCACCACCCGTAGTTGTAGAAACTACTGCACTACCTGTGGCTGTAGAAACCACTGCACCACCTCTAGTTGTAGAAACTACTGCACCACCTGTAGGGTTGGAAACCACTGTTCCACCTGTAGTTGTGGAAACTACTGCACCACCTGTATTTGAAGAACCTACTGCACCACCTGTTGCTGTGGAAACTACTAAACCACCTGTAGTCATGGAAACTACTGCAGCACCTGTAGTTGTAGAAACTACGACACCACCTGTAGTTGTAGAAACTACTACACCACCTGTTGCTATAGAAAGTACTGCACCACCTGTAGTTGTGGAAACTACAGAACCACCTGTAGTCGTTGAAACTACTGCAGCACCTGTAGTTGTAGAAACTACTGCACCACCTGTAGTTGTGGAAACTACTGCACCACCTGTAGTCGTGGAATCTACTGCACCACCTGTAGTTGTTGAAACTACTGCACCACCTGTTGATGTTACTACTTTGAAGGCTGTAAAAACGTTTGCTCCACCTGGTGAAATAGTTTCGCCTACACCTGTAATAACCGTTATCACTGGTATGAATTTAATTTAATTTAGTTTAATATGGGTTTATTTAGATTAATGTTTTGATTTATTTGAAGCGATATTTGTTTGTTTATATGCATAAAATATGTTCGTTTTTACCTCTAAGTTATATATAATATTAAATGCGAATTGAGCCTAAAGGCGAGTGAGAAAATAAACGCCTTAGATAGTCATGCTGTGAAGAGCATTCTAACCACGATCTTTGCGATACCGGCGCAATGGTCTACCAACTTGAGCTAAGAAATACACTGAGAGCGGGTCATGTTTGAGTTTGATTAAATTACCGACGAAATTTGCTCGTCTGAAAATATATAATAGTAGATATCAGAATGGAACGTAAAACTTATCGAAAAAAACAGCTGGCCTTGAACTTGATTCGAACGCATGACCTTTGGTAGAACTTTTTACTGGTATTGCAAAAGTCGTAGGTTCGAATCCCGTTCAAAGCCTGATTTTGGCAGCCGTTTTTCAGTAAGATTTTGGCTCCATTTCGATTTCTAATATTATATAATTGTTTGTTTTCCGAAGGCTTTTAAAGGAAGCTGAAGTAGCTTGAATGAATTCAATGTGATGTTTTAATTAACAACGAATCATATCAATTTATTGGTGGGTTTCAAGGGACGTCACCGTAACCATCTTTAACAATTTTGTCTCCAACTTATTAATAATTGATGACTTTGTGCCAATTAGATTGTTGTGAGCAAAAAGCAAAATTTCAATCCAGAAAGTCGATAAATTTTTTTAAGAAACAAAATAATGTATATATTATGAATAACATAAATGAAACGCGAAGATAATTTTGTGCCTAATCATTGAATTCCGAGTCCAAGGTGTCTCAAATCTGTCGTTTTCAAAGCTATTCTGTTGTTTAAATCCAACGATGGTGAATGAAAACCAGCATAATATGTTTTGACATACCAAGAAGAAATTTAATCCATTCACAATATTGCTTCTTAATCAGCTACAATTGTTGAAAATGTATTTCAGAGCAGAAAACGTTCACCATGATTTCGCTGTAGTCACTGTAAGTTCATTAGACACGTAGTACTCTTTGAAATTCAGAATGTTGTGTTACACAGTGAAGTCTCCTTGACTTTCGGAATCAGTTACTCGTTGAGTTACTCTGGCTTAAGGCTACAATTTGTTGAATATAGGCGTTTGTGGGAAAAGAAAGAAAGAACACAACTTGGTCTCGTGTTTGGACTGATCTGCTCTTGAATTCTCTAAAACGCACCTCGGTTTTCATAAACGTGTGAAAACACGAAAGATGTTTTACATTTCTTAAATCATGAATAATTAGGAACGATTGCGGAATTCAAGAATTATTAGGAACGATTGAGGAATTCAGGAATTATTAGAAACGATTATTAGGAACGATTGAGAAATCATTTCTCAAACGCGTGCTTCGTGCTGGACCAAAACACCTCTAGACAATAAAACCACCCGGGCTGCGGCCTCGTTCTTTCATCAGTAACCTTTGATCCAACTCTCGCTCTTGTTTAAGAAATACTCTTTCTCTTGTTCGATCATTCAACATGGCTACCATTATCTTTTGATTTTCGAAGGAATGATTGAAACCCAGCAATTATATGCAGTTACTTGCAGATGTGATTTGCTTGTACGAATATCGTTTATTCATAAGTCGATGTTTGAATTCATTTATCACTGTTACATCGTTTGCACATTGACGTTCTATTTATGGAGATTGAAATAATTAAGGACATTTCGGTGAGCTTGAACTGAGTAGAAGTTAGAACAAAGATAACTGAAATGGGAAAACGCATTCCAATTTATTTATATATTAAATCCAGTGTAAGAGTTCACGATGTTTCTATCTCTTCAAACGCTTTTCGCTCGCCAAGCTTTTTGACTGGCGATCACTTCCTGACGGTTTGTGCGTTTTGTACCAGCATTTGCGACTTTTGCGTCTTTTTCACTATCCACAAAAAAAGCGCGCGCAAACATAAATCCCGCAGAAATTGACCTCACTTTGGAAATAATCATATATCATAATAGCCCGATTTGTCAAGGTTGTGCACGCAGCTTCAATCCAGCTAGTCTCAGCCTCACTTTTTGATTTCAAACTTCCATGGACTATAAATCCAGAACCAAACATTATTGTCAGAGTAATCGACAAAAATGACTATATAAATTGTTCTAGATATAAAAATCGTTTAGATTGAAAATGAATCATGATTGATGACGTTTGAGAGAATAAAATTCTAAACAACAGTTGCATTTGGAACATTTTTATCAATAATTTTTTTAACGCATTTCCAATTTATAGAAAAACCAGTAACCGAAATGAAAATGACTGACAGACCTCAAATAAAGGAAACAACTCAACGTCCTCTCACCGAAAAGACTACTGGTACTACTGAAGCTCCTCCTGTTGCTACCACTGAAGAACCCGACGTTACCACGGTAGCTCCACAACAGCCTGTGGTTGTTACCACTGCAAAACCAGTAGAGACAACACAACCACCTGTTGTTGTAACCACTGCAAAACCAGTAGAGACCACACAACCACCTGTTGTTGTTACCACTGCAAAACCAGTAGAGACAACACAACCACCTGTTGTTGTTACCACTGCAAAACCAGTTGAGACAACACAACCACCTGTTGTTGTTACCACTGCAAAACCAGTAGAGACCACACAACCACCTGTTGTTGTTACCACTGCAAAACCAGTAGAGACAACACAACCACCTGTTGTTGTTACCACTGCAGAACCAGTAGAGACCACACAACCACCTGTTGTTACCACTGCAGAACCAGTAGAGACAACGCAACCACCTGTTGTTGTTACCACTGCAAAACCAGTAGAGACAACGCAACCACCTGTTGTTGTTACCACTGCAAAACCAGTAGAGACAACACAACCACCTGTTGTTGTTACCACTGCAGAACCAGTAGAGACAACGCAACCACCTGTTGTTGTTACCACTGCAAAACCAGTAGAGACAACGCAACCACCTGTTGTTGTTACCACTGCAAAACCAGTAGAGACAACACAACCACCTGTTGTTGTTACCACTGCAGAACCAGTAGAGACCACACAACCACCTGTTGTTACCACTGCAGAACCAGTAGAGACAACGCAACCACCTGTTGTTGTTACCACTGCAGAACCAGTAGAGACCACACAACCACCTGTTGTTGTTACCACTGCAGAACCAGTAGAGACAACGCAACCACCTGTTGTTGTTACCACTGCAGAACCAGTAGAGACAACGCAACCACCTGTTGTTGTTACCACTGCAAAACCAGTAGAGACAACACAACCACCTGTTGTTGTTACCACTGCAGAACCAGTAGAGACCACACAACCACCTGTTGTTGTTACCACTGCAGAACCAGTAGAGACCACACAACCACCTGTTGTTGTTACCACTGCAAAACCAGTAGAGACCACACAACCACCTGTTGTTGTTACCACTGCAAAACCAGTAGAGACCACACAACCACCTGTTGTTGTTACCACTGCAAAACCAGTAGAGACCACACAACCACCTGTTGTTGTTACCACTGCAGAACCAGTAGAGACAACACAACCACCTGTTGTTGTTACCACTGCAGAACCAGTAGAGACCACACAACCACCTGTTGTTGTTACCACTGCAAAACCAGTAGAGACCACGCAACCACCTGTTGTTGTTACCACTGCAGAACCAGTAGAGACAACGCAACCACCTGTTGTTGTCACCACTGCAAAACCAGTAGAGACCACACAACCACCTGTTGTTGTTACCACTGCAAAACCAGTAGAGACCACACAACCACCTGTTGTTGTTACCACTGCAAAACCAGTAGAGACCACACAACCACCAATTAGTTTGTGTGCTGAAGGAAAGCATGATTGTCATCGAAATGCACTGTGTATTGATACACCTGGTTCCTATATATGCAGTTGTAAGGATGGCTTTATCGGCAATGGGAAGTTTTGTGAAGGTATAAGCAATTATAGTTGTGAATGTAATGAGATTCGATAGGTTTGAATTGAAATAGATATTTTTGTTTATATTTATTCTCAGACGAAGATGAATGTATGTACTCTGATGAATGTGACAGCAATGCATGGTGCATCAATACTATTGGTTCTTACAGCTGTCGATGCAAAAATGGTTTCACGGGTGATGGAGAAACTTGTCAAGGTACTTTCTGTCTCTTAACATTCTGCCCTCTCTCCCTCACTCGCTACTTCCCTCCTTCTCCCCTCTCCGCTCTTCTCTGTTTGCCTGCGTGCCTCCTTCCTTTTTCCCTTCTTTCTTCCTTCCATCCCTTCTTTTGTACTTTGCTTTCATCCTTCTTGTCTTGCTTCTTTGCTTGCTTAATTCGTGAATTCTCTCCGCTTTTCTCTGTTTGCCTGCGTGCCTCCTTCCTTTCTCCCTTCTTTCTTCCTTCCATCCCTTCTTTTGTACTTTGCTTTCATCCTTCTTGTCTTGCTTCGTTGCTTGCTTAATTCGTGAATTCGTGATTAACATTCGCAAAAGACATTTGATTTGGTTGTAACCGCATGTTTGAACTAATGGACGTTCCGATTTATGCACTACAGCATGCTTTCGTGTATTTTACTGTTATTTTTACTTCTTCAGATATTAATGAGTGTACGACTGGTAAATCCAACTGCAGCCCTAACGCCATCTGTCTCAACACCGCTGGATCGTTCACTTGTAGTTGTAAAGAAGGATTTATCGGAAATGGAACTCAGTGCGATGGTAATTACTGTAAAGCTTAGGAAAAAATAGATTGTATACAATCTTAAAATCATCATTCGTTCAGTCAGTCAGTCCGTCCGTCTGTTAGTGAGTTTGTGAGTCAGTCGGTCGGTCGGTCGGTTAGTCGGTGGTTCGGTCAGTCAGTTAGCCGGTCAGTCAGTAGTTAGTTGATTTATTCGTTCATTTACTTTTTTTTATCCTGTTTTGACTGCAGACATTGACGAATGTGCAGCAGACCTCGCAGACTGCCATGATAAAGCCAAGTGCATCAATTCTTTTGGATCTTATCGATGTGAGTGTCTCACGGGCTTCGTTGGAGATGGTTTCATTTGCAGAGGTAAGTTGGTGATTCGGAGTTAGTGATGCATTACAGTGTTGAATCATCAACATTATGTAGAACTGTGTAAGGCCTTGAAATAGATTGTTGTCAATCAGCAGTTAAGTAATGGCCCGAGTATTAAGAACTAGGAAAGCGAACTGCAAGGAATGCAGAAAGGTGTTAATTATGATATTCTTTAAACCATCCACCTCATTGGTTGAACCATGAAAATCTGCCATAACTTTAAAAGGTAAGCACATATTTTTCTATTTTATTAAATATCTGATTCCCTTTTCATGAAAGCCTTCCTGAGTTTTAATATAACAAAAGGTTATGTGGGAAACATGTCAAATTGTCTATTGTGTTGGGGAACTCCCCAGCTTGCTACTGTTTTGAGCGCTTATAACTGGACGAGATCTTTTAGTACAAAAGTAACTTTGTTTCCAAAATGTATTACCTATAGGTTGATATATTATTAGTCTGAAAACCAATACATTCTTATGTGGGGAAGTTGAAATTGCCGCAGAACAATAGAGAATTGCCTAGTTCTTACGCGCATTGTTTATGAATCTCTAACTATCTGCGTTTGAGTGTGCGGCAAGACTGCCTCCGTCAGCTTTCAACCAGAAAGAAGTCTTTTGAAAACTTGTAATTAGGGGAGTAAAAATTCCACTCGAGACAGGGTATGCCGTCTATTGATAGCAACCTGTGGAACATATATTAGTGTGTCTCTTCTTTTTTAGTTTCAGCAGCAGGCAAGTGTGATCCAAAATGTGACGATAACGCCGACTGTGTTGTTGAAGGCAATGCCAATCAGTGTATTTGTAGGCGAGGCTACAATGGCAACGGCCTGACCTGTTCTGGTATGTTCCAAACAAAGTGAGTGTGTATAAAATGTGTTGTGGTTATGAAAATAATTTTGTGTTTTTTTTAGATATCAACGAATGTGAAGACGGGTCGCACAGTTGTTCCTCTGATGCTGAGTGTATCAACACTGAAGGATCTTACAAATGCCGCTGCAATGATGGCTACAGTGGAGATGGTTTCCGATGCACAGGTTTCTTTGAGTTTATTGAAATTATGTGTGGGGGAGGGGTCCATACTCTTCCACTTATTCTGTAGAATTTGACGACTAATTTTGTAGTTATTTTGTAGAATCCATTGCTAACCATATGTTCAATATCCGGCTTAAAGTCTGTTGTCATAATGTCTCCAACATCTTGAACTAGATAATAAATGTAAGACTTTTTTCTTTGAAGACGATGATGAATGTAGCGCCGGTACGAATGATTGTTCTCCGAACGCTTTGTGCACCAATACTCCTGGATCATTTGTATGTCGCTGCTTGAGAGGATACACTGGAGATGGTAAAACGTGTACAGGTAGGAAGGACATCAACATCATTTCTAATTGCATTTAAGTAGACCAGACTACAATACAGGTGTTATTGTTGATTTCTAATAACTTATGAAGGTGTTCTCCTATTGGTTTGATAAAACAAAAGAAAAGAGTAGAATTTATTTCGTTTGTTGAGATGCTTATGCTATCAAATCAATTAGTGGATGGCACCTTCCGGGGAGATGCAGTCTGACCTATAACTTGAGCTTACATTCTTGCTAGCGAAGGGATTTTTGTTCTTTTTCGGTTTTGGCGGTTATTGCTGGGTTTCACTGATTTCTTTGAGAATGAAAAGACAAAGAAGCGGTATCAATGCTGGTAGACACTAAAAGTTGAAGTTCATCCAAGATGTCCGCCGTGACGTCATATGCATACTAGCAATAACTCGAACTTTCTGAACTTTCAAGGAAGATCAAAAAGGTTTGAGTTATGCTAGGTCGATTTACTAAAGTCGGAGTTGCTTTACATTTATTGCGCAAATCTTCGAGTTACCGAGGATTGCCGCTGTCCTGTATTTTGGACCCGTTGTCGGCCTTCTTGTTAACAAAACTTTAACTTCTCTTAGATCGCAACGAGTGTTTAGAGAGAAGTCACACGTGTTCAAGTAATGCGTTATGTACCAACACTGAAGGATCTTACGTCTGCCGATGTCGTCGAGGTTTTGAGGGAGATGGACGACTCTGTACAGGTTAAATTTGATGAACAATGTGAAAACATTTTTAAGCAGCCTCTATGTATTTTCATTTATTTCTTTCCTACAATTTTCGCATTTTCAACTTCCACAAATGTTTACTGATTCTATTTGTTAGATGTCGATGAGTGTTCTACCAACAAACATGACTGTAATGTCAACGCTCTCTGTACAAACACTGATGGTTCCTACGTCTGCCGTTGTCGTCGAGGTTTTGAAGGAGATGGAAGGCTTTGTACAGGTACAATATAGTGATTTATAATATTGGCGATGTGAACATCAAAATCGATCATTGTTTCACCATGTATTCATCCTTGATCAGTACTACATTGTGTTGCATTCAGTTGTGTTCATTATTTGAGTGTGTTTGTCAAAACAGATAAAGACGAATGTCTACTTGAAGAAGCTGATTGCCATCCCAATGCCGATTGTATAAACGTTGAAGGCTCGTACAACTGTGAATGTATCGCTGGATACGAAGGCGATGGCAAGAACTGTACAGGTAGAGTATGAATTCATCTATATAGAAAGGGTCACTGTGACAACCATTCTTCAAATCGAGTAACGTTGTTGTGGTGCCTAGTCGCGTTACGTATTCCTTTGTGGTCAACGTTTTGTCACATTTTCTTTAACGAGCGGAAACTGACAAGACGATAGTGGAGCTATAAGTTTCACGTACACGGGAAACGGCACATTAGACGGCGAAGAGGATCACGTGACTTTTTATCGCGTCTGACGTTACCGTTTCAACGCGAGGTTAAGTCATTTCACGTTTGCCGTAAACGTGGAAAGTCACTCTCTCGTTTGAGTGCCAAACGCGCATCGCGCATCGCGAAAAAAAGTAAGTCACGTGATCCTTTGTGCTGTCTACCAGTTTTCCTTAGAACTATGTATACCTCCCCGCTCTCTGTCTGTCCCTGTCTGTCTCTCGTGCGGTGTGCACTCCTATTTGTCTCTGACATAATGATAAAAAGCTACTCCACTTTTTTATTTATCTATCTCGCTTTTATAAATTCCTGAACTTAACTAACCATTTTCATTTGTAGATGTGAATGAGTGTACATCGGTAGTATTCGACGGAGTCTGTCAAGAAAATGCCATCTGCAAAAATACAGAAGGGTCATATGTCTGTCTGTGTTTAAAGGGTTTCACTACTGATGAAAATACATGTATTGGTTAGTACGGTATCGTTAAGGTTTCTTTATTGAACTAGCTCTAAAATGAATGTTAACATCCTGTAACCACCGCGGCGGCTTTTTTCCTTTCTTTCCCCCAGATATTGACGAATGTGCAACAAACGTGCACGACTGTAGTGAAAATGCACTGTGTACGAACACGTTGGGCTCGTATGTCTGCCGGTGTAAGCGTGGTTTCAAAGGTGATGGGAAAACGTGTGTAGGTAAGTCCTTTAAAATCATCAATTTCTCTTGGTTGTCGCAGCCTGCTGTCTATCAGCTGAATGGTTCTACACTGAAGATTATCACGGGTATTTGCTGTCACTGAATATAATTTCCGTACCAAGCATATGCCCTCGTCAAGAAAATTAGTAAGTAATATTTGGTTGCTCTTGCAGATGCCATGTCTAAATGTCTACCAGCTTGTGGTGCTAATGAAGAATGTATGATGCAAGAAGAAGGACCAGCTCAGTGTGTTTGTAAGCTAGGTTTCCAAGGACCACAATGTACAGGTACTCTCAACAACAACGTGCTATGGATTTACTAGAAAACGAAATCTGTGTTAATTTTAGGATAATTCAATCCAACCATGCTTTTTTCTAGACATTGACGAGTGTGAAACTGGTACCCATGACTGTGATCTCAATGCTCTTTGTACTAACGTTCCTGGTTCGTATGTTTGTCGATGTCGACGAGGATACCAAGGGGATGGAAAGACATGTGTTGGTGAGAATTTAAGTTGCTGTATAATTCGGCGTTAATTGTGTTTGCCAAACAGTCCTTGTCACCAAAGAAAGATTACTCCGGCAAAATACTTTCACAACACGATTACTTCCAACTTCATCGATAACCACGATCAGTTTTATAGCATAATCAAAGTTACATTGATAATGCACAGCACCAAAGACCTCTTTTCGATTTTTATATCGCACAATCCCACAACAATTCAACACATGCCTTTATTTCTTTAGCTAAGCTGGAGTGCTCTCCTGAATGTGGACCAAATGCAAAATGTGTTGAGTCATCACCTGAAGATGATTTTGTGAATCCCCAATGTCAATGTAACGAAGGGTTTACGGGAGACGGTGTCACTTGTACAGGTTTGTTTATGGCCTAGAAATGTATTACCAGATAGCTTTTGAAAACACAACGCGACGCGATAATAGGATTTGTGATGAAGAATATATTAACATTCGTTCATTGCACAACCTTCGTAACAACGGTGCTACACTACGTTCAGGTCGCCATTTTACGTGTTCTCTCGTTCTCTTCAGAACGTTGACGTCAACGGTCATTCTGAACGTTATTCGTTATCGCGTGCGGCATCGTTTTACAGTCTATAAAACTCGACTTTACTTTACAGATGTCAATGAATGTGTTGATGATACTCATGGTTGCCATGTCAACGCCGAGTGCACTAATGTCGAAGGCTCATACAGTTGCCAGTGTAAGGACGGATTCGTTGGTGATGGCAAAAGTTGCAAAGGTACTACATACAGTGCATACAGTGTTGTAAAACTGATCAATTACTGAATTACAGATACATGAATGAATTCAGGGAGGGTGAAACAGGATGGAACAGTGGATAAATGTTTGGACAGATATATGGGTTTATGAAATAAACAAAATAAAACTATCAATTCGTCGTCCCCACGAGTAAATTTATCGCAGTATTTTCTTAATTTCATTCTTCTTCTTCTTTAGACATTGATGAATGCAGTGAACCCATCACTTCTTGTGATATCAATGCATTCTGTACCAACACTGAAGGTTCTTATACATGTTCTTGGGCGATGGAATAATATGTACAGGTGAATATTCGTATGAGCATTCGGTCAGAAGCTCGGTGTTTGCTAGATAATTTATTGCATGTATCGTCAGGGGTAAAAGTCTAAAATCACGTACGTTGGCCTTCACTATGTGAAGGAGCATGGGTAGAGCATGGGTGGTAATTTGGTTAATGCGCGACCTTTCGAACGAGAAGTCCCGAATCCAATCCCCCAGTCATTTTACACCTTTGTTTCGACTTCTTTCTGATCTGTGTAGCTTTACGTGGCATTATATACACCTGAAACTGAGCGATAAAGGAGAGAGAAGGTACACCTTCGGTTTCGTTGGATACCAGCTTCGCTCTAAGGGACTACAGAAGTTAATTATGATAACCTTTACCTTTTACACTGTTTTCTTTCATACATAGGGAAAAAATCAAATTGTAAATTTCGCATTCATTTTACAGCATTAGTGACTCGTTGTGACCCACCATGTAGTAATACTGAACAGTGTATCAATGTCAAGGGTATTTATCAATGTGTTTGTGAAGGATGGTTACTCAACACGCAATGGCATCTGTCCAAGGTATGTCAAAACAACGGTATGATACAGGAGAAACGTAATAACTCACACATAGCTTGTGAATAGTATCATTTAGTATATGATTTTGAGACGGCGTTATTTCCCGATAATTTCATTTCAAAATCAGCGTTCGTGATTGGCCCAAACTTTGAAGTTGTTTTCTTCAAAACCACAAATCCGTCGCTCCACCAATAACGAATACATTTTTCCCAACTACCCGTCCTCCTTAAGAATAATGCCGTCTTCAAAATCGCGTTTAGTTTATAATGTGAATCGAATGTCGAAAGTGCTTTAAAGTTAAACTGTTGATGAATCAAGGCCCTTGCGAAAGCCCCAGAACTCTTGACCAACAACTGTCCAACAACTTTCCAACAAATGATACAACAATATTAATGAGGAAGCTAAGCCCCCTCAGCTAGTGTTTTTGAGGGAGTTCCTAACAAAAAATTGTTAAGATATGTAAACAAATAAAAATAAAAGAATACTGAAAAGTATATTTACAATATATTATCAAAATTAATTCTTATCACAACATTATTGGCTTCAGCAAGCTGGGTATGTTTGACTACCCTTAAAGACAATGACGTCAAACGTTTCTTTTGATCCGTTACCACCTAAGCATAACACACCTTTGGCCCAGTTGAGCTACCGAAAAACATCTGTCAACAGTGGATTGCAAGCGTTTGTATGTACCTGTACCACCATACCGTTACTGTTTTGTTGATTTTATTCAGACATTAATGAATGTGCTGCTCCTTTACCACCTTGTAATGGTAATGCTGAATGTACCAATGTACCTGGTTCGTATGTTTGTCGATGTAATGAAGGATATCAAGGAGATGGAAAGTCATGTATAGGTGAGAAATATAGAACTATCCTCACAAGCAGAATTACTCGAAAGGTACCTTTTTAATTACGCTCAATTTGTTTCTTCTGTTTTTCCAAAGACATCAATGAGTGCGAAGCCGCAGAATCTCCTTGTGACAGTAACGCAGTTTGTTCGAATACTCCTGGTTCGTACTCATGTAAGTGTTCAGAAGGATACAGAGGAGACGGAAAGACATGCACAGGTGAGAACGCGTAATTACAGTTATTTTCTTCGTTTTAAAATTCATACTTAGAATGTAATGTAACTCAACAGCAATAGCAACCCTGCCACCAACTAAAGTAGTAGATGTTACAACTACACCCATGGTCACTAGTGAAAAACCTGTTGTCACAACCAGAGCACCTGTTCGCACAGGTAAGTTGAAACTTTCTAACAATTTTAGTACGCGTTCACATCTCATTTTCAATTTCAACTGCTTGGTTCCTTTTCTTATGCATATGCGTTGCATGTTTGTGCATGTGCATTGGCTACATGCATTTGATAATTTCTATGCCGTAGGAGCTGAAAACGACTCATCGTAAACTTTCTTTGCAATAATAAATATCGTAATACGTGTATATCAAAGCAGTTCCAATACGCTTGTGCCCTCTCATTCTATGACAATTTCTTCAAATTCCATTGTTTTACTCTAATAAAAAGCCTGCTTTATAATTACATTCATATCTTATAATAATAAAAAAACCCAAAACATTGTACATGATACTAAGTCTTAATATTTCTTTTATTAACGTGAACTTAAAGTACAAATTTTTACGTACCTCCATACCTCCAACATTCCTACATAAAAATTCTTAGTAACATTGGTTCGTTACCTTTTTGGACTGCTGGTGAGTCTATTCTACCATACTGCATGACGCTCTGGAAACGGCAGTATCTTAATGGACACATTGTAAATAACTTCCTCAATGGTAAGAACTGAAAGATGCAATTCCTCAGAACCAAAAACGTCAACAGAAACTTTCGAAAACCTCCACAATTTTCACAGCATGTACACACTAACTGTACGTTTCGACACAAAACACGCTTTACGTGAAACGAATTTTTACGTTGAAATAACAAATGGTGTAGGCTCATCTTTTATTATAGAGACTACACCGCCACCTGATATAAAAACTCCTGCACAACCTAAATAAATATTCTAATACGTGTATATCAAAACAGTTCCAATACGTTTGTGCCCTCTCATTCTATGAGAACACATCTCACATCTCTCATTCTATGAGAATACGTCTCATTTTCAATTTCATTTCTTTCCAACTACATGGTTCCTTTTCTTATGCATATGCGTTGCATGTTTCTGCATGTTCGTTGCCTACATGCATGTGATGATTTCTCTGTTTGCCGTAGGAGCTGAAAGCAACTCATAATAACCTTTCTTTGGACTAAATAAATATAGTAATACGTGTATAGCAAAGCAAGTCCAATACGTTTGTGCCCTCTAATTATATGACAGGAATTTCTTCAAACTTCACCGTTTTACTCTAATAAAAGGCCTATTTTATCATAACATTCATATCTTATAGTAAAAAAGAAAAAAAATACCAAAAACATTGTACACGATACAAAGTCTTAATGCTTCTTTTACTTATGTGAACTCAAAGTAAAAATTCCTACATGCCTCCATACGTCCAGCTTTAACAAATTGCATGACTCCCTGGCAACATTCCTACATAAAAAGCCAAAGTAATAGTGGTTAGTTAAATTTTTGGACTACTGGAGTCTACCATACTGCATGAAGCTCTGGCAGCATTCGTTGATACAACAACAGTATCTTAATGGACACAATGTACATAAATCCTTGATGGTAAAAACTGAAAGATGCAATTCCTCAACACCAAAATTATCAAAGACAATTTCGAAAACCTCTATAACCTTCACAATACCTACACACTAACTGTACGTTTCGACACAAAATACACTTAACGTGAAACGAATTTATGCGTACAAATAACAAATGGTTTAGGCTCCACATGTTTTATTATAGAGACTACAACGCCACCTGAGAAAAAAACTCCTGTATCACCTGTTGTTCCAGAGACAACTTCACCAACTGTTGCAGAAACTACTCCACCACCTGTAGTTGTGGAAACTACTGCACCACCTGTAGTTGTTGAAACTACTGCACCACCTGTAGTTGTTGAAACTACTGCACCACCTGTTGTGGAAACTACTGCACCACCTGTAGTTGTGGAAACCACTGCACCACCTCTAGTTGTTGAAACTACTGCACCACCTGTAGTTGTGGACACCACTGCACCACCTGTAGTTGTGGAAACTACTGCACAACCTGTACTTGTTGAAACCACTGCACCACCTGTGGTTGTTGAAACTACCACATCACCTGTAGTTATGGAAACTACTGCACCACCTGTAGTTGTTGTAGAAACTACTGCACCACCTGTTGTTGTAGAAACCACGTCACCACCTGTAGTTGTTGAAACCACTGCACCACCTGTTGTTGTGGAAACTACCACACCACCTGTAGTTGTTGAAACTACTGCACCACCTGTTGTTGTGGAAACTACTGCATCACCTGTAGTTGTGGAAACTACTGCACCACCTGTAGTTGTAGGAACTACTGCACCACCTGTAGTTGTAGAAACTACTGCACCACCTGTAGTTGTAGAAACTACTGCACCACCTGTAGTTGTGGAAACCACTGCACCACCTGTAGTTGTTGAAACTACCACATCACCTGTAGTTATGGAAACTACTGCACCACCTGTACTTGTTGTAGAAACTACTGCACCACCTGTTGTTGTAGAAACCACGTCACCACCTGTAGTTGTTGAAACCACTGCACCACCTGTTGTTGTGGAAACTACCACACCACCTGTAGTTGTTGAAACTACTGCACCACCTGTTGTTGTGGAAACTACTGCATCACCTGTAGTTGTGGAAACTACTGCACCACCTGTAGTTGTAGGAACTACTGCACCACCTGTAGTTGTAGAAACTACTGCACCACCTGTAGTTGTAGAAACTACTGCACCACCTGTAGTTGTGGAAACCACTGCACCACCTGTAGTTGTTGTAGAAACTACTGCACCACCTGTAGTTGTTGAAACCACGTCACCACCTGTAGTTGTGGAAACCACTGCACCAACTGTAGTTCTGGAAACTACTGCACAAGCTGTTGTTGTTGAAACTACTGCATCACCTGTAGTTGTGGAAACTACTGCACCACCTGTAGTTGTGGAAACTACTGCACCACCTGTAGTTGTAGAAACTACTGCACCACCTGTAGTTGTGGAAACCACTGCACCACCTGTAGTTGTTGAAACTACTGCACCCCCTGTAGTTGTTGAAACCACTGCACCACCTGTTGTTGTGGAAACTACCACACCACCTGTAGTTGTTGAAACTACTGCACCACCTGTTGTTGTGGAAACTACTGCACCACCTGTAGTTGTGGATACCACTGCACCACCTGTTGTTGTTGAAACTACTGCACCACCTGTAGTTGTAGAAACTACTGCACCACCTGTAGTTGTGGAAACTACTGCACCACCTGTTGTTGTGGAAACTATTGCACCACCTGTAGTTGTGGATACCACTGCACCACCTGTAGTTGTTGAAACTACTGCACCACCTGTAGTTGTAGAAACCACGTCACCACCTGTTGTTGTTGAAACTACTGCACCACCTGTAGTTGTGGATACCACGGCAGCACCTGTAGTTGTTGAAACTACTGCACCACCTGTAGTTGTTGAAACCACTGCACCACCTGTGGTTGTGGAAACTACTGCACCACCTGTAGTTGTGGAAACTACTGCACCACCTGTTGTTGAAGAAACTACTGCACCACCTGTTGTTGTTGAAACTACTGCACCACCTGTAGTTGTGGAAACCACTGCAGCACCTGTAGTTGTTGAAACTACTGCACCACCTGTAGTTGTGGAAACTACTGCACCACCTGTAGTTGTGGATACCACTGCACCACCTGTTGTTGTTGAAACTACTGCACCACCTGTAGTTGTAGAAACTACTGCACCACCTGTAGTTGTGGAAACTACTGCACCACCTGTTGTTGTGGAAACTATTGCACCACCTGTAGTTGTGGATACCACTGCACCACCTGTAGTTGTTGAAACTACTGCACCACCTGTAGTTGTAGAAACCACGTCACCACCTGTTGTTGTTGAAACTACTGCACCACCTGTAGTTGTGGATACCACGGCAGCACCTGTAGTTGTTGAAACTACTGCACCACCTGTAGTTGTTGAAACCACTGCACCACCTGTGGTTGTGGAAACTACCACACCACCTGTAGTTGTGGAGACCACTGCACCACCTGTTGTTGAAGAAACCACTGCACCCCCTGTTGTTGTTGAAACCACTGCACCACCCGTAGTTGTGGAAACTACTGCACCACCTGTAGTTGTGGAAACTACTGCACCACCTGTTGTTGAAGAAACTACTGCACCACCTGTTGTTGTTGAAACTACTGCACCACCTGTAGTTGTGGAAACCACTGCACCACCTGTTGTTGTTGAAACTACTGCACCACCTGTAGTTGTAGAAACTACTGCACCACCTGTAGTTGTGGAAACTACTGCACCACCTGTTGTTGTGGAAACTATTGCACCACCTGTAGTTGTGGATACCACTGCACCACCTGTAGTTGTTGAAACTACTGCACCACCTGTAGTTGTAGAAACCACTGAACCGGCTGTTGTTGTTGAAACCACTGCACCACCTGTAGTTGTGGAAACTACTGCACCAACTGTAGGTGAGGAAACTACTGCACCACCTGTAGTTGTAGAAACTACTGCACCACCTGTAGTTGTGGAAACCACTGCACTACCTGTAGTTGTTCAAACAACTGCACCACCTGTAGTTGTGGAAACTACTGCACCAACTG
This sequence comes from Telmatactis stephensoni, assembly GCA_029948255.1. Lineage (NCBI taxonomy): Eukaryota > Metazoa > Cnidaria > Anthozoa > Actiniaria > Isophelliidae > Telmatactis > Telmatactis stephensoni. The sequence continues at coordinate 106,749 of JALIZF010001709.1, read as the reverse complement.
TAGTTGTTGAAACCACTGCACCACCTGTAGTTGTGGAAACTACTGCACCACCTGTAGTTGTTGAAACTACTGCACCACCTGTAGTTGTTGAAACCACTGCACCACCTGTGGTTGTGGAAACTACCACACCACCTGTAGTTCTGGAGACCACTGCACCAGCTGTTGCTGTTGAAACCACTGCACCACCCGTAGTTGTGGAAACTACTGCACCACCTGTAGTTGTGGAAACTACTGCACCACCTGTTGTTGAAGAAACTACTGCACCACCTGTTGTTGTTGAAACTACTGCACCACTTGTAGTTGTGGAAACCACTGCAGCACCTGTAGTTGTTGAAACTACTGCACCACCTGTAGTTGTTGAAACCACTGCACCACCTGTGGTTGTGGAAACTACCACACCACCTGTAGTTGTAGAGACCACTGAACCAGCTGTTGTTGTTGAAACCACTGCACCACCTGTAGTTGTGGAAACTACTGCACCACCTGTTGTTGTTGAAACTACTGCACCACTTGTAGTTGTGGAAACCACTGCAGCACCTGTAGTTGTTGAAACTACTGCACCACCTGTAGTTGTTGAAACCACTGCACCACCTGTGGTTGTGGAAACTACCACACCACCTGTAGTTGTAGAGACCACTGAACCAGCTGTTGTTGTTGAAACCACTGCACCACCTGTAGTTGTGGAAACCACTGCACCACCTGTAGTTGTTCAAACAACTGCACCACCTGTAGTTGTGGAAACTACTGCACCAACTGTAGTTGTTGAAACCACTGCACCACCTGTAGTTGTGGATACCACTGCACCACCTGTAGTTGTTGAAACTACTTCACCAGCTGTAGTTGTTGAAACTACTGCACCACCTGTAGTTGTGGAAACTACTGCACAACCTGTAGTTGTTGAAACTACTGCACCACCTGTTGTTGTGGAAACTACTGCACCACCTGTAGTTGTGGATACCACTGCACCACCTGTACTTGTTGAAACTACTGCACCACCTGTAGTTGTAGAAACTACTGCACCACCTGTAGTTGTTGAAACGACTGCAGCACCTGTTGTTGTAGAAACTACTGCACCACCTCTAGTTGAAGAAACCACTGCACCACCTGTTGTTGTTGAAACTACTGCACCACCTGTAGTTGTGGAAACCACTGCACCACCATTAGTTGTGGAAACTACTGCACGACCCGTAGTTGTGGAAACTACTGCACCACCTGTACTTGTGGAAACTACTGCTTCACCTGTAGTTGAGGAAACTAGTGCACCACCTGTAGTTGTTGAAACAACTGCACCACCTGTAGTTGTGGAAACTACTGCACCACCTATAATTATTGAAACCACTTTACCACCTGTAGTTGTGGAAACCACTGCACCACCTGTAGTTGTGGAAACCACTGCACCACCTGTAGTTGTGGAAACTACTGCACCACCTGTAGTTGTGGAAACTACTGCACCACCTGTTGTTGTAGAAACTACTGCACCACCTGTAGTCGTGGAAACTACTGCAACACCTGTAGTTGTGGAAACTACTGCACCGCCTGTTGTTGTAGAAACTACTGCACCACCAGTAGTTGTGGAAACCACTGCACCACCTGTAGTTGTAGAAACTACTGCAGCACCTGTAGTCGTGGAAACTACTGCAACACCTGTAGTAGTTAAAACCACTGCACCACCTGTAGTAGTGGAAACTACTGCACCACCTGTAGTTGTGGAAACTACTGCACCACCTGTTGCTGAAGAAACTACTGCACCACCTGTAGTTGTGGAAACTACTGCACCACCTGTAGTTGTGGAAACTACTGCACCAGCTGTTGTTGAAGAAACTACTGCTCCACCTGTAGTTGTGGAAACTACGGCACCGCCTGTAGTAGTAGAAGCTACAGGTCCACCTTCTGTGATTGAAAGTACTACACCTGCTGATATGACGACTTTTAAACCGATAGAAACCACCGTACCTACGTTTGTTACTGGTAGGATTATTGTTTTTTGGGGGGGGTTTTCGTTGTTTGTTTTGGTTATTCATTTGGTTTGGTTGTTTTCCTTTTGTTGTGATTTTTTGTGTGCTTGCTTTCCTTTTTCTTTTTTTCTTTTTAATGTTTTTCTTGTTTTTTATTTTCATTTTGTTAAGGTTTTGTTTAGGATGTTTTTATTTATTCTCTTTGCTAATAAAAAATCTACTGGTTCTTGAAAGTGCTAAATGACGATTAGCCTTAACTTTTCTCTGTAGCCCTGTTTTCTTTCCGTCGTTGAAAAAAGTGATTTGGTTTGTCAAACAATTAGAGCTCATGGACAGGCATGAGGTATGTCTGAAACATTCTAAAGCAGCGCAAAAGTAAATGAATAAATTCGGTTGCTTGGTTGGCAACCCCATTTCTTGAGAATATCTGTGTTTGATATTGACTGATATTCAGTTCATGTGTCTTTTTCTACATTATTCTGTGGACGTTTCAGTATTAATACTAAGCCAGTAATAGACCCTTTTCACGCTAAAGTGACATTATAATATTTTATTTGTGTCAACAACAACAACAACAACAACAACAACAACAAACGGATTCGCTATTAAATTCATCACATCGATATTAGTAAAATTGCAGAGTTTCTTAAAGATTGCCCTTAAACTGACGAGGTTATGAATTTTTTAAAGCTAGAAATTTTTGTGGAATTTTCGATTTTTGATAATATTCGTGATGACGCCAAGGTGTCTAATATCTTTTCTATCTCGTGGCCGTTCATAATAGATACAGCACTATAGTTCTCTATGACTGTAAACTATATCAGCTTTGACATGATTTAAATGTATGAAACCGGGACTAGCCCCAGTAACGATGAGGAGGCAAAAGAAGCAGTCGATGTTAAGGACATGAAAAAGGCGAGGCAGACACGAGGAGGAGATGGGGAAAGATCTGTGCGTTGTCTAGATCTGAATGCATCATTCGTTGCTCGTTTGCTGTAAGGGGAGGAAAGTAGGGGAGGGGGAGAAATGATGTATTTGTTTTCTATCGTAACTACGAATCTCAATGAGAAGTAATGATCGTTGTAATGCAAAAGCGTTGTGAATAAACAACAAACGTTTTGGATAGAAAACACTGTCACATCGACATATACCCTTCCTTTATGAGGGTGAAACATGTGACCTAAAACTTACGATAATGTTTACTTATAACCTTACATATGTGTGATATTTTCAATTTTGTAAGTTTAAAACTTTAATGAAGCGTTTCTTTCTTAGTTTTTCTTTCGATTAATACATCAGCTAAAACAGGCAGATGCTGATAAAAGCGAGAAGTTATATCAAAGACTTGTGCGACATAATAATATGTCGGTGATTGTCTAGGACAGTGCCTAAAAAGTTCAAGGCACCTGATTGTGAATATCATGATCAAATTCCCATGTGTGAATCCGATCCAATTAATAAAATGTTCTGCGGTTTTCTCAATGTACATTTTTATTATCCAGTTACCAACCCTATCTTGTACTTTTTTTAACCACAGAAAAGAACGTAACGGAAATGAAAAAGACAGAGCAGCCACAAGTAAAGAAATTCACTACACAACCACCTGCTGTTGTTACCACTGCAGAACCAGTAGAGACCACACAACCACCTGTTATTACCACTGCAAAACCAGTAGAGACCACACAACCACCTGTTGTTGTTACCACTGCAAAACCAGTAGAGACCACACAACCACCTGTTGTTGTTACCACTGCAAAACCAGTAGAGACAACACAACCACCTGTTGTTACCACTGCAAAACCAGTAGAGACAACACAACCACCTGTTGTTGTTACCACTGCAAAACCAGTAGAGACAACACAACCACCTGTTGTTGTTACCACTGCAAAACCAGTAGAGACAACACAACCACCTGTTGTTGTTACCGCTGCAAAACCAGTAGAGACCACACAACCACCTGTTGTTGTTACCACTGCAAAACCAGTAGAGACCACACAACCACCTGTTGTTGTTACCACTGCAAAACCAGTAGAGACCACACAACCACCTGTTGTTACCACTGCAAAACCAGTAGAGACCACACAACCACCTGTTGTTGTTACCACTGCAAAACCTGTAGAGACAACACAACCACCTGTAGTTGTGGAAACTACCGCACCACCTGTAGTTTTAGAAACTACCGCACCACCTGTAGTTTTAGAAACTACTGCACCACCTGTAGTTGTGGAAACCACTGCACCACCTGTAGTTCAGGAAACTACGGCACCACCTGTAGTTGTGGAAACTACAGCACCACCTGTAGTTGTGGAAACCACTGCACCACCTGTAGTTGTGGAAACCACTGCACCACCTGTAGTTGAGGAAACTACTGCACCACCTGTTGTTGTAGAAACTACTGCACCACCTGTAGTTGTGGGAACCACTGCACCACCTGTAGTTGTAGAAACTACTGCACCACCTGTAGTTGTGGAAACTACTGCACCACCTGTAGTTGTGGAAACTACTGCACCACCTGTAGTTGTAGAAACCACTGCACCACCTGTAGTTGTGGAAACCACTGCACCACCTGTAGTTGAGGAAACAACGGCACCACCTGTAGTTGTGGAAACTACTGCACCACCTGTAGTTTTGGAAACCACTGCACCACCTGTAGTTGTGGAAACCACTGCACCACCTGTAGTTGAGGAAACTACTGCACCACCTGTTGTTGTAGAAACTACTGCACTACCTGTAGTTGTGGGAACCACTGCACCACCTGTAGTTGTAGAAACTACTGCACCACCTGTAGTTGTGGAAACTACTGCACCACCTGTAGTTGTGGAAACTACTGCACCACCTGTAGTTGTAGAAACCACTGCACCACCTGTAGTTGTGGAAACTACTGCACCACCTGTAGTTGTAGAAACTACTACACCACCTGTAGTTGTAGAAACTACTGCACCACCTGTAGTTGTAGAAACTACTGCACCACCAGTTGTAGGAACTACTGCTGCACCTGTAGTTGTTGAAACTACTGCAGCACCTGTAGTTGTGGAAACTACTGCACCACCTGTAGTAGTTGAAACTACTGCACCACCTGTAGTTGTAGAAACTACTGCACCACCTGTAGTTGTGGAAACTACTGCACCACCTGTAGTTGTAGAAACCACTGCACCACCTGTAGTTGTGGAAACTACTGCACCACCTGTAGTTGTAGAAACTACTGCACCACCTGTAGTTGTAGAAACTACTGCAGCACCAGTTGTAGGAACTACTGCAGCACCTGTAGTTATGGAAACTACCGCACCACCTGTAGTTGTGGAAACTACTGCACCAACTGTAGTTGTGAAAACTACTGCACCACCTGTTGTTGTAGAAACTACTGCCCCACCTGTAGTTGTGGGAACCACTGCACCACCTGTAGCTGTGGAAACTACTGCACCACCTGTAGTTGTAGAAACTACTGCACTACCTGTAGTGGTGGAAACCACTGCAGCACCTGTTGTTGTGGAAACTACTGCACCACCTGTAGTTGTGGAAACTACTGCACCACCTGTACTTATGGAAACTACCGCACCACCTGTAGTTGTGGAAACTACTGCACCAACTGTAGTTGTGGAAACTACTGCACCACCTGTAGTTGTAGAAACTACTGCACCACCTGTAGTTGTAGAAACTACTGCACCACCTGTAGTTGTAGAAACTACTGCACCACCAGTTGTAGGAACTACTGCTGCACCTGTAGTTGTTGAAACTACTGCAGCACCTGTAGTTGTGGAAACTACTGCACCACCTGTAGTAGTTGAAACTACTGCACCACCTGTAGTTGTAGAAACTACTGCACCACCTGTAGTTGTGGAAACTACTGCACCACCTGTAGTTGTAGAAACCACTGCACCACCTGTAGTTGTGGAAACTACTGCACCACCTGTAGTTGTGGAAACTACTGCAGCACCTGTAGTTGTAGAAACTACTGCACTACCTGTAGTGGTGGAAACCACTGCAGCACCTGTGGTTGTGGAAACTACTGCACCACCTGTAGTTGTGGAAACTACTGCACCACCTGTAGTTATGGAAACTACCGCACCACCTGTAGTTGTGGAAACTACTGCACCAACTGTAGTTGTGGAAACTACTGCACCACCTGTAGTTGTAGAAACTACTGCACCACCTGTAGTTGTAGAAACTACTGCACCACCTGTAGTTGTAGAAACTACTGCACCACCAGTTGTAGGAACTACTGCTGCACCTGTAGTTGTTGAAACTACTGCAGCACCTGTAGTTGTGGAAACTACTGCACCACCTGTAGTAGTTGAAACTACTGCACCACCTGTAGTTGTAGAAACTACTGCACCACCTGTAGTTGTGGAAACTACTGCACCACCTGTAGTTGTAGAAACCACTGCACCACCTGTAGTTGTGGAAACTACTGCACCACCTGTAGTTGTGGAAACTACTGCACCACCTGTAGTTGTAGAAACTACTGCACCACCTGTAGTTGTGGAAACTACTGCACCACCTGTAGTTGTGGAAACTACTGCACCACCTGTAGTTGTAGAAACCACTGCACCACCTTTAGTTGTGGAAACTACTGCACCACCTGTAGTTGTAGAAACTACTGCACCACCTGTAGTTGTTGAAACTACTGCACCACCTGTAGTTGTAGAAACTACAAGTCCACCTTTTGTGATTGAAAGTACTACACTTGCTGATATGACGACATTTAAACCGATAGAAACCACCGTACCTACGTTTGTTACTGGTAGGATTATTGTTTTTTTTTGGTTTTTCGTTGTTTGTTTTGGTTATTCATTTGGTTTGGTTGCTTGTTTTTCGTTGTGATTTTTTGTGTGCTCGCTTTCTTTTTCTGTTTTTCTTTTTAATGTTTTTCTTGTTTGTTTATTTTTATTTTGCTAAGGTTTTGTTTAAGATGTTTATATGTATTCTTTTTGCTTGTAAAGAATCTACGGTTTCTTGAAAGTGCTAAATGACGATTAGGCTTAACTTTTCTCTGTAGCCTTCTTTCCTTTCCGTTGTTCAAAAAAACTATTTTGATTTGTCAAACAATTAGAGCTCATGGACAGGCATGAGGTATTTCTAAAACATTCTTCAGCAGCGCAAAAGTAAATGAATAAATTCGGTTGCTTGGTTGGAACCCCATTTCTTGATAATATCTGTGATTGATATTGACTGAAATTCAATTCATTTGTTTTTTTCTACATTATTCTGTGGACGTTTCAGTATTAATACTAAGCCAGTAAAAGACCCTTATCACGCTAAAGTGACATTATAATATTTTATTTGTGGCAACAACAACAACAACAACAACAAAAAACGAATTCGCTATTCAATTCATGACATCGATATTAGTAAAATTGCTGAGTTTCGTAAAGATGGCGAGGTTATGAATTTTTAGCTAGATATTTTTGTGGAATTTTCGATTTTTGATAATATTCGTGATGACGCCAAGGTGTCTAATATCTTTTCTACCTCGTGGCCGTTGTATAATAGATACAGTACTATAGTTCTCTATGACTGTAAACTATATCAGCTATGACATGATTTAAATGTATGAAACCGGGACTAGCCCCAGTAACGATGAGGAGACAAAAGAAGCAGTCGATGTTAAAGACATGAAAAAGGCGAGGCAGACATGAGGAGGAGATAAGGAAAGATCTGTGCGTGGTCTAGATCTGAATGCATCATTCGTTGCTCGTTTGCTGTAAGGGGAGGAAAGTAGGGGAGGGGGAGAAATGATGTATTTGTTTTCTATCGTAACTACGAATCTCAATGAGAAGTAATGATCGTTGTAATGCAAAAGCGTTGTGAATAAACAACAAACGTTGTGAATAAAAAACACTGTCACATCGACATATACCCCTTTCGTTATGAGGGTGAAACTCTGACCTAAAACTTACGATAATGTTTACTTATAACCTTACATATGTTTGATATTTTCAATTTTGTAAGTTTAAAACTTTAATGAAGCGTTTCTTTCTTAGTTTTTCTTTCGATTAATACATCAGCTAAAACAGGCAGATGCTGATAAAAGCGAGAAGTTATATCAAAGACTTGTGCGACATAATAATATGTCGGTGATTGTCTAGGACAGTGCCTAAAAAGTTCAAGGCACCTGATTGTGAATATCATGATCAAATTCCCATGTGTGAATCCGATCCAATTAATAAAATGTTCTGCGGTTTTCTCAATGTACATTTTTATCATCCAGTTACCAACCCTATCTTGTACTTTTTTTAACCACAGAAAAGAAAGTAACGGAAATGAAAAAGACAGAGCAGCCACAAGTAAAGAAATTCACTACACAACCACCTGCTGTTGTTACCACTGCAGAACCAGTAGAGACCACACAACCACCTGTTATTACCACTGCAAAACCAGTAGAGACCACACAACCACCTGTTGTTGTTACCACTGCAAAACCAGTAGAGACCACACAACCACCTGTTGTTGTTACCACTGCAAAACCAGTAGAGACCACACAACCACCTGTTGTTACCACTGCAAAACCAGTAGAGACAACACAACCACCTGTTGTTGTTACCACTGCAAAACCAGTAGAGACCACACAACCACCTGTTGTTACCACTGCAAAACCAGTAGAGACCACACAACCACCTGTTGTTGTTACCACTGCAAAACCTATAGAAACAACACAACCAACTACTACAATTACTGAAAAACCAATTAGTTTGTGTGCAGAAGGAAAGCATGATTGTCATCCTAATGCACAGTGCGTTGATACTGTTGGGTCTTATATCTGTCGATGCAAGGATGGTTTCATCGGTAATGGCAAGCTTTGTGAAGGTAACAAATGAGATTTGGCTCTTATTTGTAAAGCAGCTGTCGTATGATTGTGAAGGAGACCGTGTTTTTACGTTACCTAGTTAGTGCCGTGATCTGTAACCGTGCAGCGCCTTTTTATTGCCGTTTTCACAGTCATACGAAATGTGCTCTACTCTAACAATGTTGGTTATAAGGGTGCTTATACTTTATTGAAACGGTTTTTTTTTTCAGACAAGAATGAATGTTTGGACAAAAGTGCAAAATGCAACGTAAACGCGGTCTGTACGAACACTCTTGGTTCATATCGCTGTCGTTGTAAAAACGGTTATACGGGTGATGGAGAAACTTGTCAAGGTAATTTTCGCAGGTTTTGTTTTGACGTACCGTTATGTTTGAATACGATTAAGAATTATAAACACTAGGAGAATTGTAGCCTTGGATAATCATTTGAAGATCTTATATACAGGATCATCAGGAGTATGTGAACATGAGTTATGCCCGGGATCGAACGTGTCAAGTTTTGACTTACGACTTTCATGTCTCGTGTGAACACAGTCGGTCCAAGCAAGGGTCCACGCAAGTCAATCTAAGTATTTCCAAAAAGCTCTCACGAAATATCAGCTAGTTGAAGGCCAAGGAGAATATCCGGTATCTTTTTGTTTGAATTGTTTGTAAAGAAAATGTGCAGAAATTTAAACTTAAGAAAGAAATGCACCTGTGAAGTTTAGCGCGAGGACTGTTCAATAGAGTCATGCTAACCTTGCATCAAATTGCGATCAACTTTGAGCATGATCAAAGGATTTGCAAGTCCATGCAACTCGATGGAAGTAGCCGCAAGGCAAGAGAAGGCAGTGGTCAACCGAGACACAAGTTAAAACTTGCGTTGACTTGCATCGACTTGATTTCTCGTTTGATCGGGGCTTTAGGTTTAGTAACTTGTTATATGGAAGACTAATAGACCGTTGAAAGTGATGTTAGAAATAAGTGCTAACGTTTGGACGCCAACAATGATATTTTAAGACGGGTTAAAAGATTTGTATCAGTCCTATTTTCCAAATGGCTAAATTAGTAAAACACAGCAATTCCGGTACCAGTATGGAAAACAGGACAGATTAACTCCAGCGTCACGGGATTTTCAGTGGAATTCTCCCCAAAAGAATTTGATTGTTCTAATTCCAGAAATATCAGTAAATGGAATATTTTCGCGCAAATAGGATTTTTATGTTTCTCTTGACTGTATTTATTTAAGCGTTATCTAGAGGCATTATGTAATTGTTTTAATCTAAGATCTTTGTTTTGGAGTATTCATACATGTGAGGTCGATATAGAGTACTGGTGCAGTAGCAATTTGAGTGACCCCCCATTGGGGACAACACAACACGTGGGCTGTCAGACGAAGTGATTCATTCTGATCCTGATTTTACATAAACTAGTTTTGTGTGGCATAGCCAGTGGCAAGAGAAGATGAGGTAAGAGAAGGAATCACCCGTATTAGGTCTTTGGACAATCATATGCCCGGTTTGATGCTATTTTTAGAGTGAATCTTATTGGTCGACAGCGTACGAGCTTTTGCAGTGCTTCAAGATCACAATGGCGGAAAAAGGGTGTATAACGTTTGATGGGTCACGGCCGGGGATTCCTTCTCTTACCTCATTTTCTCTTGCCAGGGGAAAACATGAAAATGATTAAATAGAGAACCGCCTGCAGTTTGATTATATAACCTTTATATGTTCTTTAGATATCAACGAGTGTGTTGTTGGTAAATCCAACTGCAGCCCTAACGCCATCTGTCTTAACAACCTTGGATCGTTCACTTGTAGTTGTAAAGAAGGATTTATAGGGAATGGAACTCAATGTGATGGTAATGCCTGGCAATGTGTGCATTTATTATTTAAGTTTTAATTATAGCAGATTCGATGCTTATTCCTGAACATCCTAATGAAGTCTATTGATAGGTGCATTACAAGCAAATATATCTGTTTTTTTCTACTATGTCTTTATTTTTCAATATTTCTTTGATTGATTTCAAACACAATTATAATCATTGTAGACATTGACGAATGTGCAGCAGACCTCGCAGACTGCCATGATAAAGCCAAGTGCATCAATTCTTTTGGATCTTATCGATGTGAGTGTCTCACGGGCTTCGTTGGAGATGGTTTCATTTGCAGAGGTAAGTTGGTGGTTTAGTTGAAACCATCAAAAATTGGCTATCAAACCAGAATATCAAACATCATGTGTGTCTCCGTCGCAGCCGAGTTTTAGTGTCGATACTAAACGCGGCTGTGAAGGGACGGCATGATGTGGAGATGTGTAAAGCTTTGTAGAAAATAACCTGATTGGTTATTCCTTACAGTTTCAGCTGCTGGGAAGTGTAAACCTAAATGCGACGATAACGCTGACTGTGCAGTGGAAGGTGGCGCATTTCAATGTATTTGCAGGAAAGGATACAGTGGAAATGGCCTAAGCTGCTCTGGTATGTCCCAAAATTGTCTTCCAAGATTTTGATTTTATTTAGTTAGAGTTGAAGTTTGGTGTCTGTCATAGATATCAACGAATGTGAAGACGGGTCGCACAGTTGTTCCTCTGATGCTGAGTGTATCAACACCGAAGGATCTTACAAATGCCGCTGCAATGATGGCTACAGTGGAGACGGTTTCCAATGCACAGGTTTTACGACGTAGTTGTGTTTTTTTTTCTTCAGCTCATCATTGAGTCAATCATTTATTTGGTGTTCCAGGGTTCCCACTGACCTTTGAAATTGTCAGGGATTATTTATTTGATAATTTGAATTGAAATTGTAAAGATGTTACAAAAGTTAAAAATGTCAGGGAACTTAGGGAAACCAGTTTTTTAGTGGTTTGGCTAGCCATAGGATTTACAAACCTAAAGCATTATGTTGATGTTGATGGAAAAGAAATTGAGTAACGAAAAAGTCGGCAAAAAATAAGATGTGGTTATTGAATAGTCAGGAATTTTATTTTACCAAGGAAATGGGGCCCATGTGTTCAATCAATACAGCACTTGAGAATTAGTACATATAAAATGAAAACACTTTACGTTGTGAACTAAGGACAATATGGTTTTTATCCACGAACTATTCATATTTTCAAATCATTCCTTCATTCTTATTATTTTTTCTTTGAAGATGATGATGAGTGTAGCCTCGGCACCAATGATTGTTCTCCGAACGCATTGTGCACCAATACTCCTGGATCATTTGTATGTCGCTGCTTGAGAGGACACACTGGAGATGGTAAAACGTGCACAGGTAAGACCTTTCATTTCGACATGCCTTTCATCAAAATCGCGACTAGATTTTTATGTTAAAATTCAAAATTCTGGTTATTTTCTAAGATCGCGACGAATGTTTGGATGGAAGCCACACGTGTTCAAGTAATGCGTTATGCACCAACACTGAAGGATCATACGTCTGTCGATGTCGTCGGGGTTTTGATGGCAATGGACGATTTTGTTCAGGTTAGAATTGCGCATCTGAGAAATTTGCGAGCATTGTTGGAATAGATAATAAGCATAACAGTTATATTTATGTATCCATCGCTTCCTATAAAACATATTTTCATATAGGATTGATAGTTAGCGTTCTCTAGCAATGAGTGAAAATTTGATTACTTGAAATTTAGTTAGGTCTGTCCACACGAAAATGACGCAGTTGTGCGGTTTTTAATTTGAAAACGTTCATGTAGTGAAAATGTAGAGACAGTAGAGAGTGTTTCCAAAAAGCTCATTGATGTAAAATACGTCGTGTGGCCAGGACACCAAAAACGCGTAACAAACAGCGCATTGTGCGAAACAGAAAGCTGATAAATGCTTTTGTTGAATATGATTGTCTCAAAGCTATTAATAGATCAATGTTTCCTTTGTTTTTTTAAAGATGTGAATGAGTGTTCTACAAACAAACACGACTGCAATGTAAACGCTCTTTGTACAAACACCGAAGGGTCGTACGTTTGCAGATGTGTTAGAGGATTTGAAGGCGACGGAAAAGTTTGCATTGGTAAGTAAATGTCCCAGTTCTTATTTGACACGTTTCATTTAAAGCACACACGAACCTCTCCACAGCAGCCATCCTGGGCTAGATTACGAAGCTTTTGCGGAAAGGTTACCGTTTTACGGAGATTTCATTATAGTGTAAATCTATGAATTGGATCGATTGCAGTAGCAGAAAGTACCGATCATTGTATAGAGTTTACAATTAGTGGAAGTTCGATTGTATTCAGCTTTTGCTTGGTCTATACATTGTTACACCAATCAATCAGATGTTTTTAAATCAGGCAAAATACCTCCATTCTTTAATTCATAAAAATAATATCTTTTTCTGTGGTCCGTTCAAAAATAATGCACGCAGGACGTGACGAGATTATGAAAGAAGTTATCTGCTTAGTTGTCAAGTAAAAATATTCAAGGGAAAAAAAAAGAGGTGGATTTTCCTCTAACAAAATTCAGATGGCACGCTTAGCCTCCGACCAATAGCAACGTGCGTACAGTCTAAAATATATAATACTCTCTCTCTCTCTCTCTCTCTCTCTCTCTCTCTCTCTCTCTCTCTCTCTCTCTCTCTCTCTCTCTCTCTCTCTCTCTCTCTCTCTCTCTCTTCATGTTATCGGTCAGGCTATCAACCGTTGATTATTATTTGTTGTGCTTCCTTTCAGATAAAGATGAATGCCAACTTGAAGAAGCTGATTGTCATCCCAATGCTGATTGTATAAACGTTGAAGGCTCGTACAACTGTGAATGTATCTCTGGATACGAGGGAGACGGCAAGAACTGTACAGGTAAAGAAATTCGATTTTCTTCTTTGCTATGCAATCACTCAGCACTACAGCTGGTTCCTCGTTTCGTCTTGAGCTTAACATTTTTGATGACTATTATATTGCCATAAAACACTCAATTCATCCATCCATCCATCCTTCCGTTCGTCCATCTCTTTTTAGAATTTTACCTCTGTCTTTGTTTAGTCTTTAACCGAACCATTGTCAATCTTCTTTGTAGATGTGAACGAGTGCGACGCCGTGACACTTAACGGCCTCTGCCACCAGAATGCGGCCTGTAAAAACACAGAAGGTTCTTATAAATGCCATTGCTTGGATGGATACGTTGGTGATGGAAGGTTATGCGAAGGTCAGTTTCTATTTTCACATGATTTGGAACTCCCTTAGTTCCTTTATACATAACAGCATGTTCCGTCATGTGCTGTACCTAATGGAGAAGTTTTCTTTTGTCACGCCATGGAACGGTAACGGCAGGAATTTGTAATGTTTTTTATAGACATTACGGCACTGACACGTCACAGCACGATACGTCCGTTTCACGCTCAAACGAAAACTACTCTACTAATTTCGACCTAGTGGAGCACGATGTCGAAGCACTTTGTGATGTCGATGTTGCCGTATATGGGAGGTAGGGTAACCCTAGCAGGATGGATACCTCTTTTGTTTTTAGTGTCGCCAGGGAAAATAGAACAAACTTAAGGCGCTGTTACACGATGCAATTTTTCTTGCAACTTGCAATGCAATGCTGACAAAAGCAGAACATTGCAAGTTGCTGGCAAGATGTTAGATGCTTGCAATTCTCTTTGCAACTCGCAACGCAACTCTTTCTTGGCCTTCGAAAAACCAGATATATCCGTGGTCACTACGTTCTGATTGGTCATTTGCGACAGGGATTGCATTGCAGGTTGCTGGATAGATGTTACACACTGCAACGTGCTTCGCAACGTTGCGAAAAGTAGAAACTCGTTTAACTTTTTCTGCAACTTGCAACGTTGCATTGCAAGTTGCAGAGAAGGGTGTTACACGCGCAATCTCTTCTGCAACTTGCAACGCATCGGCGTTGCATTGCAAGTTGCAAGAAAAATTGCACCGTGTAACAGCGCCTTTAGTTCTAGTGCTAGGGTCACCCTACCTTTATGTAAGTGGGCTCTTACTTTCTTAGACATTTGATTTTGATAGTTGTTTGGAATTTGCTTTCAGATGTCGACGAGTGTGCAACTAAAGCACATGACTGTAGCCCAAATGCCATGTGCACAAACACTATTGGTTCGTATGCTTGTCGATGTATGCGTGGTTTTAAAGGAGATGGAAGAACTTGCGTGGGTTAGTAATAAATGATGATCAAATGTCACTATTGTTAATGACGATCACAAAATCACGGCAGTAATATCACTAACGGTAGAAGAAGAAGAACTTTAATTATATTCTTTGTGGAAAAAATATACAGAGAATATATGTACACAACATATCATTTACACGATAGAGAAATATAGTTGGTGAGCACAGCTACTTTTGAAAAAAGCTGATATGGCAAAGTAGCTATGGACTTATCGTTGTTCTGTTATGTAGCATAGTGAATGGGGAGAACCCCCTCCACCAACTATAATTGTAGTTAGCTGGCACACACACACATGCACTCATACGTAAAAATAACTGAAATAGAAACACACACGAACACACACCCATACAGCTGTAAGGTATATGAGCTTAAGAAGAGGTGCATCGATTTATATAGAGACACCTTGCGGGACTTTGTCTTAAGGTCCTAAGATAACGAATTCCATATTTTCACTCCAAGAAAACGAATGTTGAACTTTCCATAATTTGTTCTAATGTTAGGTAAATAATATGTTTTTTTGCTCGCAAGTCTTGTATTATATTGATGTACTCTCTTAATATTAGTGAAAAGTTCATTCAGTGAAAGCAGTTGGAAGTATACCATTATGATAGTCGTACATGAACAAAGCATTTTGAATGAGAATTAATTCAACACATTTAATAATTAGCTTGAGGAAGATTGCCTAGAGAGAAAATTGTAACCAGTAAAAGTTATTATTCTCATTGCCTTCTTTTGAAGAAGAATGAGAGAGTTAAGATTAGGGTGCGTTTACACTGGCGATTTTCTCTCGAGCGACGAGTTTCATCTGGGCACTTAAGTTTAAGTTTGGCGTAGGTGCTTGGTCAGTGGGAGGTGCCTGGCATTAGCTAGCGATCGTTACCATGGCAACCCTGTCGCCACCCACTGAGCACCGTCACACTGAACAAGTCAGTGGAGTACTTACCTAACTTACCTTAGGGATGAGGAGGGTGGGAAAAAGCCGTGTGCAATAGCATTGATCAAGCAAGCTAGCGAATGCGAAATGCACTTTGATCGGTGAAATTCGATAGCATAGCAAGCTTGGTGATAAGAGTGCCAGGAACCGCTTATCCCGTGGGTATGTAAGCAACTAGCGAATCAATGTAGGCAGAACATGTGGCAAGCACGTGATAGAATAGTATCAAATAACAGTGGAGAATAGCGAACTAGCCAAGCCTAAGCTAACAATGGAAAAAGCAACCACTACCAGTGGATTATATAACAACCCCATTTGTACCCTAGCAATCTTACTATAATAATATTGTGAGCGGCGAACACTCATCGCTAGCGTTTAACTTTGCCTAAATTCCATTTAGCCACATGAAAAGTCCTTATGTTGTCCCAGGTAGAAAAGGCTCATGTAAATGTAATTCTTGTCCTGGTCTCCATGTAAATGTATTACCCGAAAATCATGTAAAACTGGTCGCATGTTCTTGTTTATCTTTCTCTTAACTTCATTCGTTTCTTTCTTTTCTTAAATTTTCTTTCCAGAATTTTTTTCCTTTATATTTTTTTGGTTTCATAGACAAGGGGCATTTTCAAAAAATCAGATACCTGGAGGCATTTTGGGGTAGAGGCTGGCAACATTATTATAAGTAATACCATGACCCTGAGGGATATTAGTGATTAAATGTCCCCGAAGCCGAGGGAGGTTTAGTGGTACGGCCTCGGGACTTTTACTAAACCTCCCGAGGCTGAGGGGACATTTAATCACTAATATCCCGAAGAAGTCATGGTATTACTTTGTAATACCATGATCACCGAGGAAATAAACGAAAATATACTTCGCTGTTTGTTCATCCAAAACTTGAAAATATTATACAATTCTTTTACCAATTGTGCGTAACCCTGTTCTCTGGGGACTTTTGAAAATATATTTCTTTGTTATATACTTACAATGAACAAGTATTTATAGGTTTTTAATCAATGCGAAAGCTAAATTGTTTTTCATAATGCTTTCTTTGCTTCGCTATGCTCATGCGCAAAATAGAATACATAGATCCCACACGCGTAAGAGTGTGCAGTGGTAAGAGGTATCGGTGCGTTAGAAAGTTATAGAGTTTCAGAACAGCGTGCAAAGTTGTCCCGATCGTCCCGATGATTGATAAAATGAGGGACTGTACCTCATGAATAGTAATGAGGGAAATTTAGAACTAAAATTCCCTCATACATCATTAATGAGGGAAATTTAGTTCTAAATTTCCCTCATTAATGATGTATGAGGGAATTTAGTTCTAAATCTCCCTCATTTCTATTCAGGTAGGAGGGATGTTAGACATTAAACGTCCCTCTTGAAACAGTGGATCCCGAGGTGATCATGGTATTACTATTATAAACCGATTTTTCATGCTGAATGCGAATATGACTGTTAACAAGACGTACTCTGCAATCTTATATGTGTAAATGACGTATTTTGTGACTTGCTACAGTCATTTCATACTAACGGCTTTTTCATGTAATTCCAAAAGTTCTCAAACTTAAAAATAATTACCATAGCTGGGAAGAGCACATCAAAATCAGTAAAACTGTGAAGTTTGAAGGATATCAGTTGAAAAATCAAGGAGATACGAATTAAAAAAAACACGAAATTTTGTATTAAAACACTTACAGTTATGCAAGAGATAGTTTTACTGATTTTGATATGCTCTTTCCAGCCATGGTAATTGTTTTTAAGTCTGGAAACTTTTGGAATTATATGAAAAAGCCGTTAATATCAAATGACTATTGCAATTCACAAAATACGTCATTTACACGTATAAGATTGCAGAGTACGTCTTGGTAACAGTCATATTCGGATTCAGCATGAAAAATTAGTTTAGAATAGTTATGTTACCAGCCTCTACCCCAAAATGCCTTCTGCACTTTTTGCGATCGTTTTTTTCAGTTTTGCGCCTTGTCTATTCATGCCTTTTGGGGTCCTTCCGCTATATCCAAATCTTTTACCCGTGACTGAGTTTTAAGCAGCTGATGACTCTCATTATCTGCTTCAAATGGTGGCCAAACACCATGTACTCCAAACCAGAGAAGTTTGTATTGAAAACTTGAGATTCAGCTGATGAAAATTGCTGAACGAGATTGAGAATGACGTCAGGTGAAACTCACCAATTTGTTTGTTTGCGTTTGTTTGTCTTTATTTGTGTTAAGATAAACAAATCTAAATTGTATTTAAATATTATTAAGTTTTATTAGGAATTTTATTAGATGCCATGTCAAAATCATTGTCTACCAGCTTGTAGTGCTAATGTAGAATGCATGATGCTGAAGAATATTAGCTGAACGGTTCTACATTGAAGATTGTTATTTGTTTTGCTGTCACTGAATATCGTTTTTGGTCAAGGGAATTAGTAAGTAATATTTGGTTGCTCTTGCAGATGCCATGTCTAAATGTCTACCAGCTTGTGGTGCTAATGAAGAATGTATGATGCAAGAAGAAGGACCAGCTCAGTGTGTTTGTAAGCTAGGTTTCGAAGGACCACAATGTACAGGTACTCTCAACAACAACGTGCTATGGATTTACTAGAAAACGAAATCTGTGTTAATTTTAGGATAATTCAATCCAACCATGCCTTTTTCTAGACATTGACGAGTGTGAAACTGGTACCCATGACTGTGATCTCAATGCTCTTTGTACTAACGTTCCTGGTTCGTATGTTTGTCGATGTCGACGAGGATACCAAGGGGATGGAAAGACATGTGTTGGTGAGAAAGGCGACTTTAATTTAAATTTGCCCGCTATGATCATCCCAACAGCAAACCATCCTACCTGCCGTAGATAGGACTTGTCTAACAAAGATTACAATTTAATCTCCATGACACACGTCTTTATTTTCCCAGCTAAACTGGAGTGTTCTCCTGAATGTGGACCAAATGCAAAATGTGTTGAGTCATCACCTGAAGATGATGTTGTGAATCCCCAATGTGAATGTAACGAAGGGTTTACGGGAGACGGTGTCACTTGTACAGGTTTGTAATTTATATAATACAACTATTTTTGAACAGTTTTTAAGCTATTTAATTACACATGTAAAAAGTCAAAAATTTCTTGTCTAACACGTTTTGTTCTAATCTCAAAAAGACATCAATGAATGCGCCACTGGTATTCATGACTGTCATCCCAACGCGCAGTGCATTAACACTGCAGGCGCGTACAAGTGCAAATGCAAGGAAGGCTATTTTGGTGATGGAAAAGCTTGCAATGGTAACATATATCTATATATAGTACGAATTCTAAATCCGATAACGTTTATCTTTTCCCGTATTAATTCCATTAAGGCACTGTTACACGATGCATTTTTCCCCGCAGCTTTTCTCACAAGAGTGTTGCAAAACAGGTTGCGCGAACTATTGGAGGGGTGTTACACTGCCTAACGCAGACAAAACAATGCTCCAATCGTTTTCTTGTACTGATTTTTCGTGATGCAGTGTATGTTAAACCCTGCAGTGGTTCGTGCAACTTCATTCGCAACGCCATTTCAATATTGTGTTACATGCATTATTGACAATGTTACATTCATTATTCACAAACATTTCATGAAACTGACAATCACCAATTTACTACAGAACATGTTCTTGGTATTCTCAGTATTATTATTAAGTAGCCTGAATTTACCTGTGCTTTTCTTTAGACATCGATGAATGCAGTGGATCCATCACTGCTTGTGATATCAATGCAATCTGTACCAACACTGAAGGTTCTTATACATGTTCTTGTAAAGAAGGATTCACAGGTGATGGACTAAAATGTACAGGTATGAGTGCAACAAACATTGAGCAAAACATTACATCTTTCTCTTTACCACGTAATGGCTTATTTCATGTAGCTTTGTAGAATTTAACCGCCTTATATTATAAACAAATTGCGAGTTTGAGATGGCAATACTACAAAATATTGATGGCTAGTTGGGAGAAAATGTAAGGATATTGTTTCTCCCAGCGACGCCAATATTTAGTCGTATTGCCTTCTCAAAATCGCAATTGGTTTTGTATGGCGATTCTGAGGGTTTTTTTCGTTTTCGCTGATTGAAAGCCATATTCCCTTTAAGGTGGCTCGACCCAATTTTCAAGTAGAGCTACCAGTCGTCTTTGAGTGAAAACTGTGTGTTCATGAGCAGTCTGATAGTAAATTACATATTACACCCTTACCAGACAAAGATCAAAGTTTATGATGACGTATGTTATATGGAGATCGGCGCTATTATGGCGACGCCTTAAAAAAATTCCCTTTTTTACACATTCTCGAGTTTAATGAGTTCTAGGCTTATTCTTGAAAAATGCTCTTGTGATCTTGTAGTTAACATCATTGCCTTTAGCTCTAGCGAATTAAATCAAATTCTGAGAGAGCGTTTTCGAAATATCATCGATGAGAGATTTTAACTGCAAAAATCGAGCGTAAACAAAACAACTTTTTAAATCTCCTACAATTAAAAAGAAAGTAGCACATCGAAGTTAATTTTTCATCTCAAATGGTTATAAAGATATCAAATTTGGCTGCTGAAAGAGACAAGAGAAATCACATTAATTGATATTGAGAAAAGTGAGCCGAACTCATGTATATGGACATGCTAAATTTGCTTCTGTTGCCCAAATTTCGCTCTATTGTTACATAAACTGCAATACTTAAAGATCCTTTCGATAAATATTGTTTAAAAATTAGTATGGTTTAGTTTAGGTAATAGTTGATATGATATAGCGTTTTCAAATTCATTGAATCATTTTACGGCTGTAAAATATTAGCCTCAAATCAGTATATTTTTCAGCCGGATACAGTGGTCGACAGCTCATTAATGCATGATGTAGCTCCTTTGTTTTAGTTTGTCATGTTTTCGTGCATTCTAGCACCTGATGCAAATTGCGGAACGTTTCAATACTTTCCGATCACTCTTCCGAGATATGGTAATCGCTAGAAAGAAACTTTTTAACTGTACATTTCTTTGCAGCATGTCAGCACATCATTCTATTTTTACTTTGTCTCCCCATGACTCTGCTTTTGACGAGTTTCCATCTGCAGTTGTGTGACAAAACGTTTCTTTCCTTTTTGGCATTCTTATGTATATTTAGTTTTAGCAATTACCATATTTCGGAAGAGTGCTCGGAAGGTAATGAAGCGTTCCGTAATTTGCACCAAGTGTTGGAATGCATGAAAACACGACAAACTAAAACAAAAGAGTTACATCATGCATTAAAAATAATGAGCTGTCGGCCACTGTATCCGGCTGAAAAATATACTGATTTGAGGCTAATATTTTACAGCCGTAAAATGATTCAATGAATTTGAAAACGCTATATCATATCAACTATTACCTAAACTAAACCATACTAATTTTTAAACAATATTTATCGAAGGGATCTTTAAGTATTGCAGTTTATGTAACAATAGAGCGAAATTTGGGCAACAGAAGCAAATTCAGCATGTCCATATACATGAGTTCGGCTCACTTTTCTCGATATCAATTAATGTGATTTCTCTCGTCTCTTTCAGTAGCCAAATTTGATATCTTTACAACCATTTGAGATGAAAAATTAACTTCGATGTGCTACTTTCTTTTTAATTGTAGGAGATTTAAAAAGTTGTTTTGTTTACGCTCGATTTTTGCAGTTAAAATCTCTCATCGATGATATTTCGAAAACGCTCTCTCAGAATTTGATTTAATTCGCTAGAGCTAAAGGCAATGATGTTAACTACAAGATCACAAGAGCATTTTTCAAGAATAAGCCTAGAACTCATTAAACTCGAGAATGTGTAAAAAGGGGAATTCTTTTAAGGCGTCGCCATAATAGCGCCGATCTCCATATAACATACGTCATCATAAACTTTGATCTTAGTCTGATAAGAATGTAATATGTAATTTACTATTAGACTGCTCATGAACAAATAGTTCTCACTCAAAGACGATTGGTAGCTCTACTTGAAAATTGGGTCGAGCCACCTTAAATAAGCGCACGTATTGTTGTCTAAAAGTAAAGGAACGTTATTAGAGAATCGCGATACGTCTTGGAACTTCTAATAGTGAAGGTGCGCCTTGGCATGTCCGCAACACTGTCTTCCCTGGTTTTCCCAGTGATACAGAATCTGTTCTATAAACGAAGCCAGACTCTCTGTCTGTCTCTTTCTGGAAGCAATCACGATGAAAGTTATTCATGTTATATAAAGGTTCAAACGCACGGGCTCGGGTTTGCATTGAAATTCAAGACCGAGGGCTGCAGGGCCGAGCCCGTGCGTTTGAACCGATTTAAAAACCCTCCATTCTATATTTCATGTTTTTGACAAAAAACAAAAATTGATGAATTTTTGACATAAGCAATCAAGGCTAAATTTTATGTAAATTAGGATAATTTTTTAGTTGAAATTCAAGACCCCCGTCATGGTTATGATTTTCATTGTGTTCACTTTATGAATTATTAATAAGGGTTTTACTTTATGTAACAGCATTAGTGACTCCTTGTGACCCACCATGCAGTAATAGTGAACAGTGTATCAATGTCAAGGGTATTTATCAATGTGTTTGTAAGGATGGTTACTCAACTCGGAATGGAATCTGTCAAGGTATGAGGGTACTTAAGAGTTTGTTATTGAAAGAAAGAATGCTCATCTCTCGAGTTTCATTACAAAGTGCTTAATGCTGCTCGAGCTGTAATGCGATAAAAATGGAGCGTTCCGAAAGCGTTTTGCTTGGCCGTGTACCAAAGTCATGACGTCACATTGGTGTTGCTTTGCTAGGATCACTCCATCTTGTTTGGTGAAAATGATGGCACAAAATGTCTTGATAGATAATGAGCGCTATGTCGTGAAATGTCAGGAAAAGCTTTCCTCTACTAACGTATTTATTTAAACCACAATGAGTTTATCTTGCCTTTCCTCTTAATTAATGTCGATGATCAATGATATCTTTATTTGTCACTACGCGGACTCTCATGCATTTACTGTGGAGACAGGTTAGCGTGTGAGAGGACTGTCATTGAATCCTCAGTGAGTGATTTCATTTGAATTGTAGATATAAACGAATGTGATGCTCCTTTACCACCTTGTAATGGTAATGCTGAATGTACCAATGTACCTGGTTCGTATGTTTGTCGATGTAATGAAGGATATCAAGGAGATGGAAAGTCATGTATAGGTGAGAACCGTAAGAGTAGAATTACGCGAAAGTTAAGTTTCTAATGACTTTCAATTTGTTTCTTCTGTTTTTCCAAAGACATCAATGAGTGCGAAGCCGCAGAATCTCCTTGTGACAGTAACGCAGTTTGTTCGAATACTCCTGGTTCGTACTCATGTAAGTGTTCAGAAGGATACAGAGGAGACGGAAAGACATGCACAGGTGAGAACTCGTAATTACAGTGATTTTCTTCGTTTTATAGTTCATACTTAGAATGTAATGTAACTCAACAGCAATAGCAACCCTGCCACCAACTAAAGTAGTAGATGTTACAACTACACCCGTGGTCACTAGTGAAAAACCTGTTGTCACAACCAGAGCACCTGTTCGCACAGGTAAGTTGAAACTTTCTAACAATTTTAGTACGCGTTCACATCTCATTTTCAATTTCAACTGCTTGGTTCCTTTTCTTATGCATATGCGTTGCATGTTTGTGCATGTGCATTGGCTACATGCATTTGATAATTTCTATGCCGTAGGAGCTGAAAACGACTCATCGTAAACTTTCTTTGCAATAAATAAATATCGTAATACGTGTATATCAAAGCAGTTCCAATATGTTTGTGCCCTCTCATTATATGACAACAAACTTCACTATTTTACTCTAATAAAAAGCCTGCTTTATAATTACATTCATATCTTATAATAATAAAAAACCCAAAACATTGTACACGATACAAAGTCTTAATATTTCTTTTATTAACGTGAACTTAAAGTACAAATTTTTACATACTTCCATACCTCCAACATTCCTACATAAAAATGTCTTAGTAACATTGGTTCGTTACCTTTTTGGACTGCTGGTGAGTCTATTCTACCATACTGCATGACGCTCTGGAAACGGCAGTATCTTAATGGACACATTGTAAATAACTTCCTCAATGGTAAGAACTGAAAGATGCAATTCCTCAGAACCAAAAACATGAACAGAAACTTTCGAAAACCTCCACAACCTTCACAGCATGGACACACTAACTGTTCGTTTCGACACAAAATACGCTTTACGTGAAAATAATTTTTATGTTCAAACAACAAATGGTTTAGGCTCAGCATCTTTTATTATACAGACTACGCCGCCTTTTATTATACAGACTACGCCGCCACCTAATATAAAACTCCTGCACAGCCTAAATAAATATCGTAATACGTGTATATCAAAACAGTTCCAATACGTTTGTACTTCCATCCTATCAGAACACATCTCACATCTCACTTTCTATGAGAATACGTCTCATTTTCAATTTAATTTCTTTCCAACTACATGGTACCTTTTCTTATGCATATGCGTTGCTTGTTTGTGCATGTTCATTGCCTACATGCATTTGATGATTCCTATGTTTGCCGTAGGAGCTGAAAAGGACTCATCATAACCTTTCTTTGGACTAAATAAATATAGTAATGTATAGCAAAGCAGAAAAAATACCACCAAAAACACTATACACGATACAAAGTCTTAATGTTTCTTTTACTAATGTGAACTCAAAGTACAAATTCCTACATGCCTCCATACGTCCAGCTTTAACATATTGCATGACTCCCTGGCAACATTCCTACATAAAAAGCCATGATAATAGTGGTTCGTTACCTTTTTAAACTATTTTACCATACTGCATGAAGCTCTGGCAGCATTCGTTGATACAACAACAGTATCTTAATGGACACATTGTACATATATCCTTGATGTTAAAAACTGAAAGATGCAATTCCTCAAAAGATACAACACCCAAAAAATTAAAAGAAACTTTCGTGTTATTACACAGCCTTCATAATATATACACACTAACTGTGGGATTCGACATTAAATACGCTTTATGTGAAACGAATTTTTTCGTCCAAACAACTAATGGTTTAGGCTCCCCATCTTTTATTATAGAAACTACTGCACCACCTATAGTTCTAGAAACAACTGCACCACCTGTTGTTGTAGAAACTACTGCACCACCTGTTGTTGTAGAAACCACTGCACCACCTGTAGTTGTAGAAACTACTGCACCACCTGTTGTTGTAGAAACCACTGCACCACCTGTAGTTGTAGAAACTACTGCACCACCTGTAGTTGTCGAAACCACTGCACCACCTGTTGTTGTAGAAACTACTGCACCACCTGTTGTTGTAGAAACTACTGCACCACCTGTTGTTGTAGAAACTACTGCACCACCTCTAGTTGTGGAAACTACTGCACCACCTGTAGTTGTAGAAACCACTGCACCACCTGTTGTTGTAGAAACTACTGCACCACCTGTTGTTGTGGAAACTACTGAACCACCTGTAGTTGTTGAAACTACTGCACCACCTGTAGTTGTAGAAACTACTGCACCGCCTGTAGTTGTTGAGACTACCGCAGTACCTGTAGTTGTGGAAACTACTGAACCACCTGTAGTTGTAGAAACTACTGCACCACCTGTAGTTTTGGAAACCACTGCACCACCTGTTGTTGTAGAAACTACTGTACCTCCTGTAGTTGTGGAAACTACTGCACCACCTGTAGTTGTAGAAACTACAGCACCACCTGTTGTTGTAGAAACTACTACACCACCTGTTGTTGTAGAAACTACTGCACCACCTCTAGTTGTGGAAACTACTGCACCACCTGTAGTTGTAGAAACCACTGCACCACCTGTTGTTGTAGAAACTACTGCACCACCTGTAGTTGTGGAAACTACTGCACCACCTGTAATTGTGGAAACTACAGCACCACCTGTAGTTGTAGAAACAACTGCACCACCTGTTGTTGTAGAAACTACTGCACCACCTGTAGTTGTCGAAACTACTGCACCACCTGTAGTTGTGGAAACTACTGCACCACCTGTAGTCGTTGAAACTACTGCACCACCTGTAGTTGTGGAAACTACTGCACCACCTGTAGTCGTTGAAACTACTGCACCACCTGTAGTTGTGGAAACTACTGCACCACCTGTAGTTGTAGAAACCACTGCACCACATGTTGTTGTAGAAACTACTGCACCACCTGTAGTTGTGGAAACTACTGCACCACCTGTAGTTTTGGAAACTACTGCACCACCTGTAGTTGTAGAAACCACTGCACCACCTGTAGTTGTAGAAACTACTGCACCAACTGTAGTTGTGGAAACTACTGCACCACCTGTAGTTGTGGAAACTACTGCACCACCTGTAGTCGTTGAAACTACTGCACCACCTGTAGTTGTGGAAACTACTGCACCACCTGTAGTTGTGGAAACTACTGCACCACCTGTAGTTGTGGAAACTACTGCACCACCTGTAGTTGTGGAAACTACTGCACCACCTGTTGTGGAAACTACTGCACCACCTGTAGTTGTAGAAACTACCGCACCACCTGTAGTTGTAGACACTACTGCAGCACCTGTTGTTAAAGAAACTACTGCACTACCTTTGGTGGATACTACTGCAGCACCTGTAGTTTTGGAAACTACTGCAGCACCTGTAGTTGTTGAAACTACTGCACCACCTGTGGTTGTGGAAACTACTGCACCACCTGTAGTTGTAGAAACAACTGCACCACCTGTTGTTGTAGAAACTACTGCACCACCTGTAGTTGTGGAAACTACTGCACCACCTGTAGTTTTAGAAACTACTGCACCACCTGTTGTTGTAGAAACTACTGCACCACCTGTTGTTGTAGAAACTACTGCACCACCTCTAGTTGTGGAAACTACTGCACCACCTGTAGTTGTAGAAACCACTGCACCACCTGTTGTTGTAGAAACTACTGCACCACCTGTTGTTGTGGAAACTACTGCACCACCTGTAGTCGTTGAAACTACTGCACCACTTGTAGTTGTAGAAACTACAGCACCACCTGTTGTTGTAGAAACTACTGCACCACCTGTAGTTGTGGAAACTACTGCACCACCTCTAGTTGTGGAAACTACTGCACCACCTGTAGTTATAGAAACCACTGCACCACCTGTAGTTGTAGAAACTACTGCACCAACTGTAGTTGTGGAAACTACTGCACCACCTGTAGTTGAGGAAACTACTGCACCACCTGTAGTCGTTGAAACTACTGCACCACCTGTAGTTGTGGAAACTACTGCACCACCTGTAGTTGTGGAAACTACTGCACCACCTGTGGTTGTGGAAACTACTGCACCACCTGTAGTTGTGGAAACTACTTCACCACCTGTTGTTGTGGAAACTACTGCACCACCTGTAGTTGTAGAAACTACCGCACCACCTGTAGTTGTAGACACTACTGCAGCACCTGTTGTTAAACAAACTACTGCACTACCTTTGGTGGATACTACTGCAGCACCTGTAATTTTGGAAACTACTGCAGCACCTGTAGTTGTTGAAACTACTGCACCTCCTGTGGTTGTGGAAACTACTGCACCACCCGTGGTGGATACTACTGCACCACCTGTAGTTTTAGAAACTACTGCACCTCCTGCAGTTGTGGAAACTACAGCACCACCTGTAGTTGTGGAAACTACTGCACCACCTGTTGTTGTAGAAACTACTGCACCACCTGTAGTTGTGGAAACTACTGCACCACCTGTAGTTGTGGAAACTACAGCACCACCTGTAGTTGTGGAAACTACTGCACTACCTGTAGTTGTGGAAACTACTGCACCACCTGTAGTTTTGGAAACCACTGCACCACCTGTAGTTATGGAAACTACTGCACCACCTGTAGTTCTAAAAACCACTGCACCACCTGTAGTTGAGGAAACCACTGCACCACCTATAGTTATGGAAACTACTGCACCACCTGTAGTTGAGGAAACGACTGCACCACCTGTAGTTGAGGAAACGACTGCACCACCTGTAGTTGTGGAAACGACTGCACCACCTGTAGTTGTGGAAACGACTGCACCACCTGTAGTTGAGGAAACGACTGCACCACCTGTAGTTGAGGAAACGACTGCACCACCGGTAGTTGTGGAAACGACTGCACCACCTGTAGTTGAGGAAACTACTGCACCACCTGTAGTTGTGGAAACTACTGCACCACCTGTAGTTGTAGAAACTACTGCACCACCTGTAGTTGTGGAAACTACTGCACCACCTGTAGTTGTGGAAACTACTCCAGCACCTGTTGTTGTAGAAACTACTGCACCACCTGTAGTTGTGGAAACTACTGCACCACCTGTAGTTGTGGAAACTACAGCACCACCTGTAGTTGTGGAAACTACTGCACCACCTGTAGTTGTGGAAACTACTGCACCACCTGTAGTTGTGGAAACCACTGCACCACCTGTAGTTTTGGAAACTACTGCACCACCTGTAGTTCTAAAAACCACTGCACCACCTTTAGTTGAGGAAACCACTGCACCACCTATAGTTATGGAAACTACTGCTCCACCTGTAGTTCTAAAAACCACTGCACCACCTGTAGTTGAGGAA
The DNA here is from genome assembly GCA_029948255.1 of Telmatactis stephensoni. Taxonomy (NCBI): domain Eukaryota; kingdom Metazoa; phylum Cnidaria; class Anthozoa; order Actiniaria; family Isophelliidae; genus Telmatactis; species Telmatactis stephensoni. The sequence continues at coordinate 78,362 of JALIZF010001709.1, read as the reverse complement.
ACGACTGCACCACCTGTAGTTGAGGAAACGACTGCACCACCGGTAGTTGTGGAAACGACTGCAACACCTGTAGTTGAGGAAACGACTGCACCACCTGTAGTTGTGGAAACTACTGCACCACCTGTAGTTGTAGAAACTACTGCACCACCTGTAGTTGTGGAAACTTCTGCACCACCTGTAGTTGTGGAAACTACTGCACCACCTGTAGTTGTCGAAACTACTCCAGCACCTGTTGTTAAAGATACTACGGCACCACCTGTAGTTGTGGAAACTACTGCACCACCTGTAGTTGTATTAACTACTGCACCACCTGTAGTTGTAGAAACTACTGCACCACCTGTAGTTGTAGAAACCACTGCACCACCTGTAGTTGAAGAAACTACTCCACTACCTGTGTTGATACTACTGCAGCACCTGTAGTTTTGGAAACTACTGCAGCACCTGTAGTTGTTGACACTACTGCACCAGGTGTGGTTGTGGAAACTGCTGCACCACCCGTGGTGGATACTACTGCACCACCTGTAGTTGTTGAAACTACTGCACCACCTGTAGTTGTAGAAACTACAGGTCCACCTTTTGTGATTGAAAGTACTACACCTGCTGATATTACGACTTTTAAACCGATAGAAACCACCGTACCTACGTTTGTTACTGGTAAGATTATTGTTGTTTTAGTTTTTTCGTTGTTTGTTTTGTTTATTCATTTTGTTTAGTTTTTTGCTCTTTGTTGTGACTGTTTTGTGTGCTCGCTTTCCTTTATGTGTTTCTCTTTATAATGTTTGTGTTGTTTTTATTTTTATTTTTCTAAAAGTGGGGGGTCACCGATGTCACTCTGGAGATATGAGTGGTGAGATGTGGGGTGTTTGGGGATCCTTTTACGAAAAATGGCCTCGCGATATCCGGTCAAATTATAAGAATTTTGGAACAACCAAATGTATTTAAAAGCTAGAAAAACACTTTTAGCTAAGTTTTTTCCCAACAATTTGCAAAGAAGCGAAAGATCAACAATAATATGCGAAAAATGGCCTTCCAGAATATACGTTTTTTGAGGATCGGACAGAAAAATGATAAATTTCCTCAAAATCGAAACGATAGAAGTATTTTTTTATTTCTTGATACGAAAAGTTTATAAAATTGTGAGCATAAATCATTCATAAAATCAGGGGGTCGCCGTATTGTTTAAAGAGTTAGAGAAGAACAAAGGGTAAAAATCTTCGAACACAATCACAATAAAAAAATCAGCCATTATAGCGTTGTTCTCTGCTCCTTTTCGACTCGTACTATTCGCTAAATTTTATAGTTCGAGCTTTTTCTCCTACTTTACATGGTGCACAACATGTTTTGATAAATTTGTTTGCAGAATCATGTCGACAAAATACTATTTTTCTTTTCAATCGCTGACTCGCTAGTGCCCAGACTTCCCACGGACAAGCGAATGCTCTTTAATAAAAGTGCGCGCTCTCGAATGCGCACGCGAGATGCGCAGTAGCAAGGGACCCGAACTACCTTAAATGTATGAAACCGGGACTAGCCCCAGTAACGATGAGGAGGTAAAAGGAGCAGTCGATGTTAAGGACATGAAAAAGGCGAGGAAGACACGAGGAGGAGATGGGGAAAGTTCTGTGCGTGGTGTAGATCTGGATGCATCATCATTCGTTGCTTGTTTGCTGTTTTGCCCTGAAAGGGGAGGGAAGTGGGGGTGAGGGGTGGAGAAATGATGTATTTGTGTTTTCTATCGTAACTACGAATCTCATTGAGAAGTAATGATCGTTGTAATTCAAAAACGTTATGAATAAACAACAAACGTTGTGAATAAAAACACTGTCACATCGACATATACCCTTCCTTTATGAGGGTGAAACATGTGACCTAAAACTAACGATAGATATTTCCAGCTGTGGTGGTAGTTTCAATGATCATTCAATAATCTTTTACCCCCTTACAAATGACGTTGTCAAAACGTCTTCAAATTGTTTACTTATAACCTTACATATGTTTGGTATTTTCAATTTTGTAAGTTTAAAACTTTAATGAACTAGTTCTTTCTTAGTTTTTTCTTTCGATTAATACATCAGCTAAAACAGGCAGATAAAAGCGAGAGGTTATATCAAAGACTTGTGCGGACATAACAATATGTTGGTGATTGTCTAGGACAGTGCCTAAAAAATTCAAGGCACCTGATTGTGAATATCATTATCAAATTCCCATGTGTGAATCCGATCCCTTCTTTTCCTAGATCTATAACCCATCAATAAAATGTTCTGCGTTTATCTGAATGTACATTGTTTATTATTCAGTTACCAACCTTATCTTGTACTTTTTTTAACACAGAAAAGAAAGTGACGGAAATGAAAAAGACAGAGCAGCCACAAGTAAAGAAATTCACTACAAAACCACCTGTTGTTGTTACCACTGCAGAACCAGTAGAGACCACAGAACCACCTGTGGTTGTTACCACTGCAGAACCAGCAAAGACCACAGAACCACCTGTTGTTGTTACCACTGCAAAACCAGTAGAGACCACAGAAACGCCTGTTGTTACCACTGCAGAACCAATAGAGACCACACAACGACCAGTTGCTACCACTGCAAAACCAGTAGAGACCACAGAAACACATGTTGTTGTGGAAACTACTGCACCACCTGTTGTTGTAGAAACCACTGAACCACCTGTCGTTGTGGAAACTACTGCACCACCTGTAGTTGTGGAAACTACTGCACCACCTGTAGTTGTGGAAACTACTGCACCACCTGTAGTTGTGGAAACTACTGCACCACCTGTAGTTGTGGATACTACTGCACCACCTGTAGTTGTCGAAACTACTGCACCACCTGTAATTGTGAAAACTACTGCACCACCTGTTGTTGTGGAAACTACTGCAGCACCTGTAGTTGTGGAAACTACTGCACCACCTGTAGTTGTGGAAACTACTGCACCACCTGTAGTTGTGGAAACTACTGCACCACCTGTAGTTGTGGAAACTACTGCACCACCTGTAGTTTTGGAAACTACTGCACCACCTGTAGTTGTGGAAACTACTGCACCACCTGTAGTAGTGGAAACTACTGCAGCACCTGTAGTTGTAGAAACCACTGCACCACCTGTTGTTGTAGAAACTACTGCACCACCTGTAGTTGTGGAAACTACAGCACCACCTGTAGTTGTAGAAACTACTGCACCACCTGTAGTTGTAGAAACTACCGCATCACCTGTAGTTGTAGACACTACTGCACCACCTGTAGTTGTGGAAACTACTGCACCACCTGTGGTTGTGGAAACTACTGCAGCACCTGTAGTTGTAGAAACTACTGCACCACCTGTAGTTGTAGAAACCACTGCACCACCTGTAGTTGTAGAAACTACTGCACTACCTGTAGTTGTGGAAACTACTGCACCACCTGTAGTTGTGGAAACCACTGTACCACCTGTAGTTGTGGAAACTACTGCACCACCTGTAGTTATGGAAACTACTGCAGCACCTGTAGTTGTGGAAACTACTGCAGCACCTGTTGTTGTAGAAACTACTGCACCACCTGTTGTTGTAGAAACTACTGCACCACCTGTAGTTGTGGAAACTACTGCACCACCTGTTGTTGTGGAAACTACTGCACCACCTGTAGTTGTAGAAACTACCGCACCACCTGTAGTTGTAGACACTACTGCACCACCTGTAGTTGTGGAAACTCCTGCACCACCTGTAGTTGTCGAAACTACTGCACCACCTGTAATTGTGGAAACTACTGCACCACCTGTTGTTGTAGAAACTACTGCACCACCTGTAGTTGTGGAAACTACTGCACCACCTGTAGTTGTGGAAACTACTGCACCACCTGTAGTTGTGGAAACTACTGCACCACCTGTAGTTGTGGAAACTACTGCACCACCTGTAGTTGTGGAAACTACTGCACCACCTGTAGTTGTGGAAACTACTGCACCACCTGTAGTAGTGGAAACTACTGCACCACCTGTAGTTGTAGAAACCACTGCACCACCTGTTGTTGTAGAAACTACTGCACCACCTGTAGTTGTTGAAACTACAGCACCACCTGTAGTTGTAGAAACTACTGCACCACCTGTAGTTGTAGAAACTACCGCATCACCTGTAGTTGTAGACACTACTGCACCACCTGTAGTCGTGGAAACTACTGCACCACCTGTAGTCGTGGAAACTACTGCAGCACCTGTAGTTGTAGAAACTACTGCACCACCTGTACTTGTAGAAACCACTGCACCACCTGTAGTTGTAGAAACTACTGCACTACCTGTAGTTGTAGAAACTACTGCACCACCTGTAGTTGTGGAAACTACCGCACCACCTGTAGTTTTGGAAACTACTGCACCACCTGTAGTTGTGGAAACTACTGCACCACCTGTAGTAGTGGAAACTACTGCACCACCTGTAGTTGTGGAAACTACTGCACCACCTGTAGTTGTAGAAACCACTGCACCACCTGTAGTTGTAGAAACTACTGCACCACCTGTAGTTGTAGAAACTACCGCATCACCTGTAGTTGTAGACACTACTGCACCACCTGTAGTTGTCGAAACTACTGCACCACCTGTAGTTGTGGAAACTACTGCAGCACCTGTAGTTGTAGAAACTACTGCTCCACCTGTAGTTGTAGAAACCACTGCACCACCTGTAGTTGTAGAAACTACTGCACTACCTGTAGTTGTGGAAACTACTGCACCAGCTGTTGTTGTAGAAACTACTGTACCACCTGTAGTTGTAGAAACTACTTCACCACCTGTAGTTGTAGAAACCACTGCACCACCTGTAGTTGTAGAAGCTACTGCACCACCTGTAGTTGTGGAAACTACTGCAGCACCTGTAATTGTGGAAACTACTGCTCCACCTGTAGTTGTAGAAACTACTGCACCACCTGTAGTTGTGGAAACCACTACAGCACCTGTAGTTGTGGAAACTACTGCAGCACCTGTGGTTGTGGAAACTACTGCAGCACCTGTAGTTGTGGAAACTACTGCACCACCTGTAGTTGTGGAAACTACTGCACCACCTGTAATTGTGGAAACTACTGCACCACCTGTTGTTGTAGAAACTACTGCAACACCTGTAGTTGTGGAAACTACTGCAGCACCTGTAGTTGTGGAAACTACTGCACCACCTGTAGTTGTAGAAACTACTGCACCACCTGTTGTTGTAGAAACTACTGCAGCACCTGTAGTTGTGGAAACTACTGCAGCACCTGTAGTTGCTGAAACTACTGCAGCACCTGTAGTTGTGGAAACTACTGCACCACCTGTAGTTGTGGATACTACCGCACCACCTGTTGTTTTGGAAACTACTGCACCACCTGTAGTTGTAGAAACTACTGCACCACCTGTAATTGTGGAAACTACTGCACCACCTGTTGTTGTAGAAACTACTGCACCACCTGTAATTGTGGAAACTACTGCTCCACCTGTAGTTGTAGAAACTACTGCACCACCTGTAGTTGTGGAAACCACTACAGCACCTGTAGTTGTGGAAACTACTGCAGCACCTGTGGTTGTGGAAACTACTGCAGCACCTGTAGTTGTGGAAAGTACTGCACCACCTGTAGTTGTGGAAACTACAGCACCACCTGTAGTTGTAGAAACTACTGCACCACCTGTAGTTGTGGAAACTACTGCACCACCTGTAGTTGTAGAAACTACAGGTCCACCTTTTGTGATGGAAAGTACTACACCTGCCGATATGACGACTTTTAAACCGATAGAAACCACCGTACCTACGTTTGTTACTGGTAGGATTATTGTTGTTTTAGGTTTTTCGTTGTTTTGTTTATTCATTTTGTGTAGTTGTATTCTTTTTGTTTTGATTGTTTGTGTGCTCGCTTTCCTTTCTTTTTTTATATATAATGTTTTTCATTTATTTTTATTGTTATTTCGCTAAGGTTTCGTCTAGGATCTTTATATTTATTATTTTTGCTTGTAAAGAATCTACTGTTTCTTGAAAGTGTAAATGACGATTAGGCTTAACTTTTCTCTGTAGCCCTGTTTCCTTTCCGTCGTTGAAAAAAGTATTGATTTGTCAAACAATTAGAGCTCATGGTCAGGCATGAGGTATTGCTTAAACATTCTTAAGTGGCCCATAAGTAAATGAATAAATTCTGTTGCTTTGTTGGCAACCCCATGCTTTGAGATTCATTGATATCCAGCTGTTTTGTTTTTTTCTACATTAGAGAGAGAGAGGGAAAAAAAAAAAAAAAGAAAAGAAAAAGAAAAAAAAAAGAAAGAAAAAATAATAATTTGCTATGGAATTCATGACATCGATATTAGTAAAATTGCTGAGTTTCTTAAAGATGGGGAGGTTGTGAATTTTTAGCTAGATATTTTTTGTGGAATTTTTGATAATATTCGTGGTGACGCCAAGGTGTCTAATATCTTTTCTACCTCGTGGCCGTTCATAATAGATACAGTACTATAGTTCTCTATGACTGTAAACTATACCAGCTTTGACATGATTAAATGTATGAAACCGGGACTAGCCCCAGTAACAATGAGGAGGCAAAAGAAGCAGTCGATGTTAAGGACATGAAAAAGGCGAGGCAGACACGAGGAATAGATGGGGAAAGTTCTGTACGTGGTCTAGATCTGAATGCATCATTCGTTGCTCGTTTGTTGTGAGGGGAGGAAAGTAGGGGAGGGGGAGAAATGATGTATTTGTTTTCTATCGTAACTACGAATCTCAATGAGAAGTAATGATCGTTGTAATGCAAAAGCGTTGTGAATAGACAACAAATGTTGTGAATAAAAAACACTGTCACATCGACATATACCCCTTCCGTTATGAGAGTGAAACATGTGACCTAAAACTTACGATAGATATTTGTAGCTGTGGTGGTAGTTTCAATGATCATTCAATAATCTTTTACCCCCTTACAAATGACGTTGTCAAAACGTCTTCAAAATTTTTTCTTATAACCTTATATATGTTTCAATTTTGTAAGTTTAAAACTTTACTGAAGTGGTTCCTTAGTTTTTCTTTCGATTAATACATCAGCTAAAACAGGCAGATAAAAGCGAGAGGTTATATCAAAGACTTGTGCGGACATAACAATATGTTGGTGATTGTCTAGGAAACAGTGCCTAAAAAATTCAAGGCACCTGATTGTGAATATCATTATCAAATTCCCATGTCCGAATCCGATCCTTTGTTTTCCTAGATCTATAACCCATCAATAAAATGTTCTGCGTTTTTCTGAATGTACATTTTTTTATTATGCAGTTACTAACCTTAACTTGTACTTTTTTAACACAGAAAAGAAAGTAACGGAAATGAAAAAGACAGAGCAGCCACAAGTAAAGAAATTCACTACACAACCACCTGTTGTTGTTACCACTGCAAAACCAGTAGAGACCACAGAACCACCTGTTGTTGTTACCACTGCAAAACCAGTAGAGACAACACAACCACCTGTTGTTGTAACCACGGCAAAACCAGTAGAGACCACAGAACCACCTGTTGTTGTTACCACTGCAAAACCAGTAGAGACAACACAACCACCTGTTGTTGTTACCACTGCAGAACCACCACCTGTTGTTACCACTGCAAAACCAGTAGAGACAACACAACCACCTGTTGTTACCACTGCAGAACCAGTAGAGACAACACAACCGCCTGTTGTTACCACTGCAGAACCAGTGGAGACCACAGAACCACCCGTTGTTGTTACCACTGCAAAACCAGTTGAAACAACACAACCACCTGTTGTTGTTACCACTGCAGAACCAGTAGAGACCACAAAACCACCTGTTGTTGTTACCACTGCAAAACCAGTAGAGACAACAGAACCACCTGTTGTTGTTACCACAGCAAAACCAGTAGAGACCACCCAACCACCAGATGTTGTTACCACTGCAAAACCAGTAGAGACCACAGAACCACCTGTTGTTGTAACCACTGCAAAACCAGTAGAGACAACACAACCACCTGTTGTTGTTACCACTGCAGAACCAGTAGAGACCGCACAACCACCTGTTGTTGTTACCACTGCAAAACCAGTAGAGACAACACAACCACCTGTAGTTGTTACCACTGCAGAACCAGTAGAGACCACAGAACCACCTGTTGTTGTTACCACTGCAAAACCAGAAGAGACAACACAACCACCTGCTGTTGTAACCACTGCAAAACCAGTAGAGACCACAGAACCACCTGTTGTTGTTACCACTGCAAAACCAGTAGAGACAACACAACCACCTGTTGTTGTTACCACTGCAAAACCAGTAGAGACAACAGAACCACCTGTTGTTGTTACCACAGCAAAACCAGTAGAGACAACCCAACCACCAGATGTTGTTACCACTGCAAAACCAGTAGAGACCACAGAACCACCTGTTGTTGTAACCACTGCAAAACCAGTAGAGACAACACAACCACCTGTTGTTGTTACCACTGCAGAACCAGTAGAGACCGCACAACCACCTGTTGTTGTTACCACTGCAAAACCAGTAGAGACAACACAACCACCTGTTGTTGTTACCACTGCAAAACCAGTAGAGACAACACAACCACCTGTTGTTGTTACCACTGCAAAACCAGTAGAGACAACACAACCACCTGTTGTTGTTACCACTGCAGAACCAGTAGAGACCGCACAACCACCTGTTGTTGTTACCACTGCAAAACCAGTAGAGACAACACAACCACCTGTTGTTGTTACCACTGCAAAACCAGTAGAGACAACACAACCACCTGTTGTTGTTACCACTGCAAAACCAGTAGAGACAACACAACCACCTGTTGTTGTTACCACTGCAGAACCAGTAGAGACCGCACAACCACCTGTTGTTGTTACCACTGCAAAACCAGTAGAGACCACAGAACAACCAGATGTTGTTACCACTGCAAAACCAGTAGAGACCACAGAACCACCTGTTGTTGTTACCACTGCAGAACCAGTAGAGACCGCACAACCACCTGTTGTTGTTACCACTGCAAAACCAGTAGAGACAACACAACCACCTGTTGTTGTTACCACTGCAAAACCAGTAGAGACAACACAACCACCTGTTGTTGTTACCACTGCAAAACCAGTAGAGACAACACAACCACCTGTTGTTGTTACCACTGCAGAACCAGTAGAGACCGCACAACCACCTGTTGTTGTTACCACTGCAAAACCAGTAGAGACCACAGAACAACCAGATGTTGTTACCACTGCAAAACCAGTAGAGACCACAGAACCACCTGTTGTTGTTACCACTGCAAAACCAGTAGAGACATCACAACCACCTGTTGTTGTAACCACTGCAAAACCAGTAGAGACCACAGAACCACGTGTTGTTGTAACCACTGCAAAACCAGTAGAGACCACACAACCACCTGTTGTTACCACTGCAAAACCAGTAGAGACCACACAACCACCTCTTGTTACCACTGCAAAACCAGTAGAGACCACACAACCACCTGTTGTTACCACTGCAAAACCAGTAGAGACCACTCAACCACCTGTTGTTGTTACCACTGCAAAACCAGTAGAGACCACACAACCACCTGTTGTTGTAACCACTGCAAAACCAGTAGAGACCACCCAACCACCAGATGTTGTTACCACTGCAAAACCAGTAGAGACCACCCAACCACCAGATGTTGTTAGCACTGCAAAACCAGTAGAGACCACACAACCACCTGTTGTTGTTACCACTGCAAAACCAGTAGAGACAACACAACCACCTGTTGTTGTAACCACGGCAAAACCAGTAGAGACCACAGAACCACCTGTTGTTGTTACCACTGCAAAACCAGTAGAGACAACACAACCACCTGTTGTTGTTACCACTGCAGAACCACCACCTGTTGTTACCACTGCAAAACCAGTAGAGACAACACAACCACCTGTTTTTACCACTGCAGAACCAGTAGAGACAACACAACCGCCTGTTGTTACCACTGCAGAACCAGTGGAGACCACAGAACCACCCGTTGTTGTTACCACTGCAAAACCAGTTGAAACAACACAACCACCTGTTGTTGTTACCACTGCAGAACCAGTAGAGACCACAAAACCACCTGTTGTTGTTACCACTGCAAAACCAGTAGAGACCACACAACCACCTGTTGTTACCACTGCAAAACCAGTAGAGACAACACAACCACCAATTAGTTTGTGTGCTGAAGGACAGCATGATTGTCATCCTAATGCACAGTGCGTTGATACTGTTGGGTCTTATATCTGTCGATGCAAGGATGGTTTCATTGGTAATGGCAAGCTTTGTGAAGGTAACAAATGAGATTTCGCTCTTTTTTTGTAAAGTAGTAGTCGTATGATTGTGAAGGAGACTGTGTTTTTACGTTACCTAGTTAGTGCCGTGATTTGTAACCGTGCGGCGCCTTTTTATTGCCGTTTTCACAGTCATACGAAATGTGCTCTACTCTAACGATGTTGGTTATAAGGGTGCTTATACTTTATTGAAACAATTTTTTTCAGACAAGAATGAATGTTTGGACAAAAGTGCAAAATGCAACGTAAACGCGGTCTGTACGAACACTCTTGGTTCATATCGCTGTCGTTGTAAAAACGGTTATACGGGTGATGGAGAAACTTGTCAAGGTAATTTTCGCAGGTTTTGTTTTGACGTACCGTTATGTTTGAATACGATTAAGAATTATAAACACTAGGAGAATTGTAGCCTTGGATAATCATAGGAAGATCGTATTTAAGGATTATCAGGGGTGTGTGAACATGAGTTAGGCCCGTGATCGAACGTGTCAAGTTTTGACTTACGACTATCATGTCTCGTGTGAGCAAGGGTCCACGCAAGTCAATGGAAGTATTTCCAAAAAACGCTCACGAAATATCAGCTAGTTGAAGGCCAAGGAGATTATCCGGTTTCTTTTTGTTTGAATTGTTTGTAAAGAGTCAGGATGTTTTGCGACCAATCCGATTTTCGAATACAGAAAATAGATCATTTTAGTGTTTCAAACATGATTTGAAACTTCAAAAGTACAATTCCAAATATCTCGATTTCCGATTCCATTTTTCTGAGTCAGGAATCAGAAAAATCACATTTTCTGATTTCTGTATTATCTTACCTATATTCCAAAAATATCCATGGAAAGGTAGGCCGCTTCATTTCTTACTTCCGGTCAAGAATGACCTCACCCAGCCCAGCCTCCCCCTGTATTACCACAGGTAGCTCGGAACTAAAAAGTGACAAAGATAACTTGACGGGGTGAGGGGTAATGTTAAGTTATTCATCCCCAGACTTTTCTCGTAATCACGCATCATCTGAAATCATGCTGAATTCAGCACTGATGGCCTGTCATTCTTTAAAAAATTGTCTTGCTTGTACATGTCCTTGCTTACGTTTAAATCCACTAAATGTTCGTCAAGAAGAAATATTGAATTTGTTGCCATTTAAGGCCTAAAACCCTCCTGATTTACTATCAAATAAATCGACCTCATCAGTCGGCCATTGTTAATCAGTATGTACATTATGCGTGATTACGAGAAAAGTCTGGGGATGAATAACTTAACATTACCCCTCCTACCGTCAAGTCATCTTTGTCACTTTTCAATTTCGGGCTACCTGTGGTAATACAGTGCGAGGCTGGATGAGGTCATTCTTGACCGGAAGTAAGAAATGAAGCGGCCTACCCTTCCACGGGTAGTTTTGTAATATAGGTAAGATAATACGATTCCTGATTTCTGATTCAGAAAACAGAAATCCGAAAATGTGATTTTTCTGATTCCTGATTCAGAAAACAGGAATCGGAAATCGAGATATTTGGAATTGTGCTTTTGAAGTTTCAAATCATGTTTGAAAGACTAAAATGATCTATTTTCTGAAACAGGAATCTGAAATGATTTCAAACGATTTTAGATTCCTGATTCGGAAATCGGATTGGCCGCAAAACATCCTGATTCAATAATATGGAAAACAGGACAGATTAGCTCCAGCGTCGCAGGATTTTCGGTTGAATTCTCCCCAAAAGAATTTGATTGTCCTAATTCGAGAAATATCAATAAATTGAATATTTTCGCGCAAATAGGATTTTTTAACTCAAACTTTTTAAATTAGCTTATTCTTTGTAATTGTCTTTTTTTTACCAATATTATTAGTTCTTTTATTAGCGCTTTAATAGAACAGATTTGTATTTGCGCTTTATAAATATATATGATGATTAACTTTATATATATATGATGATGATGATTATGTTTCTCTTGGCTGTATTTATTTAAGCGTTATCTAGAGGCATTATGTAATTGTTGTAATCTTAGATCTTTGTTTGGTAGCATTCACACATGTGAGGTCGATATACGGTGCTGGTGTAGTAGCAATTTTAGTGACCCCCCATTAGGTACAGCACAACAAGAGAGCTGTCAGACGAAGTGATTCATTCTGATCCTGATTTTACAGAAGCTAGTTTTGTGTGGCATAGCCAGGGGAAAACATAAGAATGATTAAATAGAGAACCGCCTACATTTTGACTATATAACCTTTATATGTTCTTTAGATATCAACGAGTGTGTTGTTGGTAAATCCAATTGCAGCCCTAACGCCATCTGTCTTAACAACCTTGGATCGTTCACTTGTAGTTGTAGAGAAGGATTTATAGGGAATGGAACTCAATGCGATGGTAATGCCTGGCAATACGTGCATTTATTATTTAAGTTTTAATTATAGAAGATTCGATGCTTATTCCTGAACATCCTAATGAAGTCTATTGATGGGTGCATTACAAGCAAATATATCTGTTTTTCCCTTACCATGTCTTTATTTTTCGATGTTTCTTCTATTGATTTGATACAAATATAAAATATTTGTAGACATTGACGAATGTGCAGCAAACCTCGCAGACTGCCATGATAAAGCCAAGTGCATCAATTCTTTTGGATCTTATCGATGTGAGTGTCTCATGGGTTTTGTTGGAGATGGTTTCATTTGCAGAGGTAAGTTGGTGGTTTAGTTGAGACCATCAAAAATTGGCTATCAAACCAGAATATCAAACATCAACATACGTAGTCTCCGTCGCAGCCGAGTTTTAGTGTCGACACTAAACGCGGCTGTGAAGGGACGGCATGGAGATGTGTAAAGCTTTGTAGAAAATAACCTGATTTGTTATCACCTTACAGTTTCAGCTGCCGGGAAGTGTAAACCTAAATGCGACGATAACGCTGACTGTGCAGTGGAAGGTGGCGCATTTCAATGTATTTGCAGGAAAGGATACAGTGGAAATGGCCTAAGCTGCTCTGGTATGTCCCAAAATTGTCTTCCAAGATTTTGATTTTAAATAGTTAGAGTTGAAGTTTGGTGTCTGTCATAGATATCAACGAATGTGAAGACGGGTCGCACAGTTGTTCCTCTGATGCTGAGTGTATCAACACCGAAGGATCTTACAAATGCCGCTGCAATGATGGCTACAGTGGAGACGGTTTCCAATGCACAGGTTTTACGACGTAGTTGTGTTTTTTTTTTTCAGCTTATCATTGGGTCAATCATTTATTTGGTGTTCCAGGGTTCCCACTGACCTTTGGAATTGTCAGGGATTATTTATTTGATAATTTGAATTGTAATTGTAAAGATGTTACTAGAGTAAGTTAAAAATGTCAGGGAACTTAGGGAAACCAGTTTTTTAGTGGTTTGGCTAGCCATAGGATTTACAAACCTAAAGCATTATGTTGATGTTGATGGAAAAGAAGTTGAGTAAAAAGTCGGCAAAAAATAAGATGTGGTTATTGAATAGTCAGGGAATTTTACTTTACCAAGGAAATGGGACCCATGCGTTCAATCAATACAGCACTTGAGAATTAGTACACATCAAATGAACACTTTACGTTGTGAACTAAAGACAATATGGTTTTTATCCACGAACTATTCATATTTTCAAATCATTCCTTTATTCTTATTATTTTTACTTTGAAGATGATGATGAGTGTAGCCTCGGCACCAATGATTGTTCTCCGAACGCTTTGTGCACCAATACTCCTGGATCATTTGTATGTCGCTGCTTGAGAGGATACACTGGAGATGGTAAAACGTGCACAGGTAAGACCTTTCATTTCGACATGCCTTTCATCAAAATCGCGACTAGATTTGTTAAAATTTTGGTTATTTTCTAAGATCGCGACGAATGTTTGGATGGAAGCCACACGTGTTCAAGAAATGCGTTGTGCACCAACACTGAAGGATCATACGTCTGCCGATGTCGTCGGGGTTTTGATGGCAATGGACGATTTTGTTCAGGTTAGCATTGGAAAAAGTGATCAATTTCAATAGTATGTAAAAATCGTGTAAAAATCATGTAAAGATACCATAAATTTCAATTTACATGATTGTTCCCCATTTACAGGGTTTTGTGATTTTTGAGTTTTTTTTTACAGGATCAGGAAGATCCTGTAAAAATCCTGTAGAAATCCTGTAAAAATCCTGTAAAAAAACTAGATCTAACAAAGATAATGGAAAAATCGTGTAAAAACAATGTAAAAGATTATGTAAATTTGATCAACAAAACCCTGTAAAATTCCTGTAAATTTTATAGACAAACCTTGTAAATATAATATTACATGGTTTTACATCTAAATTTGCATGATTTTTACAGTAAATTTACAGGCATTTATTTTACATGATTTTTATTTCTTCTGGCATCATGTGTAATAAATATACAGGGTCACTGAATCCATGTAAATGCTAATTGACATGATTTTTACATGATCTTTTTTTAGTCTACCAATTTCCATAGTATGTAAAATTCATGTAAATTAATTTACATGGTATGTAAATCGACATTTCCATGATTTTTCCATACTATGGAAATCGAACATTTTTTCCAGTGTAGAATTGCGCATCTGAGAAATTTGCGAGCATTGTTGGAATAGATGATAAGCATAACAGTTGTATTTATGTATCCATCGCTTCCTATAAAACACATTTTCATATAGGATTGATAGTTAGAGTTCTGTAGCAATCAGTGAAAATTTGATTGCTTGAAATTTAGTTAGGTCTGTTCACACGAAAATGACGCATTTGTGCGTTTTTTAATTTGAAAACGTTCATGTAGTGAAAATGTAGAGACAGTAGAGAGTGTTTCCAAAAAGTTCATTGATGTAAAATACGTCGTGTGGCCAGGACACCAAAAATGCGTAACAAACAGCGCATTGTGCGAAACAGAAAGCTGATAAATGCTTTTGTTGAATGTAATTTTCTCAAAGCTATTATTAGATTAATCTTTCCATTGTTTTTTATAAAAGATGTGGATGAGTGTTCTACAAACAAGCACGACTGCAATGTAAACGCTCTTTGTACAAACACCGAAGGGTCGTACGTTTGCAGATGTGTTAGAGGATTTGAAGGCGACGGAAAAGTTTGCATTGGTAAGTAAATGTCCCAGTTCTTATTTGACACGTTTCATTTAAAGCACATACGAACCTCTCCACAGCAGCCATCCTGGGCTAGATTACGAAGCTTTTGCGGAAAGGTTGCCGTTTTACGGAGATTTCATTATAGTGTAAATTTATGAATTGGATCGATTGCAGTAGCAGAAAGTACCGATCATTGTATAGAGTTTACAATTAGTGGAAGTTCGATTGTATTCAGCATTTGCTTGGTCTATACATTGTTACACCAAGCAATCAGATGTTTTCAAATCAGGCAAAATTTTTTTCGGGCTTTTCTAAAGCAATTGCCTAAATTGCTTACATATCCGTGATGATCTCTCAATATTTCTAGCAAAATACCTCCATTCTTTAATTCATAAAAAATAATATCTTTTTCTGCGCTCCGTTCAAAAATAATGCACACAGGACGTGACGAGATTATGAAAGAAGTTATCTGCTTAGTTGTCAAGTAAAAATATTCAAGGGAAAAAAAAGAGGTGGATTTTCCTCTAACAAAATTCAGATGGCACGCTCGCGGTCGAGCTCTCTCTCTCTCTCTCTCTCTCTCTCTCTCTCTCTCTCTCTCTCTCTCTCCATGTTATCGGTCAGGCTATTAACCGTTGATTATTATTTGTTGTGCTTCCTTTCAGATAAAGATGAATGCCAACTTGAAGAAGCTGATTGTCATCCCAATGCTGATTGTATAAACGTTGAAGGCTCGTACAACTGTGAATGTATCTCTGGATACGAGGGAGACGGCAAGAACTGTACAGGTAAAGAAATTCGATTTTCTTCTTTGCTATGCAATCACTCAGTTGGTTCCTCGTTTCGTCTTGAGCTTAACGTTTTTGATGACTATTATATTTCCATAAAACACTGAATTCATCCATCCATCCATCCATCCGTCTTTTTTTAGTCTTTAACCGAACCATTGTCAATCTTCTTTGTAGATGTGAACGAGTGCGACTCCGTGACACTTAACGGTCTCTGCCACCAGAATGCGGCCTGTAAAAACACAGAAGGTTCTTATAAATGCCAGTGCTTGGATGGATACGTTGGTGATGGAAGGTTATGCGAAGGTCAGTTTCTATTTTCACATGCTTTGGAACTCCCTTAGTTCCTTTATACATAACAGCATGTTCCGTCATGTGCTGTACCTAATTGAGCAGTTTTCTTTTGTCACGCTATGGAACGGTCATGGCAGGAATTTGGAATGTTTTTTATAGACATTACGGCACTGACACGTCACAGCACGATACGTCCGTTTCATGATCAAACGAAAACTACTCTACTAGTTCGACTTAGTGGAGCGGCTTGGAGAGCCGGATGATTCAGACGGCGATGTCGAAGCACTTTGTGATGTCGGTGTTCTAGTGCTAGGGTCACCCTACCTTTATGTAAGTGGGTTCTTACTTTCTTAGACATTTGATTTTGATAGTTGTTTGGAATTTGCTTTCAGATGTCGACGAGTGTGCAACTAAAGCACATGACTGTAGCCCAAAGGCCATGTGCACAAACACTATTGGTTCGTATGCTTGTCGATGTATGCGTGGCTTTAAAGGAGATGGAAGAACTTGCGTGGGTTAGTAATAAATGATGATCAAATGTCACTATTGTTAATGACGATCACAAAATCACGGCAGTAATAGTGGTAGAAGAAGGGATAGAAGAAGAAGAACTTTTTTTACCACAACTTGTAATTTTCTCGCTTTCTGATTGGTTGAGAATCGTGGTCAATAAGAGGACATACAATAGATCTGATGGCGTCATCTGTCACGCAAAGCAAAGTCAAACTTTTTGAAGCGGTTTTTTGTTTGAAAAAAGAAGACAATATTTTTCATTTTTAAATAAGTAGAATGACTACAAAAATCGAAGGTCTAATTGTTTTGGTCAAGAAAATCGATAGCGACTAACAAAACCGCCAGATTTACAACATTTACAGAGCCCTAAGAAAATTTACAAAATTTCGCGCGACTTTCATCCATGGAGATGTTGGTGTTGAAACAACTCACAAAAATGCCACTTTTACTAGGTACGTTTCTTTTTTTGCAAACTTTAGGAAAGCGATTGGAACCCCCTCCACCAACTATAATTGTAGTCAGCTGCAGGGTGTCAAGTTCCTATTATTTCCTATTATTTCCTATTTTTTTAACTGATTCCTATTTCCTCCTCTTTTTTTGAGAAAACCTCCTATTTTTCCTATTTATTCAGCTTAGAACCAAAGAAAAATATAAATAAATTTAAAGAATGTTGTTTGCACTCTAGCACTTATTTTCATGTACAAATTATACAATTTAAAGTGCCTATAAAGTCTAGCCAGAAATAATTTCTCTCAAAAGAACTTGGCCTCTCAAACAAAAATATTTTGAAAAGTGGGTCTTTCAATTCTGTTGATCGGGAGAAACCGCTGCAAAGTTGGAGAAAAAGCACATTTTGGGCATCCTGTGGAAAAATTTGTGAGAACCCTGGGAGACTGAGACCCAGGAATGAAGTTTAATTTAGACGCTACAAGCTCTTAATATTGTTGTTGGTATACACTATTAATATTTAACTTCTGCTTCAAATTCTACTACTTTGATATAGCTATTTTCAGCTCTTTCTTTGAGTCTAAATGCCGTGATTCCTGACATTACGTCACAATATGCCTTACATTACGTCACAATGTCAAAGTTTATTATCAACCAAATGAGTTTATTATTAACCAAATTCGTCCCAGCCTTCCAAAGAACGCGGATTTTTGTCTGGAGCGACAGCTTTGAACAGACAGATACATTGGAAAAAACCTTACATCTTTGATGTCGCTTTAATTATATTTTGCCAAGATACTCAACTTTTAAAAAATATACATTTTCGCTAGGGCTGATTCTATGACAACACTTGATGTTATGGGATGTATGTGGAAACATGTTCATATTGATTTAATTTTTATGCACTGTCACATAAAGTGTTCTGAAGCTAGCTGAAATACTAAAAATGTTGTTGTTAATATCAAATTCAAAAACAAATGTATATGTTACTATTTAAAAGAGTCATTATTCTATCCACTACTAACAGTTCTATAGGAGGAGTGCTATTAGATTGCCTTTCTAACCACTACCAATAATCCTATTTTTTTCCTATTTATGAGCATATTTTCCTATTTTCTTCCTGTTTTTCCCTTCAAATTTTCCTATTTTCCTATTAATTTTTGCAAGCTTAGTGCTTGACACCCTGCAGCTGGCACACACACACACATACGTAAAAATAACTGAAATAAAAGACACACGAACACACACCTATACGTTAAACACCTTGCGGGACTTTGTCTTAAGGTCCTAAGATAATGAATTCCATATTTTCACTCCAAGAAAACGAATGTTGAACTTTCCATAATTTGTTCTTATTTTAGGTAAATAATATGTTTTTTTGCTAGCAAGTCTCGTATTATATTGATGTACTCTGTTAATATTAATGAAAAGTTCATTCAGTGAAAGCAGTTAGAAGTATACCATTATGATAGTCGTACATGAACAAAGCATTTTGAATTATAATTAAATCACACATGAGTTTCATCTGGGGACGAAAAATCATGTAAAACTGGTCGCATGTTCTCGTTCATCTTTCTCTTAACTTCATTCGTTTCTTTCTTTTTCCTCTTAAATTTTGTTTCCAGATCTTTTTTCCTTTTTTCTTTCTGGTTTCATGCCTTTTGGGGTCCTTCCGCTATTTCCTAATCTTTTACCCGTGGCTGGGTTTTAAGCAGCTGATGACTCTCATTATCTGCTTCAAATGGTGGTCAAACACCATGTACTCCAAACCAGAGAAGTTTGTATTGAAAACTTGAGATTCAGCTGATGAAAATTGCTGAACGACATTGAGAAGGACGTCAGGTGAAACTCAACAATTTGTTTGTTTGCGTCAGTTTGTTTGTCTTTATTTGTGTTAAGATAAACAAATCTAAATTGTATTTAAATATTATTAAGTTTTATTAGGTATTTTATTAGATGTCATATCAAAATCATTGTCTACCAGCTTGTAGTGCTAATGTAGAATGCATGATGCTGAAGAATGCTAGCTGAACGGTTCTACATTGAAGATTGTTATTTGTTTTGCTGTCACTGAATATCGTTTTTGGTCAAGGTAATTAGTAAGTAATATTTGGTTGCTCTTGCAGATGCCATGTCTAAATGTCTACCAGCTTGTGGTGCTAATGAAGAATGTATGATGCAAGAAGAAGGACCAGCTCAGTGTGTTTGTAAGCTAGGTTTCCAAGGACCACAATGTACAGGTACTCTCAACAACAATGTGCTATGGATTTACTAGAAAACGAATTCTGTGTTGATTTTAGGATAATTCAATCCAACCATGCTTTTTTCTAGACATTGACGAGTGTGAAACTGGTACCCATGACTGTGATCTCAATGCTCTTTGTACTAACGTTCCTGGTTCGTATGTTTGTCGATGTCGACGAGGATACCAAGGGGATGGAAAGACATGTGTTGGTGAGAAAGGCAACTTAAATTTAAATTAAATTTTGTTTGCCCGCTATGATCATCCCAACAGCAAACCATCCTACCTGCCGTAGATGGACTTGTCTAACAAAGATTACAATTTAATCTCCATGACACACGTCTTTATTTTCCCAGCTAAACTGGAGTGTTCTCCTGAATGTGGACCAAATGCAAAATGTGTTGAGTCATCACCTGAAGATGATGTTGTGAATCCCCAATGTGAATGTAACGAAGGGTTTACGGGAGACGGTGTCACTTGTACAGGTTTGTAATTTATATAATACAACTATTTTTGAACAGTTTTTAAGCTATTTAATTACACATGTAAAAAGTCAAAAATTTCTTGTCTAACACGTTTTGTTCTAATCTCAAAAAGACATCAATGAATGCGCCACTGGTATTCATGACTGTCATCCCAACGCGCAGTGCATTAACACTGCAGGCGCGTACAAGTGCAAATGCAAGGAAGGCTATTTTGGTGATGGAAAAGCTTGCAATGGTAACATATATCTATATATAGTATGAATTCTAAATCCGATAACGTTTATCTTTTCCCGTATTAATTCCATTAAGGCACTGTTACACGATGCATTTTTCCCCGCAGCTTTTCTCACAAGAGTGTTGCAAAACAGGTTGCGCGAACTATTGGAGGGGTGTTACACTGCCTAACGCAGACAAAACAATGCTCCAATCGTTTTCTTGTACTGATTTTTCGTGATGCAGTGTATGTTAAACCCTGCAGTGGTTCGTGCAACTTCATTCGCAACGCCATTTCAATATTGTGTTACATGCATTATTGACAATGTTACATTCATTATTCACAAACATTTCATGAAACTGACAATCACCAATTTACTACAGAACATGTTCTTGGTATTCTCAGTATTATTATTAAGTAGTCTGAATTTACCTGTGCTTTTCTTTAGACATCGATGAATGCAGTGGATCCATCACTGCTTGCGATATCAATGCAATCTGTACCAACACTGAAGGTTCTTATACATGTTCTTGTAAAGAAGGATTCACAGGTGATGGACTAAAATGTACAGGTATGAGTGCAACAAACATTAAACAAAACATTACATCTTTCTCTTTACCACGTAATGGCTTATTTCATGTAGCTTTGTAGAATTTAACCGCCTTATATTATAAACAAATTGCGAGTTTGAGATGGCAATACTACAAAATATTGATGGCTAGTTGGGAGAAAATATAAGGATATTGTTTCTCCCAGCGACGCCAATACTTAGTCGTATTGCCTTCTCAAAATCGCAATTAGTTTTGTATGGCGATTCTGAATTTTCTTTTTTCGTTTTCGCTGATTGAAAGCCATATTCCCTTTAAAAAAGCGCACGTATTGTTGTCTAAAAGTAAAGGAACGTTATTAGAGAATCGCGATACGTCTTGGAACTTCTAATAGTGAAGGTGCGCCTTGGCATGTCCGCAACACTGTCTTTCCTGGTTTTCCCAGTGATACAGAATCTGTTCTATAAACGAAGCCAGACTCTCTGTCTGTCTCTTTCTGGAAGCAATCATGATGAAAGTTATTCATGTTATATAAAGGTTCAAACGCACGGGCTCGGGTTTGCATTGAAATTCAAGACCGAGGGCTGCAGGGCCGAGCCCGTGCGTTTGAACCGATTTAAAAACCCTCCATTCTATATTTCATGTTTTTGACAAAAATCAAAAATTTATGAATTTTTGACATAGGCAATCAAGGTTAAATTTTATGTAAATTGGGATAATTTTTTAGTTGAAATTCAAGACCCCCGTCATGGTTATGATTTTCATTGTGTTCACTTTATGAATTATTAATAAGGGTTTTACTTTATGTAACAGCATTAGTGACTCCTTGTGACCCACCATGCAGTAATAGTGAACAGTGTATCAATGTCAAGGGTATTTATCAATGTGTTTGTAAGGATGGTTACTCAACTCGGAATGGAATCTGTCAAGGTATGAGGGTACTTAAGAATTTGTTATTGAAAGAAAGAATGCTCATCTCTCGAGTTTCATTACAAAGTGCTTAATGCTGCTCGAGCTGTAATGCGATAAAAATGGAGCGTTCCGAAAGCGTTTTGCTTGGCCGTGTACCAAAGTCATGACGTCACATTGGTGTTGCTTTGCTAGGATCACTCCATCTTGTTTGGTGAAAATGATGGCATAAAATGTCTTGATAGATAATGAGCGCTATGTCGTGAAATGTCAGGAAAAGCTTTCCTCTACTAACGTATTTATTTAAACCACAATGAGTTTATCTTGCCTTTCCTCTTAATTAATGTCGATGATCAATGATATCTTTATTTGTCACTACGCGGACTCCCATGCATTTACTGTGGAGACAGGTTAGCGTGTGAGAGGACTGTCATTGAATCCTCAGTGAGTGATTTCATTTGAATTGTAGATATAAACGAATGTGATGCTCCTTTACCACCTTGTAATGGTAATGCTGAATGTACCAATGTACCTGGTTCGTATGTTTGTCGATGTAATGAAGGATATCAAGGAGATGGAAAGTCATGTATAGGTGAGAACCGTAAGAGTAGAATTACGCGAAAGTTAAGTTTCTAATGACTTTCAATTTGTTTCTTCTGTTTTTCCAAAGACATCAATGAGTGCGAAGCCGCAGAATCTCCTTGTGACAGTAACGCAGTTTGTTCGAATACTCCTGGTTCGTACTCATGTAAGTGTTCAGAAGGATACAGAGGAGACGGAAAGACATGCACAGGTGAGAATTCGTAATTACAGTTATTTTCTTCGTTTTAAAATTCATACTTAGAATGTAATGTAACTCAACAGCAATAGCAACCCTGCCACCAACTAAAGTAGTAGATGTTACAACTACACCCATGGTCACTAGTGAAAAACCTGTTGTCACAACCAGAGCACCTGTTCGCACAGGTAAGTTGAAACGTTGTGACGATTTTATAACACGTGCATGTCTCATTTTCAATTTCATTTTTTTCCAACTACATGGTTCCTTTTTTATGCATATGCGTTGCATGCTTGTGCATGTTCATGATTTCTATGTTTACCGTAGGAGCTGAAAACGACTCTTCGTAATCTTTCTTTGGAATAAATAAATATCGTAATACGTGTATATCAAAACTGTTCCAATACGTTTGTGCCCTCTCATTCTATGACAACAATTTCTTCGATATTCACTGTTTTACTCTAAAAATGTCTTTTTTTGTCATAACATTCATATCTTATAGTAAACAACGGCAAAAAAAAAATCAAAAAACAAAAAACAAACAAACAAAACACAACAAAAACAACAACAACAAAAAACAAAACAAAAGAACAACAACAAAAACAAAACAAAACAAACAAAAACAAACAAACAAAACAACAACAAACCCGAAACGTTGTACACGATAAAAAGTCTTAATATTTATTTTACTAATGTGAACTCAAAGTACAAATTCCTACATGCCTCCATACGTCCAGCTTTAAGGTGGCTCGACCCAATTTTCAAGTAGAGCTACCAGTCGTCTTTGAGTGAAAACTATTTGTTCATGAGCAGTCTGATAGTAAATTACATGTTACACCCTTATCAGACAAAGATCAAAGTTTATGATGACGTATGTTATATGGAGATCGGCGCTATTATGGCGACGCCTTAAAAGAATTCCCCTTTTTACACATTCTCGAGTTTAATGAGTTCTAGGCTTATTCTTGAAAAATGCTCTTGTGATCTTGTAGTTAACATCATTGCCTTTAGCTCTAGCGAATTAAATCAAATTCTGAGAGAGCGTTTTCGAAATATCATCGATGAGAGATTTTAACTGCAAAAATCGAGCGTAAACAAAACAACTTTTTAAATCTCCTACAATTAAAAAGAAAGTAGCACATCTAAGTTAATTTTTCATCTCAAATTGTTGTAAAGATATCAAATTTGGCTACTGAAAGAGACGAGAGAAATCACATTAATTGATATTGAGAAAAGTGAGCCGAACTCATGTATATGGACATGCTGAATTTGCTTCTGTTGCCCAAATTTCGCTCTATTGTTACATAAACTGCAATACTTAAGGTGTTTCAAAGTAGTTGTTGACGCGCTACACCTCTCATTTTAAATTCGCGATTTCATGGACTTCTTCTCGTCGGATCAAAATATCCTTTGGACAAATTATCAAGCAAAGATTGAATTTTTGAATGATAGTAATTTTAAGTCAATCTGTGTTTTTACAGCAAAGATAATCAATGATCGTTTAAATCAGTCTTTCTAAAATATCTCCCGTTTACGATGAGCTTTTGAAAAACGAAAACATAGGCCTAAAACTTCACATTCATGCACACATACTTATAGTAAAATCAGACAGTTTAAACAGAGCGATTTTGAGTACTAGACGCAAACATTTTTTATGCGTATTTTGCGTCGCAAAAACTAAGGTATAGCTTGTCATGCAGAAAAGAAATACTCGGCGCTCAAACATATGCGCCAAAATACTGAAAACACGTTGCTATATTGTTGTTCTTTCTCTCTGGTAAATTGCACTGGTTTAAGTGTTCATTTGGCGGAGTTATGATTTTTCTTCTGATAGTATATGGGATTCACTAGCTGCGACAATTTTAACTTTCAAGCGGCGTAAGAGATATCTCTTCAAGTCATCACTGTTTAGAGCCCAAAATCACGGCTATACTTACTCAAAGTATCATAAAACACGCAGCAGAAATTTATTAAATTTGATATGTAAAGCAACATTTTTAAATTTCACTTGAATACAGTGCTTCAAACGCGCCGGAGTAGAATCAAACTCGTGTGTACAAATGCATGACGATGGCGTGATGCTTGCTAATTATGTCACGGTACATTCCTTCGCGCCCGTGTTACGACGCATTTGCATATAGTGCCTTTACACTTCATTTCGATGCAATGCCTGCAACTAAAAGTTCGAGAAGTAAGAAAAACCGTAGACTTGCTGCACGTTTGGCAAGAGAAAAAAGATGGAGGAGCCGCAACTAATTTTTCCAATTTCGAGTTTTGTGTGATCCTAGTTCAAATAAAACCGCGGTATGCAAATGCATCGTAACACGGGTGCGAAGGAATGTAGCGTGACATAATCAGCAAGCATCACGCCATCGTCATGCATTTGTACACACGGGTTTGATTCTACTCCGGCGCGTTTGAAGCACTGTATTCAAGTGAAATTTAAAAATGTTGCTTTACATATCAAATTTAATAAATTTCTGCTGCGTGTTTTATGATACTTTGAGTAAGTATAGCCGTGATTTTGGGCTCTAAACAGTGATGACTTGAAGAGATATCTCTTACGCCGCTTGAAAGTTAAAATTGTCGCAGCTAGTGAATCCCATATACTATCAGAAGAAAAATCATAACTCCGCCAAATGAACACTTAAACCAGTGCAATTTACCAGAGAGAAAGAACAACAATATAGCAACGTGTTTTCAGTATTTTGGCGCATATGTTTGAGCGCCGAGTATTTCTTTTCTGCATGACAAGCTATACCTTAGTTTTTGCGACGCAAAATACGCATAAAAAATGTTTGCGTCTAGTACTCAAAATCGCTCTGTTTAAACTGTCTGATTTTACTATAAGTATGTGTGCATGAATGTGAAGTTTTAGGCCTATGTTTTCGTTTTTCAAAAGCTCATCGTAAACGGGAGATATTTTAGAAAGACTGATTTAAACGATCATTGATTATCTTTGCTGTAAAAACACAGATTGACTTAAAATTACTATCATTCAAAAATTCAATCTTTGCTTGATAATTTGTCCAAAGGATATTTTGATCCGACGAGAAGAAGTCCATGAAATCGCGAATTTAAAATGAGAGGTGTAGCGCGTCAACAACTACTTTGAAACACCTTAAAGATCCCTTCGATAAATATTGTTTAAAAATTAGTATGGTTTAGTTTAGGTAATAGTTGATATGATATAGCGTTTTCAAATTCATTGAATCATTTTACGGCTGTAAAATATTAGCCTCAAATCAGTATATTTTTCAGCCGGATACAGTGGTCGACAGCTCATTAATGCATGATGTAGCTCTTTTGTTCTAGTTTGTCCTGTTTTCATGCATTCCAACACTTGGTGCAAATTACGGAACGCTTCATTACCTTCCGAGCACTCTTCCGAAATATGGTAATTGCTAAAACTAAATATACATAAGAATGCCAAAAAGGAAAGAAACGTTTTGTCACACAACTGCAGATGGAAACTCGTCAAAAGCAGAATCATGGCGAGACAAAGTAAAAATAGAACGATGTGCTGACATATGCTGCAAAGAAATGTACAGTTAAAAGTTTCTTTCTAGCGATTACCATATCTCGGAAGAGTGATCGGAAGGTATTGAAACGTTCCGCAATTTGCATCAGGTGCTAGAATGCACGAAAACATGACAAACTAAAACAAAAGAGCTACATCATGCATTAATGAGTTGTCGACCACTGTATCCGGCTGAAAAATATACTGATTTGAGGCAAATATTTTACAGCCGTAAAATGATTCAATGAATTTGGAAACGCTATATCATATCAACTATTACCTAAACTAAACCATACTAATTTTTAAACAATGTTTATCGAAGGGATCTTTAAGTATTGCAGTTTATGTAACAATAGAGCGAAATTTGGGCAACAGAAGCAAATTCAGCATGTCCATATACATGAGTTCGGCTCACTTTTCTCAATATCAATTAATGTGATTTCTCTCGTCTCTTTCAGTAGCCAAATTTGATATCTTTACAACAATTTGAGATGAAAAATTAACTTAGATGTGCTACTTTCTTTTTAATTGTAGGAGATTTAAAAAGTTGTTTTGTTTACGCTCGATTTTTGCAGTTAAAATCTCTCATCGATGATATTTCAAAAACGCTCTCTCAGAATTTGATTTAATTCGCTAGAGCTAAAGGCAATGATGTTAACTACAAGATCACAAGAGCATTTTTCAAGAATAAGCCTAGAACTCATTAAACTCGAGAATGTGTAAAAAGGGGAATTCTTTTAAGGCGTCGCCATAATAGCGCCGATCTCCATATAACATACGTCATCATAAACTTTGATCTTTGTCTGGTAAGGGTGCAATACTTAATTTACTATCAGACTGCTCATGAACACATAGTTTTCACTCAAAGACGACTGGTAGCTCTACTTGAAAATTGGGTCGAGCCACCTTAACCTAATGCATAACTCCCTGGCAAAATTCCTACATAAAAAGCCATGATAACAGTGGTTCGTTAAATTTTTGGACTACTGGTCAGACTTCCACCATACTGCATGAAGCTCAGGCAGCATTCGTTGATACAACAACAGTATCTTAATGGACATATTGTACATAAATCCTTGATCTTAAGAACTGAAAGATGCAATTCCTCAACACCAAAAAAATTAAAAAAAGCTTTCGTGAACTTACACAGCCTTCATAATATATACACACTAACTGAGGGATTCGACATTAAATACGCTTTGTATGAAACGAATTTTTTCGTTCAAACCACTAATGGTTTAGGCTCCACATCTTTTATTATAGAAACTACTGCACCACCTGTAGTTGTAGAAACCACTGCACCACCTGTTGTTGTAGAAACTACTGCGCCACCTGTAGTTGTAGAAACCACTGCACCACCTGTTGTTTTAGAAACTACTGCACCACCTGTTGTTTTAGAAACTACTGCACCACCTGTAGTTGTAGAAACTACTGCACCACCTGTAGTTGTGGAAACTACTGCACCACCTGTAGTTGTAGAGACTACTGCACCACCTCTAGTTGTAGAAACCACTGCACCACATGTAGTTGTGGAAACTACTGCACCACCTGTAGTTGTAGAAACTACTGCACCACCTGTAGTTGTAGAAACCACTGCACCACCTGTTGTTGTAGAAACTACTGCACCACGTGTAGTTGTAGAAACCACTGCACCACCTGTTGTTGTAGAAACTACTGCACCACCTGTAGTTGTAGAAACCACTGCACCACCTGTTGTTGTGGAAACTACTGCACCACCTGTAGTTGTAGAAACTACTGCACCACCTGTAGTTGTGGAAACTACTGCACCACCTGTAGTTGTAGAAACCACTGCACCACCTGTAGTAGTGGAAACTACTGCACCACCTGTAGTTGTGGAAACTACTGCACCACCTGTAGTTGTAGAAACCACTGCACCACCTGTTGTTGTGGAAACTACTGCACCACCTGTAGTTGTAGAAACTACTGCACCACCTGTAGTCGTGGAAACTACTGCACCACCTGTAGTTGTGGAAACTACTGCACCACCTGTAGTCGTGGAAACTACTGCACCACCTGTTGTTGTAGAAACTACTGCACCACCTGTAGTAGTGGAAACTACTGCACCACCTGTAGTTGTGGAAACTACTGCACCACCTGTAGTTGTAGAAACCACTGCACCACCTGTTGTTGTGGAAACTACTGCACCACCTGTAGTTGTAGAAACTACTGCACCACCTGTAGTTGTGGAAACTACTGCACCACCTGTAGTTGTAGAAACCACTGCACCACCTGTAGTAGTGGAAACTACTGCACCACCTGTAGTTGTGGAAACTACTGCACCACCTGTAGTTGTAGAAACCACTGCACCACCTGTTGTTGTGGAAACTACTGCACCACCTGTAGTTGTAGAAACTACTGCACCACCTGTAGTCGTGGAAACTACTGCACCACCTGTAGTTGTGGAAACTACTGCACCACCTGTAGTCGTGGAAACTACTGCACCACCTGTTGTTGTAGAAACTACTGCACCACCTGTAGTAGTGGAAACTACTGCACCACCTGTAGTTGTGGAAACTACTGCACCACCTGTAGTTGTAGAAACCACTGCACCACCTGTAGTTGTGGAAACTACTGCACCACCTGCAGTTGTAGAAACCACTGCACCACCTGTAGTTGTGGAAACTACTGCACCACCTGTAGTTGTAGAAACCACTGCACCACCTGTAGTTGTGGAAACTACTGCACCACCTGTTGTTGTAGAAACTACTGCACCACCAGTAGTTGTGGAAACCACTGCACCACCTGTTGTTGTGGAAACTACTGCACCACCTGTAGTCGTGGAAACTACTGTACAACCTGTTGTTGTAGAAACTACGGCACCACCTGTAGTAATGGAAACTACTGCACCACCTGTAGTAGTGGAAACTACTGCACCACCTGTAGTTGTAGAAACCACTGCACCACCTGTTGTTGTAGAAACTACTGCACCACCTGTAGTTGTAGAAACTACTGCACCACCTGTAGTTGTGGAAACTACTGTACCACCTTTAGTTGTAGAAACCACTGCACCACCTATTGTTATAGAAACTACTGAAGCACCTGTAGTCGTGGAAACTACTGCAACACCTGTAGTTGTGGAAACTACTGCACCACCTGTAGTTGTAGAAACCACTGCACCACCTGTAGTTGTGGAAACTACTGCACCACCTGCAGTTGTAGAAACCACTGCACCACCTGTAGTTGTGGAAACTACTGCACCACCTGTAGTTGTAGAAACCACTGCACCACCTGTAGTTGTGGAAACTACTGCACCACCTGTTGTTGTAGAAACTACTGCACCACCAGTAGTTGTGGAAACCACTGCACCACCTGTTGTTGTGGAAACTACTGCACCACCTGTAGTCGTGGAAACTACTGTACAACCTGTTGTTGTAGAAACTACGGCACCACCTGTAGTAGAGGAAACTACTGCACCACCTGTAGTAGTGGAAACTACTGCACCACCTGTAGTTGTAGAAACCACTGCACCACCTGTTGTTGTAGAAACTACTGCACCACCTGTAGTTGTGGAAACTACTGCACCACCTGTAGTAGTGGAAACTACTGCACCACCTGTAGTTGTAGAAACCACTGCACCACCTGTTGTTGTGGAAACTACTGCATCACCAGTAGTTGTGGAAACTACTACACCACCTGTAGTTGTTGAAACCACTGCACCACCTGTTGTTGTAGAAACCACTGCACCACCTGTTGTTGTGGAAACTACTGCAACACCT
This sequence comes from Telmatactis stephensoni, assembly GCA_029948255.1. NCBI lineage: Eukaryota > Metazoa > Cnidaria > Anthozoa > Actiniaria > Isophelliidae > Telmatactis > Telmatactis stephensoni. Next base: position 48,575 of record JALIZF010001709.1, on the reverse strand, counting down.
GTAGTAGTGGAAAGTACTGTACCACCTGTAGTAGTGGAAACTACTGCACCACCTGTAGTTGTAGAAACCACTGCACCACCTGTTGTTGTAGAAACTACTGCACCACCTGTAGTAGTGGAAACTACTGCACCACCTGTAGTTGTAGAAACTACTGCACCACCTGTAGTTGTGGAAACTACTGTACCACCTTTAGTTGTAGAAACCACTGCACCACCTATTGTTGTAGAAACTACTGAAGCACCTGTAGTCGTGGAAACTACTGCAACACCTGTAGTTGTGGAAACTACTGCACCACCTGTAGTTGTAGAAACCACTGCACCACCTGTAGTTGTGGAAACTACTGCACCACCTGCAGTTGTAGAAACCACTGCATCACCTGTAGTTGTGGAAACTACTGCACCACCTGTAGTTGTAGAAACCACTGCACCACCTGTAGTTGTGGAAACTACTGCACCACCTGTTGTTGTAGAAACTACTGCACCACCAGTAGTTGTGGAAACCACTGCACCACCTGTTGTTGTGGAAACTACTGCACCACCTGTAGTCGTGGAAACTACTGTACAACCTGTTGTTGTAGAAACTACTGCACCACCTGTAGTAGTGGAAACTACTGCACCACCTGTAGTAGTGGAAACTACTGCACCACCTGTAGTTGTAGAAACCACTGCACCACCTGTTGTTGTAGAAACTACTGCACCACCTGTAGTTGTGGAAACTACTGCACCACCTGTAGTAGTGGAAACTACTGCACCACCTGTAGTTGTAGAAACCACTGCACCACCTGTTGTTGTGGAAACTACTGCACCACCAGTAGTTGTGGAAACTACTACACCACCTGTAGTTGTTGAAACCACTGCACCACCTGTTGTTGTAGAAACCACTGCACCACCTGTTGTTGTAGAAACTACTGCACCACCTGTAGTTGTAGAAACCACTGCACCACCTGTAGTTGTGGAAACTACTGCACCACCTGTTGTTGTAGAAACTACTGCACCACCAGTAGTTGTGGAAACCACTGCACCACCTGTTGTTGTGGAAACTACTGCACCACCTGTAGTCGTTGAAACTACTGTACAACCTGTTGTTGTAGAAACTACGGCACCACCTGTAGTAGTGGAAACTACTGCACCACCTGTAGTAGTGGAAACTACTGCACCACCTGTAGTTGTAGAAACCACTGCACCACCTGTTGTTGTGGAAACTACTGCACCACCAGTAGTTGTGGAAACTACTACACCACCTGTAGTTGTTGAAACCACTGCACCACCTGTTGTTGTAGAAACCACTGCACCACCTGTTGTTGTGGAAACTACTGCACCACCTGTAGTTGTGGAAACCACTGCACCACTTATAGTTGTAGAAACTACTGCACCACCTGTAGTCGTGGAAACTACTGCAACACCTGTAGTAGTGGAAAGTACTGTACCACCTGTAGTAGTGGAAACTACTGCACCACCTGTAGTTGTAGAAACCACTGCACCACCTGTTGTTGTAGAAACTACTGCACCACCTGTAGTAGTGGAAACTACTGCACCACCTGTAGTTGTAGAAACTACTGCACCACCTGTAGTTGTGGAAACTACTGTACCACCTTTAGTTGTAGAAACCACTGCACCACCTATTGTTGTAGAAACTACTGAAGCACCTGTAGTCGTGGAAACTACTGCAACACCTGTAGTTGTGGAAACTACTGCACCACCTGTAGTTGTAGAAACCACTGCACCACCTGTAGTTGTGGAAACTACTGCACCACCTGCAGTTGTAGAAACCACTGCATCACCTGTAGTTGTGGAAACTATTGCACCACCTGTAGTTGTAGAAACCACTGCACCACCTGTAGTTGTGGAAACTACTGCACCACCTGTTGTTGTAGAAACTACTGCACCACCAGTAGTTGTGGAAACCACTGCACCACCTGTTGTTGTGGAAACTACTGCACCACCTGTAGTCGTGGAAACTACTGTACAACCTGTTGTTGTAGAAACTACGGCACCACCTGTAGTAGTGGAAACTACTGCACCACCTGTAGTAGTGGAAACTACTGCACCACCTGTAGTTGTAGAAACCACTGCACCACCTGTTGTTGTAGAAACTACTGCACCACCTGTAGTTGTGGAAACTACTGCACCACCTGTAGTAGTGGAAACTACTGCACCACCTGTAGTTGTAGAAACCACTGCACCACCTGTTGTTGTAGAAACTACTGCACAACCTGTAGTAGTGGAAACTACTGCAGCACCTGTAGTTGTAGAAACTACTGCACCTCCTGTAGTTGTGGAAACTACTGTACCACCTTTAGTTGTAGTAACCACTGCACCACCTATTGTTGTAGAAACTACTGAAGCACCTGTAGTCGTGGAAACTACTGCAACACCTGTAGTAGTGGAAACTACTGCACCACCTGTAGTTGTGAAAACTACTGCACCACCTGTAGTTGTGGAAACTACTACACCACCTGTAGTAGTGGAAACTACTGCACCAGCTGTAGTTGTAGGAACTACTGCACCACCTGTAGTTTTGGAAACTACTGCACCACCTGTAGTTGTGAAAACTACTGCACCACCTGTAGTTGTGGAAACTACTACACCACCTGTAGTAGTGGAAACTACTGCACCAGCTGTAGTTGTAGGAACTACTGCACCACCTGTAGTTTTGGAAACTACTGCACCACCTGTAGTTGTGGAAACTACTGCACCACCTGTAGTTGTAGAAACCACTGCACCACCTGTAGTTTTGGAAACTACTGCACCACCTGTAGTAGTGGAAACTACTGCACCACCTGTAGTTGTAGGAACTACTGCACCACCTGTAGTTTTGGAAACTACTGCACCACCTGTAGTTGTGGAAACTACTGCACCACCTGTAGTTGTAGAAACCACTGCACCACCTGTAGTTGTAGAAACCACTGCACCACCTGTAGTTGTAGAAACCACCGCACCACCTGTTGTTGTAGAAACCACTGCACCACCTGTAGTTGTAGAAACCACTGCACCACCTGTTGTTGTAGGAACTACTGCACCACCTGTAGTAGTTGAAACTACTGCAACACCTGTAGTTGTGGAAACTACTGCACCACCTGTAGTTGTAGAAACTACTGCACCACCTGTAGTTGTAGAAACTACTGCACCACCTATAGTTGTGGAAACTACAGCTCCATCTTTTGTTATCGAAAGTACTTCATCTGCTGATGTGACTACTTTGAAACCGATAAAAACCACTGAACCACTGTTTGTTACTGGTAGGAGAGATGTTTTTTTATGTGTTTGTGTTTGTGTGGTTTGTGAGACTCTTTATTTTGTCTTTTTTCTTAAAATTTTTGTTTCGTTTTTCTTTTGCATTGTGTTTGTCAGGGATGTTTATTCTTATTGACTTTGCTTGTAAAGAATCTAATGTTTCTTTACAACGTAACTGACGATTAGGCTTAAGGTTTCTTGTTAGGCCTTTTCCTTTTCCGTTGTTCGAAAAAGTAATACAGTTTGTAAAAAAAATTCAGCTCATCCAGGGGCACGAAGTATTGCTAAAACATTCTTAAGCAGTGAAAAAGTAAATAAATACTCGCATTGGACGTGAATAAATTCTGTGACTTTGTTGGCAACCCCATCTCTTGAGAATGTTCGGGTTTTAATGATTAAGCGTTGTGAACTAACGAGAAATGTACAACAATTGAGTTCAGTTCGGTTGTGAATAAACAGCAAACGTTGTGAATAAAGAACACTTCAACATCGACATATTCCTCTTCCGTTGTGAGGATGTAACATGTGACCTAAAACCTACATATTTTGCAGCTGTGGTGGTAGTGTCAATGATCATTCAATAATCTTTTACCCCCTTACAAATGACGCTGCCAAAACGTCTTCAACATTTTACCTTACATTTGTTCGATATTTTTTGAAGTTGAAAGCTTTAATAAAGTGGGTTTATGTTTTCCCCCTGGATATGCCACACAAAGTGGTCATTGCTCCCTTTTTTTCGATTCATACATCAGCTAAAACAGGCAAATGCTGATGAAAGCTAGAAGTTATTTAAAGACTTGTGCGGACATCACAATATGTCGGTGATTCTCTACGGAAACAGTGCCTAAAAAATTCAAAGCACCTGACTGTGAATATCATTATCAAATTCCCATGTGTTCATTCCATGCCTTCATTTCACAGATCTATAAACTATCTATAGTATGTTCTACGTTTTTCTCAATATACATTTTTATTATCCAGTTACCAACCTTATATTGTACTTTTTCACCACAGAAAAGAAAGTAACGGAACCGAAAAAGACAGAGCAGCCACAAGTAAAGAAATTCACTACACAACCACCTGTTGTTGAAACCACTGCCAAACCAGTAGAGACAACACAATCACCTGTTGTTGTTACCACTGCAAAACCAGTAGAGACAACACAACCACCTGTTGTTGTAACCACTGCAAAACCAGTAGAGACCACACAGCCACCTGTTGTTACCACTGCAGAACCAGTAGAGACCACACAACCACCTGTTGTTGTTACCACTGCAAAACCTGTAGAGACAACACAACCACCTGTTGTTGTTACGACTGAAAAACCAGTAGAGACAGCAGAACCACCCGTTGTTGTAACCACTGCAAAACCAGTAGAGACCACAGAACCACCAGTTACCACTGCAGAACCAGTAGAGACCACACAACCACCTGTTGTTGTTACCACTGCAAAACCAGTAGAGACAACACAACCACCTGTTGTTGTTACCACTGCAAAACCAGTAGAGACCACAGAACCACCTGTTGTTGTTACTACTGCAAAACCAGTAGAGACAACAGAACCACCTGTTGTTGTTACCACTGCAAAACCAGTAGAGACAACACAACCACCTGTTGTTGTTACGACTGAAAAACCAGTAGAGACCACAGAACCACCTGTTGTTCTTACCACTGCAAAACCAGTAGAGACCACACAACCACCTGTTGTTGTTACCACTGAAAAACCAGTAGAGACAACACAACCACCTGTTGTTGTTACCACTGCAGAACCAGTAGAGACAACGCAACCACCTGTTGTTGTTACCACTGCAAAACCAGTAGAGAAAACAGAACCACCCGTTGTTGTAACCACTGCAAAACCAGTAGAGACCACACAGCCACCTGTTGTTACCACTGCAGAACCAGTAGAGACCACACAACCACCTGTTGTTGTTACCACTGCAAAACCTGTAGAGACAACACAACCACCTGTTGTTGTTACGACTGAAAAACCAGTAGAGACAGCAGAACCACCCGTTGTTGTAACCACTGCAAAACCAGTAGAGACCACAGAACCACCAGTTACCACTGCAGAACCAGTAGAGACCACACAACCACCTGTTGTTGTTACCACTGCAAAACCAGTAGAGACAACACAACCACCTGTTGTTGTTACCACTGCAAAACCAGTAGAGACCACAGAACCACCTGTTGTTGTTACTACTGCAAAACCAGTAGAGACAACAGAACCACCTGTTGTTGTTACCACTGCAAAACCAGTAGAGACAACACAACCACCTGTTGTTGTTACGACTGAAAAACCAGTAGAGACCACAGAACCACCTGTTGTTCTTACCACTGCAAAACCAGTAGAGACCACACAACCACCTGTTGTTGTTACCACTGCAAAACCAGTAGAGACAACACAACCACCTGTTGTTGTTACCACTGCAGAACCAGTAGAGACAACGCAACCACCTGTTGTTGTTACCACTGCAAAACCAGTAGACAAAACAGAACCACCCGTTGTTGTAACCACTGCAAAACCAGTAGAGACCACAGAACCACCTGTTGTTGTTACCACTGCAAAACCAGTAGAGACAACAGAACCACCCGTTGTTGTAACCACTGCAAAACCAGTAGAGACCACACAACCACCTGTTGTTGTTACCACTGCAAAACCAGTAGAGACAACGCAACCACCTGTTGTTGTTACCACTGTAAAACCAGTAGAGACAACACAACCACCTGTTGTTGTTACCACTGCAAAACCAGTAGAGACAACACAACCACCTGTTGTTGTTACCACTGCAAAACCAGTAGAGACCACAGAACCACCTGTTGTTGTTACCACTGCAAAACCAGTAGAGACCACACAACCACCTGTTGTTGTTACCACTGCAAAACCAGTAGAGACAACACAACCACCTGTTGTTGTTACCACTGCAAAACCAGTAGAGACCACAGAACCACCTGTTGTTGTTACGACTGAAAAACCAGTAGAGACCACAGAACCACCTGTTGTTTTTACCACTGCAAAACCAGTAGAGACCACACAACCACCTGTTGTTGTTACCACTGCAAAACCAGCAGAGACAACACAACCACCTGTGGTTGTTACCACTGCAGAACCAGTAGAGACAACGCAACCACCTGTTGTTGTTACCACTGCAAAACCAGAAGAGACAACGCAACCACCTGTTGTTGTTACCACTGCAAAACCAGCAGAGACAACACAACCACCTGTGGTTGTTACCACTGCAGAACCAGTAGAGACCACACAACCACCTGTTGTTGTTACCACTGAAAAACCAGTAGAGACAACACAACCACCTGTTGTTGTTACCACTGCAGAACCAGTAGAGACAAAGCAACCACCTGTTGTTGTTACCACTGCAAAACCAGTAGAGAAAACAGAACCACCCGTTGTTGTAACCACTGCAAAACCAGTAGAGACCACAGAACCACCTGTTGTTGTTACCACTGCAAAACCAGTAGAGACAACGCAACCACCTGTTGTTGTTACCACTGCAAAACCAGTAGAGACAACACAACCACCTGTTGTCGTTACCACTGCAAAACCAGTAGAGACAACACAACCACCTGTTGTTGTTACCACTGCAGAACCAGTAGAGACAGCAGAACCACCTGTTGTTGTAACCACTGCAAAACCAGTAGAGACCACAGAACCACCTGTTGTTGTTACGACTGAAAAACCAGTAGAGACCACAGAACCACCTGTTGTTGTTACCACTGCAAAACCAGTAGAGACCACACAACCACCTGTTGTTGTTACCACTGCAAAACCAGCAGAGACAACACAACCACCTGTGGTTGTTACCACTGCAGAACCAGTAGAGACAACGCAACCACCTGTTGTTGTTACCACTGCAAAACCAGAAGAGACAACGCAACCACCTGTTGTTGTTACCACTGCAAAACCAGCAGAGACAACACAACCACCTGTGGTTGTTACCACTGCAGAACCAGTAGAGACCACACAACCACCTGTTGTTGTTACTACTGAAAAACCAGTAGAGACAACACAACCACCTGTTGTTGTTACCACTGCAGAACCAGTAGAGACAACGCAACCACCTGTTGTTGTTACCACTGCAAAACCAGTAGAGAAAACAGAACCACCTGTTGTCGTTACCACTGCAAAACCAGTAGAGACAACACAACCACCTGTTGTTGTTACCACTGCAGAACCAGTAGAGACCACAGAACCACCTGTTGTTGTTACCACTGCAGAACCAGTAGAGACAACGCAACCACCTGTTGTTGTTACCACTGCAAAACCAGTAGAGACAACACAACCACCTGTTGTCGTTACCACTGCAAAACCAGTAGAGACAACACAACCACCTGTTGTTGTTACCACTGCAGAACCAGTAGAGACAGCAGAACCACCTGTTGTTGTAACCACTGCAAAACCAGTAGAGACCACAGAACCACCTGTTACCACTGCAGAACCAGTAGAGACCACACAACCACCTGTTGTTGTTACCACTGCAAAACCAGTAGAGACAACACAACCACCTGTTGTTGTTACCACTGCAAAACCAGTAGAGACTACGCAACCACCTGTTGTTGTTACCACTGCAAAACCTGTAGAGACAACACAACCACCAGTAGTAACTACTTCTCCACCGGTTGTCATAAAAACTTCTTCTCCTTATGATTTGACGACTTTGAAACCAATAGAAACCACTCTAACTACGTTTTTTACTGGTAAGAGAATTATTTTTGTCTGTTTCATGTTTTGTTTTTGCTTTTTTGTCTTGTGTATTGTTTGTTTTACTTCTTTTTTGTTTTTTCATTTTTTGTTTTGTTTGCTGTTGTGCGTACTTCTTTTCTTTAACTGTCTTTGTATGTTTGATTCCGTGTTTTTTTTTGCGAAGTTTCTATCAGGGATCATTAGATTTATTCGCTTTGTTTGTATAGAATCTACTGTTTCCTGAGAGTGTAAATGACGATTAGGCTTAATCTCTCCCCTCCCCATCATTCAAATAGTGATTTAGTTTGTACAACATTTGGAACTCAATGGCCGACATAATACATTCCTACAACACTCGTAAGTTGTGTAAAAACTAGTAATTGAAGGTGTGTTGTGAGTATCTTTGATTTATATTGTCTGATGTTCAGGCCATATGTTTTACTACATTATTGTGTGGACTTTTCAGTATTAATACCGACTCTGTGATGTGCATAGTAAGTGTCGTTGTGAGATGGTGAAAAAGGATTTCGCTGCATGCGATCTTTTAATGAATTTCGTCTCATGTTTTTTATATTGGTACAGCGACAATATTCGTGATGGCGACAAAGTGTTTAATATCTTACCTCGTGGCCGGTGTATAATAGATACAGTTCAGTTATAGTTCCTATTTTTCTAAACTATATCAGAATCAAGCTATGAGATGATTTAAATATAATAATAATACCAGTAACGATGAGTAGGAAAAAGAAACAGTCGACGTTAAGGACATAAAAATATCGAGGCAGACATGACGAGGGGACGGGGAAAGTTCCAAGCATTTGCAAAGTCTGGGTGCCAATGAATCATTCGTTCTAACTGCTCTTGTGCTGTATCGTCTGTGCCCAGTTGTTCGAAAGCCGATTAGCGTTAACCCAGGATTAACTCTGATGAAAAGTATTCATTTTAACTCAGGATTAGCATTTATCGCCCTTCGAACAACCAGGCCTTGAAAGGGAAGGGATTGGGAGCCAAATGATGTGTTTGTGTCATTTATCATAACCACGAATCCCACAAGTAAATATGATCGCGTTGCATGAAATGGAAAAACGTTGTGAATGAACAACAAACGTTATGAATAAAAAACACAGTCACATCGACATATATCCCTTCCGTTATGAGGGTGAAACATGTGACCTAAAACTAACGATAGATATTTGCAGCTGTGGTGGTAGTGTCAGTGATCATTCAATAATCTTTTACCCCCTTACAAATGACGCTGCCAAAACGTTTTCAAAATCTCATATGTTTGATATATTTAATTTTTTGTTTAAAACATTTCAAAGAGGCGGTTCTTTCTTTCTTTTTTTTTCGATTCATACATAAGCTAAAACAGGCAGATAAAAGCGAGAAGTTATATCAAAGACTTGTGCGGACATAACAATATGTCGGTGATTCTCTAGCAAACAGTGCCTAAAAAATTCAAGGCATCTGATTGTGAATACCATCAAATTTCTGTGTGTGAATGAGATGCCTTTTTTTCATAGATCCATAACCTAAAATGTTTTGCGTTTTTCTTAATGTACATTTTTATGACCGAATTAGCAAACTTACCTTGTACTTTTTTACCGCAGACAAGAAAGTAACGGAAATGAAAAAGACAGAACAACCACAAGTAAAGAAATTCACTACACAACCACCTGTTGTTGTTACCACTGCAGAACCAGTAGAGACAACGCAACCACCTGTTGTTGTTACCACTGCAAAACCAGTAGAGACAACACAACCACCTGTTGTTGAAACCACTGCAAAACCAGCCGAGACAACACAACCACCTGTTGTTGTAACCACTGCAAAACCAGTAGAGACCACACAACCACCTGTTGTTGTTACCACTGCAGAACCAGTAGAGACAACGCAACCACCTGTTGTTGTTACCACTGCAAAACCAGCCGAGACAACACAACCACCTGTTGTTGTAACCACTGCAAAACCAGTAGAGACCACACAACCACCTGTTGTTGTTACCACTGCAGAACCAGTAGAGACAACGCAACCACCTGTTGTTGTTACCACTGCAAAACCAGCCGAGACAACACAACCACCTGTTGTTGTAACCACTGCAAAACCAGTAGAGACCACACAACCACCTGTTGTTGTTACCACTGCAGAACCAGTAGAGACAACGCAACCACCTGTTGTTGTTACCACTGTAAAACCAGTAGAGACAACACAACCACCTGTTGTTGTTACCACTGCAAAACCAGCCGAGACAACACAACCACCTGTTGTTGTAACCACTGCAAAACCAGTAGAGACCACACAACCACCTGTTGTTGTTACCACTGCAAAACCAGTAGAGACTACGCAACCACCTGTTGTTGTTACCACTGCAAAACCAGTAGAGACCACAGAACCACCTGTTGTTACCACTGCAAAACCAGTAGAGACCACACAACCACCTGTTGTTGTTACCACTGCAGAACCAGTAGAGACCACACAACCACCTGTTGTTGTTACCACTGCAAAACCAGTAGATACAACAGAACCACCTGTTGTTGTTACCACTGCAAAACCAGTAGAGACAACAGAACCACCTGTTGTTGTTACCACTGCAAAACCAGTAGAGACCACACAACCACCTGTTGTTGTTACCACTGCAAAACCAGTAGAGACAACACAACCACCTGTTGTTGTTACCACTGCAGAACCAGTAGAGACAACGCAACCACCTGTTGTTGTTACCACTGCAAAACCAGTAGAGACAACACAACCACCTGTTGTTGTTACCACTGCAAAACCAGTAGAGACCACACAACCACCTGTTGTTACCACTGCAAAACCAGTAGAGACCACACAACCACCTGTTGTTACCACTGCAAAACCAGTAGAGACAACACAACCACCTGTTGTTGTTACCACTGCAGAACCAGTAGAGACAACGCAACCACCTGTTGTTGTAACCACTGCAAAACCAGTAGAGACCACACAACCACCTGTTGTTGTTACCACTGCAGAACCAGTAGAGACAACGCAACCACCTGTTGTTGTTACCACTGCAAAACCAGCCGAGACAACACAACTACCTGTTGTTGTAACCACTGCAAAACCAGTAGAGACCACACAACCACCTGTTGTTGTTACCACTGCAGAACCAGTAGAGACAACGCAACCACCTGTTGTTGTTACCACTGCAAAACCAGCCGAGACAACACAACCACCTGTTGTTGTAACCACTGCAAAACCAGTAGAGACCACACAACCACCTGTTGTTGTTACCACTGCAAAACCAGTAGAGACAACACAACCACCTGTTGTTGTTACCACTGCAGAACCACCACCTGTTGTTACCACTGCAAAACCAGCCGAGACAACACAACCACCTGTTGTTGTAACCACTGCAAAACCAGTAGAGACCACACAACCACCTGTTGTTGTTACCACTGCAGAACCAGTAGAGACAACACAACCACCTGTTGTTGTTACCACTGCAAAACCAGCCGAGACAACACAACCACCTGTTGTTGTAACCACTGCAAAACCAGTAGAGACCACACAACCACCTGTTGTTGTTACCACTGCAGAACCAGTAGAGACAACACAACCACCTGTTGTTGTTACCACTGCAAAACCAGTAGAGACAACACAACCACCTGTTGTTGTAACCACTGCAAAACCAGTAGAGACCACACAACCACCTGTTGTTGTTACCACTGCAAAACCAGTAGAGACAACAGAACCACCTGTTGTTGTTACCACTGCAAAACCAGTAGAGACCACACAACCACCTGTTGTTGTTACCACTGCAGAACCAGTAGAGACCACACAACCACCTGTTGTTGTTACCACTGCAAAACCAGAAGAGACCACACAACCACCTGTTGTTGTTACCACTGCAAAACCAGTAGAGACCACACAACCACCTGTTGTTGTTACCACTGCAAAACCAGTAGAGACAACACAACCACCTGTTGTTACCACTGCAAAACCAGTAGAGACCACACAACCACCTGTTGTTACCACTGCAAAACCAGTAGAGACCACACAACCACCTGTTGTTACCACTGCAAAACCAGTAGAGACAACACAACCACCTGTTGTTGTTACCACTGCAAAACCAGTAGAGACAACACAACCACCTGTTGTTGTTACCACTGCAGAACCAGTAGAGACAACGCAACCACCTGTTGTTGTTACCACTGCAAAACCAGTAGAGACCACAGAACCACCTGTTGTTACCACTGCAAAACCAGTAGAGACCACACAACCACCTGTTGTTGTTACCACTGCAGAACCAGTAGAGACCACAGAACCACCTGTTGTTGTTACCACTGCAAAACCAGTAGATACAACAGAACCACCTGTTGTTGTTACCACTGCAAAACCAGTAGAGACAACAGAACCACCTGTTGTTGTTACCACTGCAAAACCAGTAGAGACAACACAACCACCTGTTGTTGTTACCACTGCAGAACCAGTAGAGACCACACAACCACCTGTTGTTGTTACCACTGCAAAACCAGAAGAGACCACACAACCACCTGTTGTTGTTACCACTGCAAAACCAGTAGAGACCACACAACCACCTGTTGTTGTTACCACTGCAAAACCAGTAGAGACAACACAACCACCTGTTGTTACCACTGCAAAACCAGTAGAGACCACACAACCACCTGTTGTTACCACTGCAAAACCAGTAGAGACAACAGAACCACCTGTTGTTGTTACCACTGCAAAACCAGTAGAGACAACAGAACCACCTGTTGTTGTTACCACTGCAAAACCAGTAGAGACAACACAACCACCTGTTGTTGTTACCACTGCAGAACCAGTAGAGACAACGCAACCACCTGTTGTTGTAACCACTGCAAAACCAGTAGAGACAACGCAACCACCTGTTGTTGTAACCACTGCAAAACCAGTAGAGACCACACAACCACCTGTTGTTGTTACCACTGCAAAACCAGTAGAGACCACACAACCACCTGTTGTTGTTACCACTGCAGAACCAGTAGAGACAACGCAACCACCTGTTGTTGTAACCACTGCAGAACCAGTAGAGACCACACAACCACCTGTTGTTGTTACCACTGCAGAACCAGTAGAGACAATGCAACCACCTGTTGTTGTTACCACTGCAAAACCAGCAGAGACAACACAACCACCTATTGTTGTAACCACTGCGAAACCAGTAGAGACCACACAACCACCTGTTGTTGTTACCACTGCAGAACCAGTAGAGACCACACAACCACCTGTTGTTGTTACCACTGCAGAACCAGTAGAGACAACGCAACCACCTGTTGTTGTAACCACTGCAAAACCAGTAGAGACCACACAACCACCTGTTGTTGTTACCACTGCAAAACCAGTAGAGACAACACAACCACCTGTTGTTGTTACCACTGCAGAATCAGTAGAGACAACGCAACCACCTGTTGTTGTTACCACTGCAAAACCAGTAGAGACCACAGAACCACCTGTTGTTGTAACCACTGCAAAACCAGCAGAGACAACACAACCACCTATTGTTGTAACCACTGCAAAACCAGTAGAGACCACACAACCACCAATTAGTTTGTGTGCTGAAGGAAAGCATGATTGTCATCCTAATGCACAGTGCGTTGATACTGTTGGGTCTTATATCTGTCGATGCAAGGATGGTTTCATTGGTAATGGCAAGTTTTGTGAAGGTAAGAAATGAGATTTGCTTAATTTTGATAAGGCAGTGGTCGTATGATTGTAAAGGAGACCGTGTTGTTATGTGTCCATGTTAGTACTGTGATTCCTATAAAGACATTTGATATTTCTGTCCTAAGCTTTTGTCACCTTGTTGTTGATACGGTATTTGCTCTACTCTAACGATGTTGGTTATAAGTGCGCTTACACTTTATTGAAACGTTTGTTTATTTTTCAGACAAGAATGAATGTTTGGACAAAAGTGCAAAATGCAACGTAAACGCGGCCTGTACCAACACTCTTGGTTCATATCGCTGTCGATGCAAAAACGGTTATACGGGTGATGGAGAAACTTGTGAAGGTAATTTGCTCAGGTTTTGTTGTGACGTACCGTCATTTTTGAATACGATAAAAAAATCATAAACACTAGGAGAATTGTAGTCTTGTATAATCATTGGAATGACGTACATACAGGATCAGGGGTTAAATATGTTTCTTTGAGCATACAACTTAATTAGAAAAAGGATTACGAGAAGATTTGTCATTGTTTTAATTTGTTAATTAGTATCAGGGGTATGTGAGCATGAGTTAGGCCCGGGATCAAACGTGTCAAGTTTTGACTTACGACTATCATGTCTCGTATGAACACGGTCGGTCCAAGCAAGTCAATGCAGGTTTTCAGTTCCAAAAAATTCTCCCGAAATATCAGCTATTTGAAGGCCAAGGAGAATGTCCATTTTGTTTTTGTTTGAATTGTTTGTAAAGAAAATGTGCAGAAATTCAAACTAAAGAAGGAAATGCAACCTGCGAAGTTTAGCGGTTTTGTTGTGACATACCGTCATTTTTGAATACGATAAAAAGATCATAAACACTGGGAGAATTGTAGTCTTGTATAATCATTGGAATGACTTATATAAAGGAATTATATAAAGGATCATTGGGAGTATGTGAACATGAGTTAGGCCTGGGGTCTAACGAGTCGACAGAAGTTTTGACTTGCGATTTTCATGTCTGGTTTGAACAGCGCTTCACGCAAATCAGTGCAAGTTTTTCAAAAAACTCTCACGATATATCAGCTAGTTGAAGGACAAGGAAAAAAATCGGTTGGTTTTTGTTTCAATTATTTGTAGAGGAAATGTGCAGAAATTCGGACTAAAGGAACAAAAAAAGCAACCTGCGACGTTTAGCGCGATGAGTGTTCAAAGGAGCCAAACTTGCATCAATTTGCGATCAAGTTTGAGCATAATCTAAGTGTATGCAAGTCGGTGGAAGTATCCGCAAGTCGATAGAAGGCAACGGTCAACCGAGACACAAGTTCAAGCTTGCGTTGACTTGCATCGACTTGATTTCTCTTTTGTTCGGGCCTTTAGGTTTTAGTATCTGGTTTGTGTCGAAAATTATAATATAGCTGAATTATAACACACATTCTGATTGGCTGAGCGACCACCAAAATCTATGCTCTATTTTACCGGTAAGACAGGCCTTCAGACGAATGATTACATGCCAAGCAAAAAGTCTATCCACAAATTTTACTTGAGTAAGGAAACCCAAACTTAAAAACGAAAAACCTTTCCATTATTCCAGTTATCGTTTAAACTCGTGGTCGGACAATAGCAATACAAAATGTGTAAATATTCAAACAAAATGACTCAAATGAGTGATTTGCAAACGACGCCAGTCTAAATTAAATTTACTAGTTCGTTGGCAAGTTACAGGGAACAAGGGACTGAACTAAAATTCAAAACAAAGAAAATTTATCTTAATTTTACCGAGATTAATTTCAAACTATAAGTTATTTTTCATTGAACAAACTTTTGTTTCTTACTTAAAGGGCAGGCGAAGATATCCAACAGTGTACAGATGTTTTAACACAAGCTTTCGGTAAACAACGAAAAGATAATTCAAATCAATAGCTTCTCGTTTATCAGCAAAATCGTCATTCTGTAAGTCTCTTTGAAACTTCAGCTTTTTTCAAACCGAAAACCGCACGACTTTCACCATATTGAATGCCGCTTGATTCATCGAAAGCATGATGTAAACATTTCTAAATCTTGAAGAACTGTAAGTTATATTTGGCCTTTTCGTCAATTTTCGAGTCATTTGTTTCATTAGAAAAACAGAAAACTCTTTTTTCAACATATTTTTTGTTCAATTCCTTTCGATTAAAGTTCTCGAACTGTTTAGTCAAAAACGTCGCTTTGAGTCGCACTGATTAGTCAAAAGTACGACAAATATGATTGGCTTACATTTGCGCAAGTTTTGAGAATTTTAGTTTTGATCAGAAAATAACGCAATTTGATTGTTCTTAATACGGCTCGTGATTTTTTCTCGTGTTTCTCCCAACATCACGCGTGCTCTATTTCACCGATAGAGTCATAGAAAACTATCTTCTATTGCTTAACTAATAGACTGTTGAAAGTGCATATGTTGCAGCGCTATTGCTGCATTCACACCAACTAAACTAGTTTAACTAAACAGGCTTAGATTTTTCCAATTTGTTGATAACCCTGTCGTGTCACCTTCACAAGACACATTTCAAACAACCTTGCTGTGATATTTTAATCAAACAAGTTTTCATCTCTTGTAGTGGTAAGGTGCACATGTTATGAACAACTCATTTTTAATCTTGTTTAGTTAAACCACTTTTAAACATGTTTAACTGGTTGGTATTAACTTTTGGATGCCAACAAGGATATTTTAAAACGGGCTAAACAGTTTGTATCCTATTTTCCAAAAGGCTAAATGAGTAAAACACAGCAATTCACCAATATGAAAACAGGACAGAAATCTTTTAGCCCCAGCGTCACAGGATTTTAAATGGAGTCAAAAGTGTCTCCCAAAAAGAATTTGAATGCCCTAATTCCAGAAATATCAGTAACAATGATTAAATAGAACTGCCTACAGGTTAACTATATAACCTTTATATGTTCTTTAGATATCAACGAGTGTGTTGTTGGTAAATCCAACTGCAGTCCTAACGCCATCTGTCTGAACATCCTTGGATCGTTCACTTGTAGTTGTAGAGAAGGATTTATAGGGAATGGAACTCAATGCGATGGTAATGTAAAAGTTTGTTATATATTTTAAAATCAGAAAAGGGCCACTTGGATAAGAACAGTTGAACACTGGAAACATATAATCCCAACGAAAATACTTTTAAAGTTTGTTTTGAAAGCAAGAAAACAACAACAACAAATAAAAGAACAAAACAAAACAAAAAACAATAGGGTTGAGTAAATGAGGATATCTACTTCAAATTTAGATGCATAAATATTCAACAATTTTTACTCGTCTCTCTTAAATATGATGAAAGTATTCATTGGGTCCTATACCTTCACCCAAGGTTCAACTTCTTTCCAATTTACACCGGTTTTCATCCAAGTTTCCTTTGAGTAGCCTCCTACGCAGACGCTTTTAGTGTAGGACGCTATCCTATGTTGGTTAGATATTGGATCTTTATAGTATAGCTGATTTATAACACACTTTCTGATTGGCTGAGGGACCACCAAGATCTATGCTCACCGGTAAAGAAAAGGTTTTCATAAATTTTTTTACAAATTTTACTTTAGTAAGATTTTCCACAATTTCCACAAATTTTACTTCAGTAAGGAAACCCATACTTAAAGACAAAATAAACATAAGACTGTCCATCATTCCTGTTATCGCTTAAATGTACAACCTGAGCCTTGTGGTCGGACAATATATAGCAATGCAAAAGGCATAAATATTCATCCAAAATGACAACAATGAGCATGAATTTGCAAACGACGACAGTCTAAATTAAATTTAGTAGTTCGTTGGAAATTACACGGATAAAAGGAACTAGAATTCACAACAAAGGAAATTTGGTTTTTGCGAGATTAGTTTCAATCAATAAGAGTAATTTTTTCATTGAACAAACTTTTGTTTTTACTTACAAAGACAGGCGAAGCTTTCCAAAACTGACCGTCGCCACGACAAACTTTGTCATTCCTTGTATAACCAACTATGCCAGTGTAGTTATGTTTTAACACAAGCTATCGGTGACCATCCAACAGATAATTCAAATCAACAGTTCCTCGTTTACCACCAAAATCCTTATTCTGTCATTCTCTGGCAAACTTAAGCTTTCATGTTGAACGCTGCTTGATTCATCGAAAACATGTAAGCATTTCAAACGTCTTTATAAAAACTGTAAGTTGTATTTGGCCTTTCCGTTAATTTTCAAGTCCGCGCGTTGTTTCATGATAAATCAGAAAACTCTTATTTCAACGTAAGTTTTGTTTAATTCTTTTCATGAAAGTTGTCAAACGATTTTGTCAAAAACGCCGCTTTGAGTCACACTGATTAGTCAATAGTACGACGAATGTGATTGGTTTATATCTTTTATTACTTAAATAATACTGTTGGACAAATTCGGCGAATAAAAAAATATCTGATACATGTAGAATCTGTCTGAACCCACTATCATTTATTATTATTCACCAAGGTCAAGTGTGATATCGTTACTACCTTTGTCGAGTTCTTCTACCATTCTCTTTTCATTCGGTTTACACCATGCCATGCTTCCAGTATTGACAAATCGACCTTTAACGACTCACTTTTTAAAGACACTCAACTATTATTTTACTTCCTGTTTAGACATTGACGAATGTGAAGGTCTAATGGATGAATGCCATGAAAAGGCCGAGTGCACTAATACACTTGGGTCTTACCAATGTAATTGCATTGCTGGTTTTGTTGGAAGTGGTCGTTTTTGCAGAGGTAAGTTGTTAAATACATGTCTATGAATTAAGACCATTTAACAACCTGATGAGGTTGCTATCGCTTATCGTTCCCTTAAATACAACAGCGTCGTAGTTCAACAGGGATCAAACTCATGTAATGCCTTCAATGGTTGCATTTAAAGGAGTTGGGTCACGGCAACTGCGCATGCGCGGCGGTTTTGAAAACTGTTCAGCCCAACAAGAAATCAAAGATGGCTAAGTAAGTAGTGTTCTGAGAGAATCCGTTTCCATCGGCACTCAAACTCGGTTATTTTCGCAACAAACCTCATTTCTTTCTAGATTCTTAATTTTACTTTAAGTAGAGCTTGTTATTTAAAGAACTCAAGCGTGTTTTAGTACATTCGGATGTCATCCCGAGGAGGGAAACGCTATGGAAGTGGTCGCCGGATGTTGTCGCCGAGAAGCTTCTTGAAAAGTTCAGAGAAGAGAGCGGGCAGTCGTATAAAGTTATTCATTTTACTATTTTATTTATAAGAAAATTCATTGGAGTTTCTGACATTATTAGATATAATTATGTATAATGTATAAACACAACAAAACCCAAAAGACAAGAGCAGAGAATTCCAAGCCAACAGGAAATGTAAAGACTATTTTGGTGAACCAGACTTTGGATAATGAACATAACGACAAAGCTATAAAACACTCTTACGACTTATCAAAAATAAAACCATCAAAAAGGGTTGATGCATGAGAAACTGAGGAAAAAAACGGACCTTTTTGAATGCATAACAAAGTGCTGAATAAACGAAATGGACAAACCCTCACCTTGACCCGCTGGTTTTCGCGGTCTCGTTCTTCTTCCTCAGTGAGCTCGTTCTCTACTAGTGCTGGTTCTGTGCCCTCAATTAAATTGACTACTCCTTGAACAGAATTCCACCCTTGTGCTGCGACTGAATTCTTTAAAACAAGCAAAACCTTGTGAATGACTCGGACATCAAAATAAGAAAGAAACTGCTAGTGCTACACTCGGAAAATAAAAGAACTCTCACCTCCATATTCTTACACTTTCGCTTGCTACATGTGCACAAATCGCTGCAGTAGTTCTTTGTGGAGCAAGTGCTAGTTTTCTTGCACTGGCAATATTCGACATTGTCCTAAATATATACATCATACATGAATGAAGAGGAAGAAGTACACAAGAAGACAACTTGCGAAGAAATCGAGAGCGAAAAAATATCACTAGACGATCTTTTTTCGGAACTAAAGCCCTATGAACTCACTGGGATATAAAAGAATTACATACTTACCGTTCCTGGTGCTTCTTGAGGCGGAGGAGTACTCATTTCTCGGAGTTTATGGATTAGGATCAAGATCCGGCAGTCGAGCGAAAAAGCGCGCGAAACTGGAGTGCCGTCAAAAAAGCCCCCCGAGCATGCGCAGTAACCGTGACACGGAGCATGCGCAGTAACCGTGACACAGCTCCTTTAACATCAAAATTTAAAGTTGGTCTTTAAACAAACGAAAGAAATGTTAGGCCAGTAAAAGCGAATATGTTCATATAGTGTCATTTGTTACGTTGTCAACCATTTCATTTTTATTGCAGCATGGGTGGCATGGGTGGCCTAGTGGTGAAAGCACTGGCCATTCACCGCTGTGGTCGGGCGCTGCCGGTGTGTTGTTCTCTACCATGCCACGAGGGTTTTTTTTCTCCGGGTTCTCCAGTTTTTCAGTCCTCCCTCAGCAAAATCAACATGTGAGTTGAGCGTTGTATGTAAAATATTTAATGTAGAGGTAGTGAGTATGAGAGCCAGCAGATGAAGAACCGCTATGAGGATATGCTACTGTGAAAAGATCGTTTATTTATTTTATTTTGCTTATATTGTATATACAGTTTTAGCTGCTGAAGGACTCTGTCTTGAAAAATGTGATAGAAACGCTTTCTGTATTAGCGACCAAGGTGAAAATCGGTGCTGGTGCAAAGAAGGATATACAGGCAATGGTGTAAATTGTACAGGTAAGCTGTACTAGCTATCACTGTCCTGTTGGCTCAGTTCCTCGAGCGTCGATCTTTTGAGCCCTACTGAAATAACCTTCGAGGTCTTGAAATAACTGCTGCATTTGAAGTTGTATCAGTGGTCATATCTTCTAGGATAAGGAATGTTAAAGACAGTAGGGCGACGTCTCTACACGTCACATTAATCCTGCGTTTGAGGGATATAAAATACCCCTCCCTCCCCCTTTCCAGAAAAGTAGAGCAAAAAGATCCCAGTGATGCGTGACCTAACCTTCGTTTGGTATCTTCTCCCTTACACTGAAAGACTGACCCAAGTGCCTCGTGGCCCTTAAGGGGGATGGGAACAATTTCGTTGCCATGGTTATCCGTTATGCTGGGCTTGAGCGACAAATATTTGATGCGAGTGTTCAGCTATTTTTTACAGTTAATCGGAATAGTTGAACAATGGGTGTGTCGTGCGATAACCATGGTCAAATCATCGTAAACCAAAGAATTAATTCAGGAATGCACAATCACTGACACTGTCATATTATATTCAGACGTTGATGAGTGTATCGATAAAGATATCTGTGGCAGTGAAGCTTTCTGTACAAACACACCTGGATCGTACGTGTGTCGATGCTTAAAAGGTTACATTGGTGATCGGAGAACATGCATAGGTAAGAACTGTATGCAAGTCTTGATTTTCTTGAGATGTTTCTATGCGTATGTTTATACTTAATTTTCCATGAACGTTTTGGGTAAGTGTTTGGCTGTTTCCGAAAATCGAATGTTCAAATATTCAAAATCAAATTTATAGCAGTAGATGTCATAATTAACTACAGTAAAATCTCGCATAAAAGAAACTTAGTATAAAGAACTTCTAGACTAGAATTTGAGGAATTAAGCAACCAATATATAAGAAATAGGGCAGACATACATATTATATAAAACCATTTATGTCTGCCACAGAAAATCACAGAAAATCTATTATCTTTTTTTTACTGTGTCCCAGAACAAAATCCCCTTCTCTTGAAAGTTCTTTAATAGACTCCTAGATCGAGGTCATAGGAGATATAATCTCTTGACATTATCATGCAAGAGATTATATGCTCTCTTGATATTATATATTCCTGGGTAGGGTTTGTCAGACATCCCCTTATTGGGGTCTACTTGATGATATTTGCAAGTTAATGGCTGTGTGAGCACTGTGTTTTTGCATTCAACACTTTTTTTTCTTGTAGATCGAAATGAATGTTTGGATGGAACCCACACATGTTCGAGTAACGCCTTGTGTACAAACACTGAGGGTTCATATGTCTGTCGATGTCGTCGAGGTTTCAAGGGTGATGGCACAACATGCAAAGGTAATATTTATCGCATGCTTAGTTTGATCTGTGTGTATTACAAGTAAATTTTGTAAGCGGAATGTTCGTCGTGAAAGAGTTAAATGGCGTCACTGACGAAGTACCTTCCAAAGCTTTATGAAGATGTCTTCAAATCGACTAAATCAATCCCAAAGGTCCTCAAACCCCTTTCAGTTGATTTTGAAAAGTCTACTGGCAAACAAGCTGCTATTTAAACAGTGTTTACTCCCAAAACGCACCTATTGAACATTGATTTCACGTTATTTTAATTGCCTTTAGATATCGATGAATGTGCAAGCGGCACCGATAACTGTAATGCCAACGCCCTTTGTACGAATACTCCTGGGTCGTATGTATGCCGATGTAGGAAAGGATACCAAGGGAATGGCATTATCTGCTTAGGTAATTTCCTCTTACAACCTCTCTTGGATATGTCTAGTTCTACTCGTAAGTCCATCTTCGGCACTGTCCTGAAATAACGAAACACACGGGTGATATCATGAAGGGGTGTTGATGAGCTACTTTATATGCGACGTTCAGAATTCGACACTTTTAGTCTTTATGCGTGAGAGGACTCCATGGGGAGAATCAAATGCCCTCTTTTTGTCTAGTTCCGACTTTCACGAAGTGACCCACGAAACAACTGTCAAATTTGTAAAAGAAGGTAGTCCACACTTGTGTATTCCCCGTTTATCTGATTTAAAAAGTTTTTTGTTTCATCTTTTTTAAAACAATACCATATTTAACTCTAGCAATGCCAGCAGTGGCCCTGATTTTCGGATGGTCAGTGGTTATCCGCTTTCCTCCTTACGTACCCCACCACCCCCGCCTAACTAACCTTCTTTTGCAATATTGCAAACATTGGACTAGTTGAAAAAAGGAGGTATTGGCACTACGGGTACATCCCGTGACCACCGCAAATAGACGCCTTATATTTGTTGATTATATTATGTTTTGTTGTTTGCCTTGTTGTGCATTTGTAGTCTTTGTGTGCTTGATATTGTCTACCCATATGATATATTGTTAAATCAATTCACCATTCATTAGACAAAAACGAGTGCGTACTTGAAGAAGCTGACTGCCACTCCAATGCTGATTGTATAAACGTTGAAGGCTCGTACAACTGTGAGTGTGTCTCTGGATACGAAGGTGATGGCAAGAACTGTACAGGTATGATTCTATTTTTCATATCTTTTGGAAACAACATTTTTTACTTTTTAATTCAGTTTCACGTGTTAAGTCTGCATTCTGTTGCTGATTGTTATTATGTTGGCCAATAGTAGTTGATGGTTTAGCGTCAAGAACACCATCTAGAGCGCGAGAAGCCATATTGGTTACGACGCGGACCCATGGGGATTTGGTGTACGCTGTTTGGCCAATCAGAGCGGGCGTTATATCGTGGCTAGATTTGGTGTTATAACATAGCTACGATATAACGCGCGCTCTGGTTGGTCAACAGCGTGTACCAAATCTAGCTACGATATAAGTAATGTTATAAGTAATGTATAAAGCTCTTTTTGAATTTGCAGCTAGGATTATTCATGATAATTTATTTGGTTGTCTCTAGCTTCGTTATTTTGATGAAAAGTTTTACAGACGTTTCGGCCCAAACGCGGACCTTCTTCAGTGTGACAAAAACGTTTGCACGCGCGATTATAACGGTAACAATTAGCGCGCGCGAGATTTGTAAGAATTTACAAGAGTTCTATAAATGTCTGGAATTTGGATTCGATCGTTCCTTGATTTGTCATCAAGGTCCGAATACCAAGCTTCTAAAAAGAGCCTTTGATGGAAATCGCTCTCCTTGTCCACCGTTCTAGTGTTTTTAAAGTCAAAGTCATGTCCTGTTTCGTTAGCGTGTTGAGCGATCTTAGATGATGGTTGGTTGTGGCATACTGCCCTCCTATGCTCAGCAATTCTTGTATGCAGGGACCTTTCCGTCTGACCGTAGTATACAAAGTCACAATCTTGACATTTTATCATGTAGACAACTCCAGTCGTGAGCGCTGGGTCTTTCTTACTTTTAGGTCGTGGAAACGACAATATTCATTATCAACAGATCTTCGGGTGTCCTATGAGTTCTAAATAGTAACGTCTTGTGTGTCGTTTTCAAAGTTTAGGTCAAAAAGCGCATAAAATTGCTTGGAATCAAAAACGGTGACGTCATCGTTTCGTCGCTATGGTAACCCCGATGTAAACAAAAGACATACCATTAAAAACTTCAGTCTTTATGTAGTAAGTGAACGAAAGGTCATAACTGTGGACCCGTCCTTTCATGTAAAAACTACAGCCATTTCAAGTTGACCGGTCGAGCACTAGAGAAATTGTAGGAAGCCTCCTTAAAATATATCAGTTTTAATAGCTTTGATCTTTCTTTATCGCAGATGTGAACGAGTGCGAGACCGTGGCATTTAATGGACTTTGTCACGAGAATGCGATGTGTACCAACACCAAAGGCTCGTACCTCTGTGACTGTCTGAAAGGATATACTGGAGATGGAAAAACGTGTTCAGGTTCGTAACTAAAATTTCACACTTTTGTTATTTATTCTGTTGGACTATAACGCCCTTGTATCTTGTGGACGAAATTCCAGGAAAAGTGTCGATGTATACGAGGTTTCAAGGGTAATGGAAAGACATGCGTTGGGTTTTCAATAAAATAAGAATGAATCCAAAACCATCAAAGCACTACTGCTATTGCTACCCAATCTTTATCAAAAAGTGTGAATCTCTTAATCAAACTCATCTTTTATTTCAGATGTTGACGAGTGTACATTAAACACGCATGACTGTAGCAAAAATGCGCTGTGCACTAACACCATTGGCTCGTATGTGTGTCGATGTAAACGAGGTTTCAAGGGCGATGGAAAGACATGCGTTGGTAAGTACACTAGTAGCACCCATAGACGTATTTCTTCATCATCGTTACGGCAGGCAGACCCTCACCAGAAAAAACAAAAACAAAAACAAACAAACAAACAAACAAACAAACAAACAAACAAACAAACAAAAAATTAGCCCCACCCATAGATGTATCACTTCATCATAAATCCAAAATCGAAGTTTACACTCTAGTAGAGTAGCCAGTGTTAAACACCCACCTTACGAGATCCCACCATATCGAGTCCCAGTTAATTTATTTTTAAAGCAGCCGATTAGAGCGTTCAAATTCCATATGAAACTCTGTTTTATATTTCGGATTTTCTTTCAACATCATGGAATATATATAATGAAAATATCTTTTCATTATGTTTGATCGCCAAACTCACTTAGTAAAGATTGAGCAAGTATTAGTCGATGGATTTATTGGAGGTTTACCATGTTATTTGAGAATTGTCCTTGTAAATAATGTAATCCATTCACCCTATGTTCATGATATATTTCCCTCTTTAATACAGAATCTAAATGTCTACCTGCTTGTGGAGCTAATGAAATATGCATGATGCAAGAAGAAGGAACAGCTCGATGTGTTTGCAGGCCAGGCTTCCAAGGACCACAATGTACAGGTATGTTATATTGTCGGCCACCCTTGAAACAAGTGGTGGGTTCGTTTTAGAGGTGGTTGTAATCTATAGTCACTATGTGGATCAGGCTGCGATTGCACGAAGGATGGATAGATGTTGGATAAATGTTTGTCCATTGGATACATTTATTTGGATCACACCATTATTCTTTCCAATGGATAAGGATTTATCCAACGTACAGCGCTAGCCACTATTCGTGCATCCGTCGCCAGGTGAAAAATCCTGGCGAAGAAAGTAACAGTTAATTAGTGGAGGTTGTGTGGTGGATCTTCACCCTTACTTCATTGTATTCCTACTTTTTCTAGACATTGACGAGTGTGAAACTGGTACCCATGACTGTGATCTCAATGCTCTTTGTACTAACGTTCCTGGTTCGTATGTTTGTCGATGTCGACGAGGATACCAAGGGGATGGAAAGACATGTGTTGGTAAGTGACTCAAACAGTATTAAAAATATGAGACGATAAATTGTGTTCACTGACCAAAAAGACTTTTGACATAAGTTGGTTTGTCTTTAATCAAGTACAGGTTGATAGCAAGTGAATCTATCTTTGGGCGGTAGTTCGAACTGAAGACGATTCATGTTAAAATGAATGACCATTGCCTTTCGAACGGCCGGGCCCTGAGTTTTACGTAAAAGTTTTGTCCAGCCCGAATAGCAAAGTAAAAAACTTGATGACCCTCCCATGTTGTCACACTCAAAATCTGGCGACAGTCCTCCAGATTCCTCCTCCCCACGATCTTTCTACTAACTGAATGCTTCCTAAGATCATTGACGTTTTCACAGTCAAGATTTCCTTTCCTTAATCTTTGCTTTCTGACTCAGAACCTCTTTTATGTAAAAACATTGGAACATGTCGAATAATTTCGAACAATGGGACATTATTATCCCATCTTATTGAGGTCTACTCACAATGCGTTTTAACTTTCCAGAAATACCAAGCGTACCTAAATGTGTTGATCAAGATTGCGGAGAAAACGCCAAGTGCGTTAATGTGTCTACGGTTGGTGCTGATGGAGAGGAGGCAACTGCACTGCTGGTGTGTAAATGTAACGATGGCTTTGAAGGAAATGGCATGAAATGTACAGGTCAGTCCAATCCCAATAATGTAACAGTCAATTCCAAGACTGCCATGTCCCCCAGGGCGAACCCCGGGGCATTTGACTTTTTAAAAAAATGTTGGTTAAATTCCCCACTAGGTGGGCGAACCAACATGGTCAAATCTGCACTTATTAAGGCTTCAATGAGCGTCAAATACTCATCCCCGGCTGTGGGCCAGTTAGCGCCGAATTTTAGGAATATTATAAGAGTTTTTTCTTTATTTTAGCTATTTTACTCTTCACACGTTGATTTATCTTAGATTTTTGTTTAAATGGTAGGGAAAAGCGTTTATAGTCCCAAGAACGCCGCGCCACTTCGCTTTTTAAACTGCTCTTGACTGAAAATCTTTGATGGTATCTCCAACCCAGACGAAAACTACAAAATAAAGCAACTTTTAAACTAGTTTTCCAAAGAAATGTGCGTCGATCGATGTTGGTTTTTTGAAATCCTAGTGCTGACCACTGACCAAAGCTTGCTTTGTCGCGATTCAAAAAATCGTCAAATGCTAGCCTGGTTGGGCTTCGTTTCACGTCAAATTCCCCACTATACGGGACAGCCCCTCCGTCAAATACCGGGGGGGGGGATGGACGGTCTTAGAATTGACTGATACATAAAGGCGACACATTGACAATCTCAAAGGAAAGATTGTAAGATTTCAGGCAGGGTATACATGTGTGGGTTACGACAACGATAGTCCTCAGCAAAAGTAATAGCGAATGATATAGCTTTAGGATTTTTCTTTTTCTGGCAATGTTTTCAAGGATCTTTGATACAAAAAGCTCTAAATACGTTTTGCTCAAAGTTTTCAATTTTAAACACGTCCAATCTGTACCTTCATTCAATTCAACCCTACCTGCTTATCGATCTTTTTGCTTTATTTTATCATTTTGTTGTTTTCGATGCTGCTGCATAATTGATGTCTTTATGTTCTTGTTGTGTTTGTTAATTGTATATTTAAAACTCGTCTTGCAGACATCAACGAATGTTCTCGTGGTCTTCACATGTGTCATGTCAATGCTTTGTGTACAAACACTGAAGGCAGTTATTTGTGTCGCTGTCGACGAGGCTTCGTTGGTGATGGCAGATCTTGTGTTGGTAAGACCAATTGAAAAGTTTGAAATGCTTCGAGCCACCACACCTTCAGTGATTTGCATGTTGACATTTTGATTTCATAAATGTGTTGATGTTTTCATGTTTTTGTACTTAACGGAAGAATGATTGCACAATGTATTGAAACCCGCTACTGCTGTGCGTAAGAGCTGAAGAAGTAGACTCGAGTTCTACTCCTATAACATTGAACGCAGCAAATTGCAAAACTGGCAATGGCTTTTGCTTAGCTTTTCAAACGTCATTTGGTTTATTCCTTTTTAGACATTAACGAATGCGAGACAAAAGATTTCAAGTGCAATTCCAACGAAGTGTGTATTAACACTGTTGGTTCTTACAAATGTGGATGTGCTGCCGGCTACAAACTCGGTGACGATGGAACCTGCCAAGGTACTAAATGTCATCTCTCCTATGAGATCCAATTTGCTCAACGTTCTACGAACTAAGCAACGTTTCATCCATAGAAATCTGCGTCATTTTGACGGATGGATTTTCAAGTACTTCGTCGAGTTACTAGTTTCCTAGTGTGTTCCATCATTTTGAACTACCGTATGGCACGCATAACGCATGCTCTTACTTTTTACTTTTGTTTAGATGTCAACGAATGTACAGACGACACGCATGTTTGCCATACCAACGCGCTGTGCACCAACACTTTGGGCTCACACATTTGTCGTTGCAAGCGTGGATTCAATGGAGATGGAAAAACGTGTCGCGGTAAGTTTGTTAGTTTGTTACTTCTTTGCATTGTATCACATGATATTTTTTGTCTATTTACTCGACAGCTGATATTTTTGCTGGTACAGAGGATAAAAACATCTATACTTTATTATCAATACTTGTGATAAACGAAATTATTTAAGAAATAGATTCCATTTTTCCGTGCGTCTGAACTCTAATAGATTCACAGATGACGTCAAAATGTGGTGAGAACAAGAAAGTACGAGACGAAATCGAGTGGCGTGACTGTTGCTCTCAACACATTTTGACACCTGTTCGGAAAAATGGAATCTATAATATTATATTTATATTTATATAATATTTATATAATATTCGTCGAAACATTTCATCCAATCAGAGCGCGCGCTTCAACGACGTCATCTATGCGTGTGTACTGTAATCTCACACGGTTCTCGACCAATCAGAGCGCGCGTAATATATCATTTATTATTATAAAATATTTGATATTTGATAGTAAATCAAATTTGTCACATTGAAAATAGTAAAGTTGTAAAGTTTCGTAAAGATTGCCTTTAACCTGACGAAGATATGAATTTTTAAATGTAAGCATTTGGTGAAAATTTTTGCAAAGAGATGTATGTGTCTAGCCTGATAACGAGGCTGGGCGTGCATGCGATGCACGTCCACAGTACATTTCTTTGTAAAAATGCTTACTTTCAAAAATTCATTTCTTCGTCAGTTGGAAGCCAATCTTTATGAAACTTTGCAATTTTACTAATATCAATGTGAAAAATTTGATAGTGAATTCCTTTTCTCGATAAATCAACTAATTTATAATGTCACGCTGGCGTGATAAAAGTCTATATTGAACGATGTTAATCAAACAGCAGAGCAGTACTAGTTTTCGTATGAAAACGACACGGCACGGCACGGGCACGGCAGAAATGTCGAATGGACGCGAAATCTGCCCTATTCCAATACTGTTTTTTCCTACTGAAATGTTTTCTTTTTCCTGTAGACATCGATGAATGCAGTGAACCCATCACTTCTTGTGATATCAATGCATTGTGTACCAACACTGAAGGTTCTTATACATGTTCTTGTAAAGAAGGATTCGCAGGTGATGGACTAACATGTACAGGTAATGTCAAAATGTCTGCGCGAATGGTGGTGGTGGTGGGGGGGGGGGGGGGGGGGTTAGGGGGGGGGTTAGGGGGAGGGAGGGGGGTTAGGGAGAGGGAGGGAGAGGAACAGACCAAGCTTCCAACAAATCGATGTGATGCAAGTGAAGCCTTGTGATTCCCATGAGCCAATTCGAACTACGCAAAGAAATATAAAAAAGATTTCTCAATCGCAACTTGAAATGACATTAACAATTTTTCTCTTTTTGGTTCTTGCCATGCATACTAATACATGGTGTCCCCTCTTTGTTTATTTTATTCCTCTATTAGAATTAGTGTCCAAATGTGACCCTCTATGTGGTGCCAATGAACAATGCCTGGACGTGAAGGGTACCCACAAGTGTTTCTGTAAAAAGGGATTTGCCAATCAAACCGGCACTTGTCAAGGTACGATATACACAATTTTTATATTTATCGCTAAACGCTTTCAAGATTTCTTAGCATATACAATAGATTGTTGACACAAGTGAACTGCTCCGTCATTCCTGCCTTGTTCCGCTGTACTGACGTTTAGAACGCAACTGATCTATAGAGTAGTATACTTCAACTTCACAATGCTGCACAGCGTGATGCTATCGTGATCGTGAGACTCAGCTTAAGCACAGTCGGTGTTAGCCTCTATATGAATTTTTTATTTGGTTTACAGATGTCGATGAATGTCAGTCAGAATTGTCGTACTGTGATGCCAATGCGCTGTGTACCAATGTCCCTGGATCGTTCGTCTGTAGATGTAAGAAGGGATTCAGAGGAGATGGCAAGACTTGTATTGGTTAGTAGCTTCTTGGTCGTAGGGCATCTGCATTTATCTCTCTCACTCACTTGTGCTTTTCCTCCGCAGACATAAATGAGTGTGTTGAGTCTGAAATCACCTGTGGACAAGGCTCGGTCTGTGTAAATACTGTGGGCTCGCATTATTGCTCGTGCATGAAAGGTTACACGGGAGACAACGGAAATTGTGTGGGTATGTACAAATTACGCGCGTTCACCTTCTTCAACCAGTGGTCGTCCAGGGAATAAGTCCGGAACATGACAGATGACTATCGCTGTGAAATATCAGTATGGGAATAGATATGTATAGATTCAATGGAGGAAGGAGATTAGATAACGGCTGTTACAGTAGTGTATGGGTATGAATTACGCGCAGAACGTTACTATATCATGGCCAGTTTGGGAACATAAAGGATAAAGTGGCTACCCTCACTGGCTATCATGTTGTGGTTTATGAAAATTTTGAACTACCACGGTTTTAGGTTTAGGATTAGTATTAGGGACGACGACCTGCATGTAATGCCTGCTAACAATTGTAACCATTTTTTACTAAGATGTGGATGAGTGTGCTGACCCTGAATTGAATGACTGCAACGAAAACGCTGTTTGTACCAACGTCCCTGGAAGCTATGTCTGTCGATGTAAGAGAGGTTTTGTTGGAGACGGCGCAATTTGTTCAGGTAAAAATATATAACATTTTATTTAGTGTCTTCTAGTTTAGAATGAGCAAAGGGAAAGAACTAAATTGATAAATGAAGTAGGAAAAAGACATGACTTTATATTCGCATTACTAATGGATGAATG
This sequence comes from Telmatactis stephensoni, assembly GCA_029948255.1. NCBI lineage: Eukaryota > Metazoa > Cnidaria > Anthozoa > Actiniaria > Isophelliidae > Telmatactis > Telmatactis stephensoni. The sequence continues at coordinate 17,756 of JALIZF010001709.1, read as the reverse complement.
TTATAAAACGATAAGATTGTGAATGAATGAATAAGTAGCATGCGTTGCTGGCTGTCTGCGGTTTTTGGGGCGGAGGAAGGATAAATAAGTTAACGAACGAACTAATGAGAGAATGAATAAATGGATCAAAAAATATTTTCATTTCCCATTTCACCTTCAATGGAAAGTGAACACAAACACGCAATAAAATGGAAACCAGATACTAGGGGTAAGTTCATCCACCGTAAATGGGAAATGTCTACTTTCTGTGAATTTTATGCACTTTAGAAATACGTGTGTGAAGCGAAAGAGAAAGTGGATTTACGAGTAAGCCCATCATGTTGAAAGATTTTCTATTTTACAGATAAAAACGAGTGCTTGGAGGAATCAGATGAATGTGGTAGGAATGCAGAATGTATAAATACCATTGGTTCATACAGCTGTAAGTGCTCTGATGGATTCACAGGGGATGGAGTAACTTGTACAGGTAAATTCGTTACTAATATCTTTAAGGCTTAATGATTCATATCGAGATGGTTGTTCCACAGTCCTCATCGCGTAAAATGTATGTTGTTCTCAGCGGAGCACAGTGTACTTAGGGTTGACTAGCTGGCATTATAATAATTATGATTTATGGATATCACTTTAATTGGTTCTACACGGGAGCTGGCTATTCATTATCGCTAAACTACACTCGATTCATACAAAGAATATCGAAGTGATTTAGGTGAAAACGCAGATAATACTACATGAAGAGACAAACAACATGGTACCTCCCAAGAAACTTTACATTACCTTCAGTTTTACAAGTATTAGGAGTCCATATTTTTTAATAATAAAAATATAAAATAAGCAGACATATACTAAAAGATACCGTAAAATCTTTGTTTAAGCTGTTTTTTTCTTTTTGATAAATCTGATAAATTCTGTTCGGGTTGCGTCGGCAAAAATCGCAAATTTAAATTAGTGACGCAGCCTCATTTTTTTAGTTGTGACGTAGCCTCATTTTTTCAGTCTTTGAGAATTTATATAAATCTAATACCTTGCAAAGTATAAAGCTTGGACATTCAGGTTTGAGCTTAGACATTTCTGTCAAAGTTGTCTTTCGTTTATTTTTGCCGAACGTTGTTTTGTTCAGAATTCGTACCTGGGCCTCCTCTGCTGAAAAACCTTTTGACCGTTGTGTTAGGCTAACTAGACTCACTGTTTGTTGTTGGGCTTCCTGTGGCGTTGTTTCAGTCTAGTGAAGGAAAAATCCCCAAGGCTGGCAGCTTGCTGTTACAAAAACCATAACACGGACTTACATTCCCTCAATCTAATGGAAATCTCATCGCTCGTTCTTCTGCTTTTGGCACAAAAAATGGTTATTCAAGAACATCCTGCCTTAGCTTGAACCAAATTGGTCAAATTTAAATGCCCGAAAATCGGCACCGAACTTCGAAATTTGATCAATTTTAGCATTCAAATAATAATAATAAATGAAAACTTTATTTTATCCTTTTTGTTTGTTACATATACAACTGTAAAATCTTTATAAGACAGGTAATTTACAATTGCTGCTTGACTTAAGATAATATATATAATAATAATAATAATAATAATATGGAAACTTTATTTCATTTTGTTTACAATTGTAAATCTCTCTATGAATAGGTAATTTACAACTAACTACTTGAAGTGAAGCGAGAAAAAAAAAAAAATAATAATAATAATAATAATAATAATAATAATAATAATAATAATAATAATGATAAATCTAAAATTTCATTAAATCAGGATTATTCCAAGCTTTGTTTCTACAACAGAAGATATAGTAGGTTGATCTGATAGCTAGATTAACTATGTTTCTGACAACATATTTTTGTTGTTTTTTTGTCAAAGCCAATTTCAGTTATCATTTCAATGAATGTAGAACATTCATCAGAGAAAACACCAAGAGAGCTGATGGATAAATTTACGAATTTGATGGATTTAAAACTATTACTTAAGGTTTTGAGAATATTTTCATATTTGGCTTTCTTGCGGATAGCGTTGTTTTTGAGGTTAGACTCAAACCCAACAGTCAATTCTAGGGCATAAAGGTATCCAGATGATGTCAAGAACAGTAGGTCAGGACGATGAGCGTCACCTGTTATTATTGAAGTACTGTGATAACCATCAATGTCAACGTAGAGGGAAGAGTCGCATACGGGTTGCAGTGTTGTGGCGAGGAAGTGGAGAATGGAATTGTGTCTCCAGGTAAACCGGTCAAGGTTAAGGATTGACATCCAGCAACGACATGTAGAAGAGTTTCGCGTTTAAAACAAAAGGAGCATTCAGGACTTGATGATATGCCCCATTTCGTGAGATTATTACGTGTAGGGAGACAGTTGTTTATTAACTATGGTATCGGATAGTAAAGTTATAAATGTTTTTAGGCAAGCTAGACTGTGCAGAGGACCAGACAGAGTTAAGATATGATAAAGAGAACTTTGTGACATTGGAGAAAAAGAAGCCTTGTGATGGTAGCAACCTGTTTTCTTGGTTTTGTCGAAAATCTTTAATTACTTCTTTTGTTGATTTAAAAACGTCATACTGAATGTTGACATGGTTGCTAGAAGATTTCCAGAGATGTTTAACTGAATCATTGCGTGATGTTTTCAAGACATTCCATAGGACTGTTTGGCATTGTATGAATTTGATAGAAGGGGGAATGATGTTTTGACCAAACTTGTTACGCGGGAGAAAAGTGTTACTAAGAGTTCCAGATATAGGGATTTCAAGCCATTTACGAAGATATTGGTTAACTATGGGAATCCAGAGTTCCTGTTATCCATGTTTTAGTAAGGTCAGCAACGGTTAGATGCCAAGATAGTTTTGACAGGACAAAGCGGCTATAGAGAAGGATTATATTTTTGGAGTGCAGAGGCTTGTTATCAATGTCAGACATAAGATCACGCACGAGGGAGGTCAGTTCGGTCATAATAATAATAATAATAATAATAATAATAATAATAATAATAATAATAATAATAATAATAATAATAATAATAATAATAATAATAATAATGATATGTCTATCCCTAGTGATCTTAACACTTCCATAAAAGTCTCTGAAAAACTATCTAAATATAAGGATTTAGAGATTGAAATCAATAGGATGTGGGGGACAAAAACAGAAACTATCCCAGTTGTGATAGGAGCCCTGGGTCTTATCAAGAAAGGTTTAGAAAAATTTACAAATAAGATTCCAGGAAATATTTACATTAGCGAAATACAAAAAATTGCCCTCCTTGGAACAGCTCACATTTTAAGGAGAGTTCTTTCAATGAAGTAGTATGAATGTTAACCTTGCATTACCCTAGGTCTATTGTTTAAACTCGGTATTGTAAGAAGAAAACTAAACCAGTAAAAAAAATCAAGAAATAATAATAATAATAATAATAATAATAATAATAATAATAATAATAATAATAATAATAATAATAATAATAATAATAATAATAATAATAATAATAATAATAATAATAATAATAATAATAATAAGTGACTTGACGCCATGACTTGTTTTAACCATGCCAAATCTTTTCTATGAAACATCTTTCTAAATACCTTAGGTTTATGGTTTAAACCCGGTCAAGTTGTATCAACTTTGTGAAATGAAATAAACATGTTATAATAATAATAATAATAAATAAATAATATTGTTTAAGATTTATATACCGCAAATATCTATATGTATATAATCAAATGCGGTTGAAATGAACTGAAATAAAATGAAGTAGAATAACAACATAAAGTAGCTAAGAATTCCAACTAGCGAGGAGGTGAACCAGTTAGCTATATTACAAGCATGGCCGAGAAACTGAATTTGAACTAATCGAAATCGGATCAAATTCAGTCTCAGCTAGTGACCAGAGCGGGAATCGAACCTGGGACCGCCAGATTGCGAGACCAACGCTCTGACCACTCGGCCATGCTGCCTCCTTACATTCAAACTATGGTCCGACCAAATCGATGACCACTTGGTATGCCGTCGACTAAAGCACTTCTCGCCCTACTCCCTGTAAGAAAAATTGGTTTAGAGCACTATTGATCAATAACAACGATTTTCAAATACAATAAGCGGTGAGATTTTCCATTAGATTTTGGAGAAAAACTTGGTGCGTGTTATGGTAACGGCAATCTGCAAACCTCTGGTATTTTTCCTTCGTATTTTCATCCCTAAAATAATATTCCTGATATTTTCATCCCTTAAATATCCGTTAAAAACGTATCGGATGACAAAATGACACATTTTCTCAATAGTATGATTAAAGATTGTTTTATTTCATAATTATAAAATTTACATAAAATAAACGCACAAATCGTACTTCAAAAGTACTTAATTTGAGAAATATTGAACTCAACTGAAACTACGCCACAGCAAGCCCAATGAAAAGCAACAGTTTAGTAAGACAGTGAACGAAACTTAAATGAGGCGAGAGCTACTCAGTTCAAAACCAACGATAAACCTTCAATTTTCACTTCCAGCTCCTAATAAACCTCCATTAAATTTACAGAATTACCAACTACACAAGCGCTTCTGACTACCAAGCCTACAACAGTTCAACCAACAACACCTAAGGAAACAACTGCAGCACCGACAACCGTCGAGGTTACAACACTGCCACCTACAACTGCAAAGGTAACTACGGCGGCACCTACACCTGCAGAGAAAACCACTGCTGCACCTACACCTGCAGAGGAAACCACTGCTGCACCTACAACTGCAGAGGAAACCACTGCTGCACCTACAACTGCAGAGGAAACCACTGCTGCACCTACAACTGCAGAGGAAACCACTGCTGCACCTACAACTGCAGAGGAAACCACTGCTGCACCTACAACTGCAGAGGAAACCACTGCTGCACCTACACCTGCAGAGGAAACCACTGCTGCACCTACAACTGCAGAGGAAACCACTGCTGCACCTACACCTGCAGAGGAAACCACTGCTGCACCTACAACTGCAGAGGAAACCACTGCTGCACCTACAACTGCAGAGGAAACCACTGCTGCACCTACAACTGCAGAGGAAACCACTGCTGCACCTACAACTGCAGAGGAAACCACTGCTGCACCTACAACTGCAGAGGAAACCACTGCTGCATCTACAACTGCAGAGGAAACCACTGCTGCACCTACACCTGCAGAGGAAACCACTGCTGCACCTACAACTGCAGAGGAAACCACTGCTGCACCTACAACTGCAGAGGAAACCACTGCTGCACCTACAACTGCAGAGGAAACCACTGCTGCACCTACAACTGCAGAGGAAACCACTGCTGCACCTACAACTGCAGAGGAAACCACTGCTGCACCTACAACTGCAGAGGAAACCACTGCTGCACCTACACCTGCAGAGGAAACCACTGCTGCACCTACAACTGCAGAGGAAACCACTGCTGCACCTACACCTGCAGAGGAAACCACTGCTGCACCTACAACTGCAGAGGAAACCACTGCTGCACCTACAACTGCAGAGGAAACCACTGCTGCACCTACAACTGCAGAGGAAACCACTGCTGCACCTACAACTGCAGAGGAAACCACTGCTGCACCTACAACTGCAGAGGAAACCACTGCTGCACCTACAACTGCAGAGGAAACCACTGCTGCACCTACAACTGCAGAGGAAACCACTGCTGCACCTACAACTGCAGAGGAAACCACTGCTGCACCTACACCTGCAGAGGAAACCACTGCTGCACCTACAACTGCAGAGGAAACCACTGCTGCACCTACAACTGCAGAGGAAACCACTGCTGCACCTACACCTGCAGAGGAAACCACTGCTGCACCTACAACTGCAGAGGAAACCACTGCTGCACCTACAACTGCAGAGGAAACCACTGCTGCACCTACAACTGCAGAGGAAACCACTGCTGCACCTACAACTGCAGAGGAAACCACTGCTGCACCTACAACTGCAGAGGAAACCACTGCTGCACCTACAACTGCAGAGGAAACCACTGCTGCACCTACAACTGCAGAGGAAACCACTGCTGCACCTACAACTGCAGAGGAAACCACTGCTGCACCTACAACTGCAGAGGAAACCACTGCTGCACCTACAACTGCAGAGGAAACCACTGCTGCACCTACAACTGCAGAGGAAACCACTGCTGCACCTACAACTGCAGAGGAAACCACTGCTGCACCTACAACTGCAGAGGAAACCACTGCTGCACCTACAACTGCAGAGGAAACCACTGCTGCACCTACAACTGCAGAGGAAACCACTGCTGCACCTACAACTGCAGAGGAAACCACTGCTGCACCTACAACTGCAGAGGAAACCACTGCTGCACCTACACCTGTAGAGGTAACAACAGAAGCACGTACAACCGCTGAACAACCTACTACAAAACCCACAACCCCGTTCGTAGCGACCCCAGCCACTCCATATGTTCGTCCAATAGATGAATGTTCATTGGGAATTGCAATCTGTGATAATAACGCTCATTGCATCGATACTGACGATAGCTACCGCTGTGTCTGTAATAATGGTTATCGTGGAGATGGCGTTACTTGTGAAGGTAAATGTGAATTTCAGTTTAGCCAATACTTTTTTTTACTTTTTTAACATCATATCTTCTGCTGAGTCTCTCAATTCAAGATTTAATTAATGTTAATTTGTTGCGAATTTTTTTTCCTTTTCTTTTTTTTTTTGGGGGGGGGGGGCGATTTATTTCTTTGGCTTTGAGTGAAATGGTTGCAGATAGTTTATTCGAATATCCATTGTGAAGTGACGTAATTATTTCAAATATATTGTAAATATATCACTTTGTAAATCATCAAATTAGCATTTTATTTCCACAAGCCTGGGTTGGTAACGTAAGTAAATGTTATAACTGTTTATGTTTTCAATATTTTTTGAACGTTTTCTATATGTGAGGGTTATTGGCCTGGAACGAGAAAGTACTAAGTCCAGCATATTCGTGATAACACTGGTGATGACCTGTTCTAGTCAGTACATGTTTCCTAACCGCTCATCTTTTAGCAAGTTTCCTCCGTCGAACTACTGTAAAGTAGACCTTTTTCGAATTCGCTGGGAAATTTAATACAGTTTATGTCATGGATTTGAAGACCTCATCCTTGAATTGATTGTTACATGGTCAGTGCTGCAATTTCGGGAAAGGACTATTAACTTTTGTGTGTGTTTGCTTTCAGACATTGATGAATGTGTTGAAGGGATAGATTTCTTATGTAACGAAAATGCTATCTGTTCAAACACCGATGGTGCTTACAGCTGTGAATGTATGCCTGGCTACGATGGGGATGGTGAATACTGTGAACGTAAGTATAAATAGTAAAATATTCAGATGTAAGCTGGCAGGTTTTTGGAAGTGGTACAAATGCTAGTTGTAGTAGCCATAGCAACGCAATGTACTGGCCCGACTTCATCAGTATTCCATGATCCGCGCTTACAAAGGTTATTTTTCTATAAGTAGTTGTGAAATTTGATTGCGGAGAATCGTAGAAACGGTTTGTGTCCGCGCGCGCGTAAAATCAAATTCCATTATTTGAGCGCCTTGAGCGCGATATGGCGTCAACCTCCTGTTACTAAAAATAACCTTAAGATAGCTCACTATAGTTATGCGGCGCGCGCGTTCAAGATCATGAACATGCGCAACAGTGGAACTTTTTCTAGATACAATACAATACAATACAATACAATACAATACAATACAATACAATACAATACAATACAATACAATACAATACAATACAATACATACAGTACAATACAATACAATACAGTACAATACAATACAATACAATACAATGCAGTACAATAATACAATACAATACAATCTTTATTTCTGCATTATGTAAAAAAATATATACATTACAATTGTTTTGTTATTTTTCAAAGAGAGGAGTGGCGTGTTTAATATTACAAATAATATTTGAATTTTGATTTTGCTGACGTTATGTCGCACGGTCGATCTTTTGGGGCAAAAATCTCCAGAACTAAACGGTAAAATCCTTTCATAATTTGTCAACTTAATTCTAATATAGAGCTACAGTAATTGACGAAATATGAAAAAAAACTGACACTACAGAATTTTGTATTTCGTAATTCGAAATTTTGAAAGATTTTAGATTCTTTGTAGAATGTTTTCGTTCTTTTCCAAAAATTTAAAGTGAAATATGGAAATATGAAAATATGGACCTTCTTTAAATTGAGTTTAAAAAAATTCACCGTGGAAAGCGTGCGTTTTTATTTATTTTATTGAAAAAATGACCTTCGTTGAAGCTGACGTGACGTTGCTATAGCAATTGCTCGAGCAATGAGTTTCATATCAAGCGGTTCCCCGATTCATGATCTATCATATGATTGGCTAAACGGGTGTCAAAGTATATATCTGTAGCAGCTATTATATGCTTTTTACTATTGGTTTAAAGATCTTTGAAACTCTAGTGAGCTATTGCGCAGACATCAATTTGTAAATTTCGCTCTCTTACCAATGTTCAAGGTTTACTCATATGGTTAGGGGAATTCTCCAATTACATCCTGTAATTGAGTTGTGGTCCTTTTTTCACGTTTACTGATTGGATTGATACATTCAATTACTTTTCAGCCGAAGACCAGAAGGGATTAGCTCCTAACATGACACGTAAGCGTTTCACACGATAGTTAAAAATTCTTTTTTATTTTTACAATTCCGAACAGCAGACCAAGGCCACGCCCTCAATAGTCCGGATACATTTTGTTACGGTTAGGCCTTCTGTCCACACCAAAACGATCTCAGTGTGGTCAGGGAAAACCCAGTAAAGTTACGTTTTCACATTTATTAGTGCTAGCTTTGTTTAAAGAGATCCCTTGCTTCAAATTAAAAGTAGCCATTCAATACTATGTGTATATATGACTGGAACGGCATTACTTGGTTTGAGCTCTATACTCGTGAGTTATGAAGGATTTATCCTAGTTAGATGACGTCTACCCAGGAATTTTTCAATATGTGTTTATGCTTCAGAAGTGCGCTTTATATTATACTGATGTTCAAGAAAACACTCAGCTAGGAAACCCTTTATATACAAACAAAATAAAAACAGTGTTAAAAAGATGTTTCATTTACATCAAAGGTCTTTTGTATATTAAATGATTCCTTAGTAGACGTCATCCAATTAGCATATGGCAAGTTTAAACCGCCGTAAACTCACCAGCGCCATGATCAAACCAAGAAATGTTGTTCAAGTCATGATACTGTAATTTTGAAGCAAGGGGTCATTTACACTTTAAATGAAGGCGAGTTTTCCCAGGTAGCCGGATAACTCTTATATTTTATTTCCCCTTGGGGACACTGAAAACGAATGGGGGCAGCTCCCCTTAATAAAAACCCTAATAACCTTCGAGGAGACTTACACACATCATAATCACATACCTTCTTTGCACTAGGTATCAACGATAAAATCGCTATTGGCTGTGGTAAAAAAGAAATGATGATTGTAGTCCGCCAAGATATGTTCATGGGAATGGCCCAAAACGATGTGAACCTTCTCGATCCCAAGTGTAAGCCGAAGCGAAATGGCACTCATTTCATTTTCACCACTGGTTTAACCGAATGTGGTACTCAGATGACGCGTTATGACAAATTCTTTGTCTACAAGAACATTATCCGTGAAAGACCTGTCAGGCCCGATGACATGATAACACGACTTCATCACGTCGATATACCTTTTAGATGCTTCTATGCTAGACAGGGCGCCACCTCAGCGCTGGCCCTGGAGCCACATCGAAAAGTAATCCGAGCCAATGCTACTGATAGTGGAATGTTTGCGCTGCACTTAGGAGTGTTCAAGGACTTCAAATACACCATCCCCTACAAAGAACAGGATTTCCCAATATCTGTGATGGTGAATATGAGGGTTTACTTCAAACTGAGTGTTCAGTCGATGGATAACAGACTCGCCGTGAGAGCTGACAGATGCCATGCTACCCCAGATCCCAATCCCAGCAACAGAGTTCAATACGACCTTATCAGAAATGGGTATGAAATGTGCTCGTAATGATTTTCGTCTCGAACCTTTTACTTCTCACAATCATGCATTTAGCAACACTGGGGGAGGGAGGGGGTTGGGATGGTGCGGTTGCAGTTCACTTCCTATTGCGGTATCAAGTTCTTATGTGCATCAAATTGCTTGATGGTACATTAATAGTTGATAAACGAGCGAGAGTAGATTTCGTTATTGCTGTCTTTATCATCATCATCATCATCGTCATCATCATCACTTAAACCACCATATTTACTGTTACTTTCCCCTTCTCCAGATGCCCAACTGACCGCACAGTGGTCTTCCACAAAGCTCTTAGCAAACAAGAGCAACGTTTCAGCTTGCAAGCCTTCCAGTTTGTCAACGTTGAAAACCCCACATATGTCTATATACATTGCACAGTCATGGTCTGCAATTCAAGCGACACTAACTCGCTGTGTAACAAAGATTGTGCGGCTCCAATAGTTGGTCGACATAAACGTTCCATTAAATACACAGACCCTCTTCACGTCGATCTCTTGACTCAGGGACCCATGTTTAAGCCAGGCACTAAGAAAACAGGTTTGTGTTATTGGTTTGTGTTATTGGTTATTTGCGGTACGCGCCGATTGTCTGGCTACTGTGTTTACGTTAGAGACAAGTCGCTCGCTCAAAACATTTGATAGGTGTGGCTAATTTAGGCAAAGTTAAGGTAGCCCTTATAATTCTGGCACGCGCGTGACAGATCACGCAACACTGGAACTTGTAGAATATTTATCTTGGTTACGTCACTCCGCGCGAAACTCCAAAACTGCACGGTAAAATCTTTTCATTACTTTTACATTATTTTTGTAATATTGAGCTACAGGAATTGACTTAATATGAAAAATATTGGCAATACAAAATTGTTTTTATTTCGTAAAATCGATATTCTGCAATATTTTGAATTCTGAAATTATTAGCATTATGAAAATTTTGTAAATTATTTATAATTCTAAATATTATTTCTACAGACTTATTTTTTCGCTTAAATTTTTTCTAATACAGAAATATATAATTGCATAATATGCCATTGTATATATTCCCATATTTTGAATTCTGTGATGCAAAATGTTTTGGTTCTTTGCCAAATGAAAGGCAAACTAAAACTTTCATAAAATGAGTTGTAAAAACTTCACCACGGAAAACGTGCGGGTATTTTGATGTCCTTCGCTAAAAACTGGCATGGCGTTGCTATGGTAGCCTTTTGAGCAATATTTTTCATATCGGTTCCCTGAATCTGCATGATCTGTCATCAGTGATCTGTCATATGGTTGGCTGTGTCAAAGCACACAATATGTATTAGCTATTGCACACTTTTGATATAAAGTTCTTTAAAACAATATGGAGCTACCTTGAAATCGAGACAACTGACAAGCGGCACTTGCTCGCATGTACAGAGTGCCATTAAACGTGCAGGAGCTCTCATGATCATTTGCACTCATAAGAAAAAGTGATATGTGTATTGTTATGAGTAATCTTGGATTCTCTCTTAAACAGACCCTGTGCCATCGTTCCTCGTTACCACAATCGTTCTTGCAGTCTTAGGAATCCTTCTTCTGGTAGGGACTGTTTACATACTGCGTAAAAAGACATTACGACGGCCGGTACAACAAGATGTAGTTGAAAGAAGTGAGCCGCAAGAAGAAAAAGTAGTTTCCAAAGTCTAGATAGAAAGGACCAAACCTCTTGGACAATTAAAAAAAACTTTTTGATGGAGGGTTAAGATTTTAGAGGGGATTTCTAGCTAGAAATCTCTACATTGTATGCAAGAATGAAAGACTTATTTTCAAGTCTTAGCTTTATAGTACAAATAGATAATCCAAGAGAATGCGTATTTTCCATTGGTGCTATAGAGCTCTAAGCACAGTACACGGTGGGGAATCAATTGTGACCGAGGGCATCTTCGACCAAAATCTGCTGGGTACTCAAATACTAGTACGAAAATCTCGTCCCCCAAAAAATCTGTATCCGCCTCAGTTGGTACTTGAGCTTATGACTAGGGGTCAAGCTATAGAATAGGAAATTTAATGGAATAACAATGATTTATCTACTGCATCAGATACTCGTTGCGTAAATAAACCATTAATTGCAAAATGATTCGTTTAAGAATTAATTGACACGACAGAAGGACGAACAAATGAACAAAAGTACCAGGCCGTGACGTAGATGGCACTGTCAGTTTTACTAAGGGATGTCTCACAGCTCGTCAAAAGGGCCTCGTACTTTAATGTGTCCTTCACCTGAATGTTAGTTCTATGTATATGTAGTATTTTGCATCGGTATTTTCGTCAAAATCAATTAGCTGCTTATATTTCTTACGAGAATAAAATATATTCTTTTAAACCTTTGTCGTACTTGTTATAAATAAACTTTGATGATGATGATGACAATTGTTTGTCGTAACGTACTTTTTACTGTGTAAACGATTTCGGCCAAAGAAAGATCAGTGTGTAGTCCATGGGAAAAATGCCTCGTATTTATGCCGAAAGTTTAAACGAGGCATTTTCCCTGTTACAGCCAATCACAATCGCCAATCGAGTAATTTGATTGATGTCCGTCTAAATGCTATTTTCAAAACTAGGATTGGAGTTTCATGGGTCCGCGCACTTCAAGGATATAACGGTTGTAAAAATCATTGCTTTCCCAAGACTTACCCTGGGTTAGTGCTATAATTCCTTTCGGGGGGCAAAACTGATATGGAATTAATTACTGAATTTTAACACTGAGCAAAGCAGGATTTAATTTCTTTTTATTTTTTATCCATTCAAGTGAAATTATAAGTTACAATTACAAGATTTAAGATATAAAATCTGTTGCATTGGTATAGAAATATCTCTAAAATAGTATAAATTATAATCTCGAGGAAATGTCACATTCCATCCCGTACCGCGTGGTTCCAGAAGCATTTCTCGTTTTTCTGTCTCTTTATCTATATTTATCGAAATGCCCTTAAATCCAAGCTACCATGATCCCGTTATGGTTAGATATAAGCTGTAAGTTGTATATATGAGAAGCTATAGGGAAACTATCAAACTTCCTTCACTTCTGAGTTGTAAGAAGCCATCTGAGTTGAAATGACGTCAGGATCGTATCCGTGATAGTTATTATTCTAGTGATGTAAATTACAGTAACACATAGCAACGAAGATGCTCGTTGCGTTGAGATAGCTTAATTGAAATGGTGTCAAATTACAAAAAGTGCCCACATGTTTAAACCTACAAATTATGAAATAATAACAATTATGACCAGGACGCACGATGCAACTTCTTTAGCAACTTGGCCTGTAACAGGAGAATTTTCAACTGCGGCTTTGCATTTGACTTGATCTTGTCATTAAAATTGACCTTTAAAATGGAGTTCCATTGCAGTTACATGATCGTAAAGCAGCAACCTCGTTCCCAGGGCCTGGAAACGAGGTTGGTGAAGCAGTTGCGCGCAAAGGAACGTGGCATCGTGTCTGAAAACATCTCAAGTGTTGTAACATTGCAAGAAAGCCGCATCGTGTATCCGGGTTCTAATGGAATGTTCTATAAATGAGGAAGTAGTTCTCAATGGAGGAAAATCCCAACACTCAACTGATGAGTTGTAGCTCAGTGACGTTGTTCCCAGCCAGTAACATTACAACATTTCAAAGTTTTCGAGGAAGAACAGTTGCCAGTGGCGGATCCAGGATTTTTCCAAAAAAAAAAGGCTTAAAACCTTCAAGGGGGTTCCGTGGACCCCTTGGACCTCCCTGGATCCGCCACTGGTTGCTTTTGCTTGTTTGAGGTCTCATTGATGCAACAATAGAGAAACTTGGAATGTTCTGCAAATGAAGAAAAAAATTGCTGTAGTTGTTCTCAATGAAGGACAATCCAAACATTTGTAGCTGACGTTGTCCCCAGTTACATTTTAACATCATTTCAATGTTTTAGGGTCTAAGGAACGTCATCAGACTAGAAGGTCAACAGAAGAACTGTTGGTTTGGTTTTTCTGATTGATGTACCAATAGAGAACTTTGATGATTTCTGATATATATATAGCAGTATTGTGATGACTAAAATCATGGTCAGGAATCTTTTTCTTGGGATGCACTGGCACTAACAGCCGTAGATTCATCGCCTACTGAACAATTGGTGTTATTTTCTAGTCGCATGTTATCCACGGCAATGTTCCATGTATACTCTTCGCTGTCGTGCAATACTTTGGTTCTCGACTCAGACTCATCGGCCTTTGCTTCATCATTTGATAACTCTATTACTTGGTCTTGGGAACTGGGTTCATCTTTTGATGTTGTTTTGCCTTCTGGAAGTTCTTCTTTAGTTGAGCCCTGGTCCAGTGATGTGGAAGGCGCATCAACTTGGTCATTGGGTTCTGAATCCCTCGGTTGAACGGATTCATCGTTTTCTTGTGAGGTTTCTCCATCTTGAAGATTTTGTCCTTGCAATTCATCCCCTTCCGGGTTGTATTCTTCATATTTGGTCAACCGTTCAAGATCTTGTGAAACTGTTTCTTGTTCTGAAGGATGTTCTGGCAGGGTGACCACGTTACTCTCATGTGAACCTGTTTGTTTATGATCTTCCTGTTTGTTGTCAACTGTTGATTCTTCGTTGCATACCGTTGAAACTTTCTCGTGTTCATCATCTACGCTGTCTTTTCTGTTGTCATCTTCAGTATTCATTCCATCTTTAATGTCTTTCTGATTCTCTTGCGAGTTGTCTGGAAATAATACATCTTTCTCTGCTTCAACTTGTACAGCAGACGTACTTTCTTGGTCTGGAAGATCTTCTCCCCCATCACCGTCTTCTTCAGTCTTCTCTCCAATGTCCTGCTCATCTTTTCCAGTTCCCACTTCAGCCTGACTTACGTCTTCCGTCGCTTCTAAACCATAAACAACTCTAGTATCAACTGGAGGAAGTGGATTTACTTGGTCCTTTTCGTAATTTTCAGATTTTGAGTCTGAAATGTCTCTCTCCTTTATATTAACCGCAGATTCACTAGCTGAACCACTTGAGCTCGGTAAAGCAGCTGCTGTCGACAATTCCTGAAAATTATTCGTTAGATCACCAGATAGCCCGTCCAGTTTGTCAAAATTTAGCGAACTGTCAAAGTCCAAGTCCAGATTACTAGCCGACAGAGAAGTTTCTTCTTCAGTTGAGGAGTCTGCGCCAACACCAGCTTCGCGTTCTTGTAGCTTCGATAACATCATTTCCATTCGTTTTCTTTTACGTTTCTCGTGAATTTCGTCGCTAATGACTTCCAGGGATTTGAGACAGACCGAGTAGTTTTCTTTGGCACCAGAGAGGCCAAGTAATATAGAATCTACTCGTAATTTGAGTTGCTAAAAGAAAGGAGAAGTTAAAGTGAGTGCTATTTTATGAATTGAAAGATGTCAAAACGAAGATTACAGTGTACAATGTAGATAAGACTCTTACCCAAAGATGGCGATCAAATTCCCTTTTTTGTTCAAAGTAAGGCCTAAAAAGATAAAAGATTGCATATAAGCACTCCTATGATTTACTGAACACACTGATAACCACATACACATAGAGTAATGAATTTATGCATCAGTCAATTTATACCACAGCCCCCTGATCCCCTGGACAAGGGCAGGGAAGGTAACATTTGACCAGTGTTAAGGAGACATTCTGATCCCTAAGGCCAGGGGAGCAGGCTTTCAATTGACGTATGCATTCATTTCTGAGTTCATGAGGTTTGTATCTAATGGAATATCAATTTCTTCCTTATTTATGTGATGTAATAAAGGATTTAAGGATTTTCAGGTAAACTATAAACAATAATAATATTGGAATACCACACATACTTGGCTTTATCCACTGAGCTCTTTAGCTTCTTGTAAAGTTTTTTGACTTTCAACTCTAAATCTCTGTAAGCTTTTAAGTCTTCTTGATGTTGCTTCCAGCTTTCTCTTTTCAACTTTTCAGCCTCATTAACCTAGAATACCGAATTACAGGATATGTTTTAGAGATCACACCTAACTATTATCTTTAAACAAAGCTAATCAAAGGTTTGCAAAGCTTGACAGTCCAGGCCCATATCCAGAGACAATTTTTACTGAGGCAGGATATGTTGGCTATGGGACTGCAATCTCAGTTAAATGTTTGGGGGAATACAATTAACTAAAGCTAAATAGAATGAATACTTCACCTCTATTGTTGCTTGATTAAGCATTTCTTGAAGTGCAGGATCAAAGGCCCTTTTAGAACCACCACCACCAAAGACTCTATTCTCTGCCTCTTGGACTCGTGTTCTGGCTGCCACATGCATTCCTGTAGCCCTTTCAAACTGGTTGGTTGACTTTTGAAGCATGCCATGTGACTGTACAAAACATGACAATTTAATGCCCAGATGTAATGTAAATCAAAGTTTATTAATTTTAGGGGTAAAAGAGAGGGCACAACATGTAACTTAAGGAAGTGTGCTTGATATTGTGTACCTGACGTAGTTGCCTATAAGACTCATAGAACGGTCGTGATTTTTCAACACATTTTCCAAGTTTTTGAGCAATGCCATTGAGATGGTAAGTGGCACCAGCCAATGTCTGCCTGAACACTGCACGGGCCTCCTACAAAACATTACATGTATAAGCCTGATTCAAAAAAGTGCAAGCAACATCAAACACTCAATCAGTCTTGCATTGATCACTTAGGTGTGAAAAAGATAATGCTAATGCACAGTACACTACTAAGTCATTAAACTAAAGAGTGTAATTCATACTATATGAATTGTAACTACTAAGTAGTAACTAGTATGTGTTGTTTGTGCTTATCTTACATCCCTCAGTAATGTGAAGGAACCCTAAAAGGAACGCTATGGACCGGAAACCCTAAAAGGTACAGGTGGATCATATTTTTGGCCCTAGAAGGTCCGTCGAGTACCCCTCCCCCTCCCCTAAATTAAAAATGCCTCAATTAACTCTTGATATGGATGGATGGATAAATAGATGGATGAAAACCACTGATTGTAGAATTTTTTTCATAAAACTAAAATTGAGATTAATAAATTAATAATTTCTTGGATTTTCAAAGATAGGATAAAAAGAAGACATTGCGGTTAATACAGATAAAATCTACGGGAAACTTTCATTGATATATTTATGCAAATTACTCACTTAAAACAAAAATACTTGTCATTCCAAAAAAAACCCAAAAAACATGTTTTTATACCAGAAAGATCCATAGAAAAAAGTGAAGCAAGAGCATGTTAACAGTCAAACTTGTAGCCCTCTTTTATTTGGGTACAAATAATTATAATGCAACAATTAAGGTCAGCATTGGGAAACCAGGGTGAACAGAAATTCGAACATGCCAGACTTAAACACGCAGCATTGCAAAATCGACAAACCATGGCTTAAGCAAACGACTACTTAAGCTTACATCAAGTTCTGCCTCGAGATGATTGATAGAGTTTGTAGCAGCATTTAATTTCTCTAATTCATCCTAAGAATATAACAAACAGAAAGCAAAAGATGAGTAAAATATTATACAAAGATCCGCATCACAGATTAGCAATACTCAATTTAATTTGAGGATCGCTTCGATGTCGAAGAAGCTTCGATCAACCATATTATCATTATAAATACATCACCTGTATTCTTGGGTCCAGTTCTTCTTCTTCTTCATCGTCATCTGAATAACTATCATCGCTATTCATAATTTCTTCACTCATTTAAACATAAAATTCAAATAAAAGAAATTTCAACATTAAAATACAGTCCCGTCACGGCGTGACAC